>CM035848.1:44210797-44834726 GCA_020510985.1 Pholidichthys leucotaenia | reverse complement strand
CACATCTTCAAGACCCCAGAAGAGGCGCAGGAGCTCATCAAGAAGATCCAAGAAGAGACTGGTGGGAGCTAAGCATGAAGCATGAATAAGATATAAGGTAGAATATTTAAGCATTTGCACAGGCATCTGACTGATCTGAAGCAAATAGCAAGTTCACAAAATACAGATTGTATTGTATTAAAAAAAAAACACCTAATGATGTACAAAGTTGCTATAAAATTTTGGAGTTAAGTTGGAAAACTACAGAAGAGAGTTAATGTTACGTCATTAAAAGCAGTAGAGTTAGGGTGATTGAGAGGAGAAAGAAAGAGTGGTTTTGCCTGATCCTTGTGAGTGAGGAGCAGTCAATGGCTATAGCGGGAGACAGAATTTTTTTTTTGATTTTGGGGGGATTACCACAAATGTGGGAAGGGGGAATTTGTTCGTGTGTAGTTTGTAGGATGAATGTTCAACCACTCATGTTTTTGCTTCTCTGTGTGAGCATGTTTACATTGCGAGGTAATCTCAAACTTCTTATTGATCATAGACCAAAGCGTTAATCTTAATTTAACTTCATGGAATTGCAGAGGTCTACAAAATTTAAAAAAAACTTAAACAAGTTATGAATAAAATAAAAGACATAGGTTCAAAAATTGTGTTTTTACAAGAAACTCATCTAATAGAGGAGGATGTAAAAAGAATTAAAAAAGGATGGCAGGGACGTGTATTCACCTCATCATTTTCATCTCGAGCCAGGGGAGTTATGACTCTCATACACAAAACAGTCCCATTTCAAGTGAAAAATGTAATTGGAGACAAATTAGGAAGATACCTAATCATTCAAGGATCTTTGTTATTAGAAAATATAAATCTGGTGAACTTATACGATCCCAATATAGATGATCAAAACTTCTTTGCTAATTTATTTCTTATTTTATCATCACTTACGGGGCAACATATAATAGCAGGGGATTTTAATTGTACATTGAATCCCAGCATAGATAGATCAACAGGACTGGACTGTACGCACAATGGATGCAAGATGATCATTAATCATTTTATGAAAGAATTGAGATTGCTAGACATATGGAGAGAAATGAAACCGCAAGTTAAAGCCTACTCTTGTTATTCTAATACCTACAAGACATTCTCACGTATTGACTATTTTTTGATCTCCACAGAATTAAGGTCCAAGATTCAAAACTGTTTCTATGATAACATTGTGATCTCTGATCATGCACCCTGCTGTCTAATATATGTAGATAAGAAATTGACAAAGGAACCAGGTAGGTGGCAATTTCAGCATAAATGGCTTCAGGACTAGGAATTTGTTAAGTACATAGAAAAACAGATAGATGAGTTCTTTGATATCAATACTACACAAACATCAGCATGTATAAAGTGGGAGGCTTTCAAAGCTTTTATTAGGGGGCATATTATTAGTTATACAGGTTCAAAATCTAAGAAGACTCGAGAGGAGAGAGTCCAGTTGGAACATAAAATAAAAATTCTCCAAGAAAAAGTGTATGCAGGAAGTGACCCAAAGTTAGAGAACGAATTACTGATTCTGAGAGCTGAATATGACAAAAAATCAGCGAATAGAGCTGCCTCGAGTCTTCTAAGATTGAAGCAATTTTTTTATGAACAAGGTGAAAAATCAGGGAAATTATTGGCATGGCAGATTAAACAATTAGAATTTAAAACACCAATTACCAGTATTATAAGTAACGGACAGGCAGTTGTAGATCCTTTAGAAATTAACAGTGCCTTTAGAGATTATTATGAAAAACTATATGACACAAAAAATTAAACTGACTTAACAAAACTAAATGGGTTTTTGGACGAATTATCTATACCTTGTATTCCAAATGAAAACAGGGAGATACTGGAGTCTAAAATTAGTCAAGAAGAAGTTGGGCTAGCCATTGATGATATGAAATCAGGAAAAAGTGCAGGACCAGATGGTCTTCCAGTTGACTTCTATAAAAAATTTAAGAATAAATTAATAAAAACATTTTTGGAAATGGTTTTAGAAGCATTTCAAAATAGTAATTTACCACTATACACGAATAATGCCTTAACTATACTGTTGCCAAAACCAGGTAAACCCTCTAATAAATGTGAAAATATGAGACCAATAAGCCTATTAAATGCTGACCTTAAGATAATCTGTAAAATTTTAGCAAGACGGCTACAAGAAATATTACCAAATATTATTAACCGAGATCAGAATGGCTTTATAAAGGGAAGAGAAGGCTTCCATAATGTAAGGAGACTACTTAATATTATCTATTCTAATAAAGAAGCACTGGATACAGCTCTCCTATCATTGGACGCCGAAAAGGCCTTTGATAGGGTCGAATGGCCCTTTCTTTTTGAAGTCCTACAAAGGTTTGGATTTGGAAATAATTTCATAAAATGGGCTCAGATAATATACAATAATGCTACAGCAGAAATCCTAACAAACAGCAATATCTCAAAATCAATAAAAATCAATAGAGGATGTCGACAAGGCTGTCCACTTTCACCTTTACTGTTTACTATGGCAATTGAACCTTTAGCGATGGCAGTACGTTTACATCCACAAATATATGGAATTAAAATAGGACCAACAGAACATAAAATCTCCCTGTATGCTGATAACATAATTTTGTTCATGTTGAATCTTAAAAAATCAATTCCGACTTTGTTGAATTTAATAAAGAATTTTGGGGAAATATCAGGATATAAAATAAATAAAACTAAATCTTCAAAATTAATGCTAAATGAGACCCAGAGAAATCACCCAGGTCCTGAGGTAAATCAATTCAAAGTTGTAAATCAGTTTAAATATTTAGGAATTCAAATTTTGCCTAAGCTAGAATTAGTCGCCAGCGCCAACTATGAAGCCTTAATGATAGACATTAATGAGTTACTTCAGAGATGGATGTCACAACCAATGTCGATGATTGGGAGAATTAATATACTTAAAAGTTATATCTTACCCAAAATGCTTTATTTATTTCAATACATTCCTTTACCACCGCCTTCAGATCTATTCTTAAGAATTAAAAAAAAGTTAGTGGAATTTATATGGAACAATAGGAAGGCTAGATTACATCTGTCATTACTATATTTACCATTTGATCGTGGAGGTCTGAAATGTCCAAACTTTATGTTGTATTACTGGTCACCACAACTGAGGTCTATGACATATTATTTTTCATCAAATGATCTCCCTCACTGGACTGAAATGGAATCATACAATTTACCTTTACCTCTTCCCTTATTCATATACTCAGACTCGGCTAAAAAATTACAGAAACAAGTTAAAAGTCCAATTGTAAAGCATATGATCAAAATATGGTGTGAAACCAAAAAATAGCTAAAAGAACCACACTTATTGTCACAATTTAGCCCAATATGGGGTAATCAATATTTTAAACCAGGGAGAGCGGATGCTGTATTTAAAGTATGGAATTTAAAAGGGATTCAAAAGATTCGAGACTTTTATTTGTCAGGTTCAGATAACATAATGTCTTTTGAAGAACTGAGGATCAAATTTAATCTTAATAGAACACATTTTTTTTAAATATCTTCAGCTTAGGAACTTTATTCGATCAAATCAAAATAATGCTCTCATCCGACCTACTTATTCATCCTTGGAAAAAATCTTGACGAAAGATAGTAAGAGAAAGGGTATTATTTCAGAGTTTTATAACTCATTGACATTATCCTCAAGTGAAAACTCACAGAAAAGACTGAATTATTGGAAAGAAGACCAGCAAACTGAAATTTCAGAGGAACAATGGGAATTGGCTTGTGCAGAAGCTCAAACCAAATCAATAAATGTACGTCTTAAATTGATACATTTTAAATGGTTAATGTGGATGTATGTTACACCGGTGGAGTTAAATAGATATAACAAAAACATACCAGATACGTGCACAAAATGCATTGAGGGTTACATGCATTGAGGGTTTTTTTGCCTGCAATCAAAATTTCGCTCACTTGCCGAGCGCCATTTTGATAAAACATGTTTTTTTCTCTCGCCTACTGTGTCATATCCATTCCCTTTTTCTTTTTTTCCTTTCTTCTTTATGACTGGCGCCTAGCGGCTGCCCCGGCCTTGGATGCGCTCTGCAGAGCATGCCCAAATGCCAAGTCACGTTTCGTTACCTTGTATTCATACATGTGTAATGACAGTAAAGTTGAATCTCATCTCATCTCATCTCATCTCAAAATGTATGGAAAGTAAAGGAACCCTATTTCATTGTTTATGGGAATGTAGAAAAATTAGAATGTTTTGGGAAGAGGTGAGGGTAACAATTGGAAAAATAATTTCAAAACAAATCATATTGAATCCTAAACTGTTTTTGTTGGGTCTTTATCCAAAAAAGCATAACTTTAACAAGAGTGAGAGAGCATTCATAGACCTCAGTTTGCTTAACGCCAAAAAATGTATTGCACTATTGTGGAAAAAGACTCATAGACCAGATGTGACTCAGTGGTTAAGACAGATGTTAACAAACCTTCCACTAGAAAGAATAACATACATACTGAAATCAAAAGAAATTGTGTTTGAGAATATATGGAGACCTTTCATTGATTATGTAAAGAATTTAAACATAACTTTTGAAGAAGAAGGTGAATGATGTGTGTGGACCTTGTAAATTCCAAATTGGTGAATGTATAGTATGTATACTTACGTAATGGATTGCCTAGACTAAATAGAGGAGCATTGTTGAAGACCTGCCTTTGTTAGTGATTGTTGGTGTTTTTAGTATTTTTTTTAAATTATTTTAGTATTAGTGTTTGATTGTTTGTGTTTTGTTTGTAAAAAGGTTCAATAAAAATATTGTGGAAAAAAAAAAAAAAAACCTTCTCTTGATTTGGGAATTACATTGAAAGGAGTCAGTTGAGGTGGTATGGGCATCTGATTAGGATGCCTCCTGGACGCCTCCCACTTGAGGTGTTTCAGGCACGTCCCACTGGGAGGAGACCCCGGGGCAGACCTAGGACTCGGTGGACAGACTATGTCTCCCAGCTGGTCTGGGAATGCCTTGGTATCCCCTCTGAAGAGCTGGATCAGGTGGCTGGGGAGAGGGAAGTCTGGGCTTCTCTGCTCGAACTGCTGCCTCCGCGACCCGGACCTCCGCAAAAGCGGTAGAAGATGGATGGATGGATGGATGGATGGATGGCCAATTATAGACCAATATGCAACCTCCCCTACCTTTCCAAGATCCTTGAAAAAGTAGTTGCCTATCAACTGTGCACTATTTTTAAAAAAATAATTCTATAGTTGAGAAATTTCAATCAGGTTTTAGGAAACACCACAGCACAGAGACAGCTCTAGTGAAAGTTACTGATGACCTTATGGCATTTGACAAAAGACTTGTCTCTGTCCTTGTCTTATTGGATCTTAGTGCTGCCTTTGACACTATCAACCACCATATTCTGATTGAGAGACTTGAACAGCAAATTGATTTGAAAGGAACAACGCTAAGATGGTTCCAGTCTTATTTATCAGACCATTCCCAGTTTGTTTATGTCCATAACAACTCCTCTATCCAGACCATGGTTAGCTATGGAGTTCTGCAGGGATCAGTACTTGGACCAATACTGTTCACATTGTACATGCTGCCTTTGGGAGATGCTATGAGGAAGCATTCTATTCATTTTCATTGTTATGCTGATGACAATTATACAGTGGGGCAAAAAAGTATTTAGTCAGCCACCAATTGTGCAAGTTCTCCCACTTAAAAGATAAGAGAGGTCTCCAATTTTCATCATAGGTATACCTCAACTATGAGAGACAAAATGAGAAAAAAAAATCCAGAAAATCACATTGTCTGATTTTTAAAGAATTTATTTACAAATTATGGTGGAAAATAAGTATTTGGTCACCTACAAACAAGCAAGATTTCTGGCTCTCACAGACCTGTAACTTCTTCTTTAAGAGGCTCCTCTGTCCTCCACTCGTTACCTGTATTAATGGCACCTGTTTGGACTCGTTATCTGTATAAAAGACACCTGTCTACAACCTCAAACAGTCAGACTCCAAACTCCACTATGGCCAAGACCAAAGAGCTGTCAAAGGACACCAGAAACAAAATTGTAGACCTGCACCAGGCTGGGAAGACTGAATCTGCAATAGGTAAGCAGCTTGGTTTAAAGAAATCAACTGTGGGAGCAATTATTAGAAAATGGAAGACATACAAGACCACTGATAATCTCCCTCGATCTGGGGCTCCACGCAAGATCTCACCCCGTGGGGTCAAAATGATCATGAGAACGGTGAGCAAAAATCCCAGAACCACACAGGGGGACCTAGTGAATGACCTGCAGAGAGCTGGGACCAAAGTAACAAAGGCTACCATCAGTAACACACTACACCACCAGGGACTCAAATCCTGCAGTGCCAGACACTTAAGCCAGTACATGTCCAGGCCCGTCTGAAGTTTGCTAGAGAGCATTTGGATGATCCAGAAGAGGACTGGGAGAATGTCATATGGTCAGATGAAACCAAAATAGAACTTTTTGGTAAAAACTCAACTTGTCGTGTTTGGAGGAGAAAGAATGCTGAGTTGCATCCAAAGAACACCATACCTACTGTGAATTATGGGGGTGGAAAGCCATTTAGGTTCACTCCAGGAGTGTCTTAAGGATATTAAAACCTGGATGAACTACAACTTTCTGTTGTTAAATACAGAAAAAACTGAAGTCATTGTTCTTGGCCCCAAACAAGCTAGAAGTACTCTTTCTAGTAAGATAACAACACTAGATGGCATTGCCCTCGCTTCTAAGTCCACAGTTAGGAATCTTGGAGTTGTCTTTGACCAAGATATGTCTTTTAGCTCTCATATACAGCAAACTATTAAGACGGCCTTCTTCCATCTGCGTAATATTTCTAAAATTAGGCCCATCCTGTCTCATAAAGATGCAGAGGAACTTGTTCACGCCTTTATCACCTCTAGGCTGGACTATTGTAATTTACTTTTATCAGGTTGTCCTAATAAGTCCATAAAGTTTTTCCAACTCATTCAGAATGCAGCTGCACATATCCTGACAAGAATAGGGAGAAGAGATGACATTACCCCAGTTTTAGCTTCTTTACATTGGCTCCCAATAAAATATAGAATTGAATTCAAGATTTTACTCCTAACTTATAAAGCTCTTAATGGTCTGGCTCCTTCTTACCTGCAAGAACTCATCGTTCCATATCATCCAACCAGAGCTCTGCGCTCCCAAAATTCCAAACTACTGATGGCCCCCAACGTCTCCAGAAGTAGATTGGGAGGTAGAGCTTTCAGTTATCAAGCTCCCCTCCTGTGGATCCATCTTCCCAATTCAGTTCGGGAGGCAGACACTCTCGCTTTATTCAAGAGTAAGTTGAAATCCTCTCTCTCTGATAAAGCCTATAGTTTAAAATGTTGCCGCTGCCAGGCCTTCACCTGCATGTGGAGCCTAATCCGACTTGATACTGGCAGGTCTGGCTGTGAATGTTAATGCTGAATTTTATTTGTTATGTTTGTCTTGAATGTTCAACCCAGCCAGTCGAGGCGGATGGCCATCCTCTATGAGCTATGGTTGTGCCCGAGGTTTCTGCCTGTTAAAGGGAAGTTTTTCCTTGCCTGTGTCACCGCAGTGCTTGCTCTTAGGGGTCTCTGCTGGGTTCTATAAACTTGAGAGTATGACCTAAACCCATCCTTTTGTAAAGTTCCTTGAGATGACCTGTGTTGTGATTTGGCGCTATATAAATAAAATTGAATTGAATTAATAGTTTATTTTTTTCTTGTTAATCTAGACCAGGGATGTCAAACTCATTCCATGTAGGGCCTGAGACCTCGCCGTGTTTTGCCTCCACTCGGTCTCTTCAGCAGATATTTTCACTGATCAGCAAATCAGTGGGAAGAAATTCAGCAAAATCACCTGCTGAAGACACAGTCGCCCGACGGGGATAAAACCACCATTCATGAATGTGGCAAATTTTGAAGAAAAACAGTCACACATTTACAACAAAAAAGTTGCAGATTTTTGATGAAAAAAATAGCGAATTTTTGAGAAAACATAGCAAATTCATGAGTAAAAAGGTTTCATGCTTACAAGAAAAAGGTTGCAAATTTATGAGACAAAGTAGAAAATTCATGTGGAAAAAGTTGCAAATTTATGAAAACAGTTTCAGATTTGAGAAAAAAGATGCAAATTTATGAGGAAAAGTTGCAGATTTAAAAGAAAAAAGTTGCAGATTTATGAGAAAAAAGCAGCAAAATTATGAGGAAAAAAGTTGCAGATTTATGAGAAAACAGTTACAAATTTGTGACAAAAAAGTTGGAGATTTAAAAGAAAAAAGTGGCAGATTTATGAGAAAAAATCAGCATATTCATGAGAAAAGAGTTGCAAATTTACAAGGTTTTTTTTTTCTTTTTGCATTTAACATTGGTGCTTCAAAGTCTTATGCAATATGATATTAAAGGCTTATGATGATATTTGGGATGGGAGGATGACAGTTCTGTTTTTTCCAGGTTGGGGGGACATGTCCTGCCTGGCCCCCATTGATTTACACTTATGCACAAATATGAGACTCACAAAGAGTACCTGTGTGTATTGTCCTGATCTGTATCTTCATCTTTGTTCTGAAAACCAAGACAGTCCATGGTTAGAACATTGATCTGGAAGAACCTTTTTAAAATCATGGCAGGGCCTTGGCCCTCTGTCAAATGAGTTTGACATCTCTGGTCTAGACAGTTATCCAAGTTTATTTTTAATATTTTTGTTAGTAGAGATTGTTTTCCCCCATTTTAAAGGGTTTAAAGTCTCTCCCATTCCCAAACACTATCTTGCATAGGGCCCCCCAAACAGCTAGAAATGGCCCCACTGTTAACCAATCATGGTGATTGATCAGGTGGGAGGACGCTGCTGAGACTAGACAGTCTGGGTGCACTGGGGGCATCTGGCACAGGAACTTCGAATATATTTCAAGGACAGCTGAAGACATGAAGTCCAACTGGGCCATATTCTCTGTTCCAATTGCTGAGGCGTCTTAACACAGCACTGCCCATGTGGCTGCTGAAGCAAAGGCTTTGGTATGGTAGTTCAGAGGCCATGGAGCAAGACTTTCAGTCTCAGAGAGATTTAGTGACTTAGAAGGCATAAACAGCTTTACCCATGCTGTGTGCAGTGTGTTTGGGTGCAGCTGACCTTAACAGGAGACATTAGTCGGGCAGTGGAAGGAAAATTTAAAGGATCTCTTGAACAAACTTTAACCAAACCAGAAAGAAAAACAAACATTTGCAGTTTTCCTGCTCTGTTTTTGACAAATGAAGACTAGCAAACCTGATGAGAGCTTCTCGTCTGTCACAGCTTGTGTTTCACCACTTCAGTGCTTTAATTGTTGAAAACTTCAGAAAAGGAAAGTTTATCCTAGCCAAAGTTCAGACTGTGTAGATAATTTGTTTTCCATTCTTCAAGAAGCATAAAGTTTCTGATTTACCGTTAACCCATTGAGGTCCATTTTTTGCTTAGCAGTACGAGTATGACTAATATTTATATGGTCCTTAAGGGTTAAATAAATCTCCGCTGTAGAAAAAAAATATGCTAACCTGAGACATACTGTAACCTTAAAGTGCAAACCTACTGAATAGAAAAAGATTTTTTTCAATTTTTTTAAACAACAGTCACATACTGAAACCATTTTTTATAATTAACCACCTTTTAGTAATGAGCACATTTATTTCCACCATTCAGAGGGGAGGCAGTCGGGCCTACTTAATGAACCGTTTGACCTTAAATGCAGAGAGTGAATACACTGAATCAATGATGAAGTCGCTCACAGATGCAGCTACAGTACACTTCACGCTCTCAGCAGGAGCCACTCGACGGTGAGGCCTTGATTGCGTCTTGAAAATATAGGTTAAAGCTCAGCGGCCTCATGCTGCTTGTAAGCACATTCTGCTAATGTGCTCATCAAACGCTCGTAAAGAGAGAGAGTGGGGAGTTTGTTTAATTGCCAGTGGTATCAAGAGATGGTGTGGTTCATCATTTCTACAATTCTGGGTGGAAAATACGAAAATTATTAATTGTTAGACTCAAGTACATTTCCCATGAGACAGCGAGGATCCAGCCCAGCCTTGATCACTGTAGCAGAACATTTAGACACCAACTGCTGACTCAGCATTCTCAAAACAATGCTTATCAGTTTGGTCTACTGTATTAAAACTCTCTGCTCTGTTCTGAGACTTTGAATCTGCTCGTGGCACTCATCTGTGTGTGGGATGCAACATTTTCCCTTCTAGGCCAAGGTGTAACAATAAATACCCAGAAAAGGCATCTTTGACTCTGCCCCTTATTTATTCACCAGATCAACAAGGAACATGTATTAATTATGAAGACAATCCACAACAGTTCCTACAGGTCTTCATTGAAAATCAAAGAAGTGGTACAAACTGGGATTTTTTGGAATTGACAGCAACAAAGTAAAAGGGCGGTCATGTGACATTTTTGAAGTCACATGACTGAGGGAGACCTACACACTCTGAATGTTCGGCATGAGCAGCCCCAGGCCTCAAAAAAAGAAAATGTGATTTTTTTTAGCACCTTTAAGAAATCGAAGCTTCACATTTTTAGTTTTGATCTCTAAACAAGCAGTTTTGCTTTTGTTTCAGTTGTGACATGAAATGACACCAGTCACCCTGCATCATCTCCACCCGTTTTAACAGTGGTGGGAGGATCTCCGTGAACTTTCAAATCCACGCTGACAGTGCTACTATGTTTGCTATGGAGTTAGCTTGGCGATCGTAGTTTATATTGCTGTGTTCTTTACATTCTTTTCACTTTATGTTCACATCTGCTTCATTAATCTGTAGTCGGTAATATATCTTGCATTGATCTATCTTAATGCCTTGGAGATCGCCTCGGTGGGGAAAAGCAGATGGATGAGCCCTCCTAGCACTAGGTTTGCCATCGGATTGTGACCTGGTCTTTCCTCCTGTTCTCACCTGATTGATTAATCCACAGTCAATATTATATCTTTTGTTTTATTTTGGACATAATAGCCCAGCAGTCCTCTCTGGGTTGGGGACAGGCTCCTGCCCCAAGTGGAGGAGTTTAAGTATCTTGGGGTCTTGTTTACGAGTGAGGGGAAAATGGAACGAGAGATCGACAGACGGATTGGAGCAGCATCTGCAGTGATGCGGACGTTGTACCGGTCTGTTGTGGTGAAGAGGGAGCTTAGTTCTAAGGCAAAGCTGTCGATTTACCAGTCAATCTACGTTCCTACTCTCACCTATGGTCACGAGCTTTGGGTAATGACCGAAAGAACGAGATCGCGGATACAAGCGGCTGAAATGAGCTTTCTCCGTAGGATTGCTGGACTCACCATCAGAGATAGGGTGAGGAGCTCAGTCATCCGGGAGAGGCTCAGAGTAGAACTGCTGCTCCTCCACATTGAAAGGAGTCAGTTGAGGTGGTATGGGCATCTGATTAGGATGCCTCCTGGACGCCTCCCACTTGAGGTGTTTCGGGCACGTCCCACTGGGAGGAGACCCCGGGGCAGACCCAGGACTCGGTGGAGAGACTATGTCTCCCAGCTGGTCTGGGAACGCCTTGGTATCCTCTCTGAAGAGCTGGAGCAGGTGGCGGGGGAGAGGGAAGTCTGGGCTTCTCTGCTTGAACTGCTGCCTCTGCGACCTGGACCTCCGGAAAAGCGGTAGAAGATGGATGGATGGATAATAGCCCAGCACATAAGCCCAATAGCACCTTGGCTAACCGGCCAATTGCCTTGGCAGATTGAGGGAGATAGGTTAGCCCACCTAGCATTAGCAGAATTAGCCTGTCACTCATTCTGAGTCATTTATGTGCTTATAAAGGTGTGTTCAGACCAAACACGAAAGCACAGCTCAATTACATGTTAACACAATGTAAACACATGAATAGATATGAAGTCGCCATCTAAGCGAGTTGCAGACGGTTGGGGTTGCCTTTATAACTTCTGCAGCAGTGTTCTACCTGCTGGAAATCTCCAAAACACTGTCATATTTAGGTTTACATTATCCAACGGGGCTCTCACCTGGAAAAATTGTCCCTGCCTCCAAAACTTCACCTGGATGGTTGTTTACACTGCTAGTCCTCATTAGCACATCTGTGGCAGGAGTCCGTTGGTGGATAACTCCGACACTCCGATTCAGCTGCAGAGCTACCGGTCCATCGTCTGCAGGTGAGTGACAGTCTCATTTTCAAGCTAGCTTACTTTCCAGTTTTGATACGGTGACGGCAGAATCTCAGGGCTGATTACTAGCTAGTGCTACCAAATCCCTCAGTTGTGCGAATGCCCGAATTTGCATGTCTTCCGCATGTTTGCATTAACTTCACATTCGCATCACACTTCTGCATTTGGTCTGAACAGCCTTTTACACCCCAGGAACCGGTCATATCCTGTTAACCACTCACACCACAAACCCCTCAATACATCGTTATATCACAATACGTTGTAGTAGTAATATTTTATCAATTCAGAGACACAGTATCGTGACACTTTATTAAAAATTATTAATAAATATTACAAATACAACTTAACTATTTAGGTAAATTGTATTCACTTATATAGCACCTTTTTTTTTCTCATCTCTGGATGACCAAAGCGATCCAGATCCTGCTATTCACCCATTCGCGCACACATGGCGACGTAGCTGCCATACACCGGTGCTGGCCTTACCCACCAGGAGCACCTGGGGGTTCAGTGTCTTGCACAGGGACACTTCGACAGGCAGACTGCAGACGGAGTAGGAACTGAACCCCTGACCCTCCGATCAGTGGTCGGCCACACTACACCTGCGCCACAGCCACCCCCATCAGGTATCAGAGTGATAAAAACTATTTGACTTTTTAGTCCATTAGATGGTTCTAGGGGTGGGGCAAAAGATAGATTTGGCATAATATCTCGATACCTAACACTGAAGATGATGTACCGATCCCTAAACACACGTACCAATATTTTAATTACACGCATATATAAAATTTATGGCATTGTAATGATTCAGGAATCCTAGTATCGTGATAGTATTGCTTCACGACCCAAGTATCACGATACGTGAGGTCCGTCGTGATTCCCACCCCTACCACAACAGTACACATACGTCTGCCCTACGCCCTACGTCTGCCTAATGTACAAAGTCAGCGTAATGCCAACGTCTAGGCAATGTTTTGCCAGTGTGCAAATGACCTCTATAAGATGTATTCCCAATGCCAACTTGGTGACATTGGTCCAACATATGTGTGCTGTTGGGGTAGTATAGTTAGCTCAATCTGTCTTTGCATTTCAGAGCTAACGGCTAACAAGCTAGCATTAGCCTCATAATGCTGTCTACCAGGCCTCAACCAAACTCCTTGAGATGACAGAAGAGGAAGTGTGGTGAAGCTGGGCTCATGAGCATTCAAAGAGACACGCACTGATTTTAACCAGACTAACTACCTCCCCCAAGGAGGCAATGTGATCGAGGTGGTTGGTCTGTCTGTTTTGTTATCAGGATTATGCAAAAACTACTGGATGGATTTTGATGAAGTTTTCACCAGAGATGGGCCTCGGGTTATGGATTTTAGATGTGATGAGAGAGCACATGCAGTACCTCCACCACGGCCCTATTTCACAATGTTAAGGAAAGTGGAAAAAGTGATCCAGAATCCACATCCTGACCCAGATCACCTCCAAAATTGAATGGGTTCATCCATGGCCCGAGGGCCTCCTCTGATAAAAATCATAAAAATCTGTCAGGTAGTTTTCACGTAACTCTTCTCACAAATAAACAAGCACACAGACAGACATTCTGAAATGAGTGGGGTTAAGATATGTTGAAAATAGTGCAGAAATAATTAAAGCCTGATGTATTTTGACCAAAACATGTCACGAACATTTCATTAAGACCTCGTTAACATGCAGACAGCACATTGTCATTAAATGCACATTAGATTTGTGTGTCTTTGATGCCGATGGCTTTCTGTAGACAACAACGGCAGTCTGATAACTGGGATTAGGAACTGGGACGGTGACGGAATGATATGACTTTTTGGCCCGCTGTGCACGCCAGAGGAATCACAGCGAATCAGCCATGCTTCTGTGGATGGAACAGTCGAGGACGAGCTAACGGATGACGGTTCAGTGGTGGCGGTGGAGGAGGAGGTGGTGGGGTTTTACTCGGAGGGGACGCAACATCTGTCAGCCCAGAGGCACAGTTTCCAAATGGCTGCGATGAGCGGGGAGGCGGGGGAGGTTGGGGGGGCAGGCAGGGAGACGCAAATCCAGATGGACAGAGAGATGGAAGGAGGCTGAGAAGGAAGTGGAGTTGTAAAGATGGAGGTGGGTGGGCGTAGGTGAGCTTGGGGGGGAAACTCCATCAATATTCTTTCACTTCACGTGACGCCGCTCTCTCTCTTGGTGGTGGTGGTGGGGGGGGGGGGGGTGAAAGCTATACAGCTCTGTCTGGGAAAAGGAGCAAAGCAGAAGAGGGTGTTGCCACATCGTGTGTAACAAGGAAGCAACTGGACCAGAGACCTGGACCTGCTTTGGTTTCCAAGTAGGCTATTGGTATGGAAGCCACCATCGTTAAAAACGAAACAAAACATAGAAACAACACAAAGTACAATTCTACCATTTCTGTAGAATTGTTGACTCATAAAATATTTGCTGCTGTGGAGCGTCTTGTTTATTTGCTGTTTATTTGCATACGGACAAGCAAGTCATGTAGGTTATTGCCACAGGCCAAAGCATTTTTAGCCTAGACTAATATGCAATGCCAGTCCCGAGCTAGGCTTTTAAGTCCCTGTCATACATTAACGATTTAGGCAGCGTATGCTGACATTTAAAAAATTTGGCAAATATGCTGGCATAGTCTAATAAGTTAAGGGTAAGTTTTGTATAAGTTAACAGCATGCTGAAGCACGTTGGTATATGTCGTAGTACAGCGAGGTGGTCGTGGTTAAAAAATTTTGTGCATACACAAAATTTGATTTATCCAGCGTATGGCTCATACGTCCCACATCCGTGGGCCATAAATTGTAGGTAAGTTATGCAATTGTTTTTAGCCTAGTTTCATACCTTGACATGTTTTGACTGTCATTTGATGTTTGTGCCATGTCACATCAGCTGTTTTATCCTTTCCATAGGCGTGACCGAACTGACAGATTTGACAGATCTGCCAGGTCATCACACCCCCTGCTGTGCGATGGTCTTTGGAGGAGAGAATCATCTCGGTTGAACCGAGATGATGGCACCTTCATGCTCTTGCACACCTAGAATTCATGGATCAGGACGTGATGACAGTTTGGCTACTAGAGTTATGCCTACTTCCTGTCCATTGGTGGTAGGGGGCGCTGTCGCTATGTGTCATTATTATAGAAATTATCAGTATTAGCTACCTATTCACCACACAAAATTTGGTTGAAATCAGTCAATGTATGCCAGAGTAAATGCCATTGGAAGGGTGATGGTGATACTGCAAATTGGCCACGCCCCTTCCACCAAACCGTCGGGCATTTGGAAAAGTTTTTCTTTAACATCTTTTGATGGCACATGGGTATAGACGATTGGCAGCATTTGTGGTGACAATCAGAGTATTTATTTCAGAGATATTGAAGAAAACCTTTGGTGTAACCTTCATGTCTCCAAGAGAGGGTGCTATTGCTACTCATGAATATTCATAGCTGTAATTGTTCGGAGGCATACCAATGTAAATCATACCTATCTTGATGCCAATCCGACATTCCACTCCTGAGGTATTAAAAAAACAACATGATGCAAACTTTTTGATGCAAAACTTTCTGCCTCCTATAGGTGGCGTTGTAGATTTCTATGAATATTGTTCTATAGAACTGTTTGGAATTGGACTGATATCCATAATATTGAATTGGGTTGAAATCCGACAATGCATACGAGAGTTACTGCCATCAGAATGGTCATAGAATGATCATGGTGAGGCATCAAACTTTGCCACGCCCCTACAGCAAATCCATCTAGTTTTTGGAAAAGTTTTCATTACCTTTTAATGGAACATGAGTATAGATGACTGTCTCCACAAATGAGCTCAATCGAACAAAACCAGTGACAAGTTCGATCAAATGCGCGAGGTTGAAATCAGCTCACCACCACTTCTGCCAAAATGGCGACTTCCTGTTGGGTGTAGACCATCACTTCTATGAAGTGTTTGCATGTCTTGACATGATAAACATCTCACCCGATTTTCATCTTTCTACGCGAAAGTAAGCGTGTGCCACTCTCCATTGACGTCACATTTTAGGTGGTGCTGTACAGCCATTTTTGGGGGGTCATTCATATTTCCTCCAAAATATTCGGGGGGGTTTTGCCAGTCTTGAGGTCCCTGCAAAAAATGGTGAGTTTTCATGCACTTTCACTACCCCAAAAATGAGATCTTACATGGAGAAGAAGAAAAAAAAAATTCTAACAATTACAACTGGACTCCCTCGCCTACTGACTTTGTCAGTGGCTCAGGCCCTAAATATAAGGATGGGATATTTTACTTCCAAAACCTGTTTAAGAGATTGCCCATTACTCTTTAAATTTAACTCGTTGGCTTATGCTGCGGACTAAGCCTTGGTGGAAAAGCAAACTTTTTTTTTTTTAACCCCATAGCATTCCAGCCAATTTCCCTAAATTTAGCATATGCAAAGAAAATCAAATTCTTTCTTCACTGAGTGGCAGGAGAAAATCTGAAACTAACCTCCGGTGGAACAATGGAATTTTAAGAGGTTGAATCTGCAACTTCTTTCTCCTTAATTTGCTTTTTTTCATGTAAATTTATAACTTTTTCCTCAAAATTTTGCAACTTTTTTCTTGTAAATTTTTAACTTTTTTCTCAAAAATTTGCAACTTTTTTCTTGTAAATCTACAACTTTTTTCTTGCAAATTTGCATCTTTTTCTTGTGATTTTGGAACTTTTTTCTCAAAAAACTGCATCTTTTTCTTTCAGTTATTCAACCTTTTTCTTAAAAATTTGCAACTTTTTTCCTGAGGAGAAAAAAGTTACAAATTTTTTTAGAAAAAAATTGCAAATTTACAAGAAAAAAGTTGCAAATTTACATGAAAAAAAATGCAAATTGAGAAGAAAGAAGTTTCAAATTCAACCTCTTACAATTCCGATGTTCGCCCAGAGCGTGGTTTCAAATTTTCTGCTGCCACTCTGAAGAAAAACTTGATTTTCTTTGCGTATGCTAAACTTAGAGGAAATTGGCTGCAATGCTAAGTGGTTGAATAAACAAAACATAACCAATTATCACTTATTAATGTCAGCTTATAAATTGCCATGCGTTGGACTTATGGCAGAATCACATTAGTGATACGCTGATGATACCACACACTCTATCTTGTAATACTGCTTAATTGTATCCAGTGTAATAGTGTGAATACGCTGGGCAGCTGGGAGGAAATTAAATCTACACAGTTCAGACTGTTGGTGAGACTGAGTTGGAGTAAAAAAAAAGCAAAACATCTACAGCTATAAAGGCATCTGTTGTTTTGTTATTTATTGATGACCGCTATGAAGAATTCATCGCAGCTGTAGCCTAAGACAGATAAAGACGCGTGGAGTGGGAAATGCTTCTGGTTAATTATCTAAACCCACCCGGCTTGTCTGTTCATTCATACGTAATGAATGGCATAGCTTGGCGTTTTCACTTCCAGCTGATGTAAGGGGTGCCACTGAGGGTTGGCCTCGGGACGGAAACCCAATTACACCGAAAGACAAAAAACTGACGAGTTTGTCAAGCCTTGGCTGGAGCTGAAATGTCAGACGGCGTTCAATTGTCATTGGCCCTAAATGTCTCAGATGGAGAGACGGGAGCTGCGCTCAATAGGACAGATCAAAGAGCTGACAGCTGGTAGCCCCGTGCAGAATGACCCCATGTTTGGCTCAATGCGGGAAACTGTTCAACTACAGGAATGAAACAGCGAGTGAGGGGTACAAAAAGAAAGGAAAGAGGAAAGGGACATTAGTGACGGGTAGTATTCTGAGGAGAAGAGAAATAATTCTAGAGGAAAACAAAACAATTGAGATTAAACTCACAATTCCATTTTTTTTTGTAAATTTACTAGGGGTGTAGTTTTAATCGCGATTAATCACAGTTAAGTGTATACAGGTACAGCTCAAAAAATTAGAACATGAAAAAGTTCAATATTTTTTGTCACTTATTTCTGAAAGTGAAACCCATATAAGGTTAATTGGCATCAACTGGGGATTCTAAATTGTCCTTAGGTATGAATGTGAGAGTGAATGGTTGTCTGTCTCTCTGTGTTGGCCCTGCGATGGACTGGCGATCTGTCCAGGGTGTACCCTGCCCCCGTTCAAAGATGCTGGGATAGGCTCCAGCTCCCCCCGTGACCCGAAAAGGATTAAGCGGAAGAAGCTGAATGAATGAATGAATGAATGAAACCCATATATTATATAGATTCATTACACAGAGAATGATATATTTCAAGTGTTTATTACCTCCGCCAAGGAGGTTATGTGATCATCGGCGTTGGTTTGTCTGTCTATCTGTCTGTATGTCTGTCTGTCTGTTTGTTAGCAAGATAACTCAAAAAGTTATGGACAGATTTTCATGAAATTTTCACAGATTGTCAGAAATGGGGTATCCTACAGATGATTACATTTTGGTGGTGATCCGGATCACCGTCCAGAAAAAAACCGCCATTACAGAAAATGTCATTTTCGTCAATAACTACTGAACCACTAATCCTATCATTGTGAATCCAATTGCTAGTCATATGTTTTCATGGTCAAGGAATCTGAAAACGTACACACAAACACTGTATGGGGGGAACTGTGGCGCTTGGCGGAGGTCTGCGCTCTCTGAGTGCTTTTCTAGTTTATTACCTCCGCCAAAGGGGGAGGTTATGTGATCATCGGCATTGGTTTGTCTGTTTGTTTGTCTGTTTGTTAGCAAGATAACTCAAAAAGTTATGGACGGATTTTCATGAAATTTTCACAGATTGTCAGAAATGGGGTATCCTACAGATGATTAGATTTTGGTGGTGATCTGGATCACCGTCCACAAGAAAACCGCCATTACGCAAAATGCCATTTTCGTGAATAACTACTAAACCACTAAACCACTATTGTTCAGATGAATACCCAGGTACTTATAGGATGTCACAGGGAACAGACATCGAGATGGTGACATCCTATAAGTACCTGGGTATTCATCTGAACAATAAACTAGACTGGTCACACAATACTGACGCACTCTACAAGAAGGGACAGCGCAGGCTGTTCCTGCTGAGGAGACTCCGGTCTTTTGGTGTACAAGGGGCACTGCTGAAGTCATTCTATGACACGGTGGTGGCATCAGCCATCACTTTTGGAGTGGTCTGCTGGGGCAGTGGCATTACTGCAGCCGATAGGAAGAGACTGAACAAACTGATTAAGAAAGCTAGCTCTGTCCTGGGGCAGCGCCTTGATCCGATGGAGGAGATAGGAGAGAGAAGGACGGTGGCTAAACTGTCATCTCTGCTGGAGTCCGAGTTCCACCCTATGCAGGACATACTGGATGCACTGAGGAGCTCATTTAGCAGCAGACTACATCATCCCAGGTGCACAACCGAGAGGTTTCGTAGGTCCTTCCTACCAACGGCTGTCAGACTGTACAACCTAAGCAGGGCTGCTCGCAGAGATAGCAAAAAGACGTAACAAACTAATAGTTTTTTTGAATGCAAAAGATGCAATAGACTTACACAATGGTCCTCTCCGGCATACAACTAGGAACATACCGGTCGCTATGGAGGGTGAGAATATGTATGGGCACATAATCATACCATGTAGGATAACTAAATAGACGGTTATGCTGTTTCATCCCACCTAGCAACAGTGCTCTGCACTGTGTGTGTTTATATATTTACATATTTATTCCATCTAGCTACAATGCTCAGCACTGGGTGTGTTTATATTTATATATCTATATATTTATTCCATCTAGCTACAATGCTCCGCACTGTGTTTTTATATATCTACATATTATTCCATCTAGCTACATTGCTCCGCACTGTGTGTTTATATACTTGCATATTTATTCCACCTAGCTGCAATGCTCCGTACTGTGGGTGTTTATATATTTACATATTTATTCCATCTAGCTACAATGCTCTGCACTGTGTGTTCATATATTCATATATTTATTCCATCCAGCTACAATGCTCTGCACTGTGTGTCTGTGTGTGTGTGTGTATATATATATTTTATAGTAATATGTACATATGTATATTAGCTGCTCTTGCTTGCTTGTTTTTTTTCTTGCCTTCTGATTGTTGCTCTGAGTGTTGCTATCCCTGTGCTGTTGCAATCCTGGAATTTCCCCGTTGTGGGACTAATAAAGGCTTATCTTATCTTATCTTAATCCTATCATTGTCAATCCAATTGTTGTCAATCCAATTGCTAGTCATATGTTTCCATGGTCATTACCTCTGCCAAAGGGGAAGTTATGTGATCATCGGCGTTGGTTTGTCTGTCTGTCTGTCTGTTTGTCTGTCTGTCTGTTTGTTAGCAAGATAACTCAAAAAGTTATGGACGGATTTTCATGAAATTTTCACAGATTGTCAGAAATGGGGTATCCTACAGATGATTAGATTTTGGTGGTGATCCGGATCACCGTCCAGAAAAAAACCGCCATTACAGAAAATGTCATTTTCGTCAATAACTACTGAACCACTAATCCTATCATTGTGAATCCAATTGCTAGTCATATGTTTTCATGGTCAAGGAATCTGAAAACGTACACACAAACACTGTATGGGGGGAACTGTGGCGCTTGGCGGAGGTCTGCGCTCTCTGAGTGCTTTTCTAGTTTATTACCTCCGCCAAAGGGGGAGGTTATGTGATCATCGGCATTGGTTTGTCTGTCTGTTTGTTTGTCTGTTTGTTAGCATGATAACTCAAAAAGTTATGGACGGATTTTCATGAAATTTTCACAGATTGTCAGAAATGGGGTATCCTACAGATGATTAGATTTTGGTGGTGATCTGGATCACCGTCCACAAGAAAACCGCCATTACGCAAAATGCCATTTTCGTGAATAACTACTAAACCACTAATCCTATCATTGTCAATCCAATTGTTGTCAATCCAATTGCTAGTCATATGTTTCCATGGTCATTACCTCCGCCAAAGGGGAGGTTATGTGATCATCGGCGTTGGTTTGTCTGTTTGTCTGTCTGTTTGTCTGTTTGTTAGCAAGATAACTCAAAAAGTTATGGACGGATTTTCATGAAATTTTCACAGATTGTCAGAAATGGGGTATCCTACAGATGATTAGATTTTGGTGGTGATCTGGATCACCGTCCACAAGAAAACCGCCATTACGCAAAATGCCATTTTCATGAATAACTACTAAACCACTAATCCTATCATTGTCAATCCAATTGTTGTCAATCCAATTACTAGTCATATGTTTCCATGGTCAAGGAATCTGAAAACGTACACACAAACACTGTATGGGGGGAACTGTGGCGCTAAACTGCCATTACGGAAAATGCCATTTTCGTCAATAACTACTGAACCACTAATCCTATCATTGTGAATCCAATTGCTTGTCATATGTTTTCATGGTCAAGGAATCTGAAAACGTACACACAAACACTGTATGGGGGGAACTGTGGCCGCCATTACGGAAAATGTCATTTTCAAGAATAACTACTGAACCACTAATCCTATCATTGTCAATCCAATTGCTAGTCATATGTTTTCATGGTCAAGGAATCTGAAAACATACACACAAACACTGTATGGGGGAACTGTGGCGCTAAACCGCCATTACGGAAAATGCCATTTTCGTCAATAACTACTGAACCACTAATCCTATCATTGTCAATCCAATTGCTTGTCATATGTTTTCATGGTCAAGGAATCTGAAAACGTACACAAAAACACTGTATGGGGGGAACTGTGGCCGCCATTACAGAAAATGCCATTTTCGTGAATAACTACTGAACCACTGCTTGTCATATGTTTTCATGGTCAAGGAATCTGAAGACTGTATGGGGGGAACTGTGGCGCTTGGCGGAGGTCTGCACTCTCCGAGTGCTTTTCTAGTTTTAATTTTGATGATTATGGCTTACAGCCCACGAAAACCCCAAATTCAGTTTCTCGGAACATTACAATATTCCATCCACCCATCCATCCATCTTTTTCCGCTTAATCCTTTTCTGATCACCTCCATGCCACACCACATTCACACAGTAATTAATCCAAAAGGAGCCCCGACCAAGTATTGAGTGTGTACATGGATATACTTTTCAGTTAACCAACATTTCTATTAATAAAACTATTTTTTTAAATTAATTTTATGTAATATTCTAATTTTTTGAGAAACTGAGTTTGGGGTTTTCATGGGCTGTAAGCCATAATCATCAAAATTAAAATAAATAAACACTTGAAATATATCACTCTCTGTGTAATGACTCTATATAATATATGGGTTTCACTTTCTGAAATGAATGACAAAAAATATTGAACTGTTTCATGATATTCTTATTTTTTGAGATGTGCGTGCTTTAAGTGGGGTTGTGTGCACAGGATGAGGTTGCCCTGAGTGCCCGAGGACCACTTTAGTGTGGTGTATATTTAAACACACTGAAAAATAACAGCTACTCTTGTTTTAAGCTGAGCAAGCTGCTGAGACAGTCACCACTGCTGACGCTGCTGTCAGTGTCTTTAAAAAAAAATGTTTTAATTGGCCCACATTAATTGAAAAATTGAATGTGTTAATTACCCCAGCCCTTATATAATATTTAGTGGTGTCACTTTTAATCATTTAAATGTCATGTAGATGACAGGGCAGCTCACTTCTTCTGAATCACGTTGCATTAACCCCTTGCACTCCGGTCAATTTCCCTAAAAACGCCAAAAATTAACGTGCCCAAATTAAATCAAAAGCTGTTCTTCAACCCTTTGCAGCATCTTCATGGGGTTGGTCTCATTTAAAAGAAAACACTTTGAATTTTTTGGCAAAACGGTCATAATCTCTCTAAGTGCTCCTGCCACTGAGTTACAGTCATCTAAACATAGTGAACTTGAAGAAAATAAATTTGGCCTGGGTGTTTTTTTTGGATACAAATGCTTGCAAATAACACATAGCTTCAGATCCGGGCTGGAAAATGCAACAGAAATGTAGAACCAAGTGTTATCCAGCTGAGGTCCAAATTTTGTAACAATACCACAAAAAATGAATATATTACACAGCTTCTTTCTTTTGTTCTCAGGTAGTTCCCAGGCGTTTTGGAACTGTGCCAAATTGTGCCAAATGGCACAGTTTGGAAAAACATCTGTAACTTTTGAATGATTCAATGTAGAAGCTTCATTTTGGGCTCTAATGAAAGGTTACACTCAGGGCTGTCTGTGTGTGTGTGTGGGGGGGGGGGGGGGGTTGTCCCCCCCCCCGCTACAGAGGATGGACATCGGCCATCGCTACACAACGGATTAGCCTCATGTGGTGATGTGGGACAGCAGCGCAGTCACCGTGGCTCCCCCCCCCCTCGCTACAGAAGAATAGTGGGGGAGGGGGGGCGTTCATGGTCTGTACGCAGCGAACAACCCCTTGTACCGTGGCGCACAAACTGCGCTGCGCTGCACAGTTGTAATTTACCGATCGGTCAAAAGTCATTTTGGATTACAATTTTCAGGGATAAATAATAATTTAGCTTGCAACACCTTACCTCTTCACAGCAGCAGAGTCCTAGCGAACTTCTCTTCCTCACTGTAAGACGAACGCGACGCTGGTCCGCTCGTGGTTCTGGTCTCGCGACCCGATCAAAACACAATTCCATTATTGCGGTTTTGTGCTTCCATGATTGCGGTTTTTGGCGAACGATTTTTCAAAACAAATAACAGTAGTAATTAAAAAAGACTGGCGAAGGCGTGTGTGTCACTCAGCCTTCGTCGTCAGCCTCCGTTGGTCTATGACCATGGAAGAAATCATAACGTCTACTCTGCTGGAACCAAAACAAAATAAACACCACCTGTGGCCGAACATGCCGATCCACGAATGGCACTCCCTGTCACACAGGTTGCATTTGTGGATGGTCTCCGTGCTGCTGGGTCTGTGGGGTTCTTCCTGCGGGTCCTTTTTTGATCCGCTGCAGCAGCCAGTCTTTACCCAGCCTTAAAAAAAAAAACAGCTCGTGAACTTCTCTGCTTCAATTGGCTCACTGCATTCACAGCGTTGGGAGGCGGGTCCTTCTAGCTAGGTTTTCAGTCATTGGTTCTTCAAGGTTTCAGAAACCCAATTTAAGGCTCTTATTAGTCGAATGAGAGGTCAGTCAGATGAACTAATCTGTTTGCGGCTGTGTCTGCAGCTTTTATTTTCAGTGCGCGCTTGGACGCCATACACCACCTACATCACAATCTCCATCATGCATCCTAGAGCGCACGAGAGCGCCCTCGTGCGCTCTAGGACGCAGAGACTTGCCCGTCCGCGGTACAACGGAGCGCAAGAGGTTAATAAGAGTTTAAGTCTGTTTAATTGCACTATAACTGCATTGTGTGATTAATCACATTTTGGAATGAACTTGATCCAGTTGTGTCTTACCTATAGTGGTGTGAAAAAGTGTTTGTGCCCTTCCTGATTTTTTTTTTTTTGTATGTTTGTCACACTTAAATATTTCAGATCATCAAACAAATTTAAATATTAGAAAAAGCTAACATAAACACAAAATGCTGTTTTTAAATTAAGGTGTTTATTGTTAAGGGTTAAAAAAAATCCAAACCTACATGGCCCTGTGTGAAAAAGTGACAACCCCCCCCCCCATTAAAACATAAATTAACTGTGGTTTATCACACATCTTTGGAAAGCTGAGTTCAATTTCTCTAACCACACCCAGGCCTGATTACTGCTACACCTGTTGTCAATCAAGAAATCACTTAAATAGGACCTGCCTGATAAAGTGAAGTAGACCAAAAAATCCTCAAAAGCTAGACATCATGGTGTGATCCAAAGAAATTAAGGAACAAATGACAAACAAAGTAATTGAGATCTATCAGTCTGGAAAAGGTTATAAAGCCATTTCTAAAGCTTTAGACTCCAGCGAACCACAGCGAGAGCCATTATCCACAAATGGTGAAAAAAATGGAACAGTGATGAACCTTCCCAGGAGTGGCAGGCGGACCAAAATTACCCCAAGAGCGTAGCGACGACTCATTGAAGAGGTCACAAAAGACCCCACAACAACATGCAAAGAACTGCAGGCCTCACTTGCCACAGTTAAAGTCAATGTTCTTGACTCCACCATAAGAATGAAACTGGGCAAAAATGGCCTGCATGGAAGAGTTCCAAGACGAAAACCACTGCTGAGCAAAAAGAACATAAAGGCTCGTCCCAGTTTTGCCAGAAAACATCTTGATGACCCCAAGACTTTTGGGAAAATACTCCGTGGACTGATGAGACAAAAGATGAACTTTTTGGAAGGTGCGTGTCCCATTACATCTGGCATAAAAGTAACACTGTTGTGACCCGAGCGCCGGTCTTGTCCGCGCTCGGGCTACGTATAGCTCTCTGCCAGCTTTGACAGCTGTGGGTTATATTCTGGCTTCACCGGGCTCTTATTGTGAAGGCGCTCGGTGGGGCTCCCGGCTGTCAAGGTCGGCCAGCTGACTGTCATTACTGCTCGTTAGGGCTCGCCCTTATTAGGCGGATGCTGACGGCAGTTAGATTGCAGGAGTATCGTCAGACATCATCCAAGCCTCGTCAGACATTCATCGTTCTGGTCTGGTCAGGTTCGTGTGTATATTCTCATGCTTTGCTCGTTTATGTCATGCCATGTTTTAGACCGTAAGTGGCTGGGGTTAGCCTTACGGTCCCACGCTCAGTGTTCAGTGTTTTTTCGTCACAGTCATAGTCTTGTATGCGTGTCTCGTGTTTTGTAAATAAATCACCATCATTGCAAACTCATCGGTGGACTCTTGGCGTCTTATGGTGATCCGTGAGGATCACCGCATGACAAACACAGCATTTCAGAAAAGGAACATCATACCAACAGTAAAATATGGTGGTGGTAGTGTGATGGTCTGGGGCTGTTTTGCTGCTTCAGGACCTGGAAGACTTGCTGTGATAAATGGAACCATGAATTCTGCTGTCTACCAAAAAATCCTGAAGGAGAATGCCTGGCCATCTGTTCGTGACCTCAAGCTTAAGCGCACTTTGGTTCTGCAGCAGGACAATGATCCAAAACACCCCAGCAAGTCCACCTCCGAATGGCTTAAGAAAAACAAAATGATGACTTTGTAGTGGCTTAGTCAAAGTCCTGACCTGAATCCGATTGAGATGCTGTGGCATGACCTTAAAAAGGCAGTTCATGCTCGAAAACCCTCCATTGCAATTGTTGAATTACAACAATTCTGCAAAGATGAGTGGGCCAAAATTCCTCCACAGCGCTGTAAAAGACTCATTGCCAGTTATCACAAGCGCTCGATTGCAGTTGTTGCTGCTAAGGGTGGCCCAACCAGTTATTAGGTTTAGGGGGCAATCACTTTTTCACACAGGGCCATGTAGGTTTGGATTTTTTTCCCCTTAATAATAAACACCTTCATTT
This sequence comes from Pholidichthys leucotaenia, assembly GCA_020510985.1. Taxonomy (NCBI): domain Eukaryota; kingdom Metazoa; phylum Chordata; class Actinopteri; order Cichliformes; family Pholidichthyidae; genus Pholidichthys; species Pholidichthys leucotaenia. The sequence continues at coordinate 44,808,190 of CM035848.1, read as the reverse complement.
AAAAACCGCATTTTGTGTTTACTTGTGTTATCTTTGTCTAATATTTAAATTTGTTTGATGAACTGAAACATTTAAGTGTGACAAACATACAAAAAATGAGAAATCAGGAAGGGGCAAATACTTTTTCACACCACTCTATCCATCTTTCCATCTATCTAAACCTCTGGCAGAACCAGGCTCAAGGAGGGGCAGTCTTCTGCCACGACTCAAACCACTGTATGTGCTGCCTATGGCAAAAATCATGATTAATCGTGACTAAAAAACTAACTTGCTGGTGTGACTAATCACGATTAATCACAATTAAAGTGACACCATAAATAATATTACAAATAACTTTATTAAATGTTTGGATTTCTTTGTATGTGTGGATTTCTTGGCTTAATACCAAGCTGGTGAAAATTTCACGTCCGTAGCCTCATTGGAAATTTACTGTATGTACTGAAAAATGTTGGCATGTTCAGTACTTATTTTCCCCATTGTATGCACATCTATTTCTTTTACAAAAATGCTGTTTCTTTACTTTCTGCACATTATTTTTACTCATCAATTCAGGTTGCAAACCTGCAAGTTTCTCAGCAGGAACTTTTACCAGCAGAAGAGAAGTGAAGAAACCTGCATACTGAGACGAAGAGAACGTGCTTCCGTCTGTAGAGAAGGGCTTTCACTGTGTTTGTGTGTGAGACATTAAATTATGAGGCCAAAAAAGGTTGAAAATGACAAAGGTTAATGAAGCGTGTGCGTGTCCATGTGTCAGGAATATTTGAGAGTCTCCGCAGCAGAAGCATAAATACTCGCCGGGGGAATATTAATGAAATTAGCTTCATATTTTACATTTCAGGCGCCTGCCAAGTAATTGGATGACGGGGGCTCTCGATAAATCTACCCTCTCATTTTCCACAGTATTCTCTGCAATAGATGGATTTCCGGAGCATGCAGACAAGTTTAGATTGGCGGAACAAAAGGCAATTTTTTTTCTTGCATTTTGCAGTGACGGCAACTTAATTTGGGATGATTTCATGCAAGCTAATGTACCGCTCGAGTTTATTTTGGTTACAAGAGAAAAAGTTGAATCCAGAGAATGAAAGGGAAATATCTTGTATCAAAAATCAATTTTAGGTGAGGGAGAAGCCGCTCGGCTGGAAGTCGACGCTGGTTCACATATCCTGGAGTTTCATTATAAAAAATAAAAACACTTCCTCCACGTTAGAAGCTTTCGAGCTCCAGTTGGAACATGTTTTTTCCCTTTTAATTATCACCAACCGTCATCATTCTTCACCACAGGCGACGTCTACGGGAGCGGACAAGTTAAATTTAAGATGTTGTGAAGCACTTCAGACTGGCTTTGATGAACATTTCATCGGAAGAAATGCGCATCAACAAAAGTCTCAAAACTACAGTCAGAGTTTAGTATCAGTGTCACTGTTTAATCACTGTTTAGCTCGTTCTGGTGAAGCTAAAACCAGCTAATGCGACGGCGCTGTGCCCATCCTTTGTCTCGCCGTCCTACTCTTCCTAGGCAGTTGCCCTGATGCTCACCAAACTCACACACAACCATCCACATGTCGCTCTGTGTCCAGGTTGTGCTGAAGGTCAAGGTCAAAGGTCAGTAAATGTTCTTCTTTCAGCTGCTCCCTTTAGCAGGGCCACCTTAACTTGCCATTGGGCCCTTGGGCCGAGAGGTCCCCCCCCCCTCAACACAATCTCAATTTAAAAAATATGTAATAGCTATGGTTTTAATAATGGATTGATTGCATTTTTATAGCACTTTTCATAACACCTAATGCTTTACAATAAGTCCATGATTCATTCACTCCACAGACAATGATAGTGCTAAGCTACCTCTGTAGCCACAGCTGCCCTGGGGCAGACAAACAAAAATGTGGCTGCCAATCCATGCCAACTGAGCATTTATTCACATTCATACATCAGCGTCATGAACCATAAACACACTGGAGGCAAGGTGGGTAAAGTGTCTTGCTCAAGGACACAACAGCAAGGTGGGAGGAGCGGGATTCAGACTGCCAACCTTCCGGTTATTGGGCGACCTGCTCTACCTTTTGAGCTACTACGGCCTCATTTTTGTTTCTCTTTGAGAAATGATGCAACTTTGAGCTAGAAAACACTACACTGCAAAAAGTCGAATATAAATAAGGCTGTTTATGCTTGTCTTTTTGTCTGACGAGATATTTATTCTTGCTGTGTAGTTTATGTGTCAGAAAAATTTATATGCTTTCAGACAGTTTTAACTTGTTTTAAGCCATTTTATAAGTCAAATTTTCTTGCTGTGTTGGCAGATAATTTTACTTTAAATAAACAAAGAATTCTGGCAATAGATCATTTTAGTTAAAATTAGAAAAAAAATATTTGCCAACAAAGTAAGATTAAATTTCTTAACAAGTAAAAACTTTCTTAAAGCAAGTAAAATCTTACAGAAAACTGCACAACAAAAAGAAATTCTTGTCTTGTCAAAAATATCTTGTGAAAAAAAACATAAATCCTTTATTTAGGATATTTTATCTTACCAAGATTTTCATTTTTTACAGTAGCAGATACTACTGCCTTCAGCATAAACACAAATTAGTCTAATCTCTGTCTTTCTCTCAGACACAGACACACACAGCACCATGGCCAAAACAACACCAGGTATCAGAGGATGACACTGATCAACAATTACAGTCTAATGATGACAGCAGAACACAGTTATATCAGTCAAGTATTCCTAATTCACACAGTGCTCAACAGCAGCAACTAGAAAAGCACTTAAAGAGCACACACCTCTGCCAAGGTTCCTTCCATCCCTCATGGAGGACCTCTAAAATGAAATGGGTTCATGTGTAGGCCACGAGCCAGTTCTGGTGAAAATTGCATCAAAGTCTATCCCATCGTTTTGAAGGATTCTTGCTAACACACTGTGACAAGAGCCTTGGCGGAGGTATCTATTCTCCAATCATCACCAAAATATAATGGGTTCCTCTCTAGCCCATGGACCACCTCTGGTGAAAATTTCATCTAAATCCATCCAGTAGTTTTTGTGTAATCCTGCTGCACAAATACAAACAAGGTCCTTGGTGGAGGTATGCACTCTCAAATCATCACCAAAAGTTAATGGATTCATCCTTGGCCCAAGGGCTACCTCTGGTGAAAATCTCATCAAAATTCATACAGTAGTTTTTGGGTAATCCTGCTAACTGAAAAACAAACTACCCCAATCACATTACCTCCTTGGCAGAGGTAATTAAAAACCTGCACAGGTGACTGGAAAGCTACAAATAGCATGTCTTACCTTTTTTAAAGTGCTTTCTTCTGGCCTTTTTTAATGAAAAATCCTCCATTATGTCCTGTAAGTCCAGCTCATGAATAATGTCATACTCTATGGACATCAGTGTGAGGTTATGCAGTCTGTTTAAGCACCATGCTTGCTCTAGTCTACTTCTTACCAAGCTCCGAGTTTACTGCCCCACGCACAGCTGTCTGATATAAGCAATGATGGCCTTACATCAGACCTGGCTTTTCTTGTGCTGGTCTCCATCTCTCAGCTTGCCTTCTCCACTGGCGTGCTCTCTTTCAGCAGGATCTGGTGGTCTTCTGGTGAGTGCTTTAATGGCCCACCTGTCTCCTCGGTGCAGTAATTAGCAGCCCCGCCTCCACTCGATGCTCCAGCTTAGAAAAATCCTTTACTCTTCAGGATTTTTTTGAGCAATTCATTTTCTCTCAGCTCTTTTCCTCGCAATAATTTTATAAGTGCCACTCACAAACCTTTTTCCGGACATTTTGACCGAGCTAATTACTTCTTACCTCTCACTGGTGCTTTGCATAGTCACGTGTTTTGCATAGTCACATGTCAAAACAATTCCTCTGATAGGCTATTGTTACGTGGTACCCACATGGGCCACATATAAATTGGACCAATCAGCAGCCAGCCACACATGAATATCAAGTGATGAACATAGAATTTGACCAATTAACAACAATGTGATCTTTTTTTATTGGCTCATGATAGGCCCCTGATCTTCGTAGGCTCCTGGGCTTCAGCCCAGCCTAGCCCGTTCATTAAGGCGGCCTTGCCCTTCAGGGGTCTCCACAGTGGCTCATCTGTCTCCATCTCACCCTGTCCCTACATCTTCCTCTGCAACACCAACCCTGTCCATGTCCTCCTTCACTACATCCATGAATCTTCTCTGTGGTCTTCCTCTTGAACCTCTTCCTCTGAATCCTTTCCTGGACCTCTTCATTCCACCAGTGTGTCTCCTTGTCTTCTTAATCAAGTCAAATTTCAGTGAGTACTTTCAGTTGCACTTGCGTTATTAATTTCACAAGCTAATGCTACTTTTGTCCGAGTACAATGGATACAGTGGATATTCAACCCACCTCTGAGCATGATATGTCTTCGAACATCATTAATTTGCAACTTTTTCATGTTTTTGCAAAGTCACAGGGAGCCACTAGTTATCGGTAAGAGAACCCCCCTTTTTATTTTAAGAAATGTTGTTTGGTGGAACCCATCTCCCCCGTGCCTCCTGCTTGTCCTTATTTGCGCCTGATGGGGGTCTGGAGGTGAGGACAGGAGGGCGTGGAGACCTTTAGCTGCTCCGGCGCATGTTTACCGCTGACATTTGAACAACCTCCTGTGAATACCTCACTCTCTCCTGGCTGGAGCCGCTCCTGCTCTCGCTGCCCTTTGGCTCCAATTACGAGGCTCCTCCGGCTTAATGACGGCCCAAAGCTAACTGTTGCTTTTCTCCTCAGCCTGCACTCATGTCAAATAATCAACTGTTTCTTCTTGGATTATTACATGAGTACTGTGTTTATAGAAAATAACGCTGTGTACGGTGTTCACCATAGAAAAAGTGAAAATAAATTGATTAGTCTTTTTTTTCCTCCTGTAAATCTGTGCATGTTTTTCTCTGAATTTGTAGCATTTTCTTTTAACCCCTTAGCATTCCATCCGTTTCTCTAAATTTGGCATACGCAAAGAAAATCAAATTCTTTCTTCGCTAAGTGGCAGTAGAAAATTTGAAATGTCCTGCCGGCAGAAGACATTTGCAACTTTTTTATCCTCAAGTTGCAATTTTTTTTCTTATAAATTTTCAACTTTTTTCCTTGTCAATTAGCAACTTTATTTCAGATATTTGCAAATTTTTACTCATGAATCTGCAGTTCTTTTCTTGTAGATTTGAAACATTTCTTTCAAACAGTTGCAACTTCTAACGATTTGCAAATTTGTAGTCATAAATTTGCATTTTTTCTTTAGATTTGAGACTTTTTTTCTCCAAAATTTGCTACTTTTTTCATTTAAATTTGCAACTTTTTTCTCAAAAATGTCCAACTTTTTTCTTGTGAATTTGCAACGTTCTTTTCAAAAATGTACAACCTTTTTCCTGTAAATTTGCAAGTTCTTTGTAATAGTTTGCAAATTTTTACTCATAAATTTGGAAATTCCTTTGGTAGATTTGAAACTTTCTTCTAAAAAAATTGATAATAATAAAATAATAATAAAAAATAATTTTGCAACTTTCTAATAATTTCCACCTTTTTACTCAAATTTTTGTAGATCTGAAACTCTTCTCATAAATTTGCAACTTTTTTCTTTAAATTTGCAATTTCTGAAAAATTTGCTACTTTTTTCCTGTAAATTTTCCTAGTTGATAGAGCATCCACCCCACAACCGAGAGGTTGGGGGTTCAAGCCCCGGCCAGGTCATACCTAAAACCATATGAAAATGGTACTCCCTGCCTTCTAGCTTGGTGCTCGGCATAATAGAATGGGGGAAGGAAAATTTGTTTGTGGCAGTGCCTTGCATGGCAACGGCCCCTCTGATTCTACATGTGATTAACACTGTAGAGAGGAGAAACATAATTTCGTTCTACTGTACATGATCGGCTGTATGGATTGAGTGACAATAAAGATAGCTTCTTCTAACTAAAAAAAAAAATAGCAACTTTGTTCTCAAAAAGTTGGAACTCATTTCTTGTAAGTTTTCTTTTTTTTTTTTCTTGGAACATGAAGTCGAGCTCATTAGCCCTTAAGGCATTGTTCTATAAAAACAGCCCGTTTTGAGGAGTGCTCCTTCCCCGTGTGTAAAATGGTACTGCAGTAATTAAACCCTGATGCGTTCTGACCAAACCACATCACAGACACTTTGTTAACCCCTCTGGGATGCTGTAAACTGCCCTTTGTTTCCAGGCCAGTTGTGTGTTTATGCTAGCATGTCGTGTTAGACAGAATTAATTCACACTGCAGAGCTTCACTCTGGGCCTTGTCTGCATGCCGGGAAGCTGGAAAAAGAAAGATTGACTGTTGAATGTAAACGAGGCAGAGAAGCCACTGTCTTTTCATGACATTGTGGCACTGGAATCCTTCCTCTGTGGTGGCATCTGCCCGACAGCGTTTTCATTTGTTCTCAGACCTTTGAAAAGGTTAACGAAGGCTTTTGGAATAAACCAAAAAACAAAGCTGTGCGTCATAGCTGTGGAGATTTTCCGTACAGGATTTTGCACATCTGTACAGGGTACACAGATCTGTTTTTTGTTGGGCTTTTTTTCCCCTGTAAGCGTGCCAGCTGTGTTTAATGTTCCGTAATCCTCCGGCATCACAGCAGCCAATTATGGAGCCATCTTCTGTCAGAGCTGCATGAGAACGGGGCGGGGGGGGGGGGGACTGGGATTTCTGGAGATTGACGATGTTTGATTGGGTTCGTTAACATCTGCGCTGCGTCTCGATTCAGGGCTGTTTCTGCTTCTAAAGCAGAGTGCGCAATATTCCCCTCAGCCACCAGGGGGCCCAGAGTGACAAGTTTACCCTCAGCTTTTTTTTGGTGTCGTTCAAGTTATTTTCAACTTTTTTTCTTAACAATTTGCTACTTTTTTCATGGAATTTGAAACTTTTTTCCTCATAATTTGTGATTTTTTTTTCTCCTAAATTTTCAACATTTTTTTCTGAGTTTGCAAATTTTTCTGTTAAGCTTTTTTTTTTCCTTGTAATTTGCACATTTTTTTTTGTAAATTTTCAGCTGTCTTTATAAAAATTGGGATTTTTCTCATAAAATTATTAATTTCTTTGTAAATTTGCAACTTTTCATTGTAAATTTTGAACTTTTGCTGGTAATTTGAATATTTGTCTTTTAAACTAGCATGTAGCATTTTTGAAACTCTTAGCTCATAAATTTGTTAATTTTTTATTTCTTTTTGTAAATTTGAAACTTATCACATACATTTATGGTTGTTTATTGCAACTTTTTTCCTTTGTGACTTTTTTTTATAAATTCACAAAGTTGTTTTGTATTTTCTTTTATTTTACAATTTAAGCTGTTAACGTCTTAGCTCATAAATTTGTTCCTTTTTTGTTTAAAATATTAGATTTTTTCTTTTAAATTTGAAATTTTAATCTCATAAATTTTGACATTCTTCACATAAATTTTGAATATTTTTCTCATAAATCTGCAGCTTTTTTCTCAAATTTTCAACTTTTTCTTATAAGTTTGCAGATTTTTCTGGTAAATTTTTGATTTTTTGTGTAAATGTTTAGTTTTCTTTTAAAAAATACAACTTTACCTATTTAAATTTTGCGCATTTGCTCATAATTTTGTGATTATTTAAATTTAGATTTATAACTGTGTTTTGGATGGTTTTATATATGTATATATTTATATATATATTTATTTTTTTTGGGGGGTGGACATTTTCCCCCATGGTAAATGGTTTTAACTCCATTTATGGTGCACAAACTGAATAAAATGAATTCAAAGCACCAATTCTAAGCAGAAATACAAAAAAGTTATAAATTTGCAACTTTTCTCATAAATTTACACATTTTTCATGTCAGTTTTCATTGTCATGTCCTGGTGAGCGCTCGCCTCCTTCTTCCCATTTCCTCTGCTTCTATAATCACCTCATCTGACGCACCTGCTGTTCCTGTTGAGCCAGCGTTTATAAGGAAGTGCTCTTCAGTGATTCAACGCTGGCTCGTTTGGGTTGCTGCTGACGGAGTGGTGCGTCTTCAGGGGTTTTGGTGCGCTCGCCAGCCTGTTGCTTCCCTGTTGCAGTTCCTCATCTCCACCCGGTCAGTCTCCACTCCTCATTTCCCCTGCCAGCAGTTCCGATCTGCTGGTTCATCTCCTTCGCTGGGTTCTGAGCAGGTCTCTCTCTTCCACATAAGTGACGTAATTGGGATTTCCACATCTTCCTCCATTCTTCCATTAGTCAGCCTCGTCTCATCCTCTGCAGGTTTGCTGCTCCTCTGGCGAGTGACTGGTTTTCTCCAAGTTTGTGTTTTTGAAAACTAAGAGTCAAACGTTCTTTGTGTGTTATTCTTTGGTGTTGCACCTTGCACTTAGGCTGATTGTCCAGTCAATCTTACAGCCCTTGGGCTAGAGCGGAACCCATAACCTTTTACTGATGATCCAAGAATTCATACCTCCGCCAAGACTCTGGCATTGAGGCATCAGCACCTTGGTGCTTTCATTTGTAGTATTAAACAAATAAGCTGGTAAATACTAGGGTAAGGGTGAGATGGAGCTGAAAGAGAAGAGGGAGATTTGTGTTTTGTTGGCATCAAAGAGCAATTATGGTTAGAAATAACAATAATGCACTGTACAGTGCATCCGGAAAGTATTCACAGTGCTTCACTGTTTCCACATTTTGTTATGTTACAGCCTTATTCCAGAATGGATTAAATTCTTTTTTTTTTTCCTCTCAAAATTTTATACACATTACCCCATAATGACAATGTGAAAGAAGTTTTGAGATTTTTGCAAATTTATTAAAAATAAAAAAAAAACAACTAAGAAATCACATGTACATAAGTATTCACAGCCTTTGCCATGAAGCTCAAAATTGAGCTCAGGTACATCCTATTTCCACTGATCATCCTTGAGATGTTTCTACAGCTTCATTGGAGTCCACCTGTGGTAAATTCAATTGACTGGACATGATTTGGAAAGGCACACACCTGTCTACATAAGGGCCCACAGTTGACAGTGCATGTCAGAGCACAAACCAAGCATGAAGTCAAAGGAATTGTCTGTAGACCTTCAAGACAGGATTGTCTCGAGGCACAAATTCGGGGAAGGGTACAGGAAAATTTCTGCTGCTTTGAAGGTCCCAATGAGCACAGTGGCATCCATCTTCTGTAAATGGAAGAAGTTCAGAACCACCAAGACTTTTCCTAGAGCTGGCCGGCCGTCTAAACTGAGTGATCAGGGGAGAAGGGCCTTAGTCAGGGAGGTGACCAAGAACCTGATGGTTACTCTGTCGGAGCTCCATCGATTCTCTATGGAGAGAGGAGAACCTTCCAGAAGCTTCTCTGGCCACTCTGCCATGCAGGCCTGCATGGTAGAGTGGCCAGACGGAAGCCACTCTTTAGTAAAAGGCACATGTCACCCCACCTGGAGTTTGCCAAAAGGCACCTGAAGGACTCTCAGACCATGAGGAACAAAATTCTCTGGTCTGATGAGCCAAAGATTGAACTCTTTAGCGTGAATTCCAGGAGGAAATCGGGCATCACTCATCACCAGACCAACACCATCCGTACAATGAAGCATGATGGTGGCAGCATCATGCTGTGGGGATGTTTTTCAGCGCCAGGAACTGGGAGACTAGTCAGGATAGAGGGAAAGATGAATGCAAAATGTACAGAGACATCCAAGATGAAAACCTGCTCCAGAGTGCTCTTGACCTCAGACTGGGGTGACGGTTCATCTTTCAGCAGGACAACAACCCTAAGCACACAGCCAAGATATCAAAGGAGTGGCTTCAGGACAACTCTGAGAATGTCCTTGAGTGGCCCAGCCGGAGCCCAGACTTCTATCCAATTGAACATCTCTGAAGAGATCTGAAAATGGCTGTGCACCGATGCTTCCCATCCAACCTGATGGAGCTTGAGAGGTGCTGCAAAGAAGAATGGGTAAAACTGCCCAAAGATAGGTGTGCCAAGCTTATGGCATCATATTCAAAAAGACTTGAGGCTGTAATTGCTGCCAAAGGTGCATCAACAAAGTATTGAATATTTACGTACATGTGATTTCTTACTTTTTTATTTTTAATAAATTTGCAAAAATCTCACAACACCTTTTTTTCACATTGTCATTATGAGGTATTGTGTGTAAAATTTTGAGGGAAAAAAATGTGTTCCATTTTGGAATAAGACTGTAACATAACAAAATGTGGAAAAGTGAAGAGCCGTGAATACTTTCTGGATGCACTGTATATATTTTCCTCCATATTTCCAATAGCCCTGTGCTGATTGATGAACTGGTGTTAGCGGGTCTGCCCACCACGGCTGCTGTTAGCGCTGACAAATGACCCTCTGGTCTGAGGGTGATATTGACTGTGAGAACAGCGTGGACTCTCGGCTGTCTGATGACATAATGGCTACACAGAGATCGTCAGACTGAAAGCCATCCTCCGAGCGCAGGGATTTCGCTTGTACAATGGCTGTTATTGACCTGGTGGCATCAGCTGGAGCTGCTGAGCCTTGAAGAGCTGGTAGCTGTATTTAAAAAAAAAACAAAAAAAAAACAGGAGTGTTGTTTCACCACAACAGTCACAGTCCTATTAACCCCTTAGCATTCCAGCTAATTTCCTTCAATTTAGCACGCGCAAAGAAAAACTAATTCTTTCTACAATGAGTGGCAGTAGAAAATTTGAAACATCATGCTGGCGGAACACCCAAATTTTAAGAGGATAGATTTGCATTTTTTATCTCCTCAATTTTCAATTTTTTTCTTACAAATTTGCAACTTTTTTCTCAAAAATTTGTATTTATTACTCATAAATTTGCAATTTCTTTTGTAGATTTGAAATGTTTTCATGCAATTTTGCAACTTTTTTCTCAAAAAATTTAAAATTTTTAGTTGTAAATCTGCAACTTTTATCTTGTAATTTTGCAACTTTTTTGTCCAAAAATTTTTAACTTTCTCCTGTAAATTTTATTTTTCTCAAAAAATTGCAACTTTTCTCCCTGTAAATTTTCAGTTTTTCCTTGTAAATTGGAAACTTTTTCCCTCACAACTTTGCAGCTTCTGTCTCATAATTTGCACATTTTTTACTCATAAATTTGAAAGTTTTTCTTGTAAATTTGAATCTTTTTCTCATAAATTTGCAACAATTTTCCTTTAAATATGCACCTTCTTTCTCAAAAGTTTTCAACTTGTCTTGTAATTTTTCAACTCTTTTTTTCTTCTGAATTTGTAATTTTCTTCTCAAAAATTTGCAACTTTTCTCCTGTAATTATGCAGCTCTTTTTCTGAAAAAAAATTTGCACATTTTTTACAGTAAATTTGCAACTTTTTCCTCAAAAATGTGCAACTTTTTTCTTGCAAATTTGCAACTTCTTTCTTGTAAATTTGCAATGCTTATATGTATACTAGTTAAATTTTTTATTCAATGTAATTAGAGTTTTAAATTGCATCTTTGATCAAATTTTTTGCACCTTTGTCTTTGCAAATTTGTACCTATTTTACATTTATCTGTGTGTACCTCATGTTAAATCTGTGAATTTTGCCCTTGTTGAAAGTAACAAATCACCCACAGAGTGGAGTTTTGAAGAACAAGGTGGATGCCAGCTGTCGTATCTACAGAGGCAAAGAGTTGGTCAGCCACATTATAAAGATATGGGAAAGAGTTGCTGAAGCCAGGTTAAGAGGAGAGGTGGCAATGAATGAGCAGCAGTACGGTTTCATCTATAATAAGTGGTTTGTAGACGTGACTTTACTACCGGCTTCACTCCTGTGTTTGTGCAGGTGCGTCTGTTATTATACAGAAATTTATTTTTGGGAAGTGTTTTTTTCCCCTCTTTGTCTGGGATCTGTGCCAGAGTTTGTGGGAAAAAACAGATAGAATATTAATAATTTGGAGCTGCAAGAAAAGAACAGAGCTCATGGGAAATCAGGGCTTTCAAGGCCTGACTGATCACAGGCGGAGAGAATGAGGAGCGAGACAAACAGCGGCTCCACACCCTGATTATATCATCAGTTTTAACTGATGCAAATTATTATTTCAGATACGCCATCATCAGTGAAAAACCAACAGTGGCTGACAACTTTTTAACATGCTAATCTGCAGCCTCGCTGGTAATAATACGCTGTACGTCTCAGATATGCTAATCAGTCTGGATCGGTTTGTCTCAGTGGGTTTTTGTCTTTGGATGTGGCCGACAAATGCAAACAGAAGGTGGGGTAGACGATGCCTAAAGCAGCTCTATGGCCAGTAAATAAAGACCCAGAAAAGGCATCTTTGACTCTACATTTTATTTATTCACCAGATCAACAATGGGCATTTATTTATAACAATTTATTTTTAACAGTGATTTGAAGGGGGATGAGGAGTGGATGCCATCCCTCTTGTTAGGACCCAAACTGGAAAAAAAGGAATCACCATAACCCTTTTCATATCAGTTTACATAACTTTAATAAAATGCATTTGAAGCAGCAATTCTAAGCAGAAATGCAAAAAAAAAAAAAGTTGTAAATGTCCAATATTTTTTATCACTTTTTCAAGAAGATTTTAATCTTTTTTCTTGATATGTTAGTTTTTCTCTGTAAATCTGAAACTTTTTCCTCAAACATATGCATTTTTTTCTCATAAATTTGCAAATTTATGTGAAAAATTTAAATTATTTAGTAAAATATGAGACTTTTTCATCTAAATTTGTAAATATTTAGTTGTAAATTTGAAACTTTTTTGCGGATTGGAACTTTTTTCCTGTAAATTCACAACATTTTTTCTTAAAAATTTGCAACTTTTGTCATAAATTTGCAATTTTTTTCTTGTAAATTTGAAACATTTATCTTATAAATTTTCAACTTTTTTCTTATTAAATTTGCAACTTTTTTCTAAAAAAATTGCAGTTTTTTTCTTGTAAAATTTCACTTTTTTTCTTGCAAACTTTTTGTCTCAAATTTGCAAAATTTTTATCAAATTTTAAACTTTTTTTCTTGTAAATTTGAAACTTTTTTCTTATAAATTTGCAACTTTTTCTTAAAATTTTGCAATTTTTTTCTAAAAATTTTGCAACTTTTCTTTTATTTCATCCTTTTTGTCAGAAATTTGCCATTTTTTTTCCTCTTAAATTTGAAACTTTTCTTGTAAATTTTCTACTTTTTTTAAAACTTTTTTTTCATAAATTTGCAAAATTTTTCCTTGTACATTTGAAACTTTTGCCTTCTAAATTTTCAACTTTTCTTATAAATTTGCAACTTTTTCTAAAAAACTTGAAACTTTTTTCCAAAAATTTTGTAGCTTTTTTCTTGTAAATTTTCAACTTTTATTCTTGTAAAATTGCAACTTTTTTCAAAAGTTTGCAACGTTTTTCAAAAATTTGCAGCCTTTTTTGTCAAAAATATTGATTTTTTTTTTCCTGTAAATTTGCAAATATTTACCTGTAAATTTTTTAACTTTTTTCTTGTAGCTTTAAAAAAAAAAATCTTGCAAATTTGCCACTATTTTTGTCATAAATTTGCAATTTTTCTCTTGTAAATTTGCTGGTTAAATTTTTATTCAGTGTAATTAAATTTAATTTGTGTGTTTGTTTACATTTTTCAACTGGCACCTTTTATCATATTTTTGCAACTTCATTCTTGCAAATTTGCACCTAATTTACATTTATCCAGTTGTACCTAGTGCCAAATTTGTCAATATCCTCCATCCCCCTTGTTGAAAAATAAAAAAATCACCCACTGCCTATAACATCTTCTAGGTTGGCTCACTGAGACAGTTTATCTGTGCTCAAGCATATATCTTGTGTCTCGTTACGACAGTGTATTTTACTCTAGCCAAAGCGGCACCTCCACCAGTGGCGGTTAGGGGCAGCGGGCAGACAGACATTCACTTTTGCACATTAAGGCGTGTTTCTCTGCTTGCGTGACATCCCCTATCCTCAGAGGAATGCAAACTGGAGTCTCCCCAACAAGTACTTTAGGGCAGCTTTGTTGTTTTTTGCTGCTGATTGTTTTCAGCAAGAGCTAGAGCTAGACCGAGCAAGCTAGCTTTCTCGTGGGGGTTTTAGGGTGGTGTTTGGGATGTTGATGGGACATCTATGATGTCAACTTTCAACAGACTGCAGATGGGAAAGGAACCCACTAACATCTCATGAACAGCTTCTGTCCCATCCACCACTTTGAATTCCATTCTGGAATTGCAAATAAAGATGGCTATTAATGTGTTCAAGAACATTTTACTCTCTTTTACAGCAAATCACCCATTGTTGTGACTTGATAGGCTACACAAAAGTATAAAAAACAACTTTTACTCGGTTTAATTCTGTTGTAAATTTGAACGTTTTAACATGGGAATCTACAGTACGTCTTTGACTCATTTAAGGAATCGGCCTCAAGTGGCCAATAGAGGAACTGCAGCTGAGGATTTACCTTTGGTCCTTGGTGTTTCCAGTTGAATTGTCCACACTAAATTCTGTTTTTCACTTTTCATTCTGCCACCATTGTCCCCGTTCTTACCTTTGTCCCTCTGCCGTTTTCAGATCATGCTGCTGACGGACCCGGAGGTGGAGAGCAGCCTCCTGATCAGCTCCGACGAGGGGGCCACATATCAGAAGTACCGCCTGAACTTCTACATCCTCAGCCTGCTCTTCCACCCCGAGCAGGAGGACTGGATCCTGGCCTACAGCCATGACCAGAAGGTGAGTCAGCGAGCTAACAAGTCATCTCTTTGGAAGTTCAAAAGATGCAGTCAGATGAGTGAAAAACAGGCTGGGACTGCAGTTTCTGAGAACATGGTGGACAAATCTGATATCCTGGTACATGGAGCTCATTCAGAGTTGAGGAGGTTCATCCAGCAGAGCTCGATGGATGGAAAGTTTGGTGTTTGAGGAGCTAAAAAAGGGGGGATTAAGACATACTAGAAATGGCAGGAAAAAAAATTAATATGTCAATAAAATGGGGTACTCTTGGAAAAAAAATATTTTGTTTTGTGTGTACATTTTGTATAAAAATGTATTTTTACACATACTGTAAAATTACAACAATTTTTATGTTTTTAAAAAAATGTTTCTTGTAGATTTGCTTGATTTTTTTTGTTTTTGTGATTTTTTTCCTCATAAATGTATGACTTTGCTCTTGTAAATTTGAAACATTTTCGATATAGTAATAACTTGTCTCCTCAAAACTGTACTTTTGAAAATCCAATTCCTATCATTTTTTGACCGTTTTGACTGTTTTGTCATAATATAACCTTTTGTGATTTTTTTTAAAATCATAATTTGAATCGTTTTTCCCATGAAGATGCAAGCTAAATATATAACATTTTTCTTGTAAATCTGTGACCTCTTTCTCATAAATTTATTGATCAGTCTGCATACAAGTGTGCACTTTGGAAAAGAAAAGTTAATATACCATAAAAATGAACTCAGTTCTCTCTCTATTGGCCCTATGAGTGGACAAACATTGAGACTAAAACAACCTCTGACAAATGAGCCGCCTGTTGACCCCACATTATTGACATGCTATAATAAGAATAAGTTTGGTTATTTAGGGCAGTCTGGAGTGAAGTGCCCCGGTTTCGCTCCTGTGGGCTCCTTCTCGTCATCAGTGGCCGGTGTAAGGATCACAGTAACACAGTGCGTAGGTGGTTATGGGCAGACTGAGGTCAGCGTTGCTGCTGAAACTGGTTAATCCCTGCTGAATCCTCAGAGCCAGTTACAGAGTTCAGCCAGTTATCCCGGCCATCAAACGACTCTGCTTTACTCCAACAATAACCAGTCGCAAACTTTCTCACATATTTCAAGAGTTACACTTGTGCTTGTGCTACTTTAAGTTATACAAGAGTAATTCATTTCATGAAGTAATGCTACTTTTTACCTCCGCCAAGGGAGAACAGAGGCAATGTTTTCGGCAGCATTGGTTGGTTTGTCTGTTACCAATGGTTAGATTTTGGTGGTAATTCAGATCAGGATGTGGATGCAGGAATTTTTTGGAATATTGTTTTATATATTAATCTGGTGCTTTTCAGGTGCTGCCCCTTTAGGACGTGTCCGCTCAGTTACGTGCGTGGTCACACCATAGGGCCACCCGCCTCAGCAACCTGGAAGCCAAATACTGCAGCGAAAGTATTGGGGGGGCGTGTCCACCAAACTCACTTTTCCTGCTGTGGGCGACTATTTTCTATTCATTCTCTATGTAGTCCACTGTTTACAGTGCTGAGCGCCCTCGGTGCTGAAATGCTTTGAGCGGAGGCCACTTTTTGTCACAGTGCTCAGGGCTGAAAAGAGTTTTCAACTTTTCAGACTACTGTACAGCTGCGCTTGTCAGTGTCAGGCCTTTCTGAGCAGCCAATCAGAATTAAGGAAGGGCGAGATCTAGGATGCCGGTACATGAAGACGAGAACGGTAGGTGACGGTGGAGGAGGTGGAGGCTGAACTTTGCTGCATCAAATAATTTGTATTTGTAGTTGATAACTGCAAAAAAAAATGGTATGATACTGCACTGTTGTGTAATATTGCTTAATAATTATGAACCTTGTCAGTAAACTGTAATGGAGAAGAGAGGAGGAAAAAAAATGAAAACTGACCTGAAAGATTCAATAAACCATGATGTTGATTTAAGGTGGAATTGTCCAGCTCTAGTGTATGGTCAATACAATTATGACAGTCTTGTTATTATTGTTATTATTATTATTATTATTACTATGTAGTCATACTGTTTTTGCTGTCGTTTTTCTGTTAATAATAATAGCATTTATATGGCACCTTTCATTCAAATTTTCAGGAAAGGTGTGTAATGGCACATTGAACAGATGATTAGATTTTGGTAATGATCTCAGAATGCATACCTCCGCCAAGGCTCTTATCTTCTCACAGTGTTAGCAACAATACCTCAACTACTGGATGGATTTGGATGGAATTTTCACCAGAGGTTGCCTTTGGCTCAAAGGTGAACTCATTAGATGTTGGAGGTGATCCGTGAGTGCATACCTCCACCAAGGCCCTATCTCGCAATGTACAGATGGATGGCGATGTGGACGGGCAAAGGGATGGAGGGGAGGACAAAGGGAGGGAGGGACAGAGCCCTGGCAGAGGTATGTGCTCTCTGAGTGTCCTCTAGTCTTGAGTATAATTTCTGGCAAATTTCTGAATTCCTGCAGATGTATTTGGTTATATCTTTTTAAGGGACTCAATTCCATGTTTAAAAAGCACAGACATTTCCAATACAAAAGTTGGACTTAATGTATATGCAGTTTGAAAATCTGAACTTAACGCAAAGTTTTTAGTTAATGCAAATTTAAAGTTGATGTAACAGTTTAAAATATAGAGTTGATGTGAAATTTTAAAATTGAATGAAGTTTAGAGTTAATGCAAAATTTGGAAAATTGAGTTAATGGGAAGTTTAGAAATTCAGAGTTAATGTGAAATTTAGGAAGTTGGAGTTAACCCATTGAGTGTGTATGTCGCACAAGTGCGACTGTCAGCTCATCAGTCCAAACAAAGCCTGTACAGCTGAATAGAGTGTGAAATGTGCAAAGCTTTTAACACCACTTGGCGGCTGAGAGGTGTGGCTTTTCACTTAGCGCGAGAACTGGAAATGGTCCGATGCAATAAGTAGGTCAAATCAGCGTTTGAAGCCCGCCCCCTTTCATTCTGCTGTTTGACACAGAGGAGACAGGATGGCGAGGAAAACGCTCTCAGCTGAAGAGTTTTTAGCGCTGGTGTCCGACGCTCCTGGTTCAGAGGAAGAGCTTAGCCCTAGTTTGTCATCTGAGGAAGAGTCCAGCTCTGATTATGTGCCTTCGGACAATGGTGCAAGCAGTTCTGGCGAAAGTAGAGACGGACATCTTGCGCGCGACGCTGCAGCTGCGTTTTCTGTGTCCAGCCGTGCCCCAAATGGCACAGGAGCCTAGTCTGCAGATTGTTCTGCTTTGCCAAACCGTGGTCGCGGAGCGAAAACGTCCAGAGCAGCCCGTGGGCGACGTTTGGGTGGGCAAGAGCGCACAGCCAGTGAGTATCGATGTGCAGCACGTGTGCGCGGTGGCAGGTCAACAACGGGCAGTGGCGATTGTTTTTTTTTTGGAATGATTTTTAGTGGTGACATAGTGTGAAACAAACATTGTTTTTTTTTTCTTTAATGATTTTTAGTAATTTTGGCAATGAATGGACAAAGGACCGTGTGGTGACAGTGTGAAACAAAAATTGTTTTTTTTGAATAATTTTTAGTAATTTTGGCAACCTGGACAGATGAGGGCAGAAACGTACTGACAAAATGACCACAATGACCAAATATAAGAAAATTTGGATTGTTGCAATATGCAAATTAGGTACAATTATGCACTATACATGGATGCAAGTTTACTTGGCAGACACTTGGGTTCCTCTGCAACATTTTTGTAATTGGGACTTTGCCTCTAACTATTACCGTTCTGAAGCTATTGTCATTTGAAAATTTGAAGTCAAACTCTGTGTTTTCCTGCCAAAAATTTTACACACTCAAAGGGTTAATGCAAAATTTGAGATTATGTAAAATTTGGAGTTGATGGAATATTTGGCGTAAGGGAATTTTTTTGTCAACATTTGGAGTTAATATGAAATGTGATCAGTTTTGAAAGCGTGAGAGATTCTAGGTATTTTTCATGTTTAAACAGCAAAAGATTAAAAAAGTAATACTCAAGCACATTTATTTTTCACACAAAATTAGAGTTAATATGAAAGTTTAAAATCTGTTAAATTTGGATTCATGGCCAAAAAGTTCAACCTTGGTTTCATCAGACCATAACACATTTTCCCACATGCGCTTGGGAGATTTCAAATGTGCTTTTGCATAATGTAGCCGGGCTTAGATGTTTTTCTTTGTAAGATAAGGCTTCCGTCTTGCCGCCCTAGACAGGAGATTGTTGTCACATGTACTAAACAGCCAGTACTTGCCAGAAATTCCTGCAACTCCTTCACTGATGCCGTCGGCCTCTTGGCAGCCTCCATGACCAGTTTTCTTTTTGTCTTTTCATCAATTTTGGAGGGACGTCCAGTTCTTGGTAATGTCACTGTTGTGCCATATTTTCTCCACTTGATGATGACTGTCTTCACTGTGTTCCATGGTATATTTAATGCCTTGGAAATTCTTTTGTACCCTTCTTCTGATTGATACCTTTAAACAATGAGATCCCTCTGACGCTTTGGAAGCTCTCTGCGGATCATGGCTTGTGCTATAAGATGTGACTACAAAAATGTCAGGGAAAGCCGACTTGACCAGCTGAACTTTATTTGGTGATAATCAGAGGCACTTTAAATGGTGGCAGGTGTGTGCTGACTCCCATTAACATGAGTTTGAATGTGCTTGGTTAATTCTGAACACAGCCACATCCTCAGTTATAAGAGGATATGCATATTCTTATCACAAAAACCTGGCATTTGAACAGGGGTGTGTAGACTTTTTATATCCACTGTATTCTGTTTAATGTAGCGCTAGCCACCATTAGCCTTGTGGCATATGGGTGGAAGTATTCACAGAAGCTGGGCTTTGAAAGAGGAGGAAAAGTGAAAAGATTTTGGTACAAAACTGTAAGAGAATGAAAGGTTTTGCTTGTTGAAAAAAAGCACAAGATGCCATTTTAGACAGTGCAGATTTGTTTTTATAGGGGATTTGTATCCACCGCAGTGTCTTTAATGCAAAATTTTGAGTTATTGTAAAATTTTGAGTTAGTTCAAAATTTGAAATTTTGAAGTTAATGCTGAATGTTAATAATTTTAATGTAATATTAATTAATTAATGTAATATTTATTTTTTTTTTATTTAAGTTTTTGTAAAGGGTATACAGGTCGTTACAGCAATGCATTGTTTACATTTTCATCACGTGTTCCCTTATTTTCTGATATCTGACAACATTGGAAGATTAATTCTTACAACACCCCTTTTTTTTTTTTTTAAAGTGAAAGAAAAAGTGAAATTAAAGAGAAAAAAAACAAAAAACAAATAACAAAAAAAAACAAACAAACCAGTAAAAAACAAACAAAAAGAAAAAGTAAGTAAATAAAGATAAAAGAGCATCTTGGAAAAAAGAGCGGAACCATTATTGAAATGGTATTTGTCAAAGATTAGATCTAATGGAAGACACATATGCGGTCCAGGGTTGCCAAAAGTTCATGAACACATCCATGTCCTGTCTCAGTGCGAATGTCAACTTTTCCATCGAGTAAATGTCTTGGATCACGTTAGTCCAATCTTCAGGTGTAGGACAGTCCTTCAACATCCATTTTTTAGTTAGAGCTTTTTTGCTTGCCAATATTAAAACATTGAATAAGTATTTTTCTCCTCGTCTTTCCAGTGAGTCCGGTAGTAAACCCAAATACAAAGTTACAAAAGAAAAGGGAACTGTAATTTTGAATATTTTCCCCAATATTGTCTGTACCTTGGTCCAATATTGGTGGATAACTGGGCATGACCAAAACACATGAAAATGATTTGCAGTCTTTTCACCACACAAGCGCCAACAGTTCAATCCCTTATGGGTAAATTTGTTTTGTGCAGGTGTTCTGAAAAATCTTGCCAAGTTTTTCCATCCAAATTCTCTCCACTGCAGGGATGAGGTACTTTTCCATTGCTGTTTATTTAGCTTTTCCCATATTTCCAGTTGTAAAGTGAAATTCCCCTCTTTTTCCCATCTCTCTTTTATATAAGATGTGTTGTCTCCTTTTAAGTCTTGAAGACCTTGGTATATTTTAGAAATGTATCTGATCCCTGGGATCCCTTTATATGCCATTAAGAAGACCTTCAGAACACCTGACTGGGCCCTTTCCAAAACCTCCTTTTTAAGTATATTGTTTATGTGGTGTCTAAGCTGGAAGAACCTGTAAAGGTCTTGATTTATTAGGCCTTGTTTTTTCAAATCTTCAAAACTTCTTAAGATTTGCCCTTTAAAAAAATCGTAATATTTTATCAGCCCTTTCTCCTTCCACTTTTTAAATCTGGTGTCTGTTTTATTAGGAGTAAAGTCCTGATCATAGGCAATCCATTGCAGAAGTCGATAGGGCTCTTTAGTTTGATTCTCTCTGACTATCTTAAACCAAATTTTTAGCGGGGTCTCTATCCACGGGTTAGTGTTATTCAAAAGCTTAGGTAAGGCATTGTTCCCTATTATCGCCTGTAGGGGGATGTCACTTGTTATTTGGCATTCGATCTCCTTCCATTGTGCAGTGTAGACTGGGTTACATATCTCTACTAAAGTTTTAATTTGTGCGGCTTTAAAGTAGTCCCTGATATTTGGCAGCGCGAGCCCACCTTTGTCTTTGTTTAGCTGTAGGGTTCTATATCTGATTCTAGGTCTCTTGCCCTGCCATATGAATCTTGAGATCCTTCTGTCCAGCTCCTGCCATGTTTTTTTGGGAGGTTCTACCGGTATTGTTTGGAAAAGGTATAGAAGACGTGGAAGTATATTCATTTTGACTGCTTCAATTCTTTGTGCAGTACCCAAGAATGGTATCATATTCCATCTTGCTAGGTCAGATTTTATTTTTGTCACCAGTGGATCATAGTTTAGTGATATAATTTTGTTGAGTTGTTTCGGGATATTGACCCCCAGATATTTCATAGATTCCGACTCCCAGTTAGTTTTGAGTTTGCTTAGTGAATAATGATTTGGGTCATAGTTGAATGTTAAAACTTGGGTTTTATGCATGTTTAATTTGTACCCTGATAAATCTCCATACTCTGAAAAAACTGAGGTTAGTTCTGGTAAAGAAGTGTTCGGCTGCCCTAGGTATATTAAAATGTCATCAGCAAAGAGTGCTATTTTATGTTCCTTCTGACCAAGTGTAATACCTTGAATTTTTTGGTTTTGTCTTATCCATTGGCTCAGAGGTTCTATGAAGATTGCAAAGAGCAGTGGAGACAGGGGGCAGCCCTGACGACATCCTCTTTCCAGTTCAAAAGAAGATGATAAAATACCGTTAATCCTTATTTTAGCTGTTGGTTTTTTATATAATGCCTGTATAGTTCTAATGAAGTTGTTATGAAAATTGAAACTGGATAAGATTCTATATAGAAAAGACCAGTCAACTGAATCGAATGCTTTTTCAGCATCTAATCCCAATATGACTGCATTTAAGTTATATTTTTTTATATGATGAATTATGTGTAAAGTGCGTCGAATGTTGTCTTGTGTCTGTCTTTGTCTTATAAAACCTGTTTGGTCTAAATGAATTAGGTCTGTCAGTATATTTTCTAACCTTTTGGCAAGGATAATGGTAAAAAGCTTATAGTCCTGATTTAGTACACTGATTGGTCTGTAGTTGGAGCACTCTAGTTTATCCTTTTCAGGTTTAGGTATAACTGCAATGACCCCTTCTCTCCAGGAGGGGGGGATTTCCCCTGTGTGGAGGACATAATTAAATGTTTTCAGGAGGAGAGGAGATAGTTGCTGTTTAAAGGTTTTGTACCACTCTGCTGTATAGCCATCAGCTCCTGGGGATTTGTTAGCTTTAAGTTTCATAATTGCTTTTTCCAATTCTTTAGGATGTATTTCTGACAGTAGTGTTTTATTTTGTGACTCCGTAAGTTGGGGAAGGTTTAATGTGTTTAGGAATGCCTCGGATGCGTTTTTATGTTTTTTGTGGGAGTATAAGTTCTTATAGTAATTCTCGAAGTTTTTAAGAATATCCTGAATTCTGAATTTTATTTCCTTTGATACTGGGTCTCTGATTTTGTAGATTGCTCTTTCTGTTTGATGTTTCCTCAATTTATAGGCTAGCAATTTTGCCGATTTACTGCCTGCTTCATAGTATTTTTGTTTCAGAAATGTAAGTTTCTTCTGGATTTCTATTGTGTAGATCTCATTTATTTGGTTTTTAATTTCCTTAATCTTGAGCGAGTCAGTAGAATGAGTGTTGCCTTTGTGTTCTTTTTCTAGGTTCCTAAGTTCTGACTCTAATGTGGATAGTTTTTCTTGTCTTAGTTTCTTTTGGGTTGCCAGTTTTGCAATAATCTTTCCTCTTATTACAGCTTTGCATGCATCCCACAGTATTAAAGGGGATACTTCTCCATTATCGTTATCTTCCAAATATCTGAGAATATCTGATTCCAATTCATCTTTCAATGGTCCTTTCAGGACATTTGAATTTAACCTCCAAGAAAATGTATTATTTGTGTATTTTTGGATATTTAAGTCCATGTAGATCGGACTGTGGTCGGAGAGATCCATCAGTCCTATTTTACATGTTTTTACTCTTCCAATGTCTCTATTAAACATAAAAAAATAGTCAATCCTTGAGTAAGATGAATGTGGAGTTGAGTAAAATGTATAGTCTTTTACACTGGGGTTGAGTTCCCTCCACACATCGCAGATTCCCAATTCTTTTAGTAGCATCTGAGTCTTCCTGTTTTGGGTGTTATTTTGATGTGGGGAATTAATGTAATATTTTAAAAATATAGCATAATGGGAAATGTTAAAGTTTGTACTCACTGAGAAGTTGAATTAAAGCAAAATTTGGAAAATTTGAGTTAATGTGAAATTTGAAAATTTGAAGATGATACTGATTTTGTAAATTTCCCATCCATCCATCCATCCATCTTCTACTGCTTTTCCGGAGGACTGGGTCGCGGAAGCAGGTACGTGGTTGTAAATTTCCCATTAATGCAAAATCTGGAATGTATGTAAAATTTGGAGTTAATGTAATTTTTAAAAATATAGCATTAATTAGAAATTTTTAAAATTTGAAGTCAATGAGAAGTTGAGTTAATGTAAAATTTGTAAAATGTGAGTTAATGTGAAATTTAAATATTTGGGTTAAACGCAAAGTTGGAAAACTGGGGTTAATGCAAAGTTTGTACTTAATGGAAACTTGAAATATGGAGTTTATGGGAAGTTTGGAAATATAGAGTCAGTATGAAATTTGGGAATTTTGAATTAATGCCAAAATCAGAAATGTATGTCAAATTTGAAGTTTTTGAAAAATTTGGAGTTGATACAAAATTTGGAGTTGAGGCAAATTTTTTGGTTAATGCAAAATATGGACATTTGGAGTCAATGTGAAATGCGATGATCAGTCTTGAAAGTGAGAGAGATCCTAGATATTTTTTCATGTATCATGTTTTCATGTTTAATATTAAGCAATATTAAGCATGCCTACAGAGCAACCCCCTCCCTCACCTTGGACAATCAGACCATCTCTCCCTGCTTCTAATACATGCTTACACCCCCCTGAGGAAGAGCCCCCCACCCCCACCCCCACCCCAACCAAACAAACAATTAAAATCTGGCTTGAAAATGCTCTCCTCCAGCTACAGGACTGCTTTAGCTTGCACAGATTGGAACATCTTTGAACAGCAGGACCTGGACTCCTACACTGAGTCTGTCCTTGTCTACATTGAACGCTGTGTGAAAAATGTGACAGTCACCAAACATATCCGGGTCTTTCCAAACCGGAAACCCTGGATGACCACTGAGGTCCACTGATCAGAGCTTGCAACTCAGCCTTCAGGCAGAGAGACAGCTCTCTGTACAGCACTGCTAGAGCCAACCTGAGAAGAGGCATAAAACACACTAAGAATGCCTTCAGGAGGAAGGTGGAAGGCTTTCTCACAGACAACAACCCCAGACAGATGTGGAGAGGCATCGGGGCCCTCACCAACTACAGGGGCCAAGGTCCCCCAACATCAGACAGCAGCCTCACTCCAGCAGGAGCTTAACAGCTTCTTTGCCTGGTTTGAGCGCACCTCCCCCCAGATATCCCCCCCACCACAGGTGCATGAGGTGAGGAGGCAACTGAGAGCAGTGAACCCATGCAGTGCTGCTGCTAGTCCTGACAGCATCCCAGGAGCGGTGGTCAAAGCATGTACAGACCAGCTGGCAGGGATCCTCAGCAGCTGTTCAACCTCTCCCTGATGCATGCCACTGTCCCCTCCTGCCTCAAGGCCTCCACCATCATCCCCATCCCCAAAAAGTCCGCAATTGACAGCCTGAACGACTACAGACCCATAGCACTCATGTCTGTAGTCATGAAGTGTTTTGAGTAACTGGTGTCCCAGCACATCAGGGACTGTCTCCCCCCCTCCTTCAACCCCCACCAGTTCGCCTACAGGGAGAACTGGTCTATGAAAGACACCATCACCACCAGACTCCACAAAGCACTGAGCCACCTGGAGAACCCAAGGAGGATGCTCTTTGTGGATTACAACTTAGCTTTCAACACCATCATCCCGGACAACCTGATCAGTAAACTGCACCTCCTCCAGATCCCCCCATCCCACCCGACCTGCTCCTGGATAAAAAAACTTTTTCACCAACCACCCACAAACAGTCAGACTCAGCCCCCACCACTCCTCCACACTGTCTCTCAGCACTCGCTCCCCCCAGGGCTGCGTACTAAGCCCTCTGCTGTACTCCCTTTACACATTGGACTGTATTCTAACCCACCCAACCACTGTCATCATGAAGTATGCGGACGACACCACCTTGGTTGGTCTCATCACCGATGACAATGGGAAGGCATACAGGGCGGAGGTAGAGAATCTGCTGCTGTGGTGCCAAGCAAACAGCCAGAAATTGAATGTCCAAAAAAATCAAAGAACTCATACTGGACTTCAGAAAGAATAGACAGGACCACCCTGCCCCCTCCTCATAAATGGAGACCGCATGGAAACCACCCTCACCTTCAGGTTCCTGGGCACCCACATCTCCTCTGACCTCTCCTGGACTGTCAACACCAAGGCCCTGGTGAAGAACGCCCAACAGTGGCTGCACTTCCTAAATGTCCTGAGGAAGAACAACCTGGACCAGAAGTCACTGCTGGCCTTCTACCACTGCTCAGTGGAGAGCGTGCGCATCTACTGTCTGGGAGTGTTGTATGCTGGCTTGATGGCTGAGAACATGAAGGCTGTGCAGAGGGTCATCAACACCGCCCAAAAAATCAGTGGCGGTCCTCTGCCCTCCCTGGAGGACATCTCTACATTCTCCTGTCTCAGAAGGATCAAGACCATCACAGGAGACCCCTCACATCCCGCCCACCATCTGTTTGACCTGCTTCCCTCTGAACGATGGTTCAGATCATTCAGGTCCCACACCTTCAGAGTGACAAACAGTTTCTTCCCCTGGGCCATCTGGACTGCAAACAGTCAGAGGCCCCACCCCCCTCCCTCCGAATGCTCATATGCACAGAACTGAGGACATTTTAATTATCACTATAACTCACCTGTCTTTGCACTCCACACTTCCATGTACATTGACCCATCCTTGAAACCACTACTATGTATATTTTCCATTATCCTTGGGCCATATTACTCAATTGTGTGTTACGTACTCCGCACTTTTATGTACTGTACCTAGTTCCACCCACGTATCCACTACTATACCTGTGTATATTTCCAGAATCGTGTCCTTTTTTTTTCACTCGTGTGTTTAATCTTGTGTTCTGTTACTGTGTTTAATCTAATCCTTTTCTTTTACTTTATTGCGCTGTAGCCTGGTGGAGCACTCACAGTTTTGTTGTACCGTACAACTGTACAGTGACACTAAAGCCTATTCTATTCTATTCTTTAAACAAAAGTTTTTAAAAAGAAAAGAAAAACCACCAGTGAATGCATGTCTGAATACTCTAATATTAGAATATAGCTGGTTCCAAGGTTGTCATAGCCAGGAGCGGCACTGGGGTTAAGCTCCCAGTGCTCATAAAATGCTCCTTACGGCGTGCATCTTGAAAAGCCTCTGGCAACTAAGTCCAACTCCTAGCCTGCCCGTGTGGTTTAGTCTCTAAGCCCGGCGGAACTGCTTTTACTAATAGGAGAAGGGGCGAGGGCAGATCTCTGGCGCCTTAAAACCAGATGCTTCGGTAGATGGTGGCTCGTCAACCTGGGAAGGTAGCCCATCTAGGGGAAGGTAAACCCTGATTTCAAACCTCCACTGCCTTGCGGCACACCCGGTCACGGGAAAGGCTTCGGGAGTCAACCCTGAGGAAAAATCCGGAGTCGGAGCCCCTAAGGCAGTTCTCTGTTGTGCTCAACATCGTTCTGGCAGCTCCTGCGACGGCGCTGGTGCCAAACTATAGCAGCCCTGCTGTTCCTTTGGATTCATCAGTGACGTGGAGAGGGGGGACATGCTGCATGGGTAACATCTTGTCCTCCATATCTTCCTGCCCAGGCTTGAATCCTACCAACGCCCAACGCTGGAAGGTAGAACACTGGTGCGCATTGGCCTGTTCAGCCACAGGCGGTGCTGTTCCAGCAGAGTAGACGTTTAGGATTCTCTTCCATGGTCATCATAGACCGACGGAGGCCGACGACGAATGGAGAATATAGCTGTAGTAAATGCATCATTGACAAGGTTTTAAAATAGAAAACAAAACCAAGATTAATGAAGTTCATGTTGATGGTTTTTGACCTAGCTGAATTATTTTTCAAAATATGTATGAATACAGTTGGATGGAAATATAATAAATGTTGATCCTTTTTTTTTTTTTTTTCCTTTGAAAGACAAAAGTAAAATAGAAAGATGTCTTTACCTTCTTTACATGTTTCAACTGCACTGCAGCCTTCATCAGAACCTTCTGATGAAGGCTGCAGTGCAGTTGAAACATGTAAAGAAGGTAAAGACATCTTTCTATTTTACTTTTGTCTTTCAAAGGAAAAAAAAAAAAAGGATAAATAATTGAAAGAAGACAAAATGAACCTGTTTGACGTATAATAAATGTTGGCTTGAATTCTTCTAGTAGTAAATCAATGAAACAATTGTAAAGAAATTACATTTTTATCCCTCGATGAAATATTTGCATTTCGCACTGAAATGCATTAGGTTATATGAATGGAAACATTAAGACACGTCCACAAGAAAAATGATTTTCAAGACTAAAGTGTAAATGCTGCAGCACCTCAGGACAGAAAATAAGTTTTTTACAGTAGTAACAGTACAGATATCACCAGGTAAGATGAACTTTAGCAGGTGCCCTTGGTGCACATTCTTGGCACACGATCTTCCGCTTAATTCTTTTCGGGTCACGGGGGCAGCATCTTTTGCTGGGAGGCAGGGTACACCCTGGACAGATCGCCAGTCCATCGCAGGGCCAACACAGAGAGACAGACAACCATTCACTCTCACAGTCATACCTAAGGACAATTTAGAATCCCCAGTTTGATGTCAGTTAACCTAACTTGCATGTTTTTGGCAATGTGGGAGGAAACCGGAGAAATCCCGGAGTAAACCCACGCAGACACGGGGAGAACATGCAAACTCCACACAGATCACTGTTGGTCGGGGGCTGGGATCGAACCCAGGATCCCCCGGCCAAGGGTGAGTTGCTGTACTGCCGCAGTGCTAACCACTCCGCCAACGCACTGCCACCAAAAAAAATCACTTTCCAGATTAGAAGTTAAAACAACTCTGCTGCAAAGAATGAAGCTACTTTCTACGTCATTGTGTCTGGATTCAAGTTTGAAAACTGTGAAAATATTTGAAATGCTGCACATTAAAAAAACAGGTGACTTCTTAACAGCTAAGGTGCTTAAGAGATTTAAAAGAAACTTTCCCTCCCTTTAAATCCAAGTCGTAGCTCTGGGCCCACATGAGCCGCTACTTAGTGAGCTCTGGATTAAAATGCTTTGGTGCATTTTAACTTCTGATTGTGTTATCAGTGAAAACAAGTCACATAAAAGCCAACAGACACTGTGTGTGGAAGCCCACTGTTGCCAAATAAATTAAAGTAGTATTTCTTTTTAAGAAAACATGTCAAAACATGTCTTTTTTTTATTTTATTATGACAGACCAGAATTAAGTAAAAAAAAATTACATCTCTGTCAAAATACAGAATGCTTAATCAAATTATTTTTTTTTTCAAATGAAAATAGAGCTTAACGTGAGGTCTCTTAGGCATATCAAAATTCCAAGAAGTCCACAACAAAGGTTAACTTTAACAATTAGCATAATATACAGCATAATAGGTTTAATGTGGAGGAACAAAATAAGTTCAGGCGTGACACGGCGAGCTGAAGGTTTCAGAGTTTTTATTCCTCCATCATCATGAGACACACAGTAGCGCTGTGCGCTGTGCTGTGTGTGTGCTGTTGTGAGTGCGCTGTCGTGAGGCATGTAAAATCAGCTCTTTTATACAGACAAGAGAGAATGCATGGCACATTTACATATTGATACACATATCAGTCAATACATATCAATCGTGTGATTAACTGGTTGTCCCCCAAGGGGCTCTCTGTCCGTATGCAAATTGTTCTGCTTCATGCCCTAGCTGAGTGTCATGAATGTCCATGTAGATTATGGTGGGTCACCACAGTGCTCCCCCCAGAACATTCAGCAGGGGTTGTGACCCCCCTCCACCCCCGTCGTTTGGGCTCCATCTCCGGTAGAACGGTCGGAGGGCATGTCAGTCCATGGGGGGGACGGGGGAGGGGTGGAAAGGGCGGTGTACTCCGCTCCGAGTTCCAGCACGTTGAACGGCCATGGATCGTGGGCACACGGGCCAGTATGTTGTCGTGCGTAATGGAACAAGACAGCGATCAGTCGGCTTAGGGAGTGCGGTGCGGGAAAAGATCTGTGCAGGAGGAGGGGGAGGGGGGTGGGAGTAAGCGAGTGCCGGCCCAGGACGTCAATGGTGCCTGGGCCGTGCAAAAATTGCGTGTGGATCTGCGATGGTGAGGGACTTTCCCGTTAAACGTGGCGGAGATCGACAGCGGCTGTGAAAAAAAAAATTATATCTCTGACTTCTCTCGTGGTTTGATCCAGCGAGGATGTGGGGAAGGCGAGCGGCCAAATTCCCCGAGGATGTGTAGCGGCTGTGATAAACTGAAGCTGTGTCAGGGACTCGGCACTTTGACTTTATTTTCAGGAAGCAGCCTTAAAGTCATCGGGGAAAACAATCGGCTAAATTCCCCTTGTGCGCCGTGGCTGAAAACCCATACAAAGTCCGGTGTGTGGGCTGCACATCCGCTCCAGGTGCGCAAGCAGCCCTGAAGGTTCCGAGGGTGGCGATCTGCCATTTTTCTCGGGCATGTGCAGCGATGGAGGACGATGTATCAGTCTGTGGAGCTGGTTTTGTCCTGTGCATGGTGCGCCCTTGGCGCAGTGACCACATAGCTGAAAGTTGCGCTGTCCTCGTACTCTTGCAGTGTGAGTGTGTGGCTTCTGTGCGCGGAAGGTCCGTTGTCGAGAGGTGAGTCAGGGTCAGGGAGCTTGATGGAAATCAACGCAGTCGGCGCCCATGGTCTTCCCTGTTCAGGCTGTTTCTGTGCGTCGCTCGTGTCACTAATCCTCGTGTGTCTTGGTCCAAGCGCTGCGCTCTCCGTCCGGCCCTGGAGTTCACCATCGTGGAGAGAGGACAAGGCGCACGCGCTCCCGTGTGGATGCGAAAGATGTAGGCAATCCCCGGTCTCTGGGATCCACAGCGTGGTGAGAGGTAGCAGACGTCATTGTCCCTCGTCAGGTCACCAGTTAAAGATCAGGCGAGGGACGCACCGTGACGCGTTCTGAGGCTTCCCGTCTGGGTCATCTCCAGGGTGTTCGCCTCGTGTTCCATTCTTCATCAAGGGTCACTAGTGTGGAGGAACAAAATAAGTTCAGGCGTGACACGGCGAGCTGAAGGTTTCAGAGTTTTTATTCCTCCATCATCATGAGACACACAGTAGCGCTGTGCGCTGTGCTGTGTGCTGTTGTGAGTGCGCTGTCGTGAGGCATGTAAAATCAGCTCTTTTATACAGACAAGAGAGAATGCATGGCACATTTACATATTGATATACATATCAGTCAATACATATCAATTGCGTGAATAACTGGCGCCGGAATTCCTCTCCCTACTCCGGGGATGTATAACAATAGGACAAGAGAGAATGCATGGCACATTTGCATATTGATACACATATCAGTCCATACATATCAATCGCGTGATTAACTGGTTGTCCCCCAAGGGGCTCTCTGTCCGTATGCAAATTGTTCTGCTTCATGCCCTAGCTGAGTGTTATGAATGTCCATGTAGATTGTGGTGGGTCACCACATTAATATCATTTTAAACATATGCTCAGTGAAATTTGCTATTTCCCACCAGTCACTGTTTAGATACTTTTTCAGACTCCAACAGTCAAGTCAACCAGCCTTCTAGCTAGCTATTTAGCTGGCACTCAACGAGTATCTACACTTTTATTTATGTTCTCTTGGCTGCCTGCTTATAAACAGTGTTGGGAGTAACGCGTTACTGTAACACATTACTTTGAAACGTCACTATTTTTGCAGTAATGTGCTGTGGAACGCAATTACTGTTTAAAAATTCGGTAATGCGTTACTGAAATTTGATCAGATGCGTTACTTGTTACTCATGTTATTACTATGGATAGATACTTTAAGCACAAATAATTGAATATACAAACTGACCCTATCATAGCTGAGACGAGCCATCAGTTGACGTGACCTGTTGCAGAGAGCTGAGTCTTCACTACTGAGCTAAGGAATAGATGAAGCTACTTTGTTTTTGTGGAAATAGATTATTTTTCCTTTGTTACAGCTGAAGACAAAAGCATATTGGTGGGCTGCAATCTAAAGTGCCGGTTGAGACCTACTGCAATCTTCAGAAGCGCCTGAAAACAGCAACAAGTGCTAAGTAAAGGCTTCCTATACTAACAACTAACACTGTGTTAGTGGATCTACTGTATTCTGAGCTGCCACCGCTAGATGTGAAGTGGAAATATTCTTGTCTCAACAGCCGTGGCTGGATTTCAAGCACAGGTATGCATCTGGACAGTTTGTGACCTGTGAGTTTGAGTATTTTGATGATCAACTGAAGTTCAGAGTAAATACTGAGGTCATTGCAAAGAAAGGGCAACAGAGAATCTACCTTTTCAGGAAACTGAACTCCTTTTCAGTGAGTCAAATGATTCTCTTCTGTTTTTATCAGTCTTTTATTGAGAGTTTGCTTTGTTTTTCTTTTATCTGCTGGTTTAATGGTCTCACAGTTAAAGATAGGAATAGTCTGAACAATATTGTGAAGATCTGTTCCAAGATTATTGGTGTGAGACAGAGAGATCTGAATTCCTTTTGTAACCAGCAGATCATTCGCGAAGCAGAATGCATTTTATCTTCTCCTGATCATGTCCTCTCAAATGAATTCTCTCTTTTGCCATCAGGGTGCTGTTATGTTTTACCTGCTAGCAAAACTAATTGGTATGCCAAGTCCTTTTTTCCCTTAGCAATAAAGCTACTAAATGATTCTTAAGGTTGTGAAATGTCACACATAGTTTTTTTTTTAAATATATTATTATTTATCATACAGGTTTTAGGTTTTTGTTTTTATCATGACTGTTCTTTTATTCTTTTAGTAACCCCCCAATCTTATCTTATTGTTGTATTTTTTATAGTACTATTTATTATAGCACTCTCTCTAATGGTTGGTTAGATGTGGCTTTTAGTTTCTTCCTGTATTGTCTATTGTCTTTTGTGTTTGCACAACTTGATGCATCAATGTACAAGTTGCTTTTTAAATCAATTGCCCCTTGAGGGATAAATAAAGTTGTTTGAATTGAATTGATCCAGCAAGAATTAAACCGGCTGATTTCCAGGTAACGACGTGATATAAACAGCGACTTTCCATCAGACAGCTGAGATTGTGAGCCACTGAAGTTAAAACACATTTATATGGCATGTGGGAGGAAACAAGAGTACCCAGGGTAAACCCACGCAGACACGGAGAGAACATGCAAACTCCACACAGAAGGGTCATTGATGGTCAGGGGGTGGAATTGAACCCACGATAATCGGGGGTGGAATCGATCCCGTTGTGGAGGCATGGTGTGGGACTTCTCCACCCAGAGAAAAAGGCAACTGGGGAAGGGGGGAACAATGGACCGAAAGAGGTGTCACTGGGGGGTATCAGACAGGACAGCAAGGACTATGCACCCCCCGGGGAGAGGAGTAAATGCCAGAGCTGCTGAAAGCTGAAGGGTGTGAGAGCGGTGCTGGTGTTATGTCATGTTAATGTGCCACATAGGCTTTGCTCTAAACACAATATATGATGGTCGGAAGTTCTGGGTCTCAATGCATGGTATTAAAGATATAAAAGAGGAATGCACAGAGACCCGGGTGCTCTTTCACTGAGCTGTATGTTGGAGATGGAATAAAGTTTGTGTCGTCCAGCTCGTTGCCTCGCCTACCTCCTTTCTCCACATTGGTGATCCTAAGATGCGCTATGGAAAGCGAGCCAAGCACTGCCCCGGACACTGCCTAGAGGGAGAGCACAAGTGCCGCGTGCGTTTTCTGAGTCCAGCTCCCAGACTTCTGGCTCCACAACCTGACCACATGGTTCATGCACATAGAAGCCCAGTTCGCACTCCGCGGGATAACAACGGACGATACCAAGTACTACTACGTGGTCGCTGTGCTGGATGTGTGTGTCATGCAACAGGTGACGAGGCTGCTGACAGTGAGAGGATAGAGAGACTCCTAATGCATTTGGAGTTAGGGCAGCACGGTGGTGCAGTGGTTAGCACTGTTGCCTTACAGTTAGAAGGTTCCTGGTTCAAATCCCCAGGTTGGCAGGGGTTGGAACCTTTCTGTGTGGAGTTTGCATGTTCTCCCTGTGCTGCGTGGGTTTACTCCGGGGGCTCCGGTTTCCTCCCACAATCCAAAGACATGCATGTTAGGTTAATTGGCTGTTCTAAATTGTCCCTAGATATCTGTTTCCTATAGGCCCTTAGAATAGAGGGGTTAGTATTAGTGAAAGCGCTTTGAGTGGTCTTTGTGACTAGAAAAGCGCTATATAAGTGCAGGTTAGTTAGTTAGTTAGTTAGTTAGTTAGGGGACATATCAGCAGTGGAGCTCATGGAGAGCATGTTGGAACTGAGGGGGAAGGACGACAAATCTTTCCTGTTCGCCGACTTGTTCCTCAGGAACCTACCGGCTACAGTGAAGGCGATCCTGGCCAACTCGCCTCAGCTGGTTGCTAAGGACTACAGTGCCCTGGCGTAGAAAGCGAACCACATCATTTTGGCAACCAGAACTCGCCGCGTGCAGACAGTGGTACCGGCATCCATGAGGGACTCCAGCAAGGTTGAGGAGCCATTTGTGGTAGCCAGAACGGACACCAGGAGACGAAGGAACGGGGCGATCTATTTTTATCATAGCCATTTTGGCTCGAATCCCCAACGCTGCCTGTCGCCATGCCAAATCAAGAAGCAGGGTAGATGGCACAATCAGAATTCAGTGGCACCTACAACCGATGGCGACAGGAACAGACTGCTTTATGTCACAGACACATGTTCAGGGAGACGGTTTTTGGTGGACTCCGGCTCCCAGAAGAGCCTCATCCTGCCGGTCAGTGCAGACAGGGTGGCAGGATGCATCGATCCTGAGCTCACGGCTGCCAACGGCTTCACCATCAGGACATTTGGTGAGCAGACACTGACGATATGCTTACACAGACGCAACTTTCAGTGCGACTTTGTGATAGCTGCATATTCTGGCCCCATTTTAGGCGCAAATTTTTTTATGTGCTTATGGGTTGTTAGTTGATGTTGCTAATAGGAGATTAGCTGATGCTGTCTCTTTTACGTCACTGTCCTGTACAGCTCGGGGAGCTGGGTCGACAACACTGGCTAACGTTATAACTCCAGGGTGTAAGTACCAACATTTGCTCACACAGTTCCCAGCACTCATGGTCCCGACTTTTTCAGCTACGGTAATGAAACACGGGGTCGAACACTTTATAACGACAATAGGCCCACCGGTGTTTGCGCGACCTCGGCATTTGGACGCAGCTAAACAGGCCAGCGCGAGAGAGGAGTTTGCCAACTTAAAGCAGTTTGCTCTCGTCAGGCACTCCAACAGCCTGTGGGCATCCCCGCTACACATGGTGCGTAAAGCTGATGGGTCGTGGCGACCGTGCGGCAATTTCCGGCACTTGAATAACGCCACGGAACACGATTGTTATCCCATTCCGCACATCCAGGATTATTCCTTGCACCTGGCTGGAGCGCTTGTTTTTTCAAAAGTGGATCTGGTCCGCGGATACCATCAGGTCCGGTGCACGCGGAAGACGTTCCAAAAACCGGGGTAATAACTCCTTTTGGCCTTTTCGAGTTTTTACACATGCCGTTCGAATTAAAAGGTGCAGCACAGACATTCATAGACCTCAGTTTGCTTAATGCCAAAAAATGTATTGCACTATTATGGAAAAAGACTCATAGACCAGATGTGACTCAGTGGTTAAGACAGATGTTAACAAACCTTCCATTAGAAAGAATAACATATATACTGAAATCAAAGGAAATTGTGTTTGAGAATATATGGAGACCTTTTATTGATTATGTAAAAAATTTAAACATAACTCTTGAAGAAGAAGGTGAATGATGTGTGTGGACCTTGTAAATTCCAAACTGGTGAACATAATATGTATACTTATGTATTGGATTGTCTAGACTAAACAGAGGAGCATTGTTGAAGACTTGATTTTGTTGGTGGTTGTTGGTGTTTTTAGTGCATTTTTTTTTTTTTGTAGTACTTTAGCGTTAGTGTTTGATTGTTTGTATCATGTTTGTTAAAAAAAAAAAAAAAAGGTTCAATAAAGATATTGTGGAAAAAAAAAAGGTGCAGCACAGACTTTCCAGAGGATGATGGACGCAGTGCTTGGCAACTTGTCCTTCGTTTTTGTCTATTTAGACGACATTCTGGTAGCTAGCGCATCCGAAGAGGAGCACATTGCCTATCTCAAAAAGGTTTTCCAGAGGTTGGAGGTGCACGGTCTTATAGTTAACCCGGCGAAGTGCCAGTTTAGTGTGCCAGAGATTGATTTTTTTGGGCCACCGCATTTCGCCAGAGGGCGCGATTCCGTTACTGGATAAGGTGCGCGCTGTATCGGACTTTCCGCGTCCGCAGACCGTGAGAGCACTACAGGAGTTTTTGGGAGTGGTTAATTTTTATAACCATTTCCTTCCCCGGGCAGCCCAGCTGATGTAGCCATTGTATGCCGTGCTTTACAAAAAGAAGCCCGCGGAAGCCTCTGACTGGACTCCCAAGTGAGTCCAGGCTTTTACCAACGCCAAAACAACGCTTGCGGATGCTGCGTTGTTATCCCACCCGGATTTGTCTGCACGGATAGCGCTCACTACAGACGTGTATGATGTTGTCATGGGGCAGTGGGGGAGCAGTACATCTCAGGTTTGTGGCAGCCGCTCGCATTTTTCAGCCGAACTCTGTGCGACAACGAACGTAAATACAGCACGTTTGATAGAGAATTGCTGGCTCTCCACTTGGCGACGTGCCATTTCCAGTTTTGATTAGAGGAGCGTGAGTTCACCACATTCGTGGACCAGAAGCCGCTAACATACGCAATGGCCAAGGTCTCGGAACCGTGGTCGGCCCAGCAGTAACGGCATTTGGCCGCGATTTTGGAGTTTACTACCAACATTCAACACGTTGCCGGTAAGCTCAACATCGTGGCCGATTTTCTGTCATGTGGGTTAGTCGCTCCGGTCTACATGGGAAAAGATTTCCCCGTGATGGCCGCGGAGCAGGCCAGGGATGCGGACATTTGTGCGCTCCAGTCTGCATCTACTGGGTTAAGGCTGGAGAGCAGGGTGGTGCAAGAAGGGTGCACTCCCTTGCTCTGCGACGTCTCCACTGGCCACCCACGCCCGGTAGTTCCGAGTTCTTGGCGCCGTCATGTTTTGAGTCGGTCCACTCCCTTTCGCATCCGGGAGTGCGCGCTTCGGTGAAGCTGGTTGGGAGAAATTTGTCTGGCCGCGTTTGCGAAAGGACGTGAAAGAGTGGGCTGCAGCTTGCGTTGCATGCCAGTGGGCCAAAGTGTACAAGCACACCAGAGCCCCTCTCGAGTTGCTCCAAATCCCACCCAGGAGATTCGACCACATCCCCGTGGATTTGGAGGGACCCCTCCCACCATCGCAAGGTTTTACGCACCTTTTATCAATCGTGGACCGCATCACACCCTGGCCTGAAGTGGTCCTGTTGGTTTCTATCACGTCCACAGAAGTGGCTCGTGCTTTTTTGTCGGCTTGGGTGGCACGTTTCGGAGCCCTGTCGGACATCACTTCCGACAGGGGTCCACAATTCGTTTTGGAACTCTGGTCTGTGATGGCCCAGAGCCTGGGGGTCAAAATACACTGCACTACCGTGTACAACCCCCAGGCTAACGGGTTATGTGAGCATTTTCATAGGTCACTTAAAGCAGCGCTCAGAGCTTCGCTCACGGATGCAAATTGGGTCGACCGCCTGCCTTTGGTTCTTTTAGGGTTGCACTCTGCACCTAAGCAGGATTTGGCAGCCTCCCCGGCAGAACTCGTTTTTTCTCAGCCGCTACGGATCGCCGGAGAGTTTTTACTGGATAACCACGCACCCGAGGCTGATCCGCCCTCGCAATTTGTGCGCAGTACGGAGGCTTTTAACATACCGGGCCCGGCCCACCATTGTTTTCCCCTCACCTTAGTCCCAAAAAGCTTGCAGAACACCCGTTTTATTTTTGTCAGGCACAATGCGGATTGGACCCCACTGCGCCCACCGTACGACGGACCATTCAGGGTGTTGGAACCTGGGGAGAAGCATTTTGTGTTAGACTTGGGGGGATGTAGGGAGACCATCTGCATTGACAGGCTGAAGCCCGCTTTTGTGTTGGCAGACGAGCAGGTGGTGTTGGCTCAAGCTCCCAGGCGTGGACACCCACCATTGGTGGCTTCGCAAGTGGGCGATCCCTTGGCAGGGTCCTGCGTTCACAAAGCTGATGTGTTTTCTCCCCCTCCCTTTTTCCCTCCACAGACTGATGTGCCCTCCTGTACACCCCGCCAGCAGGGCAGTTCAACTGGATCGGCGATCCCCCGCTACAGCCGCTATGGGCACCTGCTCAAGCCCAAAGGACAGGGGGGTTAGTGCCCTTTTTGGGTGTTCGGGATGGGGGCGGGCTGTGTGGGGGCATGGTGTTGGACTTCTCCACCCACAGAAGAAGGCAAATGGGGAAGAGGGGAACAATGGACCTAAAGAGGAGGTGTCACCGGAGGGTATCAGACAGGACAGTAAGGACTATGCGCCCCCCGGGGAGAGGAGTAAATGCTGGAGCTGCTGGAAGGAGAAGGGTGTGAGAGCGGTGTCGGCGTTATGTCATGTTAATGTGCCACACAGGCTTTGTTCTAAACACAATGTATGATGGTCGGAAGTTTCAGGTCTCAATGAATGGTATTAAAGATATAAAAGAGGAATGCACAGAGACCCGGGTGCTCTTTTACTGTACTGTATGTTGGAGATGGAATAAAGTTTCTGTGTCGTTCAGCTCATTGCCTCACCTGCCTCCTTTCTCCACACCGTGATCTTTTTAGTGTGCTGCCACTGTGCTAGCTACTATTCTACTGAGCTGCACTGAGTGTTGCCAACTCTCACTCTTTTGGAGTGAGTCTCACTCTTTTTCCCTCTCTCTCACTCCACAAACCCCATTCCTCACTCCAAAATGAGGAAATTACTGGCAATATCATGTTGATTTTCTTCAGATTTTTCCCACAATAAGAGCTCTCAAGGCAGGATAAAGCAGACTGAGCATGTTCTAAAAGCTCTGTCTGAAACAATCTGTTTTCAGCCTGACATTAATAAGCCTGTAAGGGGGGAGGTCCCTCCCCTCTGTGAGTTAATTCAATATATTTGGAAGTTCTTTCAATGTGTTCAATATCAGTAGTAGTAGGCAGTCGTCAGACTGTTGACCATGACCTAGTGCATTTGCGAACATTTCCTTTCATGACTAACTAATACAATCCGTGAACGGCAGACACAACCACAGCCCCCACAGACATATCCTGATGCTGCTGGTGCTGCTACTGCAGCCTTTGCAGCAACCTTCCTCTTTGCTGTCTTTGCATCGGCTTCGGCTTTCAGCTTTGTCTCCACTGCTCAGAGTGCCTGACTACACATGGTCTTCCATTTGCCTCGGTCTGCAGCAAGTGATTCCCAGTTGTTGGCTGGCAGATCAGTCGCAAGCATGTCTCTCTTGCAGAAATCCCTGAAGCCTAGCTTAGGTCTGCCAACTGGCCTTGACCCAAGTTCCAGCTCCCCTTACAAAAGATCCTTAGGGGTTTGACCATCTTCCATTTGGCAGACATGGTCTAACCACCTCAGTCTACATTGTCTGAGGATGGTGTACATCGAGGGAATACCTGCTCTTTCAAGTATGGCATTGTTGGAGACCTTATCCATCCATGAAATGGACAGGATGTGGCGAAGGCATCCTTGGCACATGACTTTCATCTTCTTCAGGCTAATGCTAAGTCTGAAAGCCTCACATGCATTGGAGTACAGGTCAAGAAGGTTCTGGAGCTGTTCTTCACTGTATGCGACAATGGCAGCATCGTCAGTGAAGAGAAAGTCGAGCAGCATTACTTTGCGAACTTTGGTCTTTCCTCGAAGGCGTGCAGGGTTCAAGAGTTTCCCGTCGGATCGAGTACATAACAGGGTGCCTTCATCAGCTGACCCAAATGCATGTTCCAGGAGGACAGAAAAGAAGATATTTAAGAGTGTCGGAGCTAGTACACAGCCCTGTTTCACGCTACTGTTTATGTCGAATGCCTCAGACATGCTTCCATCATATTGCACAGTGCCCCGTGTCCCATCATGAAATGACTTGATGAAGCTCAGGAGTTTTGGAGGACAAGCAATTAATGGCAGGATCTTGAAAAGGCCATCTCTACTGACCAAGTCAAAAGCCTTTGTTAAATCGATAAATGCGATGAAGAGGGGATCTTGGCACTTCTCCTGGAGTTGCCTCAGTGAGAAGATCATATCCGCTGTCGACCGTTTGGAACGGAAACCACATTGGGATTGAGGGTACACCCTCTCAGCAAGCTGTTGTATGCAATGTAGTGTTACTGGGGCAAACAGATTCCAGCAACGCATAGTAGTGAGATGCCTCGATAGTTATTGCGGTCACCCTTGTTCTTTTACAGGGTTGTGATAGTAGAGTCTCTCATCTCCTGTGGGACTGATCCCTCCTCCCAGCACCTGCAGAGCAGCTGGTGGAGAGTATCAAGCAACTGGCTTCCACCACATTTGAACACTTCAGCAGGGATGCCATCCTGTCCTGTTGCCTTGTCAGATGACAACTCCATGATTGCCTTTGAGAGTTCCTCTTTGGTAGGAGCGTCATCAACTCAAGTAATGTGGGAAGGCTCTCAATTTTGTCAAGGGCAGATGGTGAGAAAAAGTTCGTACCACCATAGAGCTCACTGTAATGCTTCACCCAGCACTCCATCAATTTTGGCTTGTCAGTAATGGTCTCCCCAGTTGATGTCTTCAGTGGGGCGCACTTTAACTGTGTAGGTCCAATTGCCTTTTTGATACCCTCAAACATGCCCCTGGCATTTCCGGTGTCAGCAGCTGATTGGATCTCAGCACAAAGACTCATCCAATAGTTGTTAGCACAGTTCTTGCATTCTCCTTTTGCATGGCTTTTGGCCTCGCGGAGTGCTTCCAGGGAGTGTGGTGAGGGTTTACGCTGATAGTTCTTAAGGGCTTCTCTCTTTTCTTCAATTAGGGGTTGGAGGATTGCGATGCTGCGTTAAACCAATATTGGCTTTTGCGTTCCTTCTTACTGAAAGCCTGAAGTGCTGCAGCATAAGTCGTGCCCCTGATATGTTGCCAGTGATCATCTGTATCGAGCTCCTGGCAATCCTCTAGTTTCGTGCTCAGGATGTCTTTGAATAGGGAGACTTTTTCAGGAATGGCAGTGGCGGCAGTATTGATGCGAGATTTGGCAAGTTGCTTAGCACGATGACATTTCTTTGGACGCATCTGGACCTTCGTGCAGACAAGGGAGTGATCAGTGTTGCAATCAGCACTATGGTATGCTCTTGCGATGCGAATGTTGTTGAGATGCTTCCATCGTGAGATGATGAGGTCCAGCTGATGCCAGCTTTTGGATCTGGGGTGCATCCACGAGGACCTATGTTGCATCTTTATGGAAAATAATGTGTTCGTAATGCAGAGATGATGGTAAGTACAGAGCTCCAGCAGACATTGTCCATTCTTGTTACATTTGCCAAAACCAAAATGACCTATGCAGTTGGACCAAGAGCCTTGGTCATTTCCCAGTCTTGCAATGAAATCGCCAAGAAGAATCAGCGCTTTGTTCTTCGGGATATTTTTGATAGCCTTATCAAGATGGTTGTAGAAGGTATCCTTAGCGTCATAGCCAGAAGTCAAGGTTGGAGCATAGGCAGAAAGAAAATTGGTGGTGCCTGAATCAGTGT
The DNA here is from genome assembly GCA_020510985.1 of Pholidichthys leucotaenia. Taxonomy (NCBI): domain Eukaryota; kingdom Metazoa; phylum Chordata; class Actinopteri; order Cichliformes; family Pholidichthyidae; genus Pholidichthys; species Pholidichthys leucotaenia. The sequence continues at coordinate 44,767,050 of CM035848.1, read as the reverse complement.
ATAATTTCATGTGTATGAGACACTCTGACTTGGTTGAACCTAGCTCCACCACCTGAATCAGCTTATTGCTTACAGCAAAACCAACTCCATGCTCTCTAGGTTCGTCTTCGTCTTTGCCATGCCAGAGAAATGTGTACTCCTTTTTCTTAAGGCTTCTAGAAGCAACTAGGCAAGTTTCCTGTAGAGCAGCAATGTCTATGTTGAGTCTGTCCAGCTCTCTGCTGATGGCAGCTGTCTTGTGTAGTCCATCAGTGTCACATATATCCTTGGTCAGGCCAGTCAGCATTGTTCGAACATTCCAGCCCCCAAGAGTGAGAGCTGGCCTTCTTCTAGTATATCCTTGATTCTTAGGTGAGAGTGTCGCAGTCCACTTGTCAGTCTGTTTCCAGGCTTAAGTCCTGCTCACCCCAGCAAGACAGGTAGATGGTGGTGGGAAAGCACCTTTTTAACTGCGGGCTGCCCAGTTTAAGCGGGCGGTAGCTATCCAGTGGGGCTAAACAGCCCGTCCCACTGTCAGGAGTGACCCCTGGCATCTGGCTCTATACCAATCAAGCCATGACTTGGAACCGGTAACTGCAATTCCCCGGTTTGATTCTGTGCCAGGCAGGGCCGTGCGACATGCTGAAGTTGCCTCTCCAGGTGCTTGCCAGGGCAATGTGTATGGAGAGACTGGTTTGCCCATGTCCCAGAATCCCCCTCTCAGTCTTGCTGGTAGAGTCCAAAGGAAAGGTGTAGCCAGTATGTTCAGGATCATGTCAACTGCAGGAGCTGTCAGTCACTGATAAACCATCAGGCTGCCTCACAGGTCTCCACTCTGGTTTTTCTGTCAGGGTTTACTCCCTTAGCCTTAGGCTATCCCTAGCCACCAACAAGGCAGTGGGACCATATCCCTGGCCAAGGGAGGCTAAGGGTGTACTAACACTTGGCCAAGGTGTCCACCCAGGCTAATGGGGGAAAGGAGGTTCAGGTTCAGGTTCAGGTTACTTTATTTGTACCCGTAGGTAGATTTGTTTTGCAGTCAGGTGACATCCATATTTACAAACCACAATTACATTCAACATGAACACAAACACAGGCACACATGTAGCTGACTATAAACATGATAAAAGTGCTCAAGGCTCCACCAATCAGGACATAGGACAAAGAGATAAGAGAAAAATCAAAGACATAAGAGAGAAGGGTCATATTAAAAAGTTAAAGACTAGTCAAAGAGGTTAAAAACTCAAAAGTCTAAAACCCAATAAAAGATTTAGAACCCAAATAAAAAACCTACAAAAATAAGTAAATATAAAATAAAATTAATAAATAGGTAATTAAATTATGTGCAATATATTGTTACATCTTGTTCAATTCTTTAACAGCAGCAGGAACAAAGCTGCTTTTGTAGTGCTGGGTTTTACCTTTTGGGACAGCAAACCTCCATCTGGAGGGAAGAAGCTGAAAGTGGCAGTGCGAAGCGTGGGAGTCATCATTTAAAATGGAGGTAGCAATCCTCTGTACCTGTCTGGTGTACAGGGATGTCAGGCTCAGCTGTGACTCACCAAGCAAACGACTGGACCATCTAACTACCTGATCCAAGGATTTCCTCTGTTTCAGTTTTATCTGACCAAACCATGACACTAAAGAAAAGGATAAAACAGATTCAATGAAAGCCCGATAAAACATTGTCCGATAAAAGGAGGCGCCCTACTGCTCCATTCTAGACTGTCTCCAAGCAGGGTCTAGCCACTGCCCATAAGATTCAATATATTTTGAAATCCATTCAGTATGTTCAATTTATTCAAAAGTTCATTCAATAAATTCCAAAGTTCCATAAATACATTCCAATTTTATAGTTAAAAATATTTATTAAACTCATCTGGAATTAAAAAGATTTAAAAACAAGACGTTTCAGCGTTTATCCAAACACCATCCTCAGTTGGAATGAGTAAAAGGAAGTACAGTAACTCTGACAAGAAATGCAGAAACAAGTCACTTGACCTGTGATGTAATAAATCACATGACTTCTAAGCTATAGTGTTCTTTCCATGCTCCTCTCAGACACTTCAAGTGTAGCCCCTCCCCTCTGTGTTGAAGAGCCAGGTGGGTTCTTCTGAAAGCATTGAGGCACTAATGGCATCAAGGCAGTGCAGGCTGGTGAGAGGTGCTGTCTTAAACCTCCCCTTCTGTTTAAAGATGGTCGCTCCACTTTGACATAGATGGCCTCTTTGACCCCTCTTTCAAACCAGCGCTCCTCTCTAGTCAAGATGTGGACATCAATGTCACTGAAGGTGTGTTGTTTTTTCTGTAAATGTGTGAAAACTGCAGAGTCCTGTCCTGAAGAGTTCGCTCTCATGTGTTGTCACATGCGTCTTTTGAGCCACTGTGTTGTTTCCCCTATATAAAGGTCATTGCACTCCTCCCTGCATTTGACCGCATATAGAAGGTTGTTGGTTTGAAATACACCGGGATATGATATTGGGATAAAACTCTCCTGTATTTTTCAGAGACACCAGCCACATATGGAATTACCACCTGTCTCTGGACACTGCTGTCTTGTTTCTGTGATTTGTTATCTTTCTTTATCTGTTTACTCTGCATCTTGATCAAAGCCCACTCTGGATATCCACATTGCTTTAAAGCTTCTCTAACATGGATGTGTTCCTTCTCTCTGGCAGCAGGATCAGTTATCACAGTATTGACTCAATGTTGTAGCGTACAGGTCACCCCTAGTTTGTGTTCTAGTGGATGATGAGAGTCAAACATGAGGTGTTGGTCTGTGTGGGTGGGTTTCCTATAAACCTCAGCTTGGAGGTTTCTTTCTTGGCACTGTCTATGGATACGTAAGCCGGAGCCCAGTACACATTGTCTATTGCTAGAGAAGAGTTGATCAATCTGACAAAACCTTTTCAGATGGGCTTACCCTCACTGCCGCCACTGCAGTGTAGGGGAAGAGTGTAGTCTACCTGTGATCAGGTTAGGAGTTTGTCTCACGTGGTCGCCACCTGCTGTCTTTGTAATCTTGTGTGTGAATATGTGATATATACTGTATGTGAATGGGCAGATAACCAAATCTGTTAGGCGCTTTGATCATCCAGAGATTAAAAAAAGAAAAGAGCTATGTATATAAACAAATACCATTTTACTTTTACATGAGATGGAATTTAGAATTCTAAATTAACATTAAGAGGTTAGCATTTAGGAAAGGGTCAGGTTTAAAAGATAGTTGATATTAATTCTAAAAATCAAAAAATATTGATTAATGTAAAACTTCTGTGTTATTGTAGTGTTTCTTCAGGGGGGTTTTGTGTAATAAAATCCTGCAGGATCATACCAGCTCCTTCTGATAACTTCTCATTGTTCTCCTCTTTACATTCCGCCAAAACCTCACTACACACATTTGAGGTCCTCAGAGTTGCAGTGGTTAGCACTGTGGCAGCACAGCTAGAAGGTCACGGGATCTATTCCACCCTTGACCATCGTGGGTTTAATCCTACCCCCGACCATCGGTGACCCTCCTGTGTGGAGTTTGCATGTTCTCCCCTTGTCTGCGTGGGTTTTCTCCAGGTACTCTGGTTTCCTCCCACAGGCCAAAGACATGCAGGTTAGGTTAAATGGCAGCAGCTGGGGATTCTAAATTGTCCTTTGGTATGAATGTGAGAGTGAATGGTTGTTTGTCTCTCTGTGTTGGCCCTGCGATGGACTGGTGATCTGTCCTGGGTGTACCCTGCCTCTCGCCCAAAGACGCTGAGATAAGCTCCAGCCCACCCCCCCGCAACCCAAAAAGAATTAAGCAGTAGAAGATAGATGGATGGTGCTATCTACATACCTGAGCCAGTGGCTTGGTGACCTCCCCTTGTAACTGTCCAAAATCCTCCTTTCCACCTCCTCCATGTAAATGTTGGCTATAAGAGGAGACACAGGTGATCCCATAGACAGCATCTCTCACCAGCCTACGCCGCCTTGCTGCCATTAGTGCCTCGATGCTTTTAGAAGAATCCACCTGGCTCTTCCTCACAGAGGGGAGGGGCTACACCTGAAGTGTCATTACAACTGACAGTGGTGTTTGGACGAACGCTGAAATGTCTTTTTTTTAAATCTTTTTAATCCCAGTGAGTTTAATAAACATTTTTAACAGTCTACAGCCTGGATGATTAAAATATGAATCTGCACAGACTTATTCCAATTTTTTTTCAATATATTCAAAAGTTCATTCCATATATTCAGAAGTTAATTTAATATTTAACTAGATTCATACAATATATTCAAATGTTCATTCAGTAAATTCTGAAATCCATTAAATACATTCCCATTTTCATTCAATATATTTGAATGTTCATTCAGTATATTGAGAAGTTAATTCGGTATGTTATAATATAATTTGAAGTACTGTACATTCATATATTCACAGTTTCATTCAATATATTCAGAGGTTTATTCATTATATTCAGAATTTTTTTCAGTACATTCAGAAGTAAATTCAATATGTTCATTATATTTGGAAGTGCATTCAAAAACTCCTCATTCCATTCAGTATATTCCTATAACTGGAAGTTCATTCAATATATTACAGGCTTTTCTTTTTGTTTTAGTGCCATTTGGTCATCACTGAATTGCAGGAGCCAGCCCTTCCCTATTTCTCCTTATCTTAGGCTCTGGAAAACAACACTAATTGTGGGTGACCCCCACAACAGACTGGGACAAGCAGAGCGCTCAGCTGGAGCAATTGGCAGAACAATGAGATGTGTGTATTGATATCAATAGGCAGCCTCCCTTTGTCTAGCTCTTTCCTGCCAGTAATCTTCCTATTGTTATGGGTGACTCTCAAATGCAAATGTCCATGCCTACTGCTGTGAATGCATTGTCTGTAGTGGGGTATTTAAACTGCATCGCTCTGTAACTCTTTCTCTCTCTCTCTCTGACCACTGCTGCTTACGAGAGCCTGAGAGCTCGCTCTGGCGCGCCTGCACGGCGCTGGACCGAGTTCTGTGATGGCGGTATGATTAATAAACTCCCTCAAAAACTCTCAGTTCGCCCCTTATTATTTCATGCCGCCACACTGGTGACCCCGAGAAAGCACACGCTTTGTGCAACGCAACCTTCTGGTCTGGACAGCCACACTGGTGACCCGACCAAGAAAAGAACACACTGGCAGCCCCCGGCAGTGACTCTCCGACGACAAGCGAACGCAGCAGCCTGACGCAAATGATCTGCCCTCCCTTCTGCTACAGGGAGACCTCGACGCAGAGCCACCACCAGGCGAACTCTCCGGAGATCACCCACGACCTGGAAAGCCGCAGAAAGCTTCATGGTGCGACCCTAGCCTGAGATTGGGACACCCACGCTGGACCGGCCGAGGGACACAGAACGTCTTCTCCCTCTCACCGCTCCTCCTCCCTCTCACCGCTCCTCTGCATCGACACGAGCCCGAGGGACAAAGATCGTCTACTCACCGCTCCTACGCATCTACACGAGCCTGAGGGACAAAGATCGTCTCGTCCCTCTCACCGCTCCTACGCATCTACGCGAGCCTGAGGGACAAAGATCGTCTACTCCCTCTCACCGCTCCAACGCATCTGCACGAGCCTGAGGGACAAAGATCGTCTATTTCCTCTCACCGCTCCAACGCACCACGAGCGAACGACGCAACAGCTCAACAGGGATGACCATCGGCGCCGACGACGCTGATCTCCATCAATCTCCCTGACCCTGACTCGCCTCTCAACAGCGGACCACCCACGCACCAAACCCCCGCACGCACACCGGGGGGTTACGAGGACAGCGCACCACGCACGGGACATTAACGGCTCCACAGACCGCCATCGTCCTTCGCCGCTGCACACAGAACCTTCAGGGCTGCTCACACACCTGAAGCACGCACGCAGCTCGCTCACAGGATTTTGTACGGGTCTCAGCCACAGCGCACAAGGGAATTCAGCCGTCAGCTGTTCCCGAGGGCTTTAGGGCTACGCGCGCATCTAAAGTCAACACGCCAAGTCCCACACTGCTGCAGCTCCTTTTATCTTCGTAGCCGCGGGAGGAGTCAGAGACAAATTTTTCTTCTTACAGCTGCTGTGGACCTCCGCACGTTCAACGGGACAGCCCCTCAATATCGCGGATCCACAGGCAATTTTTGCGCGGCCCAGACAATTTCGCCGTCCCGGGCCGGCACTTGCTACCCCCACCCCCCCTCCCTCCGCCGCTGCCTGCAGCGAGCTTTCCCCACAGTGAGCTCCCAAAGCCGGACTTTCAAGGCCTCAGCTTCCCGCTGAGCCCTCTGGGGGGGAGTACTGTGGGTGACCCCCACAACAGACTGGAACAAGCAGAGCGCTCAGCTGGAGCAATTGGCAGAACAATGAGATGTGTGTATTGAGATCAATAGGCAGCCTCCCTTTGTCTAGCTTTTTCCTGCCAGTAATCTTCCTATTGTTATGGGTGACTCTCAAATGCAAATGTCCATGCCTACTGCTGTGAATGCATTGTCTGTAGTGGGGTATTTAAAGTGCATCGCTCTGTAACTCTTTCTCTCTCTCTCTCTGACCACTGCTGCTTACGAGAGCCTGAGAGCTCGCTCCGGCGCGCCTGCACGGCGCTGGACCGAGTTCTGTGATGGCGGTATGATTAATAAACTCCCTCAAAAACTCTCAGTTCGCCCCTTATTATTTCATACCACCACACTAATAACCTTTAATCACAGTAAGAACTTGTGGCTTCTTATACTATGTAAGAATTGTGAAGTGCTGCAAACGTTAATGTTCAGAAGAGCCAGACTTCACAAACCTGAAACTGCTCTGTTGTGTTCCAGGTTCATGCTAGCTGAGGTTAGCTTACTTTTTTTTTTCCACAATATCTTTATTGAACCTTTTTTTTTTTTTTTTTTAACAAACATGATACAAACAATCAAACACTAACACTAAAGTACTACAAAAAAAAAAAAAATGCACTAAAAACACCAACAACCACCACCAAAATCAAGTCTTCAACAATGCTCCTCTGTTTAGTCTAGACAATCCAATACATAAGTATACATATTATGTTCACCAGTTTGGAATTTACAAGGTCCACACACATCATTCACCTTCTTCTTCAAGAGTTATGTTTAAATTTTTTACATAATCAATAAAAGGTCTCCATATATTCTCAAACACAATTTCCTTTGATTTCAGTATATATGTTATTCTTTCTAATGGAAGGTTTGTTAACATCTGTCTTAACCACTGAGTCACATCTGGTCTATGAGTCTTTTTCCATAATAGTGCAATACATTTTTTGGCATTAAGCAAACTGAGGTCTATGAATGTTCTTTCACTTTTATTGAAATTATGCTTTTCTGGGTACAGACCCAACAAAACCAGTTTAGGATTCAATATGATTTGTTTTGAGATTATTTTTTCAATTGTTACCCTCACCTCTTCCCAAAACATTCTTATTAATCTACATTCCCATAAACAATGAAATAGGGTTCCTTTACTTTCCATGCATTTTGTGCATGTATCTGGTATATTTTTGTTGTATCTATTTAACTCCTCCGGTGTAACATACATCCGCATTAACCATTTGAAATGTATCAATTTAAGGCGTGCATTTATTGATTTGGTTTGAGCTTCTGTACAAGCCAATTCCCATTGTTCCTCTGAAATTTCAATTTGCAGATCTTCTTTCCAGTAGTTTAATCTTTTCAGTGAATTTTCACTTGAAGATAGTGTCAATGAGTTATAAAACTCTGAAATAATACCCTTTCTTTTACTATCTTTCATCATCATTTTTTCCAAGGATGAATAAATAGGTCGAGTGAGAGCTTTATTTTGATTTGATCGAATAAAGTTTCTAAGTTGAAGATATTTAAAAAAATGTGTTCTATTGAAATTAAATTTGATCCTCAGCTCTTCAAAAGACATTATGTTGTCTGCACATGGCAAATATAAATCCTGAATCTTTTGTATCCCTTTTAAATTCCATACTTTAAATACAGCGTCCGCTCTCCCTGGTTTAAAATATTGATTACCCCATATTGGACTAAATTGTGACAATAACTGTGGTTCTTTTAAATAGTTTTTAGCTTCACACCATATTTTGATCATATGCTTTACAAATGGATTTTTAACTTGTTTTTGTAATTTTTTTGCCGAATCTGAGTATATGAATATGGGAAGAGGTAAAGGTAAATTGTATGATTCCATTTCAGTCCAGTGAGGGAGATCATTTGATGAAAAATAATATGTCATAGACCTCAGTTGTGCCGACCAATAATACAACATAAAATTTGGACATTTCAGACCTCCACGATCAAATGGTAAATATAATAAAGACAGACGTAATCTAGCCCTCCTGTTGTTCCATATAAATTCCACTAACTTTTTTTTTATTCTTGAGAATAGATCTAAAGGTGGTGATAAGGGAATGTATTGAAATAAATAAAGTATTTTAGGTAAAATATTACTTTTAAGTATATTGATTCTCCCGATCATCGACATTGGTAGTGACATCCATCTCTGAGTTAACTCACTGATATCTGACATTAAGGCTTCATAGTTGACACTGGCGACTGATTCTAGCTTAGGCATAATTTGGATTCCTAAATATTTAAACTGATTTACAACATTGAATTGATTTACCTCAGGGGCTGGGTAATTTCTCTGGGTCTCATTTAGCATTAATATTGAAGATTTAGTTTTATTTATTTTATATCCTGATATTTCCCCAAAATTCTTTATTAAATTCAACAAGGTTGGAATTGATTTTTTTAGATTCGACATAAACAAAATTATATCATCGGCGTACAGGGAGATTTTATGTTCTGTTGGTCCAACTTTAATTCCATATATTTGTGAATGTAAACGTATCGCTATCGCTAAAGGTTCAATTGCCATAGTAAACAGTAAAGGTGAGAGTGGACAGCCTTGTCGACATCCTCTATTGATTTTTATTGGTTTTGAAATATTGTTATTTGTTAGGATTTCTGCTGTAGCATTATTGTATATTATTTGAACCCATTTTATGAAATTATTTCCAAGTCCAAACCTTTGTAGGACTTCAAAAAGAAAGGGCCATTCAACTCTATCAAAGGCCTTTTCGGCGTCCAATGATAGGAGAGCTGTATCCGGTGCTTCTTTATTAAAATAGATAATATTAAATAGTCTTCTTACATTATGGAAGCCTTGTCTACCCTTTATAAAGCCATTCTGATCTCGATTAATAATATTTGGTAAAATTTCTTGTATTCGTCTTGCTAAAATTTTACAGATTATCTTAAGGTCGGCGTTTAATAGGCTTATTGGTCTCATATTTTCACATTTATTAGAGGGCTTACCTGGTTTTGGCAGCAGTATAATTAAGGCATTATTTATGTATGATGGTAAATTATTATTTTGAAATGCTTCTAAAACCATTTCCAAAAAAGGTTTTATTAATTTATTCTTAAATTTTTTATAAAGGTCAACTGGAAGACCATCTGGTCCTGCACTTTTTCCTGATTTCATATTATCAATGGCTAGCCCAACTTCTTCTTGACTAATTTTAGACTCCAATATCTCCCTGTTTTCATTTGGAATACACGGTATAGATAGTTCGTTCAAAAACCCATTTAGTTTTGTTAAATCAGGTTCATTTTTGGTATCATATAATTTTTCATAGTAATCTCTAAAGGCTCTATTAATTTCTAAAGGATCTATAACTACCTGTCCATTACTTATAATACTGGTAATTGGTGTTTTAATTTCCAATTGTTTAATCTGCCATGCTAATAATTTTCCTGATTTTTCACCTTGTTCATAAAAAGATTGTTTCAATCTTAGAAGACTCGAGGCAGCTCTATTCGCTGATTTTTTGTCGTATTCAGCTCTCAAAATCAGTAATTCATTCTCCAACCTTGGGTCACTTCCTGCATACACTTTTTCCTGAAGACTTTTTATTTTATGTTCCAATTTAGCTCTCTCCTCTCGAGTCTTCTTAGATTTTGATCCTGTATAACTAATAATATGTCCCCTAATAAAAGCTTTGAAAGCCTCCCACTTTACACATGCTGATGTTTGTGTAGTATTGATGTCAAAGAACTCGTCTATCTGTTTTTCTATATACTTGACAAATTCCTCATCCTGAAGCCATTTATGCTGAAATTGCCATCTACCTGATTCCTTTGTCAATTTTTTATCTACATATATTAGACAACAGGGTGCATGATCAGAGATCACGATGTTATCATAAAAGCAGTTTTGAATCTTGGACCTTAATTCTGTGGAAATCAAAAAATAATCAATACGTGAGAATGTCTTGTAGGTACTGGAATAACAAGAATAGGCTTTAACTTGTGGTTTCATTTCTCTCCATATATCTAACAATCTCAATTCTTTCATAAAATGATTAATAGTCATCCTACATCCAATGTGCGTACAATCCAGTCCTGTTGATCTATCCACACCTGGATTCAATGTACAATTAAAATCCCCTGCTATTATATGTTGCCCTGTAAGTGATGATAAGATGAGAAATAAATTAGCAAAGAACTTCTGATCATCTATATTGGGACCATATAAGTTCACAAGATTTATATTTTCTAATAGCAAAGAACCTTGAATGATTACATATCTTCCAAATTTGTCTCCAATTACATTTTTCACTTGAAAAGGAACTGATTTATGTATGAGAGTCATAACTCCCCTGGCTCGGGATGAAAATGAAGAGGTGAATACACTTCCCTGCCATCTACTCCTAATTCTTTTAACATCCTCCTCTATCAGATGAGTTTCTTGTAAAAACACAATTCTTGAACCCATGTTCTTTATTTTATTCATAACTTGTTTAAGTTTTTTTAAATTTTGTAGACCTCTGCAATTCCATGAAGTTAAATTAAGATTAACACTTTGGTCCATGATCAATAGAGAGTTTGGGATTACCTTGCAGTGTAAACATGCTCATACAGAGAAGCAAAAACATGAGTGGTTGAACATTCATCCTACAAACTACACACAAACAAATTTCCCCTTCCCACACTTGTGGCAAACCCCCCAAAATCAAAAGAAAAATTCTGTCTCCCGATATAGCCATCGACCGTTCCACACCCACGGGGAACAGCCTAAGCCACTCCTTCTTCATCCTCCCAATCACCCTAACTCTACTGCTTTTAATGACGTAACATTAACTCTCCTCTGTAGTTTTCCAACTTAACTCCAAAATTTTTAACAACTTTGTACATCATAGTTTTTTTTTTTTTTTGTTTTGTTTTTGTTTTTTGTTTTTTTAATATATAATACAATCTATATTTTGTAAACTTACTATTTACTTCAAGTCAGTCAGATGCCTGTGCAAATGCTTAATTATTCTACCTTATATTTTGTTCATGCTTAGCTCCCACCAGTCTCTTCTTCTTCTTTGATCTTCTTGATGAACTCCTGCGCCTCCTCTGGGGTCTTGAAGATGTGGGTTCTGCCCTCATACGTGGTCAGCAGTCTCGCAGGATAGATTACACCATGACGAATCCCAAGGTTGCGCAGCTCCTTACGTACGGGATCAAACTGCTTCCTCAATTGCTGGATTCCTGTGGCCAAATCTGGGTAGAACCGCACCTGCTGGTCCTGGTGTTTAATCTCTCCTTTTTTAGCTCGTGCAGCGTTGAAGATCTTCATCCTGTCTCTGTTGTTAAGAAACTTCATAATTAAGGTCCTCGGCGGTCCCTTATCTCTCCGTGGGCCAATGCGATGTGCTTTTTCCAGAACCACTGCTGATTGCAACTCCTCGCTGCCCAGCACCTCCGGAATCCACTTTTCCAGAAAGGAACATACGTCCCGACCTTCTGATTCCTCTGGAAGACCCACCAGCCTCAAATTATTCTGTCTCGACCGAGATTCCAAATCCAAAATATTATCTTCCAGAGATTTATTTTTTTTTTCCAAAGTGCGCACCTTTAATTGAAGACGGGTGACGTCATCTTCAGCACTAGCGAGACGGAGCTCCATCTGCGCCGTTCGTTCTACACAGTCACCCAATTCCTTTCTTATTCCTTCCAACGCTGTCATAATCCCATCAAATCTAGAGGAAAAGTCCGCTCTCATTGAACTCATGGCAGCCATCAGCGCATCTGCGCCATTCCCCGCAGAAATCGCAGCGTTGCCAGCCTCCTCCGCCATATATGGAGCCCTGTTTGCTGCGTCACAGACCTGAAAGTCCGTTAATTTGGACTGTTTCGGCGGCTCGCTTTTTCCTTTTCCTGGTTTTCCAGCCTTAGGCTTCGCCGACATATCCTCGCCCAAACGCTGGGATACGTTCTGTCCCAAATGAGAGAGTTATTTGCCGATTTTTTTCTCCAGGAGCAGAGCAGAGCAGAGCGAGACACGTCCGTCCTACGTGGCAGCCATAACCGGAAGTCAGGTTAGCTTACTTTTAATATCAGCAACCGTGTTTAGTCTAAATCCTCACAGTGAACAGTTTGAACTGAAGCCTCACAGCACAATACATTCTTCTGACTCTCTGCTCCATCTTAACATGCTTATAAAGCAGTGTTGGGCAAGTTACTAAAAAAATAGTAAGTAATCACAGTTACTAGCTACTTATTTTCAAAAGTAATTGAGTTACTTTACCAATTACTGCTTGATTAAAATAACTAGTTTCTTGGAAAAGTAACTTTCATGTTTCTTTTAAATGCATACTTAAATCATCTTGCACACATAGCAAGATAATTTAATTCATGGATATGTTGAAAGAAGATGGAAAAGTATTTAATGAATCTCTAAATATGTTGAATGAATTTCTGAATATATTGAATAAACTTCAGAATAATTGAATGAACTTCTGAACAATTGAATGGACTTTTGAGTATATTATGTGAAACTCTGAATATATTCAATCACCTTCCAAATATATTGAATGAACTTTCAAATATATTTGATTTGATTTTGTATACTTTATTGATCCCCAGAGGGGAAATTGAGGGCATCCACCTGGATGGATGAAGCAGCCACGGTACGGCGCTATCCCTTAACCATTCACACACACATTCACACCTAGGGCCACTTTAGAGTCTCCAATTAACCTAACCTGCATGTTTTTGGCCTGTGGGAGGAAACCAGAGAAATCCCGGAGTAAACCCACGCAGATACGGGGAGAACATGCAAACTCCACACAAATCACTGTTGGTCAGGGGCTGGGATCGAACCAGGGATCCCATGGCCAAGGGTGAGTTGCTGTGCTGCCGCAGTGCTAACCACTGCGCCACCACACTGCCCCATATAGTGAATGAACTTCTGAATATATTGAATGGACTTCCAAATAATTTAATGAACTTTTGAGCATATTGTACAAAACTCTGAATATATTAAATTAACTTCCAAATAATCAAATAAACTTTCAAATATACTGAATTAATTTATGAATATACTATTGTATGAAACTTCCAAATATATTGAATGAACTTGAATATGTTGAAAGAAATGGGAATGCATTTAATCAACCTCTGAATATGTTGACTGAGCTTCTGAATATATTGAATGAGCGTTTGAGTACGTATATTGTATGAAACTCTGAATTTATTAAATCAACTTCCAATTAATCGAAGGAACCTTCAAATACAGGTACATCTCAAAAAAATAGAATATCATGAAAAAGTTCAATATTTTTTGTCACTCATTTCAGAAAGTGAAACCCATACTGTATATTATATTGCTTCATTACACAGAGAGTGAAATATTTCAAGTGTTTATTTATTTTAATTTTGATGATTATGGCTTACAGCCCATGAAAACTCCAAATTCAGTTTCTCAAAAAATTAGAATATTACATAAAATTAATTTTAAAAAAAATAGTTTTTTAATACAAACGTAGACCGACTGAAAAGTATGTCCATGTACACACTCAATACTTGGTCGGGGCTCCTTTTGGCTTAGTTACTGTATCAATGTGGCATGGCATGGAGGTGATCAGCCTGTGGCACTGCTGTAGGTGTTATGGAGGTCCAGGTTGCTTTGATAGTGACCTTCAGCTCGTCTGCATCGTTGGGTCTGGTGTCTCTCAGCTTCCTCTTGACAATCCTCCATAGATTCTCTAAGGGCTTTATGTCAGGACAGTTTGCTGGCCAATCAAACACAGTGATGCCATGGTCATTAAACCAGGTTTTGATACTTTTGGCAGTGTGGGGGGTGCCAAGTCCTGCTGGAAAATGAAATCAGCTTCTCCATAAAGCTTGTCAGCAGAGGGAAGCATGAAGTGCTCTAAAATTTCCTGGTAGACAACTGCACTGACTTTGGTCTTGATAAAACACAGTGGACAAACACCAGCAGATGACCTCTGTTCAGATATAAGTAAATGTTGTATTTCATTTTGAAATCAAAGTCTCAGAGTCTGGAGGAAGAGTGGAGAGGCACAGAATCTAAGTTGCTTGAGGTTTAGTGTGAAGTTTCCATAGTCAGTGATGATTTGAGGAACCATGTCATCTGCTGGTGTTGGTCCACTGTGTTTTATCAAGACCAAAGTCAGCGAATTTGCCTACCAGGAAATTTTAGAGCACTTCATGCTTCCCTCTGCTGACAAGCTTTATGGAGAAGCTGATTTCATTTTCCAGCTGGACTTGGCACCCCCACACACTGCCAAAAGTATCAAAACCTGGTTTAATGACCATGGCATCACTGTGTTTGATTGGCCAGCAAACTCTCCTGATCTAAACCCCATAGAGAATCTATGGAGTATTTTCAAGAGGAAGATGAGACACACCAGACCCAACAATGCAGACGAGCTGAAGGTCACTATCAAAGCAACCTGAACCTTCATAACACCTCAGCAGTGCCACAGGCTGATGGCCTCCATGCCACGCCACATTGATACAGTAATTACTCCAAAAGGAGCCCCGAACAAGTATTGAGTGTGTACATGGACATACTTTTCAGTCGGTCTACATTTGTATTAAAAAACTATTTTTTAAAATTAATTTTATGTAATATTCTAATTTTTTGAGAAACTGAATATGGGGTTTTCACGGGCTGTAAGCCATAATCATCAAAATTAAAATAAATACACACTTGAAATATTTCACTCTCTGTGTAATGAATCTATATAATATATGGGTTTCACTTTCTGAAATGAGTGACAAAAAATATTGAACTTTTTCATGATGTTCTAATTTTTTGAGATGTACCTGTATAGCCAATGAACCTGGTTTTCCTTGAGTTCTGGGAGAAAAGGCACTATTCAATCTTGTAAAATCCCACAACTGACTCATCGAGTCATCAACATTGATTGGTGTTAATGGTTAGATACAGTATGTACAACAGCTGCATGTAGAAGTTTTTTTTTTTTGGGGGGGGGGGGGTGAATGTCTCATTTGATAGTAACAGTTACTGACTCGTGTAAATGATATGGAAGAACTTGTGCTCTTAGCTACGTAACCCGACTGATTTTTCTGCTTTTTTTGGCAGCCGTGCCACATTTGCTGATTGAAGGACCGTTAGGAGGTTGTAGCTCCGACCCCCCCAGCCCTCCACCACCTCCTCCTGTCACTTGCTTGGCTTCATGTTAACTTGCTGTAGGAGGGTAATTAGTCAAAGTGATTTCCTGCCCCTCCTCCTCCTTTCTGTTGCATCTGCTTAGCACAGCTTGGCAGAGAGTTGTGGAAATCTTATCAGCCGCTCCATTTTTCCTTAGTCTTGTTCTACACGAGAGCGTGCAGATGCAAACGTCAGAGTGAATACACACACTGCAGATGCTGATGATGTTGAGCAACTGATGCTGTTTTTTTCTTGGAAAATCAAAAGGTTTTTTTTCTCATAAATTTGTGCTTTTTTCTCATAAATCTCTGACAATTTTCTTGTAAATTTGTAATATTTTCGTGTAAATCTTCAACTTTTCTCTTATAAATGTTCAACTTTTCTCTCATTAATTTCCAGCGTTTTTTCTCATTAATTTGTAATTTTTTTCTTGTAATTTTTAATTTTTTTCCCTCATAAATTTATCTTTTTCTTGTAAATTTGTAATATTTTTTATCATGAATTCATGATATTTTTCTTCTTGCTTTCTTGTAAATTTACAAGTTCTTTCTTCTTAATTTGTATTTTTTTTTCTTGTAGGTTTTCAATTTTTTCCTAATAAATTCATGTTTTTCTTGTAAATTTGCATTTTTTTTTCTCTTAAAATCACAGATTTTTTCTTTGAAATTTTTAATTTTTCTTAAAAGTTGAAAACTTTTAAGAAGTTTCTCATAAAACTTTTTTCCTGTAACATCACAATTTTTTCCTCACAAATTTTGAAGTTTTTTTTTCTTGTAAATTTTAATGTTTTCTTGTAAATTTTCAACTTTTTTTCATAAATTAATGACTTCTTTCCCATAAATTTTCAATTTTTTTTTTCGTGAAGTTGCTATTTTTTTCTCATAAATATGCAAGTTTTTTCTTGTAACTTTTGAAATTTCTCATAAATTTTGAGCTTTTTTTCTCGTAAATTTGAAACTTTTTTCTTGTAAACTTTGAGCTTTTTTCTCATAAATTTGAAACTTTTTTTGTAAATTTTAAATTTTTTTCTCGTATATTTGCATATTTTTTTGTGAATTTGTAATTACATTTTTTCTCATAAATTTTCAACTTTTTGTCTTGTTAATTTGCAATTTTTTCCTCACAAATTTGCTACTTTTTTCTTTTAAATTTACAGATTTCTTCTTTTGAATTTGTCAATTTTCTTGAAAATGTTCAACTTTTTTCATGACTTTTCTTGCAATATTTTAACTTTTTTTTGTAAATTTGGCACTTTTTTCTAGTAAATTTGTAATTTTTTCTTGTATTTTTGCAACATTCATATGGCTGCTGTTATTTTTTTTATTGTTGGAGGCCCATGCCCCCCCCCTCCGCCCAAAAAAAGCCAAACACACTGGCTCCCACTGATTGTGTGATCCAGACTCACAGGTGTGTTCCTTTTCTTGTTTCCAGCTCTACAGCTCGGTGGAGTTTGGGCGGAGGTGGCAGCTGGTTCACGAGAGAGTGGCCCCCAATAGGTTCTACTGGTGAGTTTCATTCTTTTGGATCTGTTGATAATAAGTTGATAATCCTTTATTTTGGAAACCTGTATTTCTGAAGTCAAGAGTGAAAGACGGAGGATATTGTATGATTATCATAGAGATAAAATAAGAGCTCTTCTATAACTGTATCAAATAAGTAAAGAATAATCAAATAGAAAGTTTGTATTGACTTTCACGTTCACCTCCGGCAGGCAAGTAAGAAGGACTTGAGATGCAGGCAGAAGTCCAGCGTAACATGATTTTATAAATAACAATAGCAAGGAAACAAAACACAGCACGAGGGCTGAAAACAAACTCAGGCATGACTGGCAAAATAACTTACAGGGAAATTCAGACGCAAGGTATCAGCAGGGAACAACGATCAACACGTTGACATGTTAACATTAACATTAATGATGCCACACCAGACTGACATTGACACTGACATATATACACACCACAGGTAATTACAGAGCACAGGACAAGTGGGAACAATCAAGGGCAGTAGGGAAGTGGCTACAGGTGCGGCGAACAGGACGGGTGAGGATGCATGGACAATCACAGACATGGGATGTAGATGAAACATGACAAAGGACCAGGGGAGACATGTTCATGAACAGGATATGATTGACACGGACAGGAGCACGACAAGGACCAGAAACGGAGGCAGGGAGGATTAACATAGACATGACTGAGATAATAATAATAATAATAATAACAATAATAATAATGATAATAATAATAATAATAATAATAATAAAAATCAGGACCAGGGAAAACTAAGGCAATGATAATCAAAGCAAAACTAAGACCATAGCAGTAATCATAATAAACAAGAACTCAAGTTAAAAAAAAAACAACCTCAAAGTGAAAATGTAACTATGGGCACGGGAAACATGATTGCCTGGGAACGATAGGAAAACAAATACAGGGGATACATATGAGACTTACACAGACGACCAAGGGGGGACACAGAACAATAACAACCAGGGCAACGGGGACAATGAATGAATGAATGAATAAGGTTTATTGTCAATACTACCATACGTAATACATACAGGAGAATTGAAATTTGACTTGACATTGGGCACGCTCAGTAAGCGCATCCCATAGCCGGGGCAGCCCGAAGGCGCCAGTCGAACAGTGAGGGTAAAGAGGGGAAGGGGGGGGGGAGAGGAAAACACAATAGGCAGAGAGAAAAAACATAGTTATCAGAATAACGCTCGTATAAGCTCATATAAAGCTCAAATGAGCCAAATTTTGATCACACAGAAAAAAACCCTCTATGCACAATTAGCAGACGTTGACAAATGACAAAGCGAGAGAGACCAGTGTATGTAGTCAGCATATGATCAGTGTGTGATGCAGTATGGAGGTGTGTCAATTGCTGGTGAACAGCAGAGGGCACCCCCTGGCAACAGATAGTCATGTGTTCTACTCGGCATGTCCATTCTCATGCAGGTGGCAAGTTCTGTAAACACATGATAGCGCTGTCCTTGAGAAGCTCGATCTGCAGAACAACAGCCATTGTATGTCGATGTTTGGGTTAAGCCACTTCTATTCAATTCAATTCAATTCAATTCAGCTTTATTTATATAGCGCCATTTCACAACAACAGTCATCTCATAGCACTATCAACTGTAGGGAGGACCCCCACAGTTGCAGAAAGACCCCAGCAATCAGGGGGTCCAGCGTTATCTTCATCGAGGAGGAATGTAAACAAGGGCACCAAAACACAAGGTCAAATCTGCACAGTGCACTCAGAGAATAAAAAAATTTCTCTCTCTTCGATTCTGTGCTTCAAATTTCATACAGGCTTGAATCATGCTTTAGATCATTCTCTGGAGAGCACTCAGCGATCCACAGATGTTATCCACCTACCGAAACATAGGTAAACATGTCCAAGAGAGTCCGTTCTCTCTTCAATGCATGCCAGGTGGTAAATTCCATGTTAATCCTGCTGCTGACAGTCAGTGCTCCCCCCAGCTGGACGAATTGTTGAATTTGTTAAGGGAGCTACGCCGGGGTCCGCATTTGATTAGCTCACCCAGATAATTTCGATACACTAGGAAAACTCCAGGGGCCAAACAGAAGATCCTGTGATCAGTTGAATCACACAGACACATGAATTCCAATGCCATGAGTCTCCCTTGGGTTCCCCCTGACCCGATCTTCTTCTTTTAAAGTGGTGACAATCGCATATAAGCCGCTTTCCAGATCCATAATTTCCATTTGGATTAAGATTCAGCCAGGAGAAGAGCGACATTGCAAGCTGGGATCAGAAGGGAGAGGATTAGGAGGGAGAGGGAAGAAAAGCGTCTACTCTCTCTCAGAAGCGGAAGTGAAGTGACAGCATGGCAGACTAAGGACCAGGGAGCACAACAACAATCAGAGGACCCATGGAAAGCACAGAAGGCAAATAATGCAGACGATAATCAATAATTAATCACAGAACGAACAAAAATGAACATAAAGGGTGGGCATGATCCTATGATCAGGTCCAGATTATGACAGAGCCGCCCACCCCCCTAGGACATATTCCAGACACCCTCCAAACAAAACAAAGAACACTCCAATCTGGTGGGAGGAAGGGGATATAGGCACAGCGGGACAAAACAAGAACACAGACAAAGAAAAAATGTTCATCGGGTGGTCGGCCATAGTCTCTGGACCACCGGACTGATGGACATGGCGTGTCAGGTGGCCTGCCAGAGTCCAAGGGCCACCAGACGAAGGAACATGGCACGGCGGGTGGCCGGCCAGAGTCCATGAGCCACCATATGGATGAACATGGTGTGTTGGGTGGCTTACCAGAGTCCATGGGCTACCAGACAGAGGAGCATGACTCGTCAGGAGCAGTGAGCTTCGGTGACAGCAGCTGAAGAGCGGTGACCTCGAGCAGCAAAGGTGGAGTGGACTGCTTTGACGTTGACCAGGATGGAGCGGACGGTTCTGATGGTGACCAGGGTGGAGTGGACTGCTTGGACAGCCCAGATGGAGCGGAGTGTTACGACGAACCAGGTGGAGCGTGGCCCTCCTGCAACCCCACCCTCGACATGGTCACCCCGCACAAAAGGGGAGAACAGGAGGTCAGTGAGGTGACACCACAGTCATCAGCAGTAGAGGCTGGTAGGGAGGACCCTGAAGCATGTGGAGTCTGCACCTGGGTCTCCCCACTAGGAGAAAGGCAAGTGTTTTCTAAAATTGATGTAGAAAATAAGGGAAAAGTACTTGCCTTAACTCCTGGTCTCCTGCTGCTGAGGTGACGACCTCAGGATGAGATGACGGGGAGGCACACCGGCCTCTTGCACAGCAGGCAGAGGCATACTGGCGTCTGAAATGACAGGCGGAGGCACACCGGCCTCTGGAACAGCAGGCAAAGGTGCACGGCAGAGGCGCACCGGCTTGTTGAACGACCGGCAGAGGCACAGTGGCCAATGGAATGACCGGCGGAGACACACTGGTCTTTGGAATGATCAGTGGAACGTGCATCTCAGGTGATGGTGAAGGTGGAGTGTGCAGCTCCGACAATGGCGAAGGTGGACTATGCCACTTGGACGACGGCGAGGCTGGAGCATGCATCTTGGAGATGGCTGGAGCTGTGGCATGTCCCTTGGAAATGGCTGAAGCTGAAGTATGCAACACCATCCCTGATGCAGGCACCTCAAACGTGGAGGAAGAGATAGAGGACGGGTCAGTACAGAAACAAGCAGTAAAGCCCGGCAGAGGGAGGCCAGAAGCAGATGAGAGCTGCAACTGAGTTCCCCTGCCAGGAGTAAGGCAAGACTTTTTTAAATATGGATGTTCAAAATACTAAACGAAGCACTTGCCTTAACTCTGCTCTACTGCCGACAAAGATCCTGGTGACTTCGGTTGGAGAAGCCATTGACACCACTGGAAACATTGGAGAGGCAGCAGACAAAGTGCTGTCATATGCAACAGGGGCTAGGGTACCCGTGTAGCAGATGTGGGAGCTGGCACTGCAGGCATGATGACAGGCGGAACTGCATCTGCCCTGGAAACCAATGTGATAGAGTCCTCCAGGGCTGGAGCACTCCATGAGGTTGGAGCGGAGGCGGAAGAGTGGCGAGGAAGAGAAAAAAACTGCAGGTCAATGTGAGGAGAGAGGTGCCGAAGCCAGGGAACGCTTCTTTGTCAGCTCAGGCTTTGTGTTGGCGCTGAGACTGGCATTGACGAAGCCAGGGGAGAGGAGCGGAGAGGAGCTGGGACTGGAGCGGAGAGAGGAAGTGTGAGTGATGGAGCCAGGGGATGTTTCACCATTGGCGCAGGCTCCGGCATAAACAAACGGCTCCTCTCCCATCCGTGGAGTGGCTGTAGGGCTGGAGAGGCTGGCGTTGGAGCTGGGGAGCTGAGAGCTGGTGTCCAGAGCAGACAACCAGCGAGGAGAGGCAGCGGGGGTTGAGGAAGCCAAGGAATGTTTTACAGTGGGCTCAGACTTCCGTGATGCCGGGGCTGGAGGACGGTGTAAGGCGGTTGATGGAGCCAGGGGACGTTTTACCATCAGCACAGGCTCTGGGCTTTTCACCAGTCCATTGAGTGAATTTTGCAAATTCGGCACAAAAATAAGCAGTCCAACCAGACCGGGATACCTCCACAAACTGGGGTTATCCTCAATCACTCCAGCCGCTTCATCCAGGAACCCCATAGCTCTCTCCAGTGTGTTAGAAGACCAGGCATCTGAGATCAGACCCTCGATAAGCTAAGCTACCCAGCACTCCTCTTCTTCCAAACTGAAGACACTGAAGTCGGTGCCTGCTGAGTTCATGTCTGGTGGCATCATTCTGTCACATTCACCTCCGGCAGGCAGGTAAGAAGGACTCGGGATGCAGGCAGAACTCCAGCATAACATGATTTTATTAATAACAAAAGCAAAGAAACAAAACAGCACGAGGACTGAAAACAAGCTCAGGCATGACTGGCAAAATAACTTACAGGGAAACTCAGACGTAGGGTACCGGCAGGGAACAACGATCAACACGTTGACATGTTAACGTCAACATTAATGATGCCACACCAGACTGACACTGACACAGACATATATACACACCATGGGTAATTACGGAACACAGGACAAGTGGGAACAATCAAGGGCAGCAGGGAAGTGGCTACAGGTGAGGAGAACAGGATGGCATGGATGCACAAACAATCACAGACATGGGATGTAGATGAAACATGACATAGGACCAGGGGACACATGATCATGAACAGGATATGATTGACAAGGACAAGAACACAAGAAGGACCATGATGACAATGACTATAAACACAGAAACTGAGGCAGGAAGGATTAACATAGACATGACTGAGATAATAATGATAACAATAATAATACTAAAAGGCAGCACCAGGTAAAACTAAGGCAAGGATAAATAGAGCAAAACTAAGACCATAGCGATAATCATAATAAACAAAGACAAGGTAAAACAAAACTCAAAGTGAAAATGTGGCTATGGGCGTGGGAAACATGATTGCCTTGGATTGACAGGTAAACAAATACTGGGGATACATATGAGACTTACACAGACGACCAAGGGGAACACACAACAATAACAACCAGGACAACGGGGACAACATGACAGACTAAGGACCGGGGAGCACAACAACAATCAGAGGACCCAGGGGAAGCACTAAAGGCAAATAATGGAGACAATAATCAATAATTAATCACAGAAAGAACAAAAATTAACAAAGTGTTGGCATGCTGCTATGATAATGATTATGACATTGACATTGAATGTTGCCCTACAACTGTTTAATTCAAATCTTTAAGTTCATTAACTCCATTATACCATGGTCATTTTCCAACAATATGTGACAAAAAAAGAAAGTCACAATTTCATGAGAAAATTAATTAAATTAAAAAATACATATTTACAAAAAAACCCTCAAATTTCAAGGATTCAAGGAATTTTTATTGCCATTCTTGTCTACAAGAGAAAGAATGAAATTAGTTTCTGAGATCCCAGTACTGTCACAAGCAATAAAATGAGTAGAGTAATTAAAAAAAAATTAAAAAAGTTAAAAAGTATAGAATATAGTAAAAAAGACAGATATAGTATAAAAGTACACAGTATTAAAAAATCTGCTATATACATGTTTCTAGAAAATACCAGAATTACTAGAAATTACTGGATGTGCAACAGAATTAGTGACCAGTAATATGCAAATTCAAAGTAGTATACAAAGCAACCTACACTATCTTTCCAGTGTTAAACAATCTCACAGCTGTTGGAAAAAAAAGCTGTTCTTCTGTCTGGAGGTCCTGCTTCAGATGCTCCTCAGCCTCCTCTTCTGTGCAGCCTTCACTAGCCTGGGGAGAGCTTTCATCTGTGCAGCAGAGCAGCTGCCATGCCACACAGTGATGCAGGAGTAGTGGACACTTTTCTTTGGGAAAAAGTTGAAAATCTTCACCCAAAAAAACAGTACTTTATGAAACAAAAGTTTCAGATGTGCAATAAAAAAAGCTGAAGGTAATTTTAATTCTCTTCCCCAAAACACACAAGCTGCATGTCATTTGTCTCTGTGTCCTCTGCTGGGGCGGCTCTGTTCAAGTCTGTTCATCCACGTCCAAGATGGCGCCGGGATGGTAAACTTTCTCCTGTGGCTTCAAAATTAAACAGCAAAACAAGTTTCTGATGACTGTTTTAAAAGTTCAGCACGAGCTCCCTGAAGGGACCGCCTTCACGTGCCTGCTCCTCATTTGCATAAAGTAAGGAGGCCCTCAACTTTATGCAAATGAGGAGTGGGCAACTCTGTACGATGTCTCGAGGTTCCAGAAGCGACGCTATGGGAACGCGCTGTGAGGCGTCCTACATAGATAATGAATTAAAAACAGATAAACGCACGCCTAGGTAGACGCGTACCCCGAGCCCCATATCTCACAAAGCAGTGAAGGCTGAGGAACGTTCACGACCGTGATGGTTTTTGGGTTTCATCAGCGTTCCTTTTTTGAACATTTTTAAAAATTTATTTTTCTACTAACAGGTGCAAATGATTGCAAAATAGCTGTAAGCAGTATGTGATTTGAAGGGGGTGGGGTGAGGGGTGCAATTCATTGCCCCCCCCCCAACATGGAAAAAAAGAGAAAATCGTCCCCCCATCATCATCATCATAAACCTTTCTGTATCATGCTGCAGAACTGAATTTGAAGCCAAAATTCTAAGCAGAAATGCAGACAATTTAACAACTTTTTTTTATCATAAATTTACAAATTGTTTCCTTGTAAATTTGCATTTTTTTTTCCAGTAAATCTACTAATTTTCCCTATAAATTGGCAACTTTTTTCTCAAAAAAACTGTCCTTTTTCTCATAAGTTTTCAACTTTTTTCTGGAAATTTTCAACTTTTTTCTCAAATTTGCAAATTTTCCTGTAAATTTCCAACTTTTTTCGTGCAAATTTTAAGCTTTTCTTTCATAGATTTGCAATGTTTTCTCAAAAATGTGCAACTTTTTTCTCATAAACTTGCAACTTTTTCCTGTAAATTTGCAACTTTTTTCCCCAAAATTTGTGGCATTTTTCTCACAAATTTTCAACTTTTTCCTGAAAATTTTCAACCCTTTTCTCATAAATTTGCAAATTTTCCTTTAAATTTCCTACTTTTTCCTACTAATTTTAAGCTTTTCTCTCATAGATTTGCAACTTTTTCTCAAAAATTTGCAACTTTTCCTCAAATTTACAACTTTTTCCTGTAAACTTTCATGTTTTTGCTCAAATTTGCAAATTTTCCTGTAAATTTCCAACTTTTTTCCTGCAAATTTTCAGCTTTTCTATAGATTTGCAACTTTTTCCTCAAAAATTTGCAACTTTTTCATAAACTAGCAAGTTTTTCCTGTAAATGTGCAACTTTTTTCCTAAAAAAGTTGTGACTTTTTCTCATAAATTTGCAAATTTTCCTGTAAATTTTCAAAATTTTCCTTTAAATTTTCAACTTTTTTTCCTCTTAAATTTTCAGTGCTCATTTGGATGCTAGTTAAATATTTATTCTGTGTAATTAAATTGTAATTTGCAACTTTTAAATTGGCATCTTTTATCATGTTGTTGCACCTTTGTTCTTGCAGACGTGAACCTAATTTATACAGATGTGGACAAAAGTTTTGGTACCCCTCTGTTAATGAAAGAAAAACCCACAATGGTCACAGAAATAACTTGAATCTGACAAAGGTGGTAATAAATAAAAATTCTATGAAAATTAACCAATGAAAATCAGACAATGCTTTTGAATTGTGGTTCAAGAGAATTACTTTAATAAACAGACTCATGAAACAGGCCTGGACAAAAATGATGGTACCCCTAGAAAAGATTGAAAATAATGTGACCATAGGGACATGTTCAACCAAGATGTGTCCTCTAATTAGCATTGCAGGTGTCTACAAACTTGTAATCAGTCAGTCGGCCTATTTAAAGGGTGACAAGTAGTCACTGTGCTGTTTGTTGACATGGTGTGTACCACACTAAACATGGACCAGAGGAAGAAAAGGAGAGAGTTGTCTCAGGAGATTAGAAAGAAAATTATAGACAAGCATGTTAAAGGTAAAGGCTATAAGACCATCTTCAAGCAGCTTGATGTTCCTGTGACTACAGTTGCGCATATTATTCAGAAATTTAAGATCCACGGGACTGTAGCCAACCTCCCTGGATGTGGCCGCAGGAGGAGACGGATAATACGAATGGTAACAAAAGAGCCCAGAACAACCTCTAAACACATTCATGGTGAACTCCAAATTCAAGGTACATCAGTGTCAGATCGCACCATCCGTCGTTGTTTGAGCCAAAGTGGACTTCATGGGAGACGACCAAGGAGGACACCACTGTTAAAAACAAATCATAAAAAAGCCTGCCTGGAATCTGCCAAACTGCATGTTGACAAGCCACAAAGCTTCTGGGAGAATGTTCAATGGACAGACGAGACAAAACTGGAACTTTTTGGCAAGGCACATCAGCTCTACGTTCACTGACGCAAAAATGAAGCATACCAAGAAAAGAACACTGTCCCTACTGTGAAACATGGAGGAGGTTCTGTTATGTTGTGGGGCTTCTTTGCTGCATCTGGCACAGGGTGTCTTGAATCTGTGCAGGGTACAATGAAATCTCAAGACTATCAAGGTATTCTAGAGAGAAATGTGCTGCCCAGTGTCAGACAGCTTGGTCTCAGTCGCAGGTCATGGGTCTTGCAACAGGATAATGAGCCACAACACACAGCTAAAAACACCCAAGAATGGCTAAGAGCGAAACATTGGACTATTCTAAAATGGCCTTCTATGAGCCCTGATCTAAATCCTATTGAACGTCTGTGGAAGGAGCTGAAACATGCTATCTGAAGAAGGCACCCTTCAAACCTGAGACAACTGGAGCAGTTTGCTCATGAGGAGTGGGCCAAAATACCTGCTGAGAGGTGCAGAAGTCTCATTGACAGTTACAGAAATCGTTTGATTGCAGTGATTGCCTCAAAAGGTTGTGCAGCAAAATATTAAGTTAAGGGTACCATCATTTTTGTCCAGGCCTGTTTCATGAGTTTGTTTTTTAAAATAATTCTGTTGAACCACAATTCAAAAGCATTGTCTGATTTTCATTGGTTAATTTTCATAGACTTTTTATTTATTACCGCTTTTGTCAGATTCAAGTTATTTCTGTGACCATTGTGGGTTTCTCTGTCATTAACAGAGGGGTACCAACAATTTTGTCCACGTCTGTATTTATTCCTTTATACCTTACTGTAAATTGGTGAATTTTCCCTCCATCTCCCTGTTAGAAAAGAACAAATCACCTACTGGTTGTGAACATTTGCAAACTGTTGTAACGCATTGCTAAACTTATTTCTGTTTTGCCGAGCAGTGAACTGTTTGCGACCTTAAAAACTGTTGACAGACTGTTTTGCAACCTTTCCCGGACGCTGATGAAACCCTACATTTTTCAGCTCCGTCAGATAGGGTGGGTTAGACTTCAGAGGGAGAACCGGTGTGACATACAGCAATACAAAATCAGAGTAAAGTATCAAGAATTCAAAGCCTCATGTGTATCAAAAAGAAAGTGTCCTGGAGTGACTGCTCAGTTTCTGCTTCTCAAAGTGAAGAGCATAGAGGGGGTTTTTTTTCTTTTTTTTCCCAGGATTTATTATTCATGTGTCGGACATGGCTGATCGTCGTCGCTGCAGAAGTTTTAAATTATGACTGACTGTTCAGCCGCGTCTGTGTGCCGGTGGAGCCTCTTCATTTTATTTTTCTCCAACTTTATTTGCATTCATTTCTTGCTGATGATGAAGAAGAAAACAATCCTGAAAAATCACAGGAAATTAATTCATGAGGACAAAAGCTTCGCACAGTGCTGGCTCATCCTTCTTTCATGTCACTCTTCCAGATGTGCTTATGTAGCTTAAGACCAGCTAGAAGGACTTACAGACTGAAACTACAAATCTGATTGGTGACATTTGGCTACTTTGTGTTTAACCTGCCTCCCCCATGGTCTGGTACGCCCACTACACAGAAGAGAACAGGAAGTTTCACCCAGAGCCAGGGCAGTTGTCATGTCCGCTGCGTTATTGCGCAGCGCACAAATAAATGTATACGAGCCCAAACGCTGGTGAAGTGAACATGTTTATTAAACAGAAAAAACATACAAAGTGTCCAAGGAATACAGTCCACAATGGTAATGATAAAGATGACAGGCTACAAACTCCGTTGGCTGAGGAGGAAGCTTATGTCACGCCCCTGGGTAAAACTGGCCGCAGGAGGAAAACTAGAAACGTAAACCAACATAAAAAGGAAGACTTACATGCCAGGTCGGAGCGGAACAGGCTCTGGAAACAACAACACCGAACACAGTCCAAAAGAGAGGAGACCAGCAAGGAGTGAGCCTGGACATCAAATGTTGACTTACCACACTGAGTGCTCACACTGTCACCCATAAATACCCCGTGTATTTAATGAATGACAAGTGGATGCAGGTGTGCGGCGGCAGCCGGTGTGTGAGTGCGTGTCAGCGAATGTGAGTACGAATGAATGTGTGTGTGTGCATGGACAAACGAAAATGACAGTAAGCTGGTGGATGCCGGCAAAGAGGGAGAGGTGTGGCTGTAGGCTGGCAGGGAGCCCAGCCCCAGAGGCCCAAATAACCTGCCAGCTGAAAATTAAGACAACAATCAGAGAAACTACAGCCACAAATCATGGAACGGGGTTGAGACATCAATCCCGTTCATGACAGCAGTGGATGATTTTTTTTTTAGTTTTTTTTTTTTTTTTTAAACAGGGCAGATGGAGGGTATTCACAAATTTAGTGTAAGGTACAAATGGATAAATGTAAATTAGGTACAAATTAAAAAGAATAAAGGTGCCAATTTAAAAATTCAGAAAGTTGCAAATTACAATTTAATTACATAGAATAAATATTTAATCAACATCCAGATGAATTTTGCAAATTTATGTGGAAAAAAAAGTTGCAAATTTACAAGAAAAAAAATGTACAAGAGAAAAATCACAAATGTATTAGGAAAAAGTCGCAAATGTACGCAGAAAAAGTTGAAAATTTACAGGGAAAAAAATAGCAAATTTATCAGAAAAAAGTAGAAAATTTTTGAGATAAAAGTTTAAAATTTGCAGGGAAAAAATTGAAAATTTACAGGGAAAAATTAAAAATTTTACGAAAAAAAGTTGATAACTTCCAGGAAAAGTTTTGGAAATTTATGAGAAAAAAGGTGCAAATTTACAGGAAAAAAGTTGAAATGTTTTGAGAATTTATGAGAAAACAGAATTCCAGAATTTACAGAGGGAAAAAAAACTGGCAATTTATGAGAAAAAAGCTGGAAATTTACAAGAAAAAAAGTTTTCAAATTTGCAGATTTATGGGAAAAAAGTTGGGAATTTGCAGGAAAAAAAATACTTCTGAGAAAAAGTTGCAAATTCATAAGATTTATTTATTTTGCATTTCTGCTTAGTCAAAGTAGTACAAAGTCATTTTATTCAGTTCTGTAACATGATTAAAGTGCTGTGATTTGCTGTATGTCTATGAATGGGGATGATTTTGGGTGATTTTGCTAACATGGGTTATAGCGCCCCCCCCCATCCCCCTTCCAATTACGTACTTGAATCAAAGCTCCCACAGTGACAGTGCAGCTAGCTAATTAATCTGCAGTTTATTATACTGTGTATCTTGTGCCATTCTGGCTCATTTTGTTATATGTTAGCTGTGTTAGCAGGCTAGACTGGACTACTGGTGGGTTTCTGACTGACCTCAAGGTCTGTTAGCCTTCAGGTTAGCTTCAGTTCAAAGCCCATCTCTTTTTATTTCCTACATATTCTATCATTTCCTCAGAAGGCTTTTGTTTTCCTAGCCAGCTCTTCTACCAACCCATGACTTTATATTTTATTCATTTACATTTTTTTTAGCTTATAGATTTTATCCTCTGGACTGGACACCTCCTCAGTTAGCAGTGGTTAGCAGTTAGCAGTTAGCCATTCAGTCATTCAGGGTTGTTTAAAAAAAAAAAAAACGTGTTACGTTGTTACCATAAAGGGACAAACGTGTCCTCTTCCACAATGCCATAAAAATAGGATGTTATATTTTTCAGCTTTTTTTGCATAAATATTTTAAACAACTTCAGTCCTGATTATAAATACCAAATATTTAATTAATTTCAGAATTTTAACCCGTTATATGCCAATGTTTGTGATATCAAACATTGTGTGTTTATATACTTGCATATTTATTCCACCTAGCTACAATGCTCTGCACTGTGTGTTCATATATTCATATATTTATTCCATCCAGCTACAATGCTCTGCACTGTGTGTCTGTGTGTGTGTGTGTGTGTATATATATATTTTATAGTAATATGTACATATGTATATTAGCTGCTCTTGCTTGCTTGTTTTTTTTCTTGCCTTCTGATTGTTGCTCTGAGTGTTGCTATCCCTGTGCTGTTGCAATCCTGGAATTTCCCCGTTGTGGGACTAATAAAGGCTTATCTTATCTTATCTTATCTTATCACAAATTTCTCCAGAAAAAAATACACAAAAATTGGAATTTTTCAGTATTCTGAATTCATAGTGAATTATTGCTTTATTTGGGCTCTTAAACTCTGACATTCAGCTCGTATTCGTTAATATGTTAGCTAGTCCAACAACTGAATCTGAAGGCTAACACAGGCCTCAAACGCGGAGTCGCCATCAAAACAGAGATTGCAGTAAGATGGGGGAGGGGGAAGGGAGGGTGGGGTGAACTGGGGTTCATCAGCGTTTAAAGCAGTATGCAATTAACCCCTGAAAAAAACATTTCAGTTTTTCTACTGCCACTCAGTGAAGAAAGATTTTGATTTTCTTTGCTATGCTAAATTTAGGCATTTTTTGAAAAATTGGCTGTAATGCTAAGGGGCTAATTAATTTTAAGTTCTTCATGTAAATTTGGGACTTCACTAATTTCAGTTTTTCATGTAAATTTGAGACTTTTTAAAATTAATTAGTGAAGTTTTTCATGTAATTTTTGGACTTTTTTCATGTGAATTTGGGACTTTTGTCAGTTAACCCTTTGAGTGTGTAGAATTTTTGACTGGAAAACACAGAGTTTGACCTCAAATTTTTAAATGACAATAGCTTCAGAACGGTAATAGTTAGAGGCAAAGTCCCAATTACAAAAATGTTGCAGAGGAACCCAAGTGTCTGCCAAGTGAACTTGTGTCCATGCATAGTGCGTAATTGTAGCTAATTTGCATATTGCACCAATGAAACATTCAATACCTTCCAGAAAAAAGTCACAGATGACAGAGAAGGTTGTGATTCCAGAAATTTTATTTACCAATGTGCATAACACACATTAGTAACGCATTGGTAAAAAGTACAAGAAATGTGACATATAATTTTACCTTGACAATCGACAAAGCCAATTTTTTTATGTTTTTGGTCATTGTGGTCATTTTGTCAGTAACAGTATCTGCCCTCATCTGTCAAGGTGGCAGAGTTTGAAGTTCTTGAGTGTGTGGTAACAATCAAAGCAAGGCGCAGCACACAGTCCTACCCCACACTGAGCACACCTGAAGTGCGTCTGGCGACGACCTTGGAGACGGCTCCGATCCGAACACACTACACAGTCTGGACATGAACCAGTACTTTCGGCCATAAAGTGCCATTTGGTCAGTCTCTGTGGTGTCTCCAAAGCTTGCTGTGAAGGCCTTCCAGCTCTCTTACCCTCACTCCTCTTGTGCCCTTCAAGCAAACCTTTGATGAGTTCCTGAATGAATAGCTTCAGGGGCTTGTGTGGACCAGCAGTACACCTAGTGTACAGGATGTGGGAGATCACAACGCAGATGCTCATGAGTGCGTTGAAAATGCGGCTGTACCATTTCTTGGCCCTGTGTGGAAACAGGTAAGTTTTCATTCGCTGGTTATCCCTGTCTACTCCTCCCATGTAGGTGTTATAGCTGTCCACACACACAGGCTTGTTTATGTCATGGAAACCAGTCGCACTCCCCTTTGTGCGAATGCGTTTCCGGACACAAGTGTTGGCATGGATCAATGAGAGCATGGTGACACGCTTCGTGTCATGCCATGCACAGGCCAGCAGTTTGTCGTGCCGCATGAAAACTGGGTCATCTCCCCTTCTCAACGGCAACAGGGCTGGTCTGAGATCCCTTGGCATGCCTACAATAGTGGCATAAATAATGGCATGAATAAACTGGCATAAATAAATCGGCATAAATAACACACAAAAAATGAATAAAAATAAAAACAAATTACCTCTCCTGTTGCTGCTGACGGTCCCACACAGCCCAGTGTCCTTGGCTGCGAGCTCCGTAGTGATGGCTGGCCCTGTGTAATAGCTATCCATGTACACATGATGTCCCTTCCCGGTGTATGGCTCCATCAACTGACGCACAACAAGATGAGTTGCGCCCACACTGTCACAGTCATTGCCAGTTTGTGCATTGTACAGTGACCACCGCAACACATAGCCTGTGCTGGCTTCAGTCAAGACAAATGCCTTGAAGCCATACTTGTCCATTTTTTTGGGTTATAAAGTCTCAAGGTTGACCTCCCGTTGAATGCAATTGTCATTTCATCCAGGGAGAGTTCCTTGCCTGGAGCATAAGGAGCGGCAAAACGTGGCACTACACAGTCAATGACTGAGCGGATCTTGAAAAGATGATCATGCCCTGGCTGTCCATATTCAACCCGGTTGTCATTGTTTGCAAAGTGAAGGCAAGACAGGATGATTGCAAACCTGTCGTATGTCATCATTCTGCCATATCCAGGAGTAAATGTTAGCCAAAACTCTCCCCAGTAGTCCTTCAGTGCAGGCTTCTGCAATATTCCCATGGACAGATGGAGTGCCAAGAACGCCTTTATCTCCTCCACAGTTATGCAGTCCTCTTTTGAATTCGGGACCGGGGTTTCAGCGCATCGTTTACTTTGGCTTGGCTTATGACCTGGTCAGCATACCTGTTTGGGACACACAAAGTTTGACCTCAAAACTAGAACTGTAAGGCAAATAAAACCCATTTCATGCCACATTTGTTTCACGCACTGTCACCACATGGCCTTTTCTCCCTTCATTGCCAAAATTGCATTATTTTGTGAAGATTTTCATGAAAAGTTGGGACTTTTTTATTTTTTTTTTAAGTTTTTCATTTAAATTTGGGACTTTTTTCATGTAACTTTTAGACTTTTTTCATGTTAATTTAGGACTTTATTTGGCTAATTTTGTGACGTTTTTCATGTGAATGTTTCCACTGCCAAGGAAAGAGCCAAATCTGCACAGAGCAGCAAAACGTTAATGTATTTGACCATTAAGCAGGGGTGCCCCGGGGGACGGGACATGCCCCCCCACCACCACCACCACTTGCCCCCCCCCCCCCCCCCAGCAGCCACCACTGGTCCCTGCCACTGGACAGTCTAACATAATTTCATAACTTTTTTCTGTTATATTTTACATGCAGTAGATGTTTAAGAATAATTTATGTGTGCTGTATATTATTAACAAATATTTTTTTAAAATTTCTTTTATTTAACCAGGCAAGACAGATTAAGAAGGCATTCTTATTTACAGCAAAATACAGCATAGATGTTTAAGAATAACTGATGTGTGCTCTATATTATTAACAAATATTAACATAATACAGCAAAGTAGGACAGGTCACACTGTCAAGGTGCGTTAAGACCAAATGCGAAGGGGCATGCAGCATAATTACATTTTAATTTACACTGGAGGCACCCCGTCATTAGATAGATAGATAGATTGATAGATGTACTTTATTGATCCAAAACTGGGAAATTACAGTGTAACAGCAGCATGACAGTAGACAACCAAACAACAGAAACACATGCATGACAGACAAAGGAATTACCCATGGAAAGTAAAACTAACACGACTATAAAACCTATATACATCATAACTTAATATATGATGACCCGTATAAACACATGAATCATCCCGTTGCACAATGAAGGACTATTAGGAGTAGAGTAAAATGTGACGTACCAGTTAGACTGTAAGGTGCAGTGTGGCAGCATAGCTATGACCAGAATACAACGTCAGAGTAAGTTATTGTACAGTGAAATGGGATGCGGCCAGGAAAGATTTCCTGTATCTGGCCGTTCGACAGTGAAGCTGTAGTAGTCTACTGGAGAAAGTGCTCCGCTGTCTGTCCAGTGTGTGGTGGAGGGGGTGATCAGGATAGTCCATGATGGATCGCAGTTTATTTAGTGTTCTCCTCTCCACCACTGTCTCAAAGGTCTCCAGTCTGAGACCAATTACAGAGCCAGCCCTCTTGATAACCTTGTCAAGTCTGTTGGTGTCTCTGGCCCTGATACTGCTACCCCAACAGACAGCAGCAAAGAAGATGGCGCTGGCGACAGTGGTCTGGTAGAAAAGCTCCAGCGTCCTGCTGCACACGTTGAAGGATCTCAGCTTCCTCAGGAAGTAGAGTCTGCTCATCCCCTTCTTGTACGCAGCATCAGTGTTGGATCTCCAGTCCAACCCGCTGCTGATCCTGACACCCAGATATTTGTAGTCCTCAACCACCCCCACATCCTCCCCCCTAATCTGGAATGGCTGAGAAGGTGTCCTCTTCTTCCTGAAGTCAATCACCATCTCTCTGGTCTTGCTGACATTCAGCATCAGGGGATTCTGCTCTGTCCATTTCACAAATCTGTCTACCAGTGCCCTGTACTCCCCCTCCTCACCTCCTCTTGTACACCCCACAACCAGTTGAGTCGTCAGAGAATTTCTGCAGGTGGCATGACTCTGTATTGTACTGAAAGTCAGTGGTGTATAAGGTAAAGAGAAAAGGAGAGAGCACAGTCCCCTGTGGAGCTACCGTATCACTAGCCACCACGCCAGACAAGGCACTGCCCAACCGGACAAATTGTGGTCTGCCTGTCAGGTAGTCAGTAATCCAGGAGATCACAGAGCTGTCGACACCCATCACTTGCAGCTTCTCACCCAGCAGCAGTGGCTGGATGGTGTTAAAGGCACTAGAGAAATCAAAAAAAGTGGTTCTCACAGTATCTCCTCCACCATCCAGGTGCAGATGGGCTCGTTGCCGCAGGTAGATGACAGCATCTTCAACTCCTAAATGGGGCTGATATGCAAACTGCAGAGGGTCCAGCCACGTCTTCACCTGCGGCCTCAGGTGGCTAAGACCAGTCTCTCCAGGACCTTCATCACATGAGATGTGAGGGCAACTGGTCGATAGTCATTCAGGTCTGATGGAGATGACTTCTTGGAGACAGGAGACAGGCAGGATGTCTTCCACAGCACCGGTACTCTCTCCAGACTCAGGCTGAGGTTGTACAAGTGTTTCAGTACTGCAGCTAGCTGGTTGTCACAGATCCTCAGGGTCCTGGCGGAGATGGCATCAGGGCCCGCCACCTTCCACTGATGGAGTCTCTCCAGCTGTTTCTTAACCTGGTCTGTAGTCACCGTGATATGAGGGAGGGTCCTGGTGTCCCCCGAGGAAGAGGAGGGGGAGATGGAGAGAGGTGCTTTACAGGAGGGTGGGCGGGGAAGGATGTGTGGGGGCCTGGCTGTGTTTTGGGGGTGACAGACTGTGAATTGATCCTATTGAAAAACAGATTCAGCTCCTCAGGTCTCTCCTGGCTCCCAGATGGCTGCCTGACTCTCCCCTTGCACCCAATTATTTGTTTCATTCCCAGCCACAAATCTTTAGCATTATTTTGCCTGAGTTTATCCTCCAACTTCCTCCTATAATTGTCCTTGCACCTCCTCAGCATCTCTCTCAGCTCATGCTGCACTCCCCTCAGCTTCTCCTTGTCTCTGGACCTAAAAACTCCCTTCTTTTTGTCCAGAAGTGCTTTCAGGTCACTGGTGACCCATGGTCTGTTGTTGGAGAAGCAGTGTACAGTCTGAGCTGGTATGGTCATGTCTTCACAGAATCTAATGTATTCTGTGATGCAGTCGGTCATATTGTCTACGTTCACCCCATGTGGTTCACAGAGTACGCTCCAGTCTGTGGTCTCGAAGCAGTCTTGTAGTGCATCAGCAGCCTCCTGTGTCCACCTCCTCACAGTCCGCGTATAAGCAGGCTGCCTTTGCGCAAGGGGAACATACTTGGGTGTTAACATGACCATGCATTGATCTGATTTACCAATGGGGGGTAGAGCTGTAGCACTATATGTATCACTAACATTGGTGTACAGTAAATCCAGTGTTTTGTTTTCTCTGGTGGGACAGTCAACAAACTGGTGAAAGTTTGGTAATGTTTTTCCCAGTGAGACATGATTAAAATCACCCGTGATGCCATAAATTCCTCTGGGTGCTTCTCCAGTAATGTGGCCGCAGTGGAGCTGATGACGTCACTGGCCACCGCTGCGTCAGCTGACGGAGGGATGTAGACAATAATAATTAAGGCACGCTTCATTTCTCATGGCATATAATAAGGTTGCATACTCACAGCCAGCAGTTCAATGTCCGGGCTGCAGCACTTTTCCTTCACATGAATGTGTCCAGGATTACACCACCTTTCATTGACAAGAAGTGCCAATCCTCCTCCCCTCTTTTTCCTGCTGCTTATCATGTCTCTGTCCCCCCATATAGTCTTGAAGCCAGGTATCGCTATTAACCTCTTAAAATTCTGTTTCAAACTTTCTACTGGAACTCAGTGAAGAAAGAATTTGATTTTTTTTTTTTGCTATGCTAAATTTATGCATTTTTTTTTTTTTTAAATTGGGTGGAATGCTAAGGGGTTAAACAGCAGGTTTCAAAGAGAGCTCCTTTCTCGTGTGTAAAATGGTGCAGCGGTGAATAAACCCTGAGGTATTTGTACCAAAGCATGTCACAGACATTTCACTGAAACCTCTGGGAGCTGGCGAGCAACTGGCTGGCAGTGATGCCTCCTAACTCATCTGAGTCTGACCCTCATCCTTATGACTGACATAACTTTTTGTCAGCCTGTCAGATGTCTCTAGGGTCGAAGAAAATATAAAAATATAATTTTCTTAAGCCAGCTTGTAGGTGAGCAGAGACGGCCCTTCTGGCCCCGACTGGCCCACCAAGGGAACTCTGTCCAGTTCTGTTTAATCCATCTTCCTTGTCCTCACTCTCTCACAGTCGCCGTCGGACTTGGCATCATGGATCTGGCCTGCCCTCTCCTTTGCTAAACTAACTGGTAACAAACTGCTTTCACCTCAGCTACTGTAACTGCAGAGGAAGACGTGTCTGGGAGAAACGAGCCGGGCGGCGAGGAGTGAAGGCAGCCTGGAGGCTCGTTGCTGCAGAAGCTGTCAGGCTATTTTTGGGTCCCACTGTACTGCTGGAGCAGCGTTGGGCCCGCTAATGAGGCTGGAGACCAGGCTTGGGTCTATGGCCGAAACCGTGTAGAAAAAAAAAAAAAACTCACACAAGTTGCTGACAAGACAAAAGAAAGCTTACAAATTCATAGGAAAGTATGTAATTAGTTTTAAAAAATTGCAGCTTATTTCATTTTGCAAGAAAAATCATCTGTAACTTAATGCTTAAAAATGACATAAATATTCTGATTATAGAGGCAAAAGAAAAATGTTTATAATGAAAACATATTTTTGCAAATGCTGCATGCATACACAAACTCTAAGACAGACAGACAATCACAGTGCATCACGTTGTCATAGCAGCATTCAGCCAATCATATTGCGCAGAGCTCCGAGCACATGTGGCACCTTCGCCGGCCGCGTCAACGACAGAAGTCACAAATAATGAAAGAGGAAATGTGTGGAACTGAGGCACTTGCATGACTCCCTTTATGGAAGGCTCCTTCAGCCGGGGGACAGTGGTACTGCAGAACTTAAACTCTGAGGCATTTTGACCAAATCATGTCCCAGATGTCTCTTGTAAGACCTCTTACACCTACGAGAAAAATGTAGCAAATTTACAAGAAAAAACTCATAAATTTATGAAGAATGAGTAGCAAATTAACAAAAAAGCAGAAAATGTATAACGAAATAAATTGAAAATTGTGAGAAAAAAAAAGTCCCAAATTTATGAGGAAAAGTTTTAAGTTTAGTCATTAAAAAAAATTGGAAATTTTTAAGGACATTCCAAATTGGCAAGAAAAATGTCTCAACTTTATGGGGAAAAAAAACAAAAAACAAATTTACAAGGAAACAGCATATTTACAAAGAAAAAGGTAACAAATTTATGAAAAAGTTCTAAGTTTACAGTAAAAAAAAAATTGCAAATTTATTAGAAACTTTCAAATTTTCAAGAAAAAATTATCAAATTAGGGGGAAAATGTCACAAATTTACAAGAAAATTGCAAATTTATGAGAAAAAAGTTGAAAATAGGGAAAAAGGTAAAATCCATGTGGGCAAATCCACATGGGACCCATAGTCAAGATGGTAACACGTTGACATGCAGCGGATAGACGCTCCGGTCTACTGCATCCCTTCTTGTGTCTTTTCTGCCTTTTTTCTGTGTTCGTTCTGTGATGGACTAATTACCTACAGTAGACAGGAACTTATAAGCATCAGTCACCAACTCACCTCCGACACCTCCAGCGCTCATTCCAGTAATTTCCACAACATCCCTGAGGAGATCGCCAGACCTCTGAGCGCTCCATGGTTCGTTTTGCCCTGCAAGCGGTGCAGACGACAGGAGAGGAATCAGAAACGAGGCTGCAGGGCTGGCCTTTGTGCCCAGCTGTGCAAACTTCGCTCCAAATCACCGTTACCTTCAATTTTCCTCAACAACGCCAGATCCCTCGCCAACAAAATGGATGAGCTGCACATGGAGATTGCCCATAATCGCTACGTCCAGGACTGTTGTATTCTGATTGTGACCGAGTCATGGCTGAACAAACGCATCCTGGCTGCCGCTGTGGAATTACCTGGCTGAACTACACACCGTCTCAACCGCAACACTGATTCTGGTAAGGGAAGTGGTGGAGGGCTTTGTGTTTATGTGCTTCAGACTTGGTGTAGAAACAGCAGAATAATTCATAGCCACTGTTCATTGGACTTAGAGGCCATGTCCTTCCTGTGTAGGCCTTTTTATCTCCCCTGCAAGCTAACAGCAGCAATTGTAACAGCCATTTACATTCCTCCTGATGCTGACGTTAGCTTAGCACTCAATCACCTCCAGCACATTGTCAGCAGGCAGCAGAAATCACCCCGACGCAGTCCACATTATTGCAGGGGATTTTAACAAAGCATGCTTAAAGACTGTACTCCACAAATTCTACCAACATGTTAAGTGTCCCACAAGAGGCCTACAGAGCCACCCCCTCCCCCACCTTGGACAGTCAGACCATCTCTCTCTGTTACTGACTCCTGCCTACTCCGCCCTTAGGAAGAGTTCCCCCCCAACCAAACAAACAATTAAAACCTGGCCTGAAAATGCTCCTCTCCAGCTACAAGACTGCTTTGCCTGCACTGATTGGAGCATCTTTGAACAGCTGAACCTGGACTCCTACACCAAACCTGTCCTTTTCTACATTAAGTGCTGTGTAGAAAATATGACAGTCACCAAACACATTGGGGTATTTCCAAACTGCAAACCCTGGGTGACCAGTGAAGTCCAGGCTCTGATCAGAGCCCGCAACTCAGCCTTCAGACAGAGGGACAGCTCTCTGTACAGCACTGCCAGAGCTAACCTGAAGAGAGGCATAAAATTCACTAAGAACGCCTATAGGAGGAAGGTGGAGGCTTCCTCACAGACAACAACCCCAGACAGAAGTGGAGAGGCATCGAGGCCCTCACCAACTACAGGGGCCAGGGCCCCCCATCATCAGGTGGGGGGCCCTCTCTATACAGGTGCACGAGGTGAGGAGGCAACAGAGAGCAGTGAACCCCTGCAGAGGTGCCGGTCCAGACGGCATCCCAGGAGCGGTGGTCAAAGCATGTGCAGACCAGCTGGCAGGGCTCCTCAGCAAGTTTTTCAACCTCTCCCTGACGCACGCCACCATCCCCTCCTGCCTCAAGGCCTCCACCATCATCCCCATCCCCAAAAAGGCTGCAATTGACAGCCTGAATGACTACAGACTCATAGCACTCACATCTGTAGTCATGAAGTGTTTTGAACGACTGGTGTCCCAACACATCAGGGACTGTCTTCCCCCCTCCTTCAACCCCAATCAGTTCACCTACAGGGAAAACTGGTCTACAGCAGGCGCTATTGCCACCGCTCTACAGAGCACTGAGCCACCTGGAGAACCCAAGGAGCTACGTGAGAATGTTCTTTGTTGACTACAGCTTAGCTTTTAACACCATCATCCCGGACATCCTGATCAACAGACTGCACCTCCTCCAGATCCCCCCCCCCCCCCCCCCGCTCCTGGATAAAGAACTTTCTCACCAATCGCCCACAAACAGTCGGACTTGGGCCCCACCACTCCACACTGTTCGTCAACATTCGCTCCCCCCAAGGCTGCGTGCTAAGCCCTCTACTGTACTCCCTGTACACCTTTGACTGTATTCCAACCCACCCAACCACCATCATTGTGAAATATGTGGATGACACCACCTTGGTTGGGCTCATCACCGATGACGATGAGAAGGCATGCAGGGCAGAGGTAGAGAAACTGCTGCTGTGGTGCCAAGCAAACAGCCTGAAACTGAATGCCCCAGAAAACAAAGAACTCTTACTGGACTTCAGAAAGAACAGACAGCACCACCACCACCTTCCTCATAAATGGCGACTGCGTGGAAAACGTCCCCGCCTTCAGGTTCCTGGGCACCTACATCTCCTCTGACCTCTTCTGGACTGACAACACCAAGGCCCTGCACATCCCACCCACCACCTGTTTGACCTGCTCCCCTCTGAACGATGGTTCAGGTCATTCAGGTCCCACACCTCCAGACTGACAAACAGTTTCTTTCCCTGGGCCATCCGAACTGAGGACCTTTTAATTATCACAATAACTCACTCCTCACTCTCATGTATATTTTTTTTTTTTTTTTTTTTGTTACTTATTTGTACCCGTAGGTAGACTTGGTTTGCAGTCTGGTGACAAGCCACTGGCTGCTGGTCGCTGCGTGCGCGAGCGCCCTAAACCTACATGTTTTTGGTGTATATTGACTCATCCGTGAAATCACCACTGTACATATTTTCCATAATCCTTGGGCCATTTTACTCAATTATGTGTTCTGCACTCCGCACTCTTAAATACATAGTTCCACCCGCGAAGCCACCACCGTACCTGTGTATATACCTATGGGCTATTTTTTATTCTTACTTTTATTTTTACTTCAGTCGTATGGTTAACCGTGTGTTCTGTAACTGTTTTATTTCAAATTCTTCTCACTTACTTTATTGTGCAGTAGCCTGATGGAGCACCCACAATTTTGTTGTGCTGTACAACTGTATAATGACAGTAAAGCCTATTCTATTCTATTCTAAGACAGGCCAGATTTAACTTTTGGTTGGGCTCATATGGACGTGCTGTCTGGGAAATTTTGGTTTGTGCAGTCTCATGTGGAATAGGTAAAAGTTTGATAACAGACGTGAGCAAACATAATAGCCGCGCTGTGTGATGCTAACCTGGTCACAACAGATGACTGCCATGGGATGCTGTGCACATAAATTAATAAAAGAATAACGTATAACAACTGGGAGTAAGATGTGTGTTGGCAACTTGATCAAACGGCACATGTGTGGTGCAACATGGTGGCATCACAGCACTTGTCTCACTGCCAAGAAACAGAAGTGAGCCAAAGATTAAAAGGGGCGAGGCCTAGAAAAATGGGTGGGGCCAGCTGTGTAAGCAAGAGTCTGGGAATAAAGAGGAGTGTTAATTTATTTTAATTAAAAAAAGGCAAAATGTAACTTACAGCACCTTTTAATGTGAATTTTGATGAAAACATGAAATGCAAAACTTGCAACAAGCAATGACAATTTCTCCAATCATCATAATGAAGCTGATTCTTTGTCTTATTCTCATTCGCTCCACTCTCTCTCCTTTTCTGTTCCCTTCATCCCTCTGTGCGTGTCCACGTTCCACCGGCTCACAGGCACACTTCCTCCCCCTCCTCCACATGTTTTCCGCCATTCCTTCTCCTCTGATCCCCGAGTCTTTTTAATACATATTTAATGCCATAATGAGTATATGCTATTCATCTGCAGGCATCCCTATGGGACTGGGGGAAAAAATCAATGGCTTTTCCTCTACTAATGATGCAGAGAAACTTTTTTTTTGTCATAAATGCCCTTCAGGGCAGGATAAAAGGCACCACGTGCCGGCTGTGAGTTTGCAAGTTTTAATAACAAAAGGCACAAAAGAACAAACAGAGCCCAACCAAAAACTAATAGGCAATTGGAGACACAGGAAGCAAGAAAAGCAAAAGCCAAGGCAACTGGATTCACCGGCTAAACCTGGGAGAACTAGTTGTGGAACACGCGCTAAGAAAAATAAAGTGTAAAGAGACACTTACGGCTCGTGGAGAAAAGCTGCAAGTAGGGTGCTGCGCTAGACAAGAGTGTGCAGCCCCTTAAATAGGGATCAGAACCCATTAACATAATTAACAACAGGTGTGGGTACCTGAACGAGCATGAGAAAGCGAGGATACATAATTGGGATCAGCTGAGGCAGTGAGAGGGAGCCGAACCAAAAACTGACAGCTGACAGGGCACGCCCACATGAAGCTTCACGCCCCTGACAGCTGTCGACAGTCAGAGGTTTATACTAAAGATATAAAGAATAAAATATACAAAATAAATATAAATAAATGCAGAAATAAAAATATAACACTAACACAAACAGGAAAAACGGCAAGCAGAACAAGAATACAGTACATAAACCCCAAAAAGCATGAAATGCAACAAATGAGTAAATAAGCAGAAAAAGCCATGAGACCGAGTCTGGCGGAGATCTCCCGCACTCGGATCATGACATTTTTAATTTATTTTCTTCTTCCTGGAAGGTAAAAAAAATGGCTGTGTGGACAGTCTTGATATTTACATCACATGATAAACCTCAGTATAGTGCCACCTATGGATGCAGTGCTGTGATTTTTGGCGTCTTGAGTAGTGAAGAGAATTTCATGTTTTACCATTTTTTAGCTCAATGGGAAAACAGTAACATTATGTGAAAAAGACATTTACAAAAAAAAAAAAATTCTGCAAATGTAGACAAAAAATAGATTTGCTAATTTGCAAGAGAAAATCTTTTTTTTAAATTTGTAAGCTGTTCACATTTATATAAATATTACAGAATATACTGTATATTCACATTCATTAAAATCTTAGAAATTTACATATAGACATGTAGAAAATGATCTATTTATGATAAATCAGATTAATTAAAAACACTGAAAATTAAGCAAAATATTGAGAGAAATCTTGTGAATATACATTAAAAAATGTATTTAAATGCAAAACAAATTTCCCATAACAAGTAAAGTCATATGAAAATGGCAAATTTGTGAAGAAAAAAAATCTGATTAGCAAAATCATCCTGCAAATGCAGGCAGACTTTTTTTCTCATAAATTAACAAATTTTTTTCATAATTTTTTAACTTTCTTATAAATTTGCAACTTTTCCTCATAAATTTGCAACTTTTTTTCATTGTAATTTGCAACATTTTTGTCATAGATTTGCATCTTGTTTTCTTAAATTTGTGACTTTTTTCTCATAAATTTGCAACTTTTTTTCATTGTAATTTGCAACATTTTTGACATAGATTTGCATCTTGTTTTCTTAAATTTGTGACTTTTTTCTCATAAATTTGCAACTTTTTTCTTACAA
Organism: Pholidichthys leucotaenia; assembly: GCA_020510985.1. Classification (NCBI taxonomy): domain Eukaryota; kingdom Metazoa; phylum Chordata; class Actinopteri; order Cichliformes; family Pholidichthyidae; genus Pholidichthys; species Pholidichthys leucotaenia. Next base: position 44,723,924 of record CM035848.1, on the reverse strand, counting down.
ATTTATAGCTTTTTCTCATAAATTTTTATGATTTTTGGGTAAGTTTGCAACTTTTTTCTCTTGTAAATTTGCTACTTTTTCTTGTATATTTGCATCTTTTTCATAAATTTGCACCTTTTTTGCTTATAAATTTGCAACCTCTTTTTATGTAATTTTGCAACTTTTTTCTCATAAATTTGCAGTTTTCTTCAGGTAAATTTGCAGCTTTTTTTCTCGTAAATTTGCAATTTTTTTCTAGTAAATTTGTAACATTTTTCTATTAAATTTACTATTTTTTTTGTCAATTTCCAACATTCATTCGGATGCTGGTTGAATTTTTATTTTTTGCAATGGTTTAATTTTTTTTTGTTCAACTCAACAATGACTCATTTATTTTTTAATGTTTTTGTTGGGAGGGTTTTTTAATTCTGCCCTGTTACCAAAAGTGCCCCTAAACACAATCTTACCAATCTCCAAACAGCCCTGATCAGCCATTCTCCTGCTGCTGTAGATCATTAGAGCTCCTCAGACCTCTGAACCCCAACCTGTCTGCCACTCTAAATTTGTCTGAATTTCCACGTCGGACAGCAGCTACCTTATAGGCGACATCTGAAAACAAAACAACAACAACAACAAAAAACAACAGCAGTGATGCTCCTGAAACACATTTGTCTGCCTTTCAGGTCGAAAATGGGTTTGGACAAAGAGCCGGGCTTAATTCACCTGGAGACCAGCATCTCTGAAGGACGTGAGTAATTGAATTCTCCGTTTTTCCAGCAGTCTCTACTGTATCGTGAGCATTGTGCGAAAGCAGGAGTCGCCGTGGATGGTTAATGTGAAAGGACGGCGGGAATGTCCGACTCTACAATGGAGGGAGAAGTAATGCATATATAAGGAGGGCTTTTAAAAGCAGAGAGAGAAAGGAAAGTCCTCTTCCTCCTGAATGGCCATGGGCAATGGAAAGATATTTTTGTGTTGATGTATTTGACTTGATTTTCTCTCTGGGGATTCATCTTTATTATTTCTGCCAATTTAATAGTATTTGTCTTGCAATGTCCAGAGGTGAAGTTTGAAGATTTACTATAGGTCAGGCATGTCAAATTCAAACTGGGAGCCAACAAGAGGCCCCAAAATATGGTAGCTTAACCGAAAAACTGTCTAGCATGCATGCTACATATAGGTATGGGACGATGAGAAAATTTAATCTCATGATTATTCTGTTCATAATTATCATGATAAATGGTATTATCGTGATAAAAGATATTATCGCCATGATTGTCAGATTATGGTTACAGCTTTTTGTGACTAAAATGTAATGGAATCACTTTATGGTATCACACCCTTCAACCCAAGGTCTGTTTCTGTGATTATTGTGAAAAGTGTTGATCAGGAAAATACAAATTCTTCTCCATTAATTAATCTTTCATGTTGTACTGCAGTAAACGATAATATTGTGTATTGTTCCAACCCCAGCTACACATTTACAAAAGAGAAAAGTTGGAATTTTTATATAGGTGGGAAGTTTGCAGCTTTATGAGTGGATATAGAAAAGTACTGAAATTGTGAGTAGGCAGGAAATGCTGCAAATTGAGGAAAGTAGGTGGGAAAAGTCAAAAATTTATGATTGGGTGGCAAAAGTTGCGGCGCGACAAGAGTGGCTGGGAAATCAGCAAACTTTGCTCTGGGAGAAAAATTGCAAAACTACAAGTGAGTAAGAAAAGTGATGAATTTTTTGAGCGGGTGGGAAAATTGCAGGTTTATGAATGAGCAGGAAAAGTTGCAGATTGACATGAATAGTTACACAATGATGAGAGTGAGCAGGAAATTAGCAAAGTTACGAGCGGACGGAAAATGTTGACAGTTTTTGAGTTGTAGGGCAAAGTTGCAGATTTGGAAGCGAGCAGGAAATGTTGCAAATCAACAAATGGGCAGTGGGAAAAGTTGCAAGATTTTGATTGGGTGGGACAAGTTCATTGCAATTCTTTGCAAATTTAAAACCTGAGTAAACTAGAAGACTTTTACATGTAAATATGTGACATTTTTCCCAATAAAGTTATAAGCTTTTTTTCATAATTTTTGATATTTATTGGCATAATCTTCTACTTTTCTCATAAGATTATCTTATTTTATTGTTAGGTAAAAATGCTGCATTTTTCATATACATTTGCAGCTGTTTTCTTATAAAACTGGATCTGTTTCAGTTAAATTTGTGACATTTTTTCTTGCCAATTTGTGAGGTTTTTCTCTCTTAAAATTGCAATTTCCTTAAATTTTGAGAGTCTTTTTTCATAAATGTTCAGCTATTCTCATAAATTTATTATATTTTTCTTTGCAAATGTATTACCTTTCATGGGTAAAACTGCAGCCTCTTGCCCAAAGATGCTGGGATAGGCTGCGGCTCCCTCGCAACTCAAAAAGGATTAAGCAGTAGAAGATGGATGGATGTGCAAAACTGTAACTTTCTTGCATAAATTTATTACATTTTTCTCCCAAAACTCCAACTTTTTCCAGTAAACTTGTGATTTCATTTGTAGAAATTTTGTGACTTTTTTCTTACAAATTTGTGGTTATGATTTCCTCAGAAAATTGCCCAATTTTTCTATAAATTCATGAGATTTTTACACATATATTTTCAGATTTTCTCACTTTCTGCTTTTTAGGATATTTTTCTAATGTGCATCTTTTTTCTTGTAAATTTATTGCTTCTTAGAAATATATGATTTTTTTTTTTTGAAGGTGTCAGAGAGCCACTATCTGTGAGCAAAAGAGTCACACGTGGCCCCAGAGCTGCAGGTTGCAGAACTCCTGATCTAAACAATATATGAAAACATGAAAAAAGCAGAATAAACTCTGTTTCCTCTCTGCTCCCTCTCAGCAGCGATAGAAGAAAGCCAATCATAGAAACACCCGCAGGAACCATCCGTCGTGTCAGATGTTCCAGTCACGCGGACAGAAGCTATCGCTATTGATCATGGGCTCGGCGGACGGAGCCGACACTTATTTGGCAGGGTCTAACGCGTGGGGACAGGCTCTCAAAGAAAGCAATTGGCCCCCGCGCTCGTCTGTCTTCCCCCTCTGCCCGGCTCCTCCCTTACTGGGACCACTTTATTGACACCAGTAATTCAAGGGTGGTAGGGTTGGGAAGGGGGAGGGGGTGCCTGGCTTGTAGGGTGAAGGCTGCCTTTCTTCATTGGCTAATGCCACCACCACTGATGTGTGTCTCTGTGTGTGCAGAGGCGCTGTATGTCACCTGCAAGCTGCAGAACTGCACCGACGCCAACAAGGGCAAACCATTCCCAGGCTACATTGACCCCAATTCTCTGGTGGTGCAAGATGAGTACGTGTTTGTCCAGGTAAGTGATTGTCTGGATTTTGTCAGGTTGTAAAAAAGAAAAAGACATGTGTGGTTGAGTTTGTGTGTGTAGAGTGGAGTTTTCTGGGAAATTGTTCAAGGTCATTCTTAGAGGGAGGCCTCCGCAGTTTATGTCTCCAAACTTTTTTTTAAGGTTTCGAGTGGAGGGAAGCCGATCTACTACGTGTCCGCCAAAAGGGACATCTTTACTCCGATGAAGCTGCCTAAGTACACGCTGCCCAAGGTAACAACAACCAATAGGATTCACATAATTAAAAATACACTGCTCAAGTAATTCACTTAACTCTTAATTGTCAGGAAATCTGTTAAATGTTAGGGATCCAGATCCATGCACTTAGGAAGCATGAGTGATTGTGAATCGACATCATTTCCTGTGGTGTAAATGAAATCAATAACAGATGCATATGAGAGGCAGCCACCAATGATTTTGCTGGTGGTGCCCATGTCCCATTGCTCTCTTCTCATCCATCCTGACACATTGTCTACAGTTTTGCTTTTTCCTAGCATGCTTGTCTCTAGTGGTACCGCGAGGCGATACCTGAAGGCCACTCAGGTTCACAGGAAGTCAATCTACCCTGGGGTAGCTCATCCATACATGCCATTGAAAGGTTCATGAAATCTCCAAGCACAGTTTCAGAAGTGTTCTTCCAAGGCTCTGGAAGAGCATCAACACACCTCTGTGCATTTCCAGAACACTAAAGAACTCTTTAAGGGTGTCATTAAAAGGTTTATGAAGTCTCTAAGCACAGCTTCAGAAGTGCTCTTCAGAGGAGGAGAGCTGTTGAAGAGCATCAACACACCTTCTTTGTGTATTGAAAAAACACCAGAGAACTCCTTAAGGGTGTCATGATCTCCTGATCTACTCTCATAGTACCTGTACTCACACCCCAGCACTACATACTGTAGCTCAGTTAAGCATTTTCTTGAGAGGTCTAGAATTGGCAGATACACACTGAGCAGATGTTTTAGATTTAGATTCCTTTATTAGTCCCACAATGGGGAAATTACAGGGCATCCACATGCGTGGATGAGGCAGCCACTAGTGTGGCATTCAACCCTTTCACCATTCACACACACATTCACACCTGAGGCCACTTTAGAGTCTCCAATTAACCTGACTTGCTTGTTTTTTTGCATGTGGGAGGAAACCGGAGAAGTCCCGGAGTAAACCCACACAGAAACGGGGAGAACATGCAAACTCCATACAGATCACTGTTGGTCGGGGGCTGGGATCAAACCCAGGATCCCCTGGCCAAGGGTGAGTTGCTGTGCTGCCGCAGTGCTAACCACTCCGCCACCGCACTGCATGGACAGATGTGTTAGAATCTTGAGAACATCATCCAGAACAGAACTCGGGCAGTCAGAAAGGAATGCCGCAAAGCTGAGCGCAGGTGAAAAAAGGACGAGCTGCAGGTATCTCGTCAAATTTTAAAGGACTGTTGGCATTGTTACCAGAGTGCTGTTAAAGAGGCTAAAAGAGAACATTTGTCTGATATAATTGCATCTCACCGTCATAATCCATGTGTGTTATTTAAGACCATCAACTCCGTTTTTAATGCCTTACTGACTGTCAGTATAGAAGTGTCATCTGAAACGTGCAATGTCTTTTTGCATTTTTTTATTGATGAGGTCACCACTATTAGGGCTCTCATCCCAGCTCCTGCCTCTGACCCCTTGGTCTCTGTCCCTTGTTCTATTCCTTTTAATCAGTTTGAGCCTGTGACCCTGTTGCAATTAGAGCATGTGGTTGGCCATATTAAGCCTTCAGGTTCCCCATGTGATGCTCTCCCTCCTCGATTTTTTAAAAGAGGTTTTATCTAGCAAACAGTGCATCTGGAAAGTATTCACAGCACTTCACTTTTTCCATATTTTGTTATGTTACAGCCTCATTCCAAAAGAGATTAAATTCATTTTTTTTCCTCAAAATTATACACACAATACCCCATAATGACAATGTGAAAAAGTTTTTGAGATTTTTGCAAATTTATTAAAGATTAAAAAAAAAAACTAAGAAATCACATGTATATAAGTATCCACAGCCTTTGCTCAATACTTTGCTGATGCACCTTTGGCAGCAATTACAGCCTCAAGTTTTTTTGAATATGATGCCACAAGCTTGGCACACCTATCTTTGGGCAGTGTGGCCCATTCCTCTTTGCAGCACCTCTCAAGCTCCATCAGGTTGGATAGGAAGCATCGGTGCACAGCCATTTTTTGATTTGATTTTTTGAATTTGTGTACTTTATTGATTCCCAGAGGGGAAATTCAGGATATCCACCTGGATGGATGAAGCAGCCACGGTACAGCGCTATCCCTTCACCATTCACACACACACATTCACACCTAGGGCCACTTAGATTTTCAGATCCCTCCAGAGATGTTCAATTGGATTCAACTCTAGGCTCGGGCTGGGCCACTCAAGGACATTCTCAGAGTTGTCCTGAAGCCACTCCTTCGATATCTTGGCTGTGTGCTTAGGGTTGTTGTCCAGCTGAAAGATGAACCATCGCCCCAGTCTGAGGTCAAGAACGCTGCGGAGCAGGTTTTCATCCAGGATATCTCTGTACATTACTGCATTCATCTTTCCCTCTATCCTGACTAGTCTCCCAGCTACTGTTGCTGAAAAACATCCCAACAGCATGATGCTGCCACCACCATTGGCATGGTTATGAGCGGTGCCTGGTTTCCTCCAAACATGACGCCTGGCATTCATGCCAAAGATTTCAATCTTTGTCTCATCAGACCAGAGAATTTTGTCTCTCATGGTCTGAGAGTCCTTCAGGTGCCTTTTGACAAACTCCAGGTGGGCTGCCATGTGCCTTTTACTAAGGAGTGGCTTCCGTCTGGCCACTCTACCATACAGGCCTGATTGGTGGATTGCTGCAGAGGTGGTTGTCCTTCTGGAAGGCTCTCCTCTCTCCACCAAGGAACACTGGAGCTCTGACAGAATGACCACTGGGTTCTTGGTCACCTCCCTGACTAAGGCCCTTCTCCCCCGATCGCTCAGTTTAGATGGTCAGACAGCTCTAGGAAGAGTCCTGGTGGTTCCAAATTTCTTTTATTTACAGATGATGTAGGCCACTGTGCTCATTGGGACCTTCAAAGCAGCAGAAATTTTTCTGTACCTTTCCCCAGATTTGTGCCTAGAGACAATCCTGTCTCTGAGGTCTACAGACAACTCCTTTGACTTCATGCTTGGTTTGTGCACTGACATGCACTGTCAACTGGGGGACCATTTATAGACAGGCGTGTGCTTTTCCAAATCATGTCCAATCAACTGAATTTACAACAGGTGGACTCCAGTTAAGCTGTAGAAACATCTCAAGGATGATCAGTGGAAACAGGATGCGCCTGAGCTCAATTCTGAGCTTCATGGCAAAGGCTGTGAATACGTATGTACATGTTTCTTAGTTTTTTAATTTTTAATAAATTTGCAAAAATCTCAAAAAAAAAAATTCCCATTGTCATTATGGAGTATTGTTTGTAGAATTTTGAGGGTAAAAATGAATTTAATCCCTTTTGGAATAAGGCTGTAACATGACAGAATGTGGAAAAAGTGAAGCGCTGTTAATACTTTACGGACGTATTGTAGGTCAGTCAGTTTTAACCATTTTAAACAACAGTTTGTCTTCTGGTGTGGTTCCTGCAAATTTTAAACATGTAGTAGTTAAACCATTGATAAATAAACCTGGGCTTGATCAGACTGTTGGCTAATTTTAGACTTATTTCAAAGCTGCCTTTTCTCTCAAAACTATTGAAGAAAATAGTTTATTCTCAGTTAAAGGCTTTTCTGGATACAAATGATGTCCTGGAGGTGTTCCAGTCTGGATTTAAAACCCTCCATAGCACAGAGTCGGGTTTGTTAAGGGTCTTTATGCAATCCTGGAATCCTGGAATTTCCCCGTTGTGGGACTAATAAAGGCTTATCTTATCTTATCTTATTGACATCTTCCTGGCATCTGATTCTGGTGATTTTGTGATTCTCATCCTGATTGACCGAACTGCCACCTTTGATACAGTGGACCATGATATTCTAATGTCCCAGCATCTTGTGGGTATTTGTGGTACTGCTCTGGAATGGTTCAGGTCCTACTTGACAGACCATGTGTGTAAGCCTTGCTGGTTGTGAATCTTCCTCTGCTTCCCTGTCATGTGGAGTCCCACAGGGCTCAATTTTAGGCCACTTGCTTTTCTCCCTTTACTTACTTCCACTCCAGCAGCTGACATGGACAGAAATTTGCCCGTTTTCATTTTCATAGCTTTGGATCCAACTGTTGGTGAGTATTAGTCTAAAAAAAATTCTCAAGTTGTGTTTGTAATGTCCACTCACTCCCATGCCATTTTTGCAGCATGGTGGGGGTGTCCTCATGGGCAAGACAGTTTGTTTATGTTTGCAATTTTTCTGCTAAAAGGGAAATTGTGTCTGTTGTGACACACGAGGTCCATGGTTTTGTGTTGATCTGCTTAAAAGTTGTGGATGTTTTCTATGGGAGAAAGTGCAAGCTCCATTTGTGGCTGCTGGCTGGTTGGATGCTGAGTTGTGTTGCAGTGACGTTAATGAGCCCTAGCATTCTGTTGTTTGCACATGCAGTCTGCTTTTGAGAATTTCTCGGAGAATACTCTGGATAGTTTTTGTCATTTTGGATATGTTGAGAGCTTTAAAAAACACATGTGAAGACAGAAAGCATATTCGTCCACTCCCATGTTCATAACAGTATGACAAACTTGACAAATTACCAACTTAAGGTACACTGTATCTGGATGGAAAAACACGTGAATAATGTGTTACTAATCGCGATTAACTCAACATTCCAAAAGATTAATCGCAATTAAAAATTTTAATAGTCCAACACCACTACTTAAAACCCATTTTTATTCTCTGGCTTTTGACCCAGTTTGAGACACTGATTTTATTTTGTTTTTGTTTCTCCCTTTGTATGACCGTTGTTTCATTTGTGCTGTTTTGGATTTTTGTTTTAGCTATATGTTATAGTTTTTATTGTTCTTATATTTTTTGTTTTTATATTTTATTTATCACTGATGTACAGCACTTTGTGTCAGCTGTCGTTGTTTTTAAAATGCTTTATAAATAAAGTTGGATTGGATCCAGTATCACCAGTGTGGTTGCGGGGTCAGTAACAGTCTGGGAAGGCATTATCCAGAAGGGAAAAGTCATTTATTTTAGCCTGTTTCAGGACTTTCCCCACCTGGAAATCTGAAACCAAGACATACACCTCCATTAAAGCCGCTATTCTGCTTTCTCTATTGAAAGCACTAATAAAAGGTATATTTTACTTGGGCTTGCACTTACTGTTGATGCTGGGCGCAGTCATGAGTCCTTAACTTCTTTGTAACTTGGACATGGTGTTGTCAGACCAACTTACACAGTCAAAAATCCAACTTTTGGGGTTGTGGTATTGTTCAACTTCCGACAACTAACTGGAAAAACTCCTGGACCCCATGCTCCATTAGTGTCCAAACTTAACCATTCAACAATAACAACACTAACACCTAATTGAATCAAGCAGTTTTAGGTACTTCAGCCTAGCAGGGTAGTTTTTAGAGCTAGTTGAGCAATTTTACGGCCTCATCTTACCCCGGTTCTTAATACCTAAAACTAACCACTTCTTCCCTGGTACCTATAGTATACAGTGGGGTAAAAACGTATTTAGTCAGCCACCAATTGTGCAAGTTCTCCCACTTAAAAGATGAGAGAGGTCTCCAATTTTCATCATAGGTATACCTCAACTATGAGAGACAAAATGAGAAAAAAAAAATCCAGAAAATCACATTGAAGGATTTTTAATGAATTAATTGGTAAATTCCTCAGTAAAATAAGTATTTGATCAATAACAAAAGTTCATCTCAATACTTTGTTATATACCCTTTGTTGGCAATGACAGAGGTCAAACATTTTCTGTAAGTTTTCACAAGGTTTTCACACACTGCTGCTGGTATTTTGGCCCATTCCTCCATGCAGATCTCCTCTAGAGCAGTGATGTTTTGGGGCTGTCGCTGGGCAACACAGACTTTCAACTCCCTCCAAAGATTTTCCATGGGGTTGAGATCTGGAGACTGGCTAGGCCACTCCAGCACCTTGAAATGCTTCTTACGAAGCCACTCCTTCGTTGCCCGGGCGGTGTGTTTGGGATCATTGTCATGCTGAAAGACCCAGCCACGTTTCATCTTCAATGCCCTTGATGGTGGAAGGAGGTTTTCACTCAAAATCTCACGATACATGGCCCCATTCATTCTTTCCTTTACACGGATCAGTCGTCCTGGTCCCTTTGCAGAAAAACAGCCCCAAAGTATGATGTTTCCACCCCCATGTTTCACAGTAGGTATGGTGTTCTTTCTCCTCCAAACATGACAAGTTGAGTTTTTACCAAAAAGTTCTATTTTGGTTTCATCTGATCATATGACATTCTCCCAATCCTCTTCTGGATCATCCAAATGCTCTCTAGCAAACTTCAGACGGGCCTGGACATGTACTGGCTTAAGCAGGGGGACACGTCTGGCACTGCAGGATTTGAGTCCCTGGCGGCGTAGTGTGTTACTGATGGTAGCCTTTGTTACTTTGGTCCCAGCTCTCTGCAGATCATTCACTAGGTTCCCCTGTGTGGTTCTGGGATTTTTGCTCACCGTTCTCATGATAATTTTGACCCCATGGGGTGAGATCTTGCGTGGAGCCCCAGATCGAGGGAGATTATCAGTGGTCTTGTATGTCTTCCATTTTCTAATAATTGCTCCCACAGTTGATTTCTTCACACCAAGCTGCTTATCTATTGCAGATTCAGTCTTCCCAGGCTGGTGCAGGTCTACAATTTTGTTTCTGGTGTCCTTTGACAGCTCTTTGGTCTTGGCCATAGTGGAGTTTGGAGTCTGACTGTTTGAGGTTGTGGACAGGTGTCTTTTATACTGATAACGAGTTCAAACAGGTGCCATTAATACAGGTAACGAGTGGAGGACAGAGGAGCCTCTTAAAGAAGAAGTTACAGGTCTGTGAGAGCCAGAAATCTTGCTTGTTTGTAGGTGACCAAATACTTATTTTACTGAGGAATTTACCAATTAATTCATTAAAAATCCTTCAGTGTGATTTTCTGGATTTTTTTTTTTCTTATTTTGTCTCTCACAGTTGAGGTATACCTATGATGAAAATTGGAGACCTCTCTCATCTTTTAAATGGGAGAACTTGCACAATTGGTGGCTGACTAAATACTTTTTTGCCCCACTGTATCTATCCAGGTATTTAGTACTTCAACCTAACAAAGTAGTTTTGGGTTTCTAAACCTAGTAACTTTTAAAGCTCAAACCTAAATAAATATTTCTTACTCTCATCGTCATTATTGTTCCATCTTCTCGCCAAACATTGGAAGTCATGGTGGTTGATGATGTAGGGTGTCATCGTATCAGGGTCCCGGGTGGAGTGTAGCGGCAGTGGTGGCATTATGTCAAAGTTGTGGGGCTCACAGGCACCGGTGTGGCTCAGTCATCAAAAATTTGAAGCAGGATCAGCCACGCGTAGTAGTGTCGTGCTAGCATGACGTGATCTTCTAGTGAGCATCCACATCCTGACACAGTCTGAGGGAGGTCACGCCAGGGAGTATCCGGAGTGTGGTGTGATTGTGGGCATACGTGGTAGGTTTGTCGATGGACTATGCTGCTGGCGTATAGAGCAGGTGTTTCCAGAAGTGTTGTAGTCAAGACCAGAGCATAAAAAGACCAAGACTTTAAGGGGTCGAGACCAAGTCGAGTCCGCATAATCTTGGTCTTGAGAGACTCTGATCTTGACAAGGTCTTGACTGCCTAATGTGTGTTATTAGTATTATTATTAGTATTCATTAGTACTTAGTATTAATGTGTGTTTAAGGTGTCCCAATTGCCAAATGTGTGTTATTAGTGTGTGTTATAAGTATTCATTAGTATTAGGTGTGTTATACCTTATTAGTATTGATGTATATCTATTACTTTGGCATTCGTTCAGAGACCAGAGTAAGAATTTCATTGCTCAGGAAATGTTGCATTTCTTAACTGTGCACATGATAATAAAGCCTTTGAATCTTGATTCTTGAATATTGCAGCACTACTTTTGGGGACAGGGAAATAGTGAGAAATGGCAGGGTAAAAGCATATCAACATCATAATTGCCTTCACTATGAAGGAGGTTTTCTAATTTTTCTGTGATCCAGCCATAGGTCGTGGAGAGCGTAGCACGGTCTTCATCCAGAGTGAAGTGGGCCTTATCAACAGTATATTTTGTGAGGCCACTGCTCATGTATATTTTATCAGACACTACAGATAATTTGTTGGAAATCCAAGCTAACTTTACCCTTTTTCTTACATATTTTGGGAAAATCGCAGCCTTTTTCCACACAAATTTGTGACATTTTTCCTCATAAAAAGTTGTGCCCCCCACCCCCCACCCAGAGTAAATTTGTATTTATTTACAGAGTTTTTTTTGTCATTAAATTATAACTTTTTTCCCAAAATTGTCATTTTTTTTATAGATTTCTTATATTTTTCCACATAAATTTGTTATATTTTTAACAATTTTTTTTTTACTTCTGTCACAAATTTATCATCCCTTTCTTTCTAAATTTGTCATCATTTTCAGGGAAAATTGAAACCATTTTTTTAACCAAAAATATGACATTTTTTAAATAAAAACATCCATCCATCCATCCATCTTCTACCGCTTTTCCGGAGGTCCGGGTCGCGGAGGCAGCAGTTCAAGCAGAGAAGCCCAGACTTCCCTCTCCCCAGCCACCTGCTCCAGCTCTTCAGAGGGGATACCAAGGCGTTCCCAGACCAGCTGGGAGACATAGTCTTTCCACCGAGTCCTGGGTCTGCCCCGGGGTCTCCTCCCAGTGGGACGTGCCTGAAACACCTCAAGTGGGAGGCGTCCAGGAGGCATCCTAATCAGATGCCCATACCACCTCAACTGACTCCTTTCAATGTGGAGGAGCAACGGTTCTACTCTGAGCCTCTCCCGGATGACTGAGCTCCTCACCCTATCTCTGAGGGTGAGTCCAGCAGTCCTACGGAGAAAGCTCATTTCAGCCGCTTGTATCCGCGATCTCGTTCTTGCGGTCATTACCCAAAGCTTGTGACCATAGGTGAGAGTAGGAACGTAGATTGACTGATAAATCGACAGCTTTGCCTTAGAACTAAGCTCCCTCTTCACCACAACAGACCGGTACAACGTCCGCATCACTGCAGATGCTGCTCCAATCCGTCTGTCGATCTCTCGCTCCATTCTCCCCTCACTCGTGAACAAGACCCCAAGATACTTAAACTCCTCCACTTGGGGCAGGAGCCTGTCCCCAACCCGGAGAGGACAATCCAACTTTTTCCGGCTGAGGACCATGGACTCGGACTTGGAGGTGCTGATTCTCATCCCAGCCGCTTCACACTCAGCGGCAAACCGTCCCAGCAAGAGCTGTAGGTCATTGCTGGATGAAGCCAACAGGACAACATCATCTGCAAACAACAGAGATGAGATCCTGTGGTCACCAAGCATGACACCCTCCATTCCCTGGCTGCGCCTAGAAATCCTGTCCATAAAAATTATGAACAGGATCGGTGACAAAGGGTAGCCCTGGCGGAGTCCAACTCTCACTGGGAATGACTCCGACCGAGTGTTGGCAATACGAACCAAACTCTCACAACGGTCGTACAGAGACCGAATAGCTCGTAACAACAAGCCCGATACCCCATACTCCCGAAGCACCCCCCACAAAAATCCACGAGGGACGCGGTCAAATGCCTTCTCCAAGTCCACAAAACACATGTAAACTGGTTGGGCAAACTCCCACAAACCCTCGAGAATTCTCGAGAGGGTAAAGAGCTGGTCTGATGTGCCACGGCCAGGACGAAAACCACATTGCTCCTCCTAAATCCGAGGTTCGACCAACGGCCGGACTCTTCTCTCCAGTACCTTGGCATAGACCTTCCCAGGGAGGCTGAGGAGTGTGATCCCTCTAAAGTTGGAGCACACCCTCCGGTCCCCTTTTTTAAAGAGAGGAACCACCACCCCGGTTTGCCATGCCAAAGGCACTGCCCTCGACCTCCATGCAATGTTGCAGAGGCGTGTCAACCATGACAACCCAACAACATCCAGGGCCTTGAGGTACTCAGGGCGAATCTCGTCCACCCCTGGGGCCCGGCCACCAAGGAGATTTTTAACCACCTTGGCGACCTCAGCCCCTGTGATAGGCGAGTCATCCCCTTCGTCCCCAAACCCTGCTTCCTCTTTGGAAGGCGTATCAGTGGGATTGAGGAGATCCTCGAAGTATTCCTTCCACCGCCCGACGATGTCCCCAGTCGAAGTCAACAGTGTCCCATCCGCACCATACACAGTGTGGACGGGGAGCTGCTTTCCCCTCCTGAGCCGCCGGACAGTTTGCCAGAATCTCTTTGAGGCCGACCGAAAGTCTTGTTCCATGGCCTCACCGAACTCCTCCCATGTCCGGGTTTTTGCTTCAGCAACCACCCGAACTGCACTCCGCTTGGCCTGCCGGTACACCTCAGCTGCTTCGGGAGTCCCACAAGCCAACCAAGCTTGATAGGACTCCTTCTTCAGCTTAATGGCCCCCCTCACCACTGGTGTCCACCACTTGGTTCGGGGGTTGCCACCACGAGATGCACCGACCACCTTGCGGCCGCAGCTCTGGGCCGCCGCTTCGACAACAGAGATGGAGAACATGGCCCATTCAGACTCCATGTCTCCAGACTCCCTCGGAATGTGGTTGAAGTTCTTCCGGAGGTGGGAGTTGAAGACCTCCCGGACAGGGGCCTCAGCCAGATGCTCCCAGCACACCCTCACTATACGTTTGGGTCTACCAGGTCTGAATGGCTTCCTCCCCTGCCATCGGATCCAACTCACCACCAGGTGGTGATCAGTTGACAGCTCTGCACCTCTCTTTACTCGGGTGTCCAAGACATACGGTCGCAGGTCTGATGACACGATAACAAAATCGATCATCGACCTGCAACCTAGGGTGTCCTGGTGCCAGGTGCACATATGGACACCCTTATGCTTGAACATGGTGTTCGTTATGGACAGACTGTGGTTAGCACAGAAGTCCAATAACTGAACACCACTCGGGTTAAGATCGGGCAGGCCGTTCCTCCCAATCACCCCCCTCCAGGTTTCACTGTCATTGCCCACGTGCGCATTGAAGTCCCCCAGTAGGACAATGGAGTCTCCAAGAGGAGCACCCTCCAGCACCCCAGTCACAGACTCCAAAAAGGGTGGGTACTCTGAAACATCATTTAGTGCATAGGCACAAATGATGGTCAGGACCCGTTTCCCAACCCGAAGGCGCAGGGAAGGAACCCTTTCGTCCACCGGGGAAAACTCCAATATAGAGGCAGCAAGGTGGGGCGATACAAGAATACTAACTAACTAACTAACTAACCTGCACTTATATAGCGCTTTTCAAGTCACAAAGACCACTCAAAGCGCACCAATACCCACCCCTGCTCGTCGCCTCTCGCCCGGGGCAACTCCAGAAAAGGCCAAGCTCCAGCCCCTCTCCAGGAGACTGGTTCCAGAACCGGAGCTGTGTGTTGAGGTGAGGCCGACTATATCTAGCCGGTATCGCTCAACCTCGTACACCAGCTCAGGCTCCTTCCCCACCAGAGAGGTGACATTCCACGTACCAAAAGCCAGTTTAGAAAGCTTGGGATCAGTCCGCCAAGGTCTCCTCCTTTGACCGCCACCTGATCCACATAGCACCGGACCCCCATGATCCTCCTGCAGGTGGTGAGCCCACTGGAGGGCAGACCCATGTAACTCCTTCGGGCTGAGCCCGGCTGGGTCCCATGGGTGGAAACCCGGCCACCAGACGCTAGCCTTCGAGCCCCTCCCCCAGGCCTGGCTCCAGGGTGGGGCCCCGGTAACCCCATACCGGGCGGGGTACACTGAATCCTTGATATACAATTCATGAGAGTCTGTTGGATCGTTCTTAGTCTGGCCCTTCACCCAGGACCAGTTTTTCTTGGGAGACCCTATCAGAGGCAAATTGCCCCGGACAACATAGCTCCTGGGATCACTGGGGCACGCAATATGTTTAAATAAAAACATATTTCTTATAATTTTCCTTTTTTTTCTTGTAAATTCGTTACCTTTTCCCCCCAGAACTGATGCTTTTTCAAGTAAATATTTGATCATTTGCAGTAATTTATTTGCCTTTTTTCTAGCAAATTTTTGGAGCTGTTTTTTTCTTATTAAAATCTTTTTTCCAAAATTTGTCTGTTTTTTTGCATAAATTTATCATATTTGCTACCCTTTTCAAGTAAAATGGCAGCCTTTTCCACATAAATTTGTGACATTTTTTCTGAGTAAAACGTTGTGTCCACCCCCCGAGTAAATTTGTATTCATCTGCAGAATTTTTGTGCCTTTTTTTTCTTGCCAAATTTTGGGGCTGTTTTTTTTCCTCATTAAATTGGAACTTTTTCCAATCATCAACCAACTGGTTGATGACTGGTTTAATCTCAGCTGCTACTGTATAAACCGTTGAACTATCCACATATAGCGTTAGTTCGTTTCCGTTGCTCGGCTCTTCCCACTTTGCTATTCACGGGTACATCAAGTTTAAAACTTTACACTCATGGTGTTTTCTGAATTATCATTCTCCACCGTGGCTTTGCGTGCACTCGGCCTGTATTGTCACGTCCTCTCATGGCAATTAAACATATTTTATTCAATCAAGACCCCAGGCGTCGCCTCACTGCTCAAGGTTATTGGCACAGCTAGAGGTAGATGAAGATTATACGGTGCGGCCTCAACTGTAAAAACCCGTATCCTCTTAGTTAAAATACAGGAAAACGGAACATGTGGCAACTCTGATTACTGATTAAGCCCGGCAGGAGGGTGTGATCAGCAGCACATGTACGCGCTGATAGATTTTTTTATATGATAGCGCCTTAATGCTACTGATTCTTTTATTATTGATATTAGGATGGAAGAGAGCATGGAGCAAATTAAAGCTTTCACAAATTTCAATTACAGATGGGGGTGAGCTGAGGTTAACTTGTTTTTGTGTAATTTTTAGATAAATGTCAACGATATAATGAGAATGCTTCAAAAAGGGGCCGTGGCCTTTTATTAAAAAACAAAACGTACAACACTTGATATGCAGGAGTTAATGGCTACTCCTTAAAACACAATGAGGTTTTCACTGTAGAAGATCACAATAAAAGGATTATAATGTGGTGTAGTTATATATAACGGAGACAAAGCGATAAACAAAAACAACTGTTGCTGTGTTACTGTAATCTGTTAATTTTTTACTAGGACCTCCATGTGATCAGCACGGACGAAAACCGCGTGGTGGCGGCCGTGCGGGAGTGGAACCAGAACGAGACCTACAATCTGTACGTGTCGGACACGTCGGGGGTCTTCTACACTCTGGCCCTGGAGAACGTGGTCAGCAGCATGGGCCCCGAGGGCAACGTCATGGTGGACCTGTACGAGGTAAACACACAACAGCTGATCCTGAAGATCAGCTCGCAGAACTGGTGTCAGATGTGATATTTTAAGCCTTGTAAACAAATGTGCAAAACTTGATTTACACCTGTCAAAATTACACAGTAGCGCCCGCGCAGCCGTGGGCCCTGTGTAGTGGCCTGTGCAGTAGCTTCTGCAGTAGTAGTAGTAGTAGATTAGTTTATTTGACACATCGAGTATCTGGGCGATGTGAATATATTGAACATATTCACCATCACCCATGCAGAAACGGCAAATTATTTGCAATTTTTTGGACCAGTTTTGAAGTGAAATCAGATTATTTCACACAGAACCCTGAATGTTCCAAGGAACTTCAGTTGAAATGCACTGATGTAGCCTATGACATAGCCTATGCTGTAGTCTATGCAGAAGCCTATACCACAGCCTGTGATGTAGCTTATATACTAGCCTCTGGTGTAGTCTGTGCAGTAGCCTATGCCATGGCCTGTGCATTAGTCCACACCGCAGATTGTGCAGCAGCCTAATGCCGTAGCCTAAGGCATAACTTATACTGTAGCCGATGCAGCAGCCTTTGCTGTAGTCTATGACGTAGCTTATGCACTAGCCTATGCAATAGCCTATGCCATGGCCTATACTGTAGATCAGGCAGTAGCCGATGATGTAGCCTATGATGTATCTTATGCCATAGCCTATGCAGTAGCCTGTACCACAGCCTATACCATAGATTTTGTAGTAGTCTATGCAGTAACCTATGCATTAGCCTAAACTGTAACCTATGCACTAACCTATGCATTAGCCTATGCAGTAGCCTGTAATGTAGCCTATACTGTACATTACGCAATAGCTTAATGCTGTAGCCTGTGACGTAGCCTAAGCTGTAGCCTATGCAGCAGCCTGTGATGTAGCGTATGATGTAGTTTATGCAGTAGCCTGTAATGTAGCCTATAGCGTAGATTATGCAATAGCCTGTTAGCCCAACCAGTATACTTTTAGCAGAAACACTACTGTCCATATGCTAGTAAATAAATAAGAAAAATAACTGATAGAAAGGCTGTGCCTGAGGCAGTAAATTGTCACAGCATGCAGCGGCCACACACACAGACATATATATTTTACACCGCAGGCCTGCTTGATGAGCACCCAGCCTGTGAGTTTATTATGAACACTGATCAATATTTTTGCAGCTGTGAGGCAGACATGATGAAATGTTTTGTCATTCTGTAAAGGAAGCCTGCCGCTGTAGGCCTACGGTCCTCGGAGCGTGTGCCGTGAATACGAAGCGGCTTCAAAGCGCTGACATCGACGGAGGCTAAAGGGCGCTGTGCCAGCAGTATGGATTTTTTTTTTCTTTTTTTGGAGGCTGGGATTATTTCTTTGTCTGATTAATAACTGCAGACATCAGTGCACAAAGCACAGCTAATCCACCAAAACAGAGAGGCCAGGTGTTGAGTTTCAAAAGCAGGATAAAAAAATAAAAAATATATCTGAGAATCGGATAATTAAGGTGTCAGCAATGCTGCTCATGTCCCGCTGTGGCCCCCGGGGCAACAGAATCAAATCTACCGTCTTGATTGGGGTCGCCACCTGGAACGCAGAATGTGCTAAATCGACGCTCCGAGCCAGACTGAAGTACCTGTCAATTACTGAAGTGGAGCTCCTTCGCCCAATGCCTCCAACCGACTCCATCCGGCGTCCGTGAGCCGTCCCGCGGGCCGCCGTCACATCCACTTTAGACTCGCATTGATTACCCACAGACCTGCATCATTTCCCTCTCAGTGTTGGGGGCTTTTGTCGGGAATACAGAGGAGGTGAAGCAGGCGTGACGTGAAGCTCTGAGCTTTGAGGGATTTTTGTCCAAAACAAGATCAGAACAAAAGAATGAAAACTACAGTAAAAACGGCAAAGTTTGAGTGACAAGTGAGTCTGACAATGTTAGTATTCAGTTATTTTTCCTCATAATTTAGCTTTTTGTCTTGTAAATTTGTTACCTTTTTCTCCCAAAATTGCAACTTTTTCAAGTAAATATCTCAAACAGGTTCATTTTGTCTTCTTACTGATGAAACTGATGTTGTTCTATTAAAACAAAGCAAAGAGATGTCTCATACATTTGACATATTTCGACTGTCATCTGCAGTCTTCTACTTTTTCAAGTAAATATTTGATTATTTGCAGAGTTTTTGTGCCTCTTTTCTTGCCAGTTTTTGGGACTGTTTTTTCCCCCTCATTAAATTGGAACATTTTTCAAAATTTTATCAGTTTCTCTCATTCACGTAAGTTTGTGACATTTTCCAAGTAAAAATTGATTTTTTTTTTTCAAATAAATTTGTGATTTGCAGAATTTTTATTTTATTTTATTTTATTTTTTTTGCAGATTTTTGGAGCTTTTTTCATCATTTAATAAAACTTTTTTTTTTTTTTTTGCAAAATTTGTCTTTTTTTCATAGATTTATTGTATTTTTCTTAACAAATTTGCTACCCTTTTCGAGAGAAATCACAGCCTTTTTCACATAAATTTGTTATTTTTGAACTTTTTTTTGCTTCTGTCTGTCACAAACGCCCCTCCGAGGCAAAGAGACAGGCCCACGCGCTGAACTGCATAGTGATATTTATTAACAAAACTGAAAAACCAAAAAGGAAACGCACTCCAGTGCCGGAATCGCACTGCAAGTGCTGAGAAGACAACTGAGTAGGATCACTCAATCATTCAGTCAGTAAGTCAGTCAAGACTGCCACACTGAAAGAATAGCCCGACAGTCTTTAAATAGAAGGCCAATAATTGAGCAGCAGGTGCGAGCAGGTGAGCGGGCAGGTGACCTAATTACCCAACTACTCACAACTGAGATGGCTGGGAAGCAGACAGTGAGTAGCTGGTGGGAGTGTCTGGGAAGGAAGGAAGGCACTCGTGTCAAAAAACCAAAAAATATACACAAACAGACAAAAATAATCATAATAGACATAAAATACTCAGAAATAAATTAAGAGTCTGAGCTGGGTAAGACACCACGCTGAGACTCATGACACTGTCACAAATTCCTCATATTTTTCTTTCTAAATTTGTCATAATTTTCAGGTAAAATTACAGCCATTTTTAACCAAAAATCTATGATTTCAAAAAAACATTTTATGACTTTTTCTTGCGAATTTTTTACTCATAATTTGGCTTTATTTTTTGTAAATTTGTTACCCTTTTCTCCCAATACTGATGCTTTTTCAAGTAAATATCTTGTTATTTGTATAAAGTTATTTGCCTTTTTTCTTACAAATTTTGGAACAGTTTTTCCTATTAAATTGAAACTTTTTTCCCCAAATTAGTCTGTTTCTTTCATAAATTTATCTTATTTTTCATTGTCAATGTGTTACCCTTTTCAAGTAAAATTGCAGCCTTTTTCACCTAAATTTGTGACATTTTTCCTAGTAAAAATTGCATTTTTTCCCCGAGTAAATTTGTGTTTATTTGCAGAAATTTTGTGACTTTTTTCTTGCATATTTGTTACACTATTTTGTGTTTCCAAAGTGTGTTTTTGGTCGGGGTGTTCACATTAATCATGTTTAATTGCAATAATCACATTAATCACATTTAAATGGCATAAATCGTTAATGCATGGTGAACGATTTTTTGTTTTGGCGACATATGGGCGAAAGAGAACGTTATTTCCATGATTAAAATGATCAGAACTTGATTAATGTGATTAAATCGAAATTAACAAGATTAATGAAAACACCCCTAGTTTATCATGAATAAAAATAAAATTTCAACCTATTTTTTCAAGAATTTGACTTTTTTCTCCCAAAATTTTAATTTTTTCTCTCAACATTGTTAGTGTTCTTTTCATTGTAGAAAAGGCTGCCACTCCACCCAGCTCAAGGACTTTGTAAGGTGTGGGACAATCATCCAAGTGAAATAAAAATAAAGATGTCCACACACAGTTTTCACTTTTCACTGCTAAGCTTTCAGTTTTGTTAAACCTTCATCACAGCATACAGATCATAGCAATGAACAGGCTTAAATGTGAGAGCATTCCTATGTCAGTCATTAGCAGTATGCAGTACAGTACACCTGTATACTCACCCCTGTGGCACTGCCGTGTCTTCTGGGAAATGTAGTCCCAACTATCAGAATTAAAGAAAGGAGGCATATCATACCTCAAACTTTTGTAGGAAAAAAGGGGGGAGGTGTGTCATAGGTGAACAGAAAGACAAACAAATCAAAGTACATTCTACTATTATAACTTTATTAATATCAATATATATCAATAAAGAGGACTCAGATGAATCAAAGGTACCATTTTTAAAAATCTCTATGAAGCTATGAGGACATCAGACTAAGGCCATCATGAAACATAGGTCTCAAGTTTCACGATGCAAGAACTGAAAAGAAGGGCTGGAACACATCCTGAATCACAGCATAACACTCATATCAAAATCTTCATTGAGACCTTTAGGTTGAAGGGCATCTACAGTGTCAATCTGAAAAAGTTTTCTCTGGCATATCTTGGTTTCCATACCCCCCCCCCCCCCCGACAGAACAACATGTTCAATACCCTAAAAACGTAGGGAGGAAATTGGGTGGGAATATACATTAAAATGATGAGCTACAAGACAGTTGACATCATTTTGTCTGATGGAACTTTTATGTTCACTAATCCTTTGTTTCAACATGCACGTTGTTTTGCCTATATAAATCTTATCACATGGGCATTTTAACACATCAATGACATTTTTTGTTCTACATGTGATAACACCCTTAAGAGGTAAGCATTTGCCTGATCTAGGATGTAAAGCCCCCCCAGATGTCTAGATATACACTGTAGATAGACAGATGTACTGTACTTTATTGATCCCAAACTGGGAAATCGCATTGTAACAGCAGCATGACAGTAGACGACCAAACGACAGAAACACACACAGCATAATAGACAAAGGGTTTACCCACGGAAAGTAAAACTGCTAAAAAAAGCTTATCTACATCATAGATGAATAGATGGTGACCCGTATAGATACATGAATCATACCCGCTGTACAATGCAGGACTATCAGGTGCAGAGTGAGATGTGAGGTACCAATTAGACTGTAAGGTACAGTATGGCAGCAATGTTATGACCAGAATACAACATCACAGTGAGTTATTGTACAGTGAAATGACATGTGGCAGGAAAGATTTCCTGTACCTAATCGTTCAACAGCAAATCTGTAGCAGTCTGCAAGAGAAAGTGCTCTGCTGTCTGTTCAGTGTGTGGTGGAGGGAGTGATCCGGATTGTCCATGATGGATCACAGTTTATTTAATGTCCTTCTCTCTACCACAGTCTCAAAGGTCTCCAGCCTTGAGACCAATTACAAAGCCAGCCCTCCTGATAATCTTGTCAAGTCTGTTGGTGTCTCTGGCCCTGATACTGCTACCCCAACAGACAGCAGCAAAGAAGATGGCGCTGGCGACAATGGTCTGGTAGAAAAGCTCCAGCATCCTGCTGCACACATTGAAGGATATCAATTTCCTCAGGAAGTAGAGTCTGCTCATCCCCTTCTTGTACGCAGCATCGGTGTTGGATCCTTACACCCAGGTATTTGTAGTCCTCAACCACCTCCATATCCTCCCCTCTAATCTGCAATGGCTGAGAAGGTGTCCTCTTCTTCCTGAAGTCAATCACCATCTCTCTTGTCTTGCTGATGTTCAGCCTCAGGTGGTTCTGCTCGGTCCACTCCACAAATCTGTCTACCAGTGCCCTGTACTCCCTCTCCTCTTCCCCTCTTATACACCCAACAACAGCTGAGTCGTCAGAGAATTTCTGCAGGTGGCATGACTCTGTGTTATACTGAAAGTCGGTGGTGTTTAAGGTAAAGAGAAAAGGAGAGAGCACAGTCCCCTGTGGAGCTCCCGTATCACTAACCACCACATCAGACAAGACACTGCCCAGTCGAACAAACTGTGGCCTGCCTGTCAGGTAGTCAGTAATCCAGGAGATCACAGAGCTGTCAACCCCCATCACCTGCAGCTTCTCACCCAGCAGCAGTGGCTGGATGGTGATAAAGGCACTGGAGAAATCAAAGAATATGATTCTCACAGTGTCTCCTCTGCCATCCAGGTGCAGATGGGCTTGTTGCAGCAGGTAGATGACAGCGTCTTCAACTCATAAATGGGGCTGATATGCAAACTGCAGAGGGTCCAGCCAGATCTTCACCTGCGGCCTCAGGTAGGCTAAGACCAATCTCTCGAGGACCTTCATCACATGAGATGTGAGGTCAACTGGTCAATAGTCATTCAGGTCAGATGGAGACAACTTCTTGGGGACAGGAACCAGGCAGGATGTCTTCCACAGCACCGGTACTCTCTCCAGACTCAGGCTCAGGTTGTACAGGTGTTCCAGTACCGGAGCTAGCTGGTTGGCACAGGTCCTCAGGAGCCTGGCAGAGATGCCATCAGGGCCCGCAGCCTTTTGCTGACTGAGTCTCTCCAGCTGTTTCTTAACCTGGTCTGTTGTCACAGTGATGTGTGTGTGTGGGGGAGGGAGGGGCTAGTGTCCCCCGAGGAGGGGGAGGGTGGAGAGGGGGGAGATATAGAGAGGTGCTGCACAGGAGGGGGGAGGGGTGTGTGGAGGTCTGGCTGTGTTGTGGGGGTGACAGACGATGAGGTGGACCTATTTAAAAAACAGATTCAGCTCATCAGCTCTCTCAAGGCTCCCAGATATCGGTCTGTCTCTCCCCTTCCATCCATCCATCCATCCATCCATCCATCCATCCATCCATCTTCTTCCGCTTAATCCTTTTTGGGTCGCAGGGGGCCTGTAGCCTATCCCAGCATCTTTGGGCGAGAGGCAGGGTCCACCCTGGACAGATCGCCAGTCCATCGCAGGGCCAACACAGAGAGACAGACAACCATTCACTCTCACAGTCATACCTAAGGACAATTTAGAATCCCCAGTTTGATGCCAATTAACCTAACTTGCATGTTTTTGGCATGTGGGAGGAAACCGGAGAAATCCCGGAGTAAACCCACGCAGACACGGGGAGAACATGCAAAGTCCACACAGATCACTGTTGGTCGGGGGCTGGGATCGAACCCAGGGTCCCCCAGCCAAGGGTGAGTTGCTGTGCTGCCGCAGTGCTAACCACTCTGCCACCGCACTGCCCACCCAGTTAATTATTTCATTCCCATCCACACATCCTTGGTATTGTTTTACCAGAGTTTATCCTCCAACTTCCTCCTGTAATTGTCTTTACACCTCCTCAGCATCTGTCTCACTTCATGCTGCACTCTCCTCAGTTTCTCCTTGTCTCCGGACCTAAAAGCTGTCTTCTTCTTGTTCAGAAGTGCTTTCAGGTCACTGGTGATCCATGGTTTGTTGTTGGGGAAACGGTGTACGGTCTGAGCTGGCATGCTTGTGTCTTCACAGAATCTTATGTTTTCTGTGATGCAGTCTGCCATATTGTCTATGTCCACCCCATGTGGTTCACAGAATACACTCCAGTCCGTTGTCTCAAAGCAGTCCTGCAGTGCATCAGCAGCCTCCTGTGTCCACCTCCTCACAGTCCGTGTATAAGCAGGCTGCCTTTGCACAAGGGGGATGTACTTGGGTGATAACATGACCATGCAGTGATCTGATTTGCCAATGAGGGGTAGAGCTGTAGCACTATATGCATCTCCAACATCTCCAATGTTTTATTTTCCCTGGTGGGACAGTCAATAAACTTGTGAAAGTTTGGTAGTGTTTTTCCCAGTGAGACATGATTAAAATCATCCGTGATGGCCATAAATGTGTCCGGGTGCTTCTCCAGTAATCTGGCAGTAGTGGAGCTGATGACATCACGGGCCACCGCTGCATCAGCTGGCGGAGGGATGTAGACGATAATTACCAGGGCACATGCACAGGTACATCTCAAAAAATTAGAATATCATGAAAAAAGTTCAATATTTTTTGTCACTAATTTCAGAAAGTGAAACCCATATATTTTATACAGTAGATTCATAATACAGAGAGTGAAATATTTCAAGTGTTTATTTTATTTTAATTTTGATGATTATGGCTTACAGCCCATGAAAACCCCAAATTCAGTTTCTCAAAAAATTAGAATATTACATAAAATTAATTTAAAAAAATGTGTGTGTGTGTTGGGGGTGGGGGGGTGCCAAGTCCTGCTGCAAAATGAAATCAGCTTCTCCATAAAGCTTGTCAGCAGAGGGAAGCAGGAAGTGCTCTAAAATTTCCTGTTAGACGACTGCGCTGACTTTGGTCTTGATAAAACACAGTGGACAAACACCAGCAGATGACTTCTGTTCAGATAAAAGTTAATTTTGGATTTTATTTGGAAATCAAAGTCCCAGAGTCTGGAGAAAGAGCGGAGAGGCAAAGAATCTAAGTTGCTTTAGGTTTAGTGTGAAGTTCCCACAGTCAATGATGATTTGAGGAACCATGTCATCTGCTGGTGTTGGTCCACTGTGTTTTATCAAGACCAAAGTCAGCGCAGTCATCTACCAAGAAATTTTAGAGCACTTCATGCTTCCCTTTGCTGACAAGCTTTACGGAGAAGCTGATTTCATTTTCCAGCAGGACTTGCGCCCCCCCCCAACACACACACACACACTGCCAAAAGTATCAAAACCTGGTTTAATGACCATGGCATCACTGTGTTTGATTGGCCAGCAAACTCTCCTGACCTAAACCCCATAGAGAATCTATGGAGGATTGTCAAGAGGAAGATGAGAGACACCAGACCCAACAATGCAGACGAGCTGAAGGTCACTATCAAAGCAACCTGGACCTTCATAACACCTCAGCAGTTCCACAGGCTGATCACCTCCATGCCACGCCACATTGATACAGTAATTAATCCAGAAGGAGCCCCGACCAAGTATTGAGTGTGTACATGGACATACTTTTCAGTCGACCAACATTTCTATTAAAAAAAAAATAATTTCTAATTAATTTTATGTAATATTTTATGTAATATTCTATTTTTTTTGAGAAACTGAATTTGAGGTTTTCATGGGCTGTAAGCCATAATGATCAAAATTAAAATAAATAAACACTTGAAATATATCACTCTCTGTGTAATGAATCTATATAATATACGGGTTTCATTTTATGAAATGAGTGACAAAAAATATTGAACTTTTTCATGATATTTTAATTTTTTGAGATGTACCTGTATATTCTCACGGCATATAATCGGGTCTCATACTCACAGCCAGCAGTTCAGTGTCCGGGCTGCAGTGCTTTTCCTTCACATAAATGTGTCCAGGATTACACCACCTTTCATTCACAAGAAGAGGCAATCCTCCTCCCCTCTTCTTCTCGCTACTTATAACATCTCTGTCCCACCTGAAAGTCTTAAAGCCAAGTATCGCTACGTTAATATCCAGGATCTGTGAGTGTAGCCACGTCTCTGTAAAACACATGATACTACACTCACGAAACTCCTTTTGTATCCTGACCAGCGCTGTGAGCTCATCTGCTTAATTTCCCAGCGACCTATGTCTTCCATGTATTGTGGCACTGAGCACAATGACCACAGGGATAATTCCCATTTGGTATTGGGGCAAGAAGAGTCTGTTTTGGATCTGCTTGTAACGTGGATTTGGACCTCTTCTATAAACGAAAAGAGGAGGATCTTTAAAAAGCTGAGATAATGCCAGGTCAGAGATCAAGATAGGCCAGTGTTTAAGAATGGTGTCTTTAAGAATATAGGCCCGGGGACTATATGTAGTAATACATGAAACAGAGAGACGTTTTTCTTTTTTGACATCTTTCTGTAAAAGTTCAGAATGTGACTTAGAAAAAGCAACTTGGAAAGCCTCCTCAACACAGTGTGTAGAGTAGTCCTTATCTAGAAAGCGTTTTTTCATGAAAATGTCTTTCTCAATGAAATCCTCATCAGAGTGACAGAGGTGACTAAGCCTATAAAACTGACTCTTTGGTAAACCATAGTTAAGACCTTTGGGATAAGAACTGTTGGCCAAAAGAAGAATGTTCCTATCAGTCTTTTTTTGGCATAGGGAAGTGATTAAGACTGCCATTATATAATTCAACCCACATATCCAAAAGAGACACATGTTTATGGTCATATTCAACTGAAAACATGAGGTCAGGGTTTACACTATTGAGGAGTGGGACAAAATCCGTCAGCTCATCAATGGTTCCCTGAAAAATGCAAAGGACATCATCAAGGTCTCTAAACCGTTTAAGAATCTTAGGGGTAAAAAAGGGGGGTTTCTATTTGAGTTGAAAATGAGCTGGTGTTCAAAGAAGCCCACATACAAATGTGCATACTCTGGGGCAGCAGTGGAACCCATCGCTGTGCCTTTACATTGCAGAAAAAAAATCCTCATTAAAGGTGAAATAGTTCAGTTTAAGAACCAAAGTAGCCAGCTCACAAATAAATGTGCTGGGTGGGAGCGACTCCTCGGGACGGTCTTTTAAATAATGTTCAAGAGCCTCTATGCCTTTGTCATGATCAATGTTTGTATTAAGGCTTTTACATCTAGTGTAGCCAAAATGATGTCATTAGGTCGATCTTTTAATGTTGATATTTTATTAATAAGATCAGTAGAATCAGTAGAAATTTGCAAAAAAAGACAAATTTATGAAAAAATTAGATTATTTTTGCCAAAAATATCACAAATTTTGGAAAATTTTTAAATTTTATCAGGAAAACACGCTCAAATTTGAAAGAGTCACAAAATGTAAAGTTTTTCTTGAACTCCTGTCAGGTGTTTTCCTCATAAAATTGTAATTTTTCACCTAAATTTGCGAGATATTCTTTCACACATATTTTCTTTTCTTTTCTCGTAATTTTGTGACAATTTTCTCATGAATGTACAACTTATTTTCTTGAAAATGTGTGATTTGTCTTGACTGAGGTTACTACTTGCAACATGGCATATGCTAAATCGCTATAATGCTATAGTGAAGCTCCGCCGCTTGATGCCGCCGAACGACTCCAGAGAGCAGCTAAAGCAGGCGTCGCCATAAAGCTCTGAGCTTTTCTCCACTTTGTTTTTCCAGGTAGCAGGAATAAAGGGGATGTTCCTGGCCAACAGGAAGACCGATAACCAAGTGAAGACGTATATCACCTACAACAGAGGTAGAGACTGGAGGCTGCTGCAAGCCCCGAGCAAAGACCTGAGGGGAAACAACATCCACTGCATTCTGGTGAGAGGGCCGACCCTGTTTAGGCTGTTAATTACATTAGCTTTCAGTGGGTTTTTATTAGTTCAAACAGTGGGAACTAGCCGAATAGCTCATACTGTAATTTTACAAAACTGACGGCTGACATCACCAGTGTTTGACAAGTCACTTTAAATTAGCAACTGATCAGCAGATATAAATTGGCTGTTAGTTTACTTTGGTGCAACTATCTTTATTAAGCATCATGCCTGGGGAAAAAAATGTCAATAAAGAAAAGTAATTGAAACTAATTAATCAATGAAAATTTAAGTGAGGAGCTACAGCCTGAAGACTGCCATTGTGGCTTGACTTAAACCTGTTTGCTTCTTTGTAAAAGTATTTCAGATTGGTCATAATCTGAAAATCAAAAGGCACAAAAGGTGATATAGTAAAATACATGTAATATCTTCAAATTTATTCATTATCGCTACTTGACTAATTAAAATTATTAGAAATCAAGTAAATTACATTAAGAGCTAACTCGCTCCTCAGACACATTTCAATCCATTTATTATTTATTTTGTGTGTATGTGTTGCTATCACACACTTTTACAGCTTCATTAAAAAAAATCAGACAAAGCTAAGAAACTCAGCTGTAATTTAAAGCAAATAAACAATGGTTTGATTCACTAAAAATGTTTACTATTAGCGACAACTTAGCCTCGTCATTTAGCATTTGCTGATTTATAATTAGAGTGAAATGAGCAGTGGTAGCCTAATGGTTAGGTGATGTGGATTGGTGACTGGAAGGTTGTTGGTCCAATCCCTGGACTGACAGGAACAAATCTGGGTGGGACAGATAACACAGCAGTGTTTGCCCCACCCTCCTTAACCCCACTGTGGTGCCCTTGAGCAAGGCCCTTAACCCCAGCTGCTCCAGTGGAGCTGCTCAGTGGCCACAGGTCAGTGTGTGGTGGTACTGGGTCGCTTTCTGGTGTGAATGTGTAACTGTGCGAGTGCGAACAGGCCATCCTTGAAACAGAGAGGCTGCCTCTCTGTGAACCTCCCCTATATAAATAAAGGTTAAATAAACAAATAAAATGGTGTTAATGTTACTTACCTCCAACTAAAACAAGGTTAGCAGACTGTTCTCTTTGACGCAGCACAGTGGAAACCGTCCCACATCCCAGGCAAACAAAAGTAGCAGCTATTTGATCAAACCATTAGTTTGGAGTTAGCTGCTGTGCTAACCACCGGAATGAAGCCTGGTGACCTATGCAGCTGTTCTGCTGTGTGCGCTGTGGGGGGAGAGGCGAGGTGCTAACAAGCAGTGTGTGAGGAGCTTTGCTGAATTAACGGGGGTATGTGTATTTTAAATCACGATATAAATGAGTTTTAGATGCAACGATAGACGTTTTTATCTTGTCATCCATTATATATTGACATATTGCGCAGTCCTGGTAACTAATTACAGTTTGTAGTTACTTCTTTTCAAAAGTAACAAAATTACTTTACAATTACTGCATGAATAAAGTAATTGGTTACTTGGGGAAAGTAACTTTAACATTGCTTTTAAATCCATAATTAAATTTTTTTGCACACGTATTGTTTGGTGTTGCTGATCATATGTCAGTGTGTGGAACATAAAACTGTCCATGCCTCTGTGATGTGGATTAATCCAATGTGCAGTAATCCAAACAAGACTTTAATCCACACTCCAAATGGAGCACATAAGTGAAAAAAAAGAAAAACTGATAAATTCTAGCCCCAGTGTAGGAACAGGCATTCGTGCACTTTTACACATTTTAAATGCACTACTGAAACATCAGTTGTTAATGCACTCCTGACTTCAGACCCACTTTGTTGATCAAAGGCGCATTGACAGAGAATGCAACTTAAGATCAAAAGCTGGTCGACGCCGGTGAGAGGACATATAGAGTGATGATATATGAAGATAGAGTAGGTGGCGGTAATGCACCTGTAAGCTGGTTGCCAACCGCCAATCAAATCTAAAAGAAGAAGAAGAAGAATGCAACATAATGCCAACGCGCCTGACTTGGCACCAAGCCTCACCCACTTTCAATGAGTCGTGTTCTACAAGAGCAAACTGTGCATCGTTGGTTCCTAATTTGGTGGTGGAGGGCACACGATGGAAAGAGCGACGACGCGCTGAGAGAAATGAATGCAAATGCCTGCTTTAGACCGCCTTAATAGGGCCCTCAATTGTTCTTCTATGACATCACTCCAAAGAACCTTTGGTTTTGGCACCTCGTCCTCCGTCCTTTTAATGTGTCAATTGGGTAAACGCCATCTTATCTGAGAGGGAATCTGCGAAGCCCACAAGAACTGAAGTTCCCGAAAGCGTTCCTCTGCTGATGGTTCTACTCAGACGGTTCCAGGGCTAACCAAAGCAGCCCCAGGCCTCAAGCTGGATTCATGCTGCGTCTCTGCTGTCCGCGTACATGTAACCAGAAACCCCGTGTGACTAAATTTACGTCATCGTCTCCACTCCGCTAGTGTCCTCAGTGCTCGACCACGGACGACCACGTGCAGCCCAGATTTTGTGACCGCGCCGCCTGCCCATGACCTGAACTCGTTGGAAAGTGCATGTGCAAGACTGAACGTCCCATTCACGAGATGGTGATATCGGCACAGCATACCAAAGAGCAGAGATAAACAAACCTATCATCTGGTCAGTCACTGCAACAGATACTGGAGTCAGTTTGTCTTGGCCTGTCCTTGTCACTGATTATACCTCTATCTGCCAAGAATGTGCTGCTAGTCCAGCAAAAGCTAGCGGTACTCAAATACTTTGCAAGCAGTTTCATGAAATGGTCAGTCAGAAAGCAACTCATACCGGCTCAGACGTTGCCCGGGTGAACAAGGTCAGGAGTTCCTGGCAGCGGAGGGCGAAGGACAGAGCTGCATGGAGGAATCTAATCAGACCTAAATGAAACAGTCATTGTTGCCCCCGACAGACTGCTATGATGATGATGATGATGATGATGATGATACCAAGACAAAGTAGACGAAGAAGACAACGAGGAAGAGGAAGAGGAGAATAAACATACATGAATCGTACATACAAACAGCAGCAGCAGCAGCATCTTTGTGGAAAAGGAGTGAAAAGCCGGAAGTCAAGCAGCAGAAAGCAAGCAGCATTTCTTTGCTGGTGAAAATCCTGGCGCGTCAGAGCATTGGCACTAGCTATTGGACAGGAGTGAAACTACAAATGATGGTTGTGCACATGCGTCAACCACTTGGCCCAGGTAGATGAAAAAAGTGAGCATGAACAGTGCTACGTGCATACCGGGCTCATCCAAACCACACGTGGACCAAAGCGGACAGGAGGGGAAATGCAGCATGAATAAGGCTTTAAAAACACAACATAAATGGTTTTTTTTTTTCCCAATCAACTGTCAGAGATCAAAACTTCCTGTTGTTTACATTAACACCAAAATTTCATCCTTGTACCTCTGCAAAACGTGAACACCGTACATGTGACAGCCTTAAATTAATGCTTGTACTCCTGCTGCGCTATTAGAACATCCCACTTCATATACAGTATAAGTGAGAGCTTCCATCAAAGACAGACCTTGACAGGAGTCGACTGATCCCGGCAGCACCGGGAGGCCAAGCTCGGAAAGAGCAGCGCCCGTCAGTGCTGAGTGCTCCGAGGCTGCCTGAGCTGAAAGGTCAGCCATTTTGATTCAGTCCAATAAGCCTACCTCCCATTTAAGAAACGCAAAGAGAAAGAGGTGTCAGACAGGAAAGACTTTTTTTTGTGTAGCTGCCTTTCTTGTTGAAAGCCTCTGGAAAGCTGGAGAGTTATTACAGTCCAGCTGTGTTGGGAAGCAGAAATTCAGAAAGTTCACATCAATCTCCCCACCAACACCTAAAAAATAAACTTTCAATTTTGCGCATTTTGTCAAAAAGAATTCAGATCCACCATTTCTGGCTTAGGATTCTCAAATCCCGGACAAGCCCCCAGTTACTATGTTACACCCTAAAACGTAGATTTTATTTGAGGTTTAGTGTGATTCTTTTTTTTTAGTACATCCTTACCTGTTATTAAAGCTCCAGAACACTTTATTTTCTATTCCAATATGGGCACCAACTTTTTGGGGGTCCACACCATTAAAAAGTCTCTCCCCTCCCAACAAAAACATAAAAAAAAACTTGTATCGTTGTCTAGATGAACAAAAAAAGAAAATCAAACCAATAAATAGAATTAAGCAATATTCCATGAGTGCAAGTGCGGTATCATGAATATTTTAACTGCCGGTGATCCGTACTACTAATCGCTGCCTGTTAAAATATTCAGGATACCACAACAAGCTCGAGTGTAATATTGCTTTTATACAACAATTCCACAAGCACATTTTATTAAATTACAGCAATACTGGACATAATATTATAATTTGTTTGTTTAACCACTTACTTTGCTCAGCTGAGAAAAAAAAACAGTCCCTTCTAAATGTAGCCAGTAACCGTTGCTAAGCACCTAAATGCATACCAGTCACATGTTGAGTCTGTACCGCAGAAGGGCCCAGATCAGTGCTGGTGGCTCGTTAGCATGCTAGCGATTTGGCTTCGACACACTTCACTCACTTTTTCGTGGCATTTTCAGATGAAACAAAGAGTCCATCACTACAAAGGTGTTGTTTTCTAATCAAGTCAATAAACTCAACTCTAGCCTGTCTGTTTTGTTTAAATAGACGTAAAACATATCACCGGATGTTTGAAAGGACAGGACTTCTGGATCAGAGATGCCTGAGACTGTAGTTGCTTTTCAAACAGCGCCTCACTGTGGAAATTAAGGTATCCAACACAGTATTGCAATTCTCAAGTCTGCAGACTTGACAGTAAATTACTGTTAGTAATTAACGGTTACTAGAACACCTATGAAGTGGAGTGATACATATCCAGTGAAACGTTGGAGTGTAATTATCATGGAATATCGTAACTCCTGGAATCCCTGTTGTCCAATCAAATTGCTCAGTCAGAACTAACAGTTGGATAATAAAAGTTTAACCAGTGTCCATATGAGCAATGTAAATTTTCAAGGAAGTTGAAAATTTGTGATCAATAAGTGACAAATTGTATTAAAAAAGTCACAAATTACAAGAAATGAAACAATCGTCCTCTTTAATGAAGACCTGGATAATATTCCAGCCTCACTAAACCAGTTCACTGGCTAATATGATGGAGTCTGAACCAGTTTTCACTTAAACTGTGGTTACTGATGTGTCCAGAGCTGCGGAAAACACCTTGGTGGGTAGGCACCAAGGTGCAGACCCAGGACTCCCTGGAAAGACTATGTCTCCCAGCTGGCCTGTCTTGGTATCCTCTCTGAAGAGCTGGAGCAGGTGGCTGGGGAGAGGGAAGTCTGGGCTTCTCTGCTTGAGCTGCTGCTTCCACGACCCGGCCCTCCGGAAAAGCGGTAGAATATGGATGGATGGATGGATGGAATTTGAAACTTTTTCTCATGAATTTGCAGCTTTTTGCAAAACTGCAACTTTTTTTCCTCATAATCTCACAATTTTTTCCCTGTAAATTTCCAGCCTTTTTCTTGTAAATTTGCACGTTCATCTAAATACTGGTTACATTTTTGTTCTATGTAAATAAATTATAATTTGCAACTTGTTTAATTGGCATCTATTATCATTTTTTTTAAATTTTTATTCACACTTCTTATTCTGTGTGTTCCACTTCAACATTCCTCTGCTTCCTTTTTCCAGTAGCCTATATTTATCTCATCCCCCTGCTCTAGCCCCAGTCACATATACGGTAAGTAGAAGAAGAGTGTAGTTTAGCGGGTTGCATCACCGCTGCTCGTTTCCTCATCACACGTCTTCCTACACAGAGATATGATCACCTTTATTTGGATAAACCAATTTGCCATTCTGTGGTGGGTCCAGCCTTCCGCCTGTATTATACAGTCATTTGTCAGCAAATGTCAGAGTTTTAATAAACCCCCTAAACAGCCCGTCACAACACTGCCTGCACCACTGGCATTTTGCCGGCTCGTAATGAGAACTGTGTCGGGAAAAAGGTTAACCCAATCAGAATTTATGGGGAGGCCAGCTAATGGGGGGAAATGGTGTTTGTGATAAAACTCATGAACTCCGGAGGGTCACATCTGTGTTTTATCCTGAAGTGTTTTTTGATTTATTCATTTACTCCCTTCCCAAAAACTTAAAATTTTTGTGAATAATGTTTTGTTTTTTTTTTAATACAATTAAAGCAATGAAAGAAAATGAAATAGATCATTATCACTGACACTATAACTCAGACACAGGTGGGGAAAAGTTAATTAAAGAAGACATTTAGTGCACTTTTCCTGGTACCTGACTTTTTTGATTATGATTTTTCTTTTCTCTCTTCAGCCATACTGCTCATTACATCTCCACCTCCACGTGTCTGCCAACCCGTACACATCGGGAAACATCGCCAGCAGGGAATCGGCACCAGGAATCATCGTTGCATCAGGTAGGTTGAGAGTCAGCGATTTCTACGAAGGAAACGACCATTTTGAGCAGCTTTTGTTCTATGATTTCTCTTCCTGTTCGAAATGAAAATGTCATCACGTAAATTTACAGCGTTCTCATTCTACAACATTTCTTCGAACAAACTTATGGCTTTTTTAACATTAATTCCTTTTTTCATACAAACAGTTTATTTTCCTCACAAATATGTAGCTTTTTCAAATATATTTGCATGCTTTTTATCATGGCCGTTTCTGGCTATAAGTCAGAGTACGCAAATGCAGCGGGCCTCCTCAGCCACTAGGGGCCCCCCAAGTTACGAGTTCACTTTGAAGGTCCCACTCACTGAAAAACTGTGGGGTTTTTAGGTTTTAATCTTCTGGAATGCATCTGTTGGTCACACCATTATATTATACGTATCTCACATCATCCTGGCTTATTTCGTTATATTTTCACCTTGATGCTACATTGAACTGTTATGGCATTCGAGCCCACCTCAGTGGAGAGAGGCTAACCGACAGGCCAACTAGCATTAGCTTAACTGTCAATCTGGCCAATCGCTGTTTTCTACAAAGTTTATTCACCCCCACTGGACCCACGCTGGCAAAATGAGTCGAAATGCGCACCGCGTCATTACGAGCTACAGGCACGAGAAGTCATAAATCATGACTCTTTCTTTGTTTGCTAGCGGCAAGTCCTGGGAAAACCCCTGTGGGTGCCTGGTATCATTGTAAAGCTTAGAAATCGTACTTTCTATAAATACATATGTTTTGACGGAAGACGTAACTCCCAACCGATCAAACGTGAGTTTTCAACCTAGCCAAAATATAAACAAATCAGCTTTTTCCAGGTCCATTTTTGTGCACTTCGTACAAATTAAATATCATTTTGAAGGTCTTTCAATACAGAATATGGAAAAAAAAAACGTTTCCTCAGTTTTGATAATTTCCCCAACGTGACTCATTTTGCCAGCACGGGTCACATATATGTTGGTCTTAGACATTCTTTGTGGCTAGGGGCGCAGCTACCTGCCTTTGGCCCCCAACCACTGAAATCACACACTCCTGTCCACCACCTGTCCTGATTTATATAGCGCTTTTCACGCACACTCAAAGACACTTTACAATGAACGCATTATTCATTCACTCCAGACAGACTGATAGTGGTAAGCTACTGCTGTAGCCACAGCTGCCCTGGGGCAGACTGACGGAAATGTGGCTGCCAATCCGCACTAACACCCTCTCCAACCACTACTGAACATTTATACACATTCGTACCCAGTGTCATGGACACTGGATGCAAGGTGAGTAAAGTGTCTTGCCCAGGGACACAACGGCAGAATGTCTGAGGAGAGCGGGATTTCAACTGCCAACTCTCTGGTTATTGGACGACCTGCTCTACCTCCTAAGTTTTGCAAATAAATATTTGCAAATTGTGAGGGAAAACTGTCGGCTGTAGGTCTTATTTTAAGCAAGTACTGGATATCTGGTTCACAGCATTTCACAATAAAAGGACATAAAAGACACAACCATTCTTAAAGTGACACTCTGGCAAAAATCAAGTTTTTTTCTGTTGTTACCATCTATGTAACATGTTTTTTTGTGACTTACAAGACATATCCAGAGCAAAGTCTTACCACAGTCCAAGTCATTGTTTTTTTGCTGTGAATTTCCAGTTAGGGACCCCCCTCCCTGTCACCACCACCACCAAACAGGCGAGTTTGGGCAGAGCTTTTCTAGCTACGTAAGCATTCCTACTTAGTCTGACTGGTTATACCATTAACCAATCAGGCTAAGCACTGGGCATGGCTACAGGTCTGAGTTCACTGCCTCGGGAGAAGAGGGAGGGACTGGAGAGCAAAAAAAAAAAAAAAATACTGGGGAGACTGCAGCCTGCATGCTGGGGGAGACGGCCCTGGTGTGCATGCCGCAATAGCCGAGGCGAGTATCGTTGTAGGTGAACCTGCAGAAGGATTATTCTCGGTGGAGTGGAAAGTCGCTGCCTGGTTGGAGGGCTCCCCTCACCACCCGCTGGTGCGCCCCCCAGCTGACTTGCCTCCTTCGGAGCACTTTATCCGGCTCACTCTGTGGGAGGCTGGGGAGACCTGGGGGAGAGTGAGCTCTCGCCGGCCCCCGGTGAGGCGATCTGTGGTGAATGGGTAAACAGAGACCAGCGGGGAGTCCTCCAGCCTTCACGCGGGGTCGGCTCCAGTGACTCTCTGATCCACCGAGAATAATCCTTCAGCAGGTTCACCTATGGGAAATTTCACTTCCTCAAGTTGGATCGCCTCCTCCTTGAACAATGTCTTCATCTCCCCTCCAACTACTGGTGGGTTGACGTGTGGGTGGAGCTAATTAGAATATTCATAGCTCCACGCATACTTAAGTAGGTGGAAGATGTAAAAGCTCTTTCCGAGCCATTCTAGGGCAATGAAGGGTTTTTTTTTATGTGTACAAAGCAACACTGTACTATTTTGGGCAAAACACACTGGTTTTTGAGGTGGTTTTAGAGCCGCTGGAGTGGGTCTTTAAAATGGAATTACTATAAAGGGCTTTTATTTTTACATAACTCAGGAAGTATTGAGTTGTCATGGTGAAAATAAATTCACACTGGTTCAGACTTCAGTCATGTCTGGTGAATCCAGCATCTAGAGGGCAGTTGACTAATTTTAAGGTTATTGAGCAGGAATTCAATGATTGTTTCTCATTTTTAAGGACAATTAAGGTTTTGATTTTAAATAATCACATTTACGACTTTTTATAGACCTGTAGACACTAATGAGGCGGCTGTTTTTCTCCTTGTGTTCTCGTGGAGAAATTCTCTGCACAACAACCTACATGAATGCAAATGAACCTGTCCACACAGAATTAGACTCTAGTTTCCTCTGTGATTTTAGTTTTTCTGGATCTGTTCATGCCTTACCGAGGGTGGGCAGGAGAAGCAGGAAGCTGCTGCTCTCCGTGCTCTTCACACGCACTGCGCAGAGGCTCAGAGGCTCTCCATGTGTGAGCCGCTGTCAGATGTGACGCATAGTTGACAGCATAATAAATAAATTAATATATACTGTATATATATATATATATATATATATACAGTGGGGTAAAAAAGTATTTAGTCAGCCACCAATTGTGCAAGTTCATCCACTTAAAAGATGAGAGAGGTCTCCAATTTTCATCATAGGTATACCTCAACTATGAGAGACAAAATAAGAAAAAAAAAATCCAGAAAATCACATTGAAGCATTTTTAATGAATTAATTGGTAAATTCCTCGGTAAAATAAGTATTTGGTCAATAACAAAAGTTCATCTCAATACTTTGTTATATACCCTTTGTTGGCAATGACAGAGGTCAAACGTTTTCTGTAAGTTTTCACAAGGTTTTCACACACTGTTGCTGGTATTTTGGCCCATTCCTCCATGCAGATCTCCTCTAGAGCACTGATGTTTTGGGGCTGTCGCTGGGCAACACAGACTTTCAACTCCCTCCAAAGATTTTCCATGGGGTTGAGATCTGGAGACTGGCTAGGCCACTCCAGCACCTTGAAATGCTTCTTACGAAGCCACTCCTTCGTTGCCCGGGCAGTGTGTTTGGGATCATTGTCATGCTGAAAGACCCAGCCACGTTTCATCTTCAATGCCCTTGATGGTGGAAGGAGGTTTTCACTCAAAATCTCACGATACATGGCCCCATTCATTCTTTCCTTTACACGGATCAGTCGTCCTGGTCCCTTTGCAGAAAAACAGCCCCAAAGTATGATGTTTTCACCCCCATGCTTCACAGTAGGTATGGTGTTCTTTCTCCTCCAAACACGACAAGTTGAGTTTTTACCAAAAAGTTCTATTTTGGTTTCATCTGACCATATGACATTCTCCCAATCCTCTTCTGGATCATCCAAATGCTCTCTAGCAAACTTCAGACGAGCCTGGACATGTACCGGCTTAAGCAGGGGGACACGTCTGGCACTGCAGGATTTGAGTCCCTGGCGGCGTAGTGTGTTTCTGATGTAGCCTTTGTTATGTTGATCCCAGCTCTCTGCAGGTCATTCACTAGGTCCCCCCATGTGGTTCTAGGATTTTTGCTCACCGTTCTCGCGATCATTTTGACCTCACGGGGTGAGATCTTGCGTGGAGCCCCAGATCGAGGGAGATTATCAGTGGTCTTGTATGTCTTCCATTTTCCAATAATTGCTCCCACAGTTGATTTCTTCACACCAAGCTGCTTACCTATTGCAGATTCAGTCTTCCCAGCCTGGTGCAGGTCTACAATTTTGTTTCTGGTGTCCTTTGACAGCTCTTTGGTCTTGGCCATAGTGGAGTTTGGAGTCTGACTGTTTGAGGTTGTGGACAGGTGTCTTTTATACTGATAACGAGTTCAAACAGGTGCCATTAATACAGGTAACGAGTGGAGGACAGAGGAGCCTCTTAAAGAAGAAGTTACAGGTCTGTGAGAGCCAGAAATCTTGCTTGTTTGTAGGTGACCAAATACTTATTTTACTGAGGAATTTACCAATTAATTCATTAAAAATCCTTCAGTGTGATTTTCTGGATTTTTTTTTCTCATTTTGTCTCTCATAGTTGAGGTATACCTATGATGAAAATTGGAGACCTCTCTCATCTTTTAAATGGAAGAACTTGCACAATTGGTGGCTGACTAAGTACTTTTTTGCCCCACTGTATATACAGTATATATGTATATATATATATTTACATTCATGAACGCATGTGTTTCCATTGAGAAATGTATCCAATTAACAATAATTTGAAAAATAAAATCATTAAAATGACCTGCATTAATTTCCATGTGTTTTGAGATATACCTGCATGGAGCCCCAGTATGAGGGCTGAAGGGCCGCATGGAGCTCTGGAGCCACGGGGTGCCACCCCCTCATCTACACAGTGACCCACATTTATTTTTTTATGGTTTTGTTTTAAATATATTGAACTCTTTCCTACCCCCCCACCCCCGTATATGAGATGCCCTTCCAAAAGCTAGATGGAAACGCGCCTGAGCTTCAGCTTCACTCTAGAGTTATACTGAACAACGCTGCCTTACTTTGTCGCCGCCGGTACATCCTTTTATTCAAATCCTTGCCTTGACTTTGCAGAGATGGGTGCATGGGTGGCCCCCACCTCTGCAAAAAAGGGAGACTTTCAAAGAACAATAAGTCACATCTAAACAAAGAAGAGAGATTCTTTCCCGACTGGAACGGACAGATGCGATTCATCTGCGTCCGTCTGAGTGACTTCTGCGGTCTTTTGTCTCTTTGAGTTAGCATAAAGCTAACCGGCGCGTCAATGGAGGGAACAAAGGGAGATAAATAAATAAAATGAGAGACGTTACTTCATTCAGTGGGGGGGGGGATAAATGTTGCCTTTGGATAAATTCAATTTAAGAAAAGTAGACAATGCAGAGCCCATTTGATTATCTCAGCAGTGGTGGTTAATCTCTGCCACAGAAAAGAGCCATTTTCAGCAGTTTCTGTCCTAAAAAATCTGCATGGAAGCGCAGGACGTGTCAGAACCTTAAAATGAAGGTAAAACATCTGTAGTTTTACAGGAGTTTTTCACTCTTAAATCCTGTAACTTTTCCATTAGAAATTTGGACCCTTTCTTTCAGGGTAGTTTTCAAGCTTTTTTTGGGGGGGGGGGGGGGGGGTTGTGTTTATGGTTGTCTTTGTTTTTATGACGAGGAAACGTTAAATCTTTTGAAATTGAAAAAAAAACAAACCATCAATCCCTAAGGAAGCGTAATTTTTTTTTCTTAATGAATTATTTATTTACAGTATTTTGATTTTGTATACTTTATTGATCCCATCCATCCATCCATCCATCTTCTTCCGCTTAATCCTTTTCGGGTCGCAGGGGGGCTGGAGCCTATCCCAGCATCTTTTTGGGTGAGAGGCAGGGTCCACCCTGGACAGATCGCCAGTCCACCGCAGGGCCAACACAGAGAGACAGACAACAATTCACTCTCACAGTCATACCTAAGGACAATTTAGAATCCCCAGTTTGATGCCAGTTAACCTAACTTGCATGTTTCTGGCCTGTGGGAGGAAACCGGAGAAATCCCGGAGTAAACCCACGCAGAGAACATGCAAACTCCACACAGATCACTGTTGGTCAGGGGCTGGGATCGAACCGGGGATCCCATGGCCAAGGGTGAGTTGCTGTGCTGCCACAGTGCTAACCACTGTTCCATCACGCCGCTTGAATTAGATAAGTCCCCGCCCACCCCCCCAAAAAAGGTTGTTTTTTTTCTGAATTAATGAGCTAAATTTTCAAGAAAAAAAATTTGCTCTGATTTTCTGATTTAATTAGAAAGTTTTACTGAAAAAAAGTTCCAATTTTTCTGAATTAATGAGAATTTTTTTCACAAAAATGGCTCTGTCTGAATTAATTAGATATTTTTTAATTAAAAAAAAAATGATTCTGTTTTTCTGGCCCTGCCAGAAGCTGTTATCATGTCATTTACCATCAATTTACAGGTTTTTTTTTTCTTAAAAATTATGACTTTTTCCTCTTAAATTGGCAACTTTTATCTATAAAAATTGTGACTTTTTTCACATAAATTTGCAGCTTTTTTCTTAAAAAATTGTTTGACTTTTTTCTCATAAATGTGCAACTGTTTTCTTAAGAAATGAATTTGCAATTTTTTTTTGTAAATTTGTGTTTTTTCTTATAAATTTACAGCTTTTTTCTTAAAAATTAATTGCCTTTTCCTCATAAATTTGCAACTTTTTTCTTTCAAATTTGTGGCTTTTTTCACATAAATCTGCAATTTTTTTCTTAAGCCCAAAGGGGGATCATGTTATTGGTCCGTCCGTCCTTCCGTCCGTCCATCTGTCCCACTTTTGTGAAACCAACTCCTCCTACAGTTTTGTTCCAGTTGTTTTGAAACTTGGTACCACGGTTTGAGATACTCTGATGATGCGCATATTGGAATTTGACTCTGATCGGATGATCTTGAGGTCAGAGGTCAGATTTCCCCTTAATCTTCTAAAGACAATATCTACTGAAAGAAAGGATGTAGGCTTTTCAAATCGATACAGTAGTTGTATCTAATACACATCTTGGACACCTTACACCCTCACCTAACTATGGGTTTGGGCTCAAGGGGTCAAAGGTCAAAGTTCAAAATTATCATTACAGTTGCACTATGGTAAATGCTACATTTACTATTACTATAAAGGGTTGAGGCTAGGGCCACCAAACCTGATATACAGGTTCACCTTGGGATTCTGACCTCAGACTACAGGTTCGGGGGTCAATAGGTCAAAGGTCAATGTTGAAACTCTCTATGATCTCTTACTATAAAACGTGTAAAGCTCTCTAGGATCACCATACTTGTTACACAGGTTCACCTCGGGATCCTGACCTACAACTGTGGGTTGTATACTTCGTTGTGTATTTGTGGATGATGGGTAAATCATAATTTGGTTCTGCCACAGTAATTATATTGATTAATTGAGAACTGCTCTCCATCAGTAAGTATTGGGATCTTCAAAGAAAACAGAGATGGGGGATATTGCACTCGCCTCAGAGTGCACTTGTTTTCTCATGAATTTGTAATTTTTTCTTGTTAATTTGTGACTTTATTCTTGATTTTTTTTTTCTGGGAATGTGTTTTTTCCCCTTTATTTGTGAGTTGTTTTTTTCCTCACCAAGTTGTCACTTTTTCCTCATAA
This sequence comes from Pholidichthys leucotaenia, assembly GCA_020510985.1. Lineage (NCBI taxonomy): Eukaryota > Metazoa > Chordata > Actinopteri > Cichliformes > Pholidichthyidae > Pholidichthys > Pholidichthys leucotaenia. The sequence goes on along the minus strand of CM035848.1, from coordinate 44,681,824 downwards.
ATTTATGCTTTTTAAAAATTGTAAATTAGTATTTTTTTGTCATTTTGTCCTTATTTTTGCAAATGATCTTTATTACTTAATTTACATTAATACATTTGTAGCATCTCCACATCAATTCAGTTTCCATGTCTCACTTTCATCATCTTCTGACATGCGTTGCCTCACCTTTGAACAGCAATACAATGGCGCAATGCCACAGCACTCAAAACTATGTGTCGGCCAATTGTAGCCTCGGAAGAACATCATTCCAGACAGAACAAGAGAAAACAAGCGGAGACTCTAATTGGGTCGGTGTAAAGGAAATAAAAAGAAATATTGGAGTGTGAGATCAGCGGGCCCCCCAGGTGGATTCACACCTCAGTGATATTTACTCCCGGACGGACCGGCACAGTCAGTAAGACGAAGCCTCAGGTGTTTGAAAAAGGCCAAAGTTACTCTGGGAAAATGTGAGCGAAAGTGTAAAGATCAGAGAAACACAGAGTGAAACGAGCTTCAGCTTTCTGGGAGAGAAACAGTCCGTCAGTCTGTTTAGATCTGTGCTGGTTCTCATCAGCCACCGTATCAGGTATGCTTGATAATGGTCAGCAGGTTGACTCAGATTGGCTGTTTAAGGAGTATTACACAAAAGAGAGTACAGTATCAGTTAATACAGCGCCCTGGTGATTTGGTTGTAGGTCTTCACACATTCTTCTGGGTGCTCTTTCATCATTTCATGCCATAAAAAACTGACTCGTTGCAAAATTTGAGCAATGCATCATGGAGAGAAACACCTGGTGGAAACAGGAGCATTGACAGAAGAGCAACCTATTTGCTCTTGGGATACTATTGCGCTGTAAAGCCTTGTTTGTACCTTCTTTTCTTGTTTTTGTTTGTACTTGACGCTGGAGCTCTCACAAACAGCCAAAAATTATGTCACAATTGGTGTCGTGCAGAGTGATTTGATGCTGTTGCAGCTGGTCGTGTGCCTCTCTATTTTTGTAACTTTTTTGAAAAATATATTTAAAAAATATATTTATTTATATTTTTATTATAGATTATATAAATATTATATATTTATTTATTTATATTCATATATGTATATATTATTTAGATTATATTTATTTATTATACAGTTTCTTCCCTAAGAGTGATCCAACAGACTCCCATGATAAAGAAAAAATCAAGGATTCAGTGTACCCCGCCTGGTATGGGGTTGCCATGGCACCGCCCTGGAGCCAGGCCAGGGGAAGGGGCTCGATGGCTAGCACCCGGTGGCCGGGTTTCTTCCCATGGGACCTGGCCGGGCTCAGTCTGAAAGAGTTACATGGGTCCGTCCTCCAGTGGGCTCACCACCTGTTGGAGGGACCATGGGGGTCCGGTGCTATGCAGATCAGGTGGCAGGTGAAGGCAAAGACCTGCGCGGTCTGATCCTCACCTGTTGAAACTGGCTTTTGGGATGTGGAACGTCACCTCTCTGGTGGGGAAGGAGCCTGAGCTGGTGCATGGGGTTGAGAGATACCGACTAGATATAGTTGGGCTCATCTCAGTGCACAGCTCCGGTTCTGGAACCAGTTTCCTGGAGAGGGGCTGGAGCTTGGCCTACTCTGGAGTTGCCCCAGGCAAGAGGCGACAGACAGGGGTGGGTATTGTTGAATCCCCCGCCTTGCTGCGTTGACATTGGAGTTCTCCTGGTGGACAAAGGGGTAGTTTCCCTGTGCCTTTGGGTTGGGAAATGGGTCCCGACCATTATTTGTGCCTATGCACCAAATGATGAGTACCCACCCTTTCTGGAGTCTCTGACTAGGGTGCTGGAGAGGGCCCCTCTTGGAGACTCCATTGTCCTACTGGGGGATTTATGTACATGTGGGCAACGGCCGTGAAACCTGGAGGGGTGTGATTGGGAGGAATGACCTGCCTGATCTGAACCCAAGTGGTGTTCAGTTATGGGACTTCTGTGCTAACCACAGTTTGTCCATAATGAACACCATTTTCAAGCATAAGGGTGTCCATATGTGCACCTGGCACCAGGACACCCGGTCGCATGTCAATGATCGATTTTGTTATCATGTCATCAGATCTGTGACCGTATGTCTTGGACACTCGGGTAAAGTGAGGTACAGAGCTATCATTTGATCACCACCTAGTGGTGAGTTGTATGTGATGGCAGGGCCAGACACCACTCAGACCCCGTAGACCTAAACGTATAGTGAGGGTGTGCTGGGAATGTTTGGCTGAGGCCCCTGTCTGGGAGGTCTTCAATTCCCACCTCTGGAAGAACTTCAACCACATTCCGAGGGAGTCTGGGGACATGGAGTCTGAGTCGGCCATGTTCTCCACCTCCATTGTCGAAGCAGCTACCCAGAGCTGTAGCCGCAAGGTTGTTCGTGCATCTCATGGTGGCAACCCCCAACCAAGTGGTGGATGCGAGTGGTGAGGGGGGCCATCAAGCTGAAGAAGGAATCCTGTTGAGCTTGGTTGGCTTGTGGGACTCTTGAAGCAGCTGAGGTGTACCAGCAGGCCAAGCAGAGTGCAGCTTGGGTGGTTGCTGAAGCAAAAAAACGGCTGTGGGAGGAGTTCATTGAGGCCATGGAACAAGGCTTTCGGTCGGCCTTGAAGAGATTCTGGCAAACTGTCCGGTGACTCAGGAGGGGGAAGCAGCTCCCTGTCCACACTGTGTATGGTGCAGATGGGGCGCTGCTGACTTTGAGTGGGGACATCATCTGGTGGTGGAAGGAATACTTCGAGGATCTCCTCAATCTCACTGACACGCCTTCCACAGAGGAAGCAGGGCTTGAGGACGAGAAGGACAACTCACCCATCACAGGGACTGAGGTTGCCGAAGTGGTTAAAAAACTCTTTGGTGGCCAGTCCCCGGGGGTGGGCAAGATTCGTGTTGAGTACCTCAAGGCCCTGGATGTTGTAGGGCTGTCATGGTTGACACGCCTCTGCAATGTTGCGTGAAGGTCGGGGACAGTACCTTTGGCATGGCAAACCAGAGTGGTGGGTTTTCTTTTTAAAAAGGGGGACCAGAGGGTGTGTTCCAACTTAAGGGGGATCACACTCCTCAGCCTCCCTGGGAAAGGTACTGGAGAGGAGAGTCTGACTGCTGGTCGACCCTCGGATCCAAGAGGAGCAATGAGTTTTTTGTCCTGACCGTGGCACATCGGACCAACTCTTTACCCTCTCGAGAATCCTCGAGGGTTCGTGGGAGTTTGCCCATCCAGTCCACATGAGTTTTGTGGACTTGGAGAAAGCATTTGACCGTGTCCTTCATGATCTCTTGTGGGGGTGCTACAGGAGTATGGGGTATCAGGCTCGTTGTTATGAGCTGTCCGGTTCCTATACGACTGTTGCAAGAGTTTGGTTCGTATTGCCAACACTCAGTCAAACTCGTTTCAATAAGAGTTGGACTTTGCCAGGGCTGCCCTTTGTCACGATCCCATTCATAATTTTTATGGCCAGGATATCTAGACGCAGCCAAGGATCAGAGGGTGTCATGCTCAGTGACCACAGGATCTCATCTCTGCTGTTTGCAGATGATGTTGTCCTGTTGGCTTCATCGGCCAATGACCTACAGGCCTTGCTGGGATGGTTTGGCCTGGGAACGTCTTGGTATCCTCTCTGAAGAGCTGGAACAGGTGGCTGGGGAGAGGGAAGTTTGGACTTCTCTGCTTGAACTGCTGCCTCTGCAACCTGGACCTCCAGAAAAGCGGTAGAAAATGGATTGATGGATGGATGGACGGTTTCCTCCCCTGGGCCATCCGGACTGCAAACAGTCAGAGGCCCCACCCCCTCCCTCTGAACGCTCACATGCACAGAACTGAGGACCTTATTAATTATCACAGTAACATACCTGTCTTTGCACTCTGCACTTTCATGTATATTGACTCATCTGTGAAACCACTACTATGTACTGTATATTTTCCATAATCCTTGGCCATTTTACTCAATTGTGTGTGTTCAGTTGTGTGTTCCACACTCCGTATCCAGGATTTCCAGAATCCTGGGCTATTTTTATTTCAGTTGTGTGTTCTGTAACCGTGTTTTATCTAATCCTTCTCTCTTACTTTATTGCGCAGTAGCCTGGTGGAGCATCCACAGTTTCGTTGTGCTATACAACTGTACAATGATAATAAAGCCTATTCTATTCTATTTTATTCTATTCTATTTACAGTAACACAAAACAACCATGCATATTTAAAGTAAAACAAAATATACCCCAATTCATAAACCCTGTCCATGGTTCCATAACAATGTGGGAATAACAAAGAACATCACAAAAATGACCATGGTTCCAACATCACAAAATTAAGTTTAATTTTAACTAGTACCTGTTTCACGTTCCATCCCAGGATAGCTGGAATGCTTTAACATAATACCTAAGATATTTATAATATTAATAAATGTTGTTCTAATGGTGCCCATGTTTCATCATATTCATTCATTTTATTTTGTAAAAATTTTTGACTTGTTTCTCATAAATTTGCAACTTTTTTCTTAAAAAAACTGACTTTTTTCTCATGAGTTTGCAATTTTTTTCTTAAGATTTTGTCATGTTCCACTGCCAGGAAGGCAGCAAAGGATGGGCCCAAACACAGAGATGAGATTCAGCAGGTTTAATAACAAAAGGTGCAGCTCAAGGGTGGATAATCATTGGCAAACATACAGGATGAACACAAATTGGACAGAATGTGGAAGAAGAACACAACCAGGGTTTACGATGCGAAAGCAAACTGAAAATTGATTGGAACATATATACACAGATGCTAATGAGAAATAATAACAAACGGCTTGGATTAATTAAGAGAGAGGAAGCGATGCCGAGAGACACAGTCAGGTGCAGTCACGAGGAATTAACGGAAGACCAGTAACAGTGGGCAGAATAAACAGAGCACTGTTGCAATGAGTAAACACAAGATGACAGGATAAGGGTGATAATAATACACAGACTGAACCAAAAACTAAAGGCGAGGGCAGAATAACCATACTGACAACCAGAAGGAAACAAAACTTAAAGAGTGGGACATGTTTGCAAACATGTCCCCCATGATAGTTCCCCCTCCTTAAGGGCAGAGACCAGACGACCCCAAACAAACACAAAAAGTCCCTCCCAGGGTGGGTGGAGGGGAAAAAGGCCAGGCGGGTCAAAACAAACACCCTCCCCAAGCAAGGTCCAACACAAAACCCCATTCTGTGGGGGCAACCCAAAGTCCAAGGCCCCCAAAAAAACAAGGTGGGTCGGGTGGTCTCCCAAAGTCCCGGGACTACTGGACCAGAGAACAAGGTGGCTCAGGGGGCCTATCCAAATCCATGGGGCCCCAGACCGAGGAGCAAGGTTGATCTGGTGGTCTCCCAGAGTCCCTAGGCCACCAGAACATGGGAAAGACGGTTCAGGGGGTCTGCCCGAGTCCACGGGCCCCCAAATCAGAAAGCATGACGTGCTAGGCAGATATGGAGGTGCGCTGACCCCGGGTGCTGATGATTTAAGCAAGCTGACCCCTGGATGAGATGGCTGGAGAGCACTGACCTCTGAATGAGAGGGCTTGAGAGCGCTGATCTCTGGATGAGACGGCTGGGGAGCATCGACCTCTGGATGAGATGGCTGGGGTGTGGTGATCTCTGGATGACACGGCTGGAGAGCGCTGACCTCTGAATGAGGCGGCTAGGGTGTGTTGACCTTTGGATGAGACGGCTAGTTTGCACTGACCTCCGGAGCAGATGACTGAAGCACACCAACCTTTTGTGCTAATGGTTTGAGCGCGCTGATTCCTGAATGAGATGGCTGGGACGCACTGACCTCAGGACGAGATGGCTGAGGTGGATCTGATGCACATGCCCTGGAATTCCTCTCCAACAGTCACCTCGGACGAAGGAGAGAAACAGGGGATGAGTGAGGTGTCACCACCATCACCAGGAGCTTGGCAAGTCTTAACTAATATAGATGTTATGAAGATAAAGAAAAGCTCTTGCCTGAGCTCCTGGCCCACAGTTCTAGGGGTGACCACCTCAGGACAAACCGCAGAAGCCTCAACGAGCACCTCTGAGTCATCTGGGGCTGTGGCGTGCACCTCGGACGGAGAAGGAGAAATACAGGTGAGTGTCACGCCAACACTGGGAAAAATGGCAGCAGAGACAGGCGGTGGAGACTCAACAGTGATTGGTGACTGCCACTGTGACCCCCACCTAGCACCAGGCAAGACCCCTCCCCAGTAGGTGAAATAAAATGAAAAGGTACTTGCCTGACCTGCTCTGCTGCTTCTGAGGCCACCCTTGGCAATCCCAATGAGGAAATGGCTGTGGGTGGGAACACCAATGTAGTAGGTGGTGGAGCCGGCACTGCAGACATGATGACGGGTGAAGCAGCTGCCATGGAAACCTCAGGTGAAGCTGCCTGCTTTGTGACAGATGACACTGCAGACGTGTTGACAGGCTGAACTGCAGGCTTTTTCACAGGTTGAACTGCAGGCTTAATCACAGGCAAGGCTGCAGGCTTGATGACAGGTGAAGCTGGTGTGTGCGCCATGGAGCGGGCTGGTGCTGGTGATGGCACATGGCGTCGAGAGGGGCGGCGTCTCCCAGAGCCTTCCTTCCATCCAGGACCACCGAATGCCAGCTTTGATCCCCGAAACTGCTCCCTCTCGGTGGTGGAAATCTCCCAAGGTGCCCGTGGTGCAGAAAGCTGCTGCTTGGGAGGTGGAGAAGGGGCTGGAGCTGGTGATTGGTGAGGAGCAGGAGGTACCAAAGCCAGCGGACACTTCTTCGTTGGGTGAGGCTTCAGCTTGTTCGACGAACTCCTCACCATCCCGCGGTTGTCACGCTGCAGGTCGGCCACCTGGGTGATCCTTTCCACCCCTTCAGCGTGCTCCGCGAGCCATGGATGGCGGTGAACAGCCGGCATCATGTCCCCCATGATAGATTTTTTACTTTTTTATTATTAATTTGCTATATTTTTAAATTTGTGAGTTTTTTTCTCATAAATTTCCAAATTTTTTCTGAAGAAATTGACTTTTTTCTAATGGATTTCCAATTTTTTTCTTCAAAATTTGAGAGGTTTTTCTCATAAATTTGCAACTTTTCTTTATCCTTCCCAGCGAAAACCAAACGCGGTTATGTTATGGGGCAGTCTGTCTGTCTTTCCCACTTTTGTTTTGTTCCGCTTGTTTTCAAACTCGGTACCAGGGTTTGATATACTCTGATGATGCACATATTGCAATTTTACGCTAATGGGATGACCTTGAGGTTAAAGGTCAGAGGCCAAACTGAATGCTAGTTTTTCAATTTTAATCATTTCCATAGCTTCAGTTATCCATTCTTTTTTTGAAGGTGCGTCTGCTGCAGTCCAGTTTTTCATTATTATATTATTTGTCACCATACTAAATGACAAAAAAATGTTTATTTTTTTTCACAGAAATGTTCTGAAATATATGCAGATCTCCAAGAAAACTTGTTTGTGGTGTGAGTGAAATGGCAATATTTAACTTTTTCATGACTTGCTTTGTTAAACTAAACCACAAATTCTTAGTTTTGATCCAATCCCAGACCAGATGCAGCAGAATACCCTCTTTACAGTTGCACTTTGAGCACAGATTTTCTGACATTGTGCCCATTTTTGGTAAAATATATTCTGTTTACAATTTTGAATTGTCAGTATATTTTTTGAAGCACAGAAAGGCCATCTGTTTTTGTAACTTGACATGTGTGACGCAGCCGATGCATTTAAACACTTAATTTTTTTAAACAGTTTATTTTTCACATACAGTAGATCTGAACCCTTCTTTAAAAACAAATCTCTGCTCGAGGAAACATATTAAATTGAGACAAATATTACTGTTTTTAGTTCAGTCACTCAGAACAACAGAATCATTGTCACTTACAATGAAAACTGAAGGCATGGTTGTAGCTGTTCAGTGACATCACCATTCACTCACACAGACCAGTGAATCAAGTATGAACAAGGCGTAAAACAACACCTTGCGCACGTCTACAGGTGATTTCACGGTTCATCTCTTTTCTCTGGAGAAAAAGAGAAAAAAGATTGCAAGAAAAGTTGCAATTTGCAAGAAAAAAGTTGCAAATTTATACGAAAAAATTTAAAAATTGACAAAAAAAGTAACAAATTTAAGACATCCTCTCCTTTTAGTGCATTTTCACAAGTGTCTTTGAAACGCACCTTCGGTCAACCAGCTAGGCGAGAACCACGAGAAAGCTCATCGGACATCGGTTGTTTTGGCGCTTCAGTGTTGTTCATTCTGCAAAATGTGTCCAGGCGAATGTAGACGACTTCTAATTAGCATGGGTTCAGTGTCTTCAATGCCTGTGCGCTTTAGCACCCCTTTATTTCTTACAAAATAATTCTGTTTGATGTTTGAGATAAGGCATAGATGACGCTGTTGCAATGTACAGAGTTGCCTTATAAGATGCCCATGTGCTACTACTACGCCATAAAAGTGGCATTAAGCATTGATGGTATACAGTGATTTTAGTTGACATTGTTAGATAATGGGAGTCAAACAACTTTTTCCACAACTGACCAAATGCACAAGATTTTGCTTGAATGTGAGACGTAGTTGTTGTATGTGGGTTTGGCCCTTGGGGCTTGCCATAGCCGTCAGACAGGATGACGTCAGGCGGACTGTGGATGCTGTATATATTCACCTTTTCATGTAATAAAGTTCAGTTTATTGCTCGGCATTAGATGGCTCACTGCTCGCTCATTTCACACATAACAGTAGTAACATACCTTCCTAAGTGCTTGAATATGGTGACATTAGCTAATTTGGTACCATCTACAAAGAACTCTGCTAGCTCTCCCAGTGCACATGGCCTCTGTTTTGGATGTGCTGGGGTGTGGGCCAATACGCTGTGTAAGATCACTGTAGGATGTCAGCACAGACTGCAAGCCTTCTGGGGTATCACTGAAAATCACAGCTTCATTAGCGTACCAAGCAACTCTGATGAATTCTATCAGGGTTTTTAGTCTTGGCTTTGAGCCTGCATCGGTCAAAAAGATCACCATCAAAAAAGCAGAATCTGATTTGTATGCTACAAGTGTGTCTAATGTTTTTAAAGGCAAGCCAAAGTAAGACTGTTGTGTAAATTCCGAAGAGTGTTAGTGCCATCGTTCAACTCCCACCACATGCACTGGAAGCCTTGTGCATTCAGCCTCTCAACCACCGCAGGGAAGTGGGAGCCCTGATTCTCTTTCATCAGATGTGTTATTGTGGAGAAGCTCCAGTTCTGCTAAATGAGTCTTTAATAAGAACAAAAGGTAAATAAATCTGCTAAATGAGCTTTGGCCTGCACCTCCAACATTCCACCAGAGTGCTAGGCACTCAACCTCCTGTCATCAAAGATCAGTATCTGAACTTGTATCATCCACTGCAGGTCATACAAGATCTCTCTTACTAACAAGTACACGTCTCACTATCAAGGATAAACAGAGATTTAAACAGGAAGTCAACTCGCACCTTATGGTGGATCCACACTACAATGTTTGGACTGACATTTTGAAAATCATAGAAATGAGTCCAAACGTTGGAGAAATTATGTTCACGAGCAGGATTTTTTTTTAAGCATGTACCAACTTTTATGAACTTTTGCAAGTGTTTGCTAGCATTTGCCACCATTGCATTCATTTTCTATTAGGAGAGGCAAACTTTTGCCAACTTGGGCTAGCGTACGCGCAGCAGTTGCCAACTCAGGTCAACGTAAGCAAACGGATACTCAGCGTAGGTCAGCTGAGGTCAGCGTCAGGCGACGCTCATATAAAGGTCAACGATTGTGGAGGCTTCCTGGCATTCTGGATCTGCTTTTTGACTGTACACATCTCCCTGTCTCCCTTCTTGGCAATACACTGTCAGTTTCACTGGATAATTTTGTTTGTTATTATTCCTCCTTGGACTGAAGTTGAGACTACTCTGACTTTTTTTTTTTGAGAGAGAGAGAGAGAGAGAGAGAGAGAGAGAGAGAGAGAATGAACGGCCTATATGGGGTAAGTCCTACGTTTTCACTGAAGCAAGAAAAAGTTTAAAGATGCACTCCGGCGGGTCTAAAACCACCTGAAAAACAAATGTGTATTGCCCAAAATTGTATATTGTGGCTTATTATTCACAAAAAAAAAACCTTTTATTGCCTTAGAATTACTTGGAAAGAGCTTGTATGTCTTCCACCTACTTAAGTATGTGCTGATCTATGAATATTCTAATTAGCTCCACCCATACCCCCGCCCACCAGTAATGGATGCTGCAAGGCCAGCCCTCCCCTCTCCTCTGACCTGAGAACACTTAAGACTGCCTCACTAAACAGTGGCTAGTCAAAACTTTGGAGTGATTCAGCCGTACATGTACAGTACATGCCGCCAACCCTCCCCCCAAAGCGAGCTTGCTCTCGGTGGTCCCACCTGGAGACTGACAGGTGCTCACCGGGCAGTTCGCTGGGGGCCAGCGGTCCAGCTGGCTTGCTGTTGTGGCCCATCAGTCAGAAGAAACGTCGGTGTTGACCAGAAGAACTGCCGCTTGCACGTGCAATTGGGCTGGCCTACCCGGATCCAGTTGAGCACCATGAGTGGAGGGCGCTCTGCTCGGCATTCCTTCTTCATGGAGTGTTGCTGTCGCTCTGCAACCCAGTTGTTAAGGGAGAGAGCCACCATTGTGAATACTTTCCAGATGCACTGTATATTGTATGGCTGCCCAGGACCAGCCCGCACTCTTGGCACCATGCCTAATGTCAGCTGCCCACTGTTCTGTACTGTTATTCACATGCTAACAGCTAATAAAGTTCACCTAAACTCACAGTTGGTGTTCACCTTATTTCCAGACATAACGGTCTTGGCTGTCGATTACAGCGTGAACCAACCTGTTCCTCAGACAAAAGAACTACCAAAACATTGCCACCTGGCACCAATCCCAGGCTAAATTAAAACGATTACAGCCGTCTGCAGCAAATTAGAAAGAGCTTGTCTCAGTGTGGTCAGAGCTGCTGAAAGTGGGGGCTACAGTAATGTGGATTTATTGGTTAATTTAGGAGCGTGGGGCGAATGTGGCCTCGTGTAGTGGATCTCTGGGAGGAGTGTAATTACAGGCTCAGTGTGCAGCTGCAGGCCTCCCGCCGCACAACCGCTGCCGCCGCTGGGCCAAATCTCTCTGAATGAAAGTATCTGAAGGAAAATTCACATTTCCTGGGTGTGCATCATGAATAAAGAAATGACTCACATTTACAGAAGTGCTTTTCTGCTCTGGAATCATCGTTCAGAGTCTGCAGCCTGCAGCTCTGCTGCCGATGACCTACTGACTCCCCGTTACTTTGATTGAAGGTTTAACCTCTTAACATTGCGGTGTTCTGCCAATGGGACAGTTCAAATTTTCTACTATCACTCTGAAGAAATAATTAGATTTTCTTTGCCTATGCTAAATTTAGGGAATTTGGCTGGAATGCTCAGAAGTTAAAAGGAAAGTTTCAAATCTACAAGAAAAAAGTGGCAAATATTTGAGAAAAAAAGTTGCAAATTTGCAAGAAAAAGTTGCAAACTGAGGAGAAAAAAGTTGCAAGAGATAGGGCATCCACCTCACAACCAGGGGGTCGTGGGCTCAGATCCTGGCTGGGTCATACCAAAGACCATGCAAAAATGGCACTTCCTGGCTTGTAGCTTGGTGCTCAGTGGAAATAGAATGGAGGAAGGAAAGTTTGTTACCCAGCCACAGGGGCGCACAAGCCAATGTACTCCTTGTGCCGGTCCCAAGCCCGGATAAATGGGCAGGGTTGCATCCCGCGTAAAAATCCTTACCAAATCAACATGCGGATCATCGCGATATGAGGTGAGGATACACTGTGGAGACCCCAAAAGGCAGCAGCCGAAAGATTTAAAAAAATCAACAAAAAACCCCCCAAGAGAATTGATTTTATTCCTAAATCATGAATGTCCCAGAAAAATGTTGGCAAATTTATGAGAAACATGACAAGAAAAATGATTTTTTTTTTTCAAGTCATAAAATATAAAGAAATTACAATTTAAATTTTAAAGAGAGAAAAAAAATATAATGAAAGAAATCACAAATTCACAGCGGAGAGGATCATTGGTACCGACCTACCCTCCATTGAGAACTTATATCGGTCCATAACCAGGAAACGGGCGGGAAACATCTGTGCTGACCCATCACACCCCGGCCACAAACTGTTTGAACTTCTATCTTCTGGTCGTCGTTACAGATCACTGAAGGTCAAAACCACCCGTCACAGGAACAGTTTCTTTCCTCAAGCCATCACTCTGATGAACTCCTAACATTCACCTAGTCCTACCTGTTGCTGTACTCATGACTTTTCATCCATTATTACATTGCACATAACTCTCACACTGCTTTTTACTTCATTCACATTATATCACTGAATCTGAGTCCACATTGAAATACTGTGTGATTGTATATTTTTTCATATATTTCTGCAAAGTGTGGTTAGTCCGAGTAAATAACTGCATATATTCCTGTATATATTTGCATCCTTTTATAGAAACGTGGACAGACTGTAATTTACTGTACATACTGTGGTTGTCATTGAATCCTTATTTAAATCCTTCACCTGAACAACGAGAGCAAGTTTTTAGCCAAAGTCAAATTCCTTGTATGTGTTGTGCATACTTGGCCAATAAAGCTGATTCTGATTCTGATTCTGATTCTGATTCTGAGAGAAGTTACCTATTTTATATGAAAAAAAAGGCACAAATCTTGAAGAAAAAACTTTACAACTTCTTGAAAAAAGATGATGGAAATTTACTAGAAAAAGTCTGAAAACTACAAGCAAAAGTGTTGCAAATAATCAAAAAGTCGCAAGTTAGAAAAAAGTTATTTGTTTAACTTAGCAGATTTATCTTCCCTTTTAAGGCTCAGATGTGTTTGTGGCTCCATGTCATTTGTTTTTGATGGAAATGTCCCCGTTCTGTCCTCCAGGCTCCATCGGCGCTGAGCTGACCGCCGCCAACGTGAGCGTGTTCATCACCTCAGACGCAGGAAACACGTGGAGACAGGTGAGGGCCGATCACTGTTGGGGGGAGGGGGCACTGCTGCTGGTAGTCAGGCCCCGATGCAAGATTGTGTTTAGGGGCCCCTGTTTTTGTAATAGGGAAGAGTTCAAACCATCCATCCATCCATCTTCTTCCGCTTAATCCTTTTCGGGTCGCAGGGGGGCTAGAGCCTATCCCAGCATCTTTGGGCGAGAGGCAGGGTCCACCCTGGACAGATCGCCAGTCCACCGCAGGGCCAACACAGAGAGACAGACAACCATTCACTCTCACAGTCATACCTAAGGACAATTTAGAATCCCCAGTTTTAAACCCTTTAAAACAAAGTTGATAAACACAAACTTGAGTCATTGTCTAGAATGATGAAGAGAGAAAATTTAAGGCCTTATATAGAATAAAAACTTAATAAGCATTCATGCATATGTTGCACATTTAAAAGAAAAAAGTCACAAATTTACAACAAAAAAGTAGCAAATTTATGAGGAAAAAATATCAAATTTATGAAGGAAAAATGTTCACAAGAAAAAAATGAAAATTTATGAAAAAGGATTGCAAATTTATGAGGAAAAAGTAGCAAATTTATGAAAAAAATTGCATATTTAAATGAACAAAGTTGCAGTTTTATGAGAAAAAGTTGAAAATTTATGAGAAAATAAGTTGGAAATCTAAGAAAAAAGTTTGAAATCAATGAGGAAAAAAGTTGCAGATTTATGAGAAAAAAAGTTGCAGATTTATGAGAAAAAAGTGGCAGATTTAAAAGAAAAAAGTTGCAGATTTATGAGAAAAAAGTTGCAGATTTTAAAAAAAAAGTTGCCGATTTATGAAAAAACATTTGCAGATTTATGAGAAAAAAAAGTTGCAGATTTGAAAGAAAAATGTTGCAAATTTATGAGAAAAATTTGCAGATTTATGAGAAAATAATTTGCAGATTTAAAAGAAAAAAATTGCAAATTTATGAGAAAAAAGTTGCAGATTTAAAAAAAAGTCGCAAATTCATGAGAAAAAGTTGCAGATTGAAAAGAAAAAAGTTGCAAATTTATGAGAAAAAGTTGCAGACATATCAGAAAACAAGTTGCAGATTTATGAGAAAATAATTTGCAGATTTAAAAGAAAAAAAATGCAAATTTATGAGAAAAAAGTTGCAGATTTAAAAAAAAGTTGCAAATTCATGAGAAAAAGTTGCAGATTGAAAAGAAAAAAGTTGCAAATTTATGAGAAAAAGTTGCAGATTTATGAGAAAACAAGTTGCAGATTTATAAGAAAAAAGTTGCAAATTTATGAGAAAAAGTTGCAGACTTATCAGAAAACAAATTGCAGATTTATGAGAAAAAAGTTGCAGATTTAAAAGAAAAAAGTTGCAGATTTGTGAAATAAAAAAACTTGCAGATTTAGGAGACAGCAAGTTGCAGATTTATGAGAAAAAAAAGTTGCAGATTTGAAAGAAAAATGTTGCAAATTTATGAGGAAAAAGTAGCAAATTTATGAAAAAAATTGCATATTTAAATGAACAAAGTTGCAGTTTTATGAGAAAAAGTTGAAAATTTATGAGAAAATAAGTTGGAAATCTAAGAAAAACGTTTGAAATCAATGAGGAAAAAAGTTGCAGATTTATGAGAAAAAGTTGCAGACATATCAGAAAACAAGTTGCAGATTTATGAGAAAATAATTTGCAGATTTAAAAGAAAAAAAATGCAAATTTATGAGAAAAAAGTTGCAGATTTAAAAAAAAGTTGCAAATTCATGAGAAAAAGTTGCAGATTGAAAAGAAAAAAGTTGCAAATTTATGAGAAAGTTGCAGATTTATGAGAAAACAAGTTGCAGATTTATAAGAAAAAAGTTGCAAATTTATGAGAAAAAGTTGCAGACTTATCAGAAAACAAATTGCAGATTTATGAGAAAAAAGTTGCAGATTTAAAAGAAAAAAGTTGCAGATTTGTGAAATAAAAAAACTTGCAGATTTAGGAGACAGCAAGTTGCAGATTTATGAGAAAAAAAAGTTGCAGATTTGAAAGAAAAATGTTGCAAATTTATGAGGAAAAAGTAGCAAATTTATGAAAAAAATTGCATATTTAAATGAACAAAGTTGCAGTTTTATGAGAAAAAGTTGAAAATTTATGAGAAAATAAGTTGGAAATCTAAGAAAAAAGTTTGAAATCAATGAGGAAAAAAGTTGCAGATTTATGAGAAAAAAAGTTGCAGATTTATGAGAAAAAAGTGGCAGATTTAAAAGAAAAAAGTTGCAGATTTATGAGAAAAAAGTTGCAGATTTTAAAAAAAAAGTTGCCGATTTATGAAAAAACATTTGCAGATTTATGAGAAAAAAAAGTTGCAGATTTGAAAGAAAAATGTTGCAAATTTATGAGAAAAATTTGCAGATTTATGAGAAAATAATTTGCAGATTTAAAAGAAAAAAATTGCAAATTTATGAGAAAAAAGTTGCAGATTTAAAAAAAAGTCGCAAATTCATGAGAAAAAGTTGCAGATTGAAAAGAAAAAAGTTGCAAATTTATGAGAAAAAGTTGCAGACATATCAGAAAACAAGTTGCAGATTTATGAGAAAATAATTTGCAGATTTAAAAGAAAAAAAATGCAAATTTATGAGAAAAAAGTTGCAGATTTAAAAAAAAGTTGCAAATTCATGAGAAAAAGTTGCAGATTGAAAAGAAAAAAGTTGCAAATTTATGAGAAAAAGTTGCAGATTTATGAGAAAACAAGTTGCAGATTTATAAGAAAAAAGTTGCAAATTTATGAGAAAAAGTTGCAGACTTATCAGAAAACAAATTGCAGATTTATGAGAAAAAAGTTGCAGATTTAAAAGAAAAAAGTTGCAGATTTGTGAAATAAAAAAACTTGCAGATTTAGGAGACAGCAAGTTGCAGATTTATGAGAAAAAAAAGTTGCAGATTTGAAAGAAAAATGTTGCAAATTTATGAGGAAAAAGTAGCAAATTTATGAAAAAAATTGCATATTTAAATGAACAAAGTTGCAGTTTTATGAGAAAAAGTTGAAAATTTATGAGAAAATAAGTTGGAAATCTAAGAAAAACGTTTGAAATCAATGAGGAAAAAAGTTGCAGATTTATGAGAAAAAAGTAGCAGATTTTAAAAAAAAAGTTGCCGATTTATGAAAATTTTTTTGCAGATTTAGGAGACAGCAAGTTGCAGATTTAAAAAAAAGTTGCAGATTTGAAAGAAAAATGTTGCAAATTTATGAGAAAAAAGTTGCAGATTTATGAGAAAATAATTTGCAGATTTAAAAGAAAAAAATTGCAAATTTATGAGAAAAAAGTTGCAGATTTAAAAAAAAGTTGCAAATTCATGAGAAAAAGTTGCAGATTGAAAAGAAAAAAGTTGCAAATTTATGAGAAAAAGTTGCAGACTTATTAGAAAACAAGTTGCAGATTTATGAGAAAATAATTTGCAGATTTAAAAGAAAAAAATTACAAATTTATGAGAAAAAAGTTGCAGATTTAAAAAAAGTTGCAAATTCATGAGAAAAAGTTGCAGATTGAAAAGAAAAAAGTTACAAATTTCTGAGAAAAAGTTGCAGATTTATGAGAAAACAAGTTGCAGATTTATAAGAAAAAAGTTGCAGGTTGAAAAGAAAAAAGTTGCAAATTTATGAGAAAAAGTTGCAGACTTATCAGAAAACAAGTTGCAGATTTATGAGAAAAAAGTTGCAGATTTAAAAGAAGAAAGTTGCAGATTTGTGAAAAAAAAAACTTGCAGATTTAGGAGACAGCAAGTTGCAGATTTATGAGAAAAAAAAGTTGCAGATTTGAAAGAAAAATGTTGCAAATTTATGATGAAAAAGTAGCAAATTTATGAAAAAAAATTGCATATTTAAATGAACAAAGTTGCAGTTTTATGAGAAAAAGTTGAAAATTTATGAGAAAATAAGTTGGAAATCTAAGAAAAAAGTTTGAAATCAATGAGGAAAAAAGTTGCAGATTTAAAAGTAAAAGTTGCAGATTTATGAGAAAAAAGTTGCAGATTTATGAGTAAAAAAGTTGCAGATTTATGAGAAAAAAGTTGCAGATTTAAAAAAAAAAGTTGCAGATTTATGAGAAAAAAGTTGCAGATTTAAAAAAAAAAGTTGCAGATTTGTGAAAAAAAAAACTTGCAGATTTAGGAGACAGCAAGTTGCAGATTTATGAGGAAAAAAAGTTGCAGATTTGAAAGAAAAATGCTGAAAATTTATGAGAAAAAAGTTGCAGATTTTTGAGGAAAAAAAAGGATACAAGAAATATTCCAAATTTGGTGGCAGTTCACTGGCCCCCTCCTGGATGTACCCCTGTGGGTACCAGGAACGTCTTTTTTGTAAACAGTGTCCGACGTCTGAGACGAGCTCATTCGCTGATCCACAGCTGATTATATTTCCTGCACCATCCTGGCTTATTTTGATACTGTATATCTTGACCGTGGCAGCTGGGTAGACTTGGCTGCTAATGTTGGCCGGTCTGAGTGGCCACAGCCGCGACGTCTGACTGACTTTGAGGTCGACCTGTCGGGGAAAAACTGACCTGAGTCTGCTGGCCTTCAGCTGTGACTCAACATCCCTTTATGTCTGTTTTCTATACGTTCTATCCACCCCGTTGGACACCTCTTAGTGACGCTCTTTTAATCACACAGGCAGACATGGAAAAAAAATTAGCAATTTTTTTTAGAGAAAAGTTGCAAATTTTTGAGAAAAAAATTGCAACTTTTCAAGAAAAATAGTCAAGATTTACAAGGAAAAATTTGCAAATTTTTGACAAAAAAGTTACATATTTACAAGAAAAGTTGCTTTTTTAGGGGAAAAAGTAGCAGATTTATAGGAAAAAAGTTGCAAATCGAGAAAAACTAAAAGATAAATGATAAAAACTTGAAGAAATTTTTTTAAAAGAAAACTTTTTTGTATTTTTGCTTAGAATTTGTGGTTCAAAGTCCTTTTCTTCAGTTCTGTAACATGATGCTGGTGCAGTTAATCTAGTGTAAAAAGTGCCGGCTTGGAACAGCCTGTTTGGAGGCGCGCTCCTCCCTCCGTGTGTAAAATGGTGCTGCAATAATTAAACCCTGAGGCGTTCTGGCCAAAGCATGTCACACATATTTAATTAACACAGCTGCTCCATATATTGACACATTTCCTCCACATATTTCGCTTCATTTCTGATGTTTGACTTTGATTCCGTGTATCAGATTTCACCTCACACAGCTTCACTTTTCATTCCACATGGTAAATGGCGTTCACTTATGTAGCGCTTTTCTTCTCATCTAGGATGACCAAAGCGCTTTACACATCCTGCAGTCCACCCATTCACGCACGCATTCATGGTGGCAGAGCTGCCGTCCGCACAGGCGCTAACCAGGCCACCAGGAGCAACTGGGGGTTCAGTGTCTTGCTCAAGGACACTTGGACAAGCAGACAGCAGATTGAGCGGGAATCGAACCCATGACCCCTCCGATCAGTAGTCGGTCACACTACACCTGCGCCACCGCCGGCGCACATGTTCTGATGTGTTTGCTGACAGTTTCCTTCCATGTATTATTATCACATTAACTCCATATTTCAACTTTGGTCTATAAAAGGTCTCAAATGTAACATCCTGTGCCTATTAACTTGGAAACATTGTCCATCAGCAGCAAAAATCCATGCACACATCTATTTTTTCCCTATTACAACTATAATCAGCAGTCTTCTTCTCATTTCTTGCTAAAGTAATTTAGAATTTTTGGATCGCCATATCTGCCAAGTCGCTGCTGCTGGCTGCTATCGACTCCTCTTAAATATCAACACACCCCGCTCCAGCAAATATGTTCTGTTTATTAGCACCACCGCCTCGTGTCTTATAATTAATACCCACCCAGTTGAGTTGTTAACAAGCAGCCGCTCGCCATATGGAGCAGAGTGAACCGGCTGACCCCCCCCCACCACCACTGTTCCTCCTCATCCTCGCTCAGTCCGACCCCCGGTGACTTCATACACATGCTCACACACAAGCTGAGTTTTCGAGGATCAACAGTCAAATTAGGCCTGTAGAGCGACTGGAATCATTGCCTTATATGGTCATCAGGAAGTGATTTGAGGAGGGGATGGGGGGGGGGGTGTTATCCCCCGTGATAACCTGCTGTCCATTTATAGGTGAAAATCAAGGGGGGGCATTTGCACCCCCAACCTGACTAAAGCCAGAATTGTCCTCTATCATCATGAGCCTTTCTAGACCAGTTCTAAGAAGAAAACATTTTTATTTGGTTTTAACTTTTTTCTCAGAAATTTGTGACTTTTTTCCTGTAAATTTGCATCTTTTTGCACATAAATTTGTGAATTTTTCCTGTAAACTTGCAACTTTTTTCCTCATAAATCGGCAACTTTTTTCTCAGAAATTTGTGACTTGATTCTCAAAAAATTGCCCATTTCTCATAAATTTGCAAAAAAAAAAAAAAAACTCTTGCAAATTTTCCTCTAAATTTTCAGTTTTTCCTCATAAATTTTTGACTTTTTTTTTCTTAAAAACTAAGACTTTTTTCTTGTAAATTTTCATCTTTTTTTCCCTCATAATTTTTTTGACTTTTCCACATAAATTTTAATTTTTTTTCTTGTAAATTTGCAACTTTTTTCCCTCATAGATCTGAAACTTTTATCTTTTTTTTTTTTAACTTTTTTTCCCCTCAAAAAATACAACTTTTTCTCATGAATTTGCAAAAAAAATTCTAAATTTGCAATATTTTTTTGATAAAAAGTTGCAAAGTTACTAGAAAAAAAGTTGTACTTTTTTGAGAAAAAAGTTCCAAATTTACAGAGAAAAAGTTGCAAATCGAGAAAAACTTTAAAATTTAAAGGAAAAAAGTGTAAACTTCTGAGTAAAATGTGTTTTTTTAAAGAAAAAGTTCAAATCACCTCCTGGCTTTAATAACCCAGTGGGTGGCGGCACGGTGGCCATGTTTCTTTTTTGTCTTTAATTTCCAGTCCTAATATAAAGACATATAGAGTGTGAACCATCTGGTGCCTGGTGTGTTTTCACTAATTAAACTCAGCGGTGAGGAATCACCGTTTGAAAGCTAATGAAGCGGAACGCCGCCACGATGTGTTCTTGTTTCCCTTCCTCTTCTCGTCCCTGCAGATCTTTGATGAGGAGTACGCCGTGCTCTATCTGGACCAGGGAGGAGCCTTGGTGGCAATAAGACACACGCCGCTCCCCATCCGACACCTGTGGTGAGTCATTCTGACAGGGCCCCTGTTCGTCACAGCACGACTGATTGCCTGGGAGAAAGCTGAGATAGTCAAACACAGGCAGATGAGTTTGTCAGCTCAGAACCCCCCAGCTGTGGAGAATGACCACTCTGACGATTGTCATTCAGTTTCTCCTCTCTGCTTTCTAATGAGTCCTCTCCGCTCTCAGCTGACGGCTGCTCACCAAGGCCCCACGCTGAATGTGAAATGGAGCCGTCAGATTTGTCCCGGGGTCATCGGTGCAGCCGGGGGCCGCTGGTGGTGGGGGATTAGCAGCAGCTGTTTGCTGTCTTTCTTTTTGCAGGCTGAGCTTCGACGAAGGACGCCAGTGGAACAAGTACAGCTTCACCAGCACGCCACTGTTCGTGGATGGCGTCCTCGGGGAGCCGGGGGAGGAGACGCTCATCATGACGTGAGTGGCACGCATGCGCTAACCAAATAAATGTTCGGGAATATTTCCAAGAAAAAAAGGAGCACATTTTTTGACAAAAAAGTTACAAATTTAAGAGAAGATACACTTTTATTAGTCCCACAATGGGGACATTCCAGGATTGCAGCAGCAAAGGGATAGCAGCACTCAGAGCAGTAGTAAATAAGATAATAAGAACTGGTGAGCCAAAGCAGTAAATGAATATACACATGTACACAGTTAGGGCGCATTCACACGGCCACTGTTTGGCCCGGACTAAAGAACCAAAGAGTGTATTCTGTGGATAGTTCAGTTCGTCTGAACGCGCGTTGGAACTCTGGTGCGCACCAAACAAGCGAAGTCTGGTCCCCCTGAGAACGGGGGGTCTCGGTTCGCTTGCAAACAAGTCTGGTGCGCCTCGCATGCCATGTGAGTGCAAACGGAGTATCCAGCTGACCAAAGGGCAGACGTGTAACCACAGCAACACGTAGTGAGAAGAGAAAGTGGCGTTTACGGTAAAGGTGCCTTCACACTACTACTACTACATCAAACGTGAACGGGCAAATTTTTCGCGCAGCACGATTACATTATAACTCAATGTAAATACATGAAAAGACATGAATTCACCGTCTGGGTGAGACGCAGACAGACAAAGTTGCCACTCACCTGAAAAAGTTGTCCCTGCCCTGTCCGTGGTAGGAATCATGGGTAAATAAATCCAACATCCCAATTCAGCTGGACAGCTCCGGGTCCTTCTGCCTCCGTTTTGGGTAGAAAATAATAATAAAGACAACCGTGCGGATCCAAGAAATACTTTTACCGGAGGAAACCGAGGAAAAAAGTTTAAAAAAAAAAATGTCTCTTGGACTTGGAGTAGTGGGTAGTGAGGAAATGCAGCCTCTGATAGATATTTGGTCTTAGGACCAGATTTTTCAGCTGCTTGTGGCTGCACACAAGAACGCCAATGTCTTGAAAACATTTAGCAACATGATGGCGGCACCGGGGTTTATACAGACAGCGGAGCTTCTTATTTTTATTTGTCTGTGGTGGAAAAATGCCTCAGCTGAAGGGAACGGTGTTGTGCTGAGAATTACTCGCTTGCCAAGAATTGCATCCCATCATTGACTAAACATAATTTAAAGATTATTTACAAGCAGTAATAACAATTTTTACTTCTAAAAATGCACAAATGGTTACAAACCTGGCTGTAGTCTTATATTTTATAGTCTTGGTGGATGGGATGCAATTCTTGGCAAGCGAGCATTCACCCTCAGTCATGGCAGCGTGTTCCTCCATGAATGTTGTACCAAAGAACGATACCTTCGTGTATCCAGCCTGACATTTCAAGACGGAGGATTCCTTGATGTTAGCGTCTGACTCTGCCTTACTTCCCCATTCACCAGACGACACGGACAGCCTCGGATCGTTCCAGCCTTAAGTACGTTTGCCTTTCTCTGTGTGCCCAGCGGACGTCGGCACTAGGCATCTCTCCAGGCTGTGGAACATCCAGGTGGCTTCCCTGTATGTCTGGTGGCCGTTTATTCATCATTACAACTCTCTGTATTTTTGTGGTCAACTGGACTGGTTATTTCATTATGGTTTAAGTTAATAAATGGCACGTTCTACTCCAGCACTTGAGTTTTTCATTCCCTCCCTCGTGTGCCGCGCTATGGCGCACGAGGAATCATGACAGCTCCCTGGATGTTTACCGATGTTGTTGGGGATTGTCTTCACCTGCGGCAGTCCACCACCAGTTCTTTGGTTTTCCTTGCGTTGATCTGGAGGCAGTACAGCAGATACCAGTCCACAAAGTCTTGGATGAGTCCTCTGTACTCCAAATCATCCCCATCAGAGATCAGGCCAATGGTCGCAGAGTCATCAGAGAGCCTCTGTAGATGGTGGTGTGGTGTGGTGTGGTGCGTGAAAAGTCAGCAGTGTAGAGGGTGAACAGGAAGGGAGCCAGAACTGTTCCCTGGGGGGCCCCGTAATGCAGATGATGGTGTCAGACGCACAGTCCTGGGTTGTCACAAACTGTGGCCAGTCTGTGAGGTAGTCCAGGATCCACGATGACAGGTGCTGGTCCACACCTGCACACAGCAGCTTGTCTCTCAGGATCACTGGTTGGATGGTGTTGAAAACGCTGGAGAAATCAAAGAACATGATCCTCACGGTGCTTCCAGGCTTCTCCAGGTGGGACAGGGAACAATGCAGGAGGAAGATCATTGCATCCTTCACCCCGATGCCATGTTGGTAGGCAAACTGAAGTGGGTCCATTGCTGGTCCAACCACAGGATGGATGTGGGCAAGGAGCAGCCCATCCAGGGTCTTCATGAGGTGTGATGTGAGGGCCACTGGTCTGTAGCAGTTCAGGTCCTTGGGGTGCAGAGTCTTCAACACGGGTACCACACAGGATGTTTTCCATAGCTGTAGTACCTTCCCCAGCTTCAGGCTCAGACTGAAGATGTGCTCCACAATCCCCCACAGCTGGCCTGCGCAGGACTTGAGGAACCTCGAGATGATGCCGTCCGGACCAGCAGCCTTCCTTGCCTTGATATTCTTCAACTCAGATCTCACCTGGGTCTTGGTTCCCTCATTTCCACCAAATAAGAACCAGTGCTAGTTTGGTTCTGGTGCTTGTGCCGGTGCTTAACCAGTTCAACTGTAGCGCCTCATAAGAACCAGTTGGTTTTCCACCGACATGGAGCTAGTCGGGTATTACGTCAGGGCTACAGCATTACGTAGTGTGAAGCGTCTTTATGGAACTCCACAGAACACCACAGAAGAAGAAGTAAAAAGAGGAAATGAAGAAGCAGCGCTAACTTGTCAACATGGAGGAGTTTGTTGTCTCTCTGGGAGTGCTGCTTTTATTATTCCAAACCTGTATTACCATCCACAAACAATTTTATTCTTAATTGCAGAGAACGACGGCTATGTTTAAGGAAACCAGTAATTATCAATATTTCAGTTATCAGCCATTGTTAGCTCAAGTCTGTAGCTCAACTAGCTAGTATTGACTACACTTTTAAATGTTATATTTATATCAATTCTGTAATAGGTGGTGTTATGGCAAAAAGTGATCAGCTGCCCAAAAAATGATCGTCAGGTACCATATTGCTGTTATGGGGTTATATTAGCCGTTAAATATATATTTCAACACATAAACAGTACTTAGAAACATATTTAATGTCCCCCCCCCCCCCCCAGCCAATCGCAGCAGATGACTGCCCCTCCCTGAGCCTGGTTCTGCTGGAGGTTTCTTCCTGTTAAAAGGGAGTTTTTCCTCTCCACCGTCGCCAAGTGCTTGCTCACAGGGGATCGCCTGATTGCTGGGGTCTTTCTGCAACTGTGAGGGTTCCCCCTACAGTTGATAGTGCTATGAGATGACTGTTGTTGTGAAATGGCGCTATATAAATAAAGTTGAATTGAATTTAGACCCTGTATAATTTGGATGGAAATACACTGGACTGCCCCCTTGTGGACAACATTAGATTTTTTGGTCTAATTTTGGCAGCAGTCGCCAACACTGAAATAAAAACGTAACACCCTCATCCCTTCATCCTCCACAATTCCTGACCGTCTGCTTTTCCTTTACACAAATCTAAACGTCAAAAAAAAAGATTCCTCTGAAGGTCTCGCCGACATTTAAACGGACTTGGCTCCAGATCACGATCACAGGAGATTCGGCACCCGGCGATGGCGTGACTGAGCGGGATGAAGGTGAGAAAGTTTCATCGGAGAAGTGTGAAGTGCATTAAAAACGCAGGAGGAGCGTGCCTGCAGAAATAGGATTTATGAAGATTCTTCAATTATTATTAGAAGGGCCTAGAGCACACGCAGCAGAAATGTGGGAGCCGGGGAGGCGGTATCGACGGGTTCTACCTCCGAAAACATCAATGTTTGATGACCGCTGCCGTCAGATCAGCTGCAACAGACTGGTGGAGGGACGAGCCGTCAGAGAGAGATGGAACGCGGCGGGGGGCGGGGTTTAAATGAGAGGTCTGCAACCTGACGCTCACATCTGTCAGTCTCGCGGGCCTTAAAGCAACTCTCTGTACACGGGGCCATATGTTAGTTCTTAACAAGGGGGTGGGGCTTGTTCACAAATTCAGCACGAGGTATAAACATATAAATGAAAATGATGTACAGATCTGCAGGAATAATGATGGAAAAATATGATATAAAAGATATCAATTTAAAAATGAAAAAGGTCACAAATTACAATTTAATTAGTTTAATTAATTCTAATTAAAAAAAAAAAACTATTAAAATTACAAGTATCCTGATGAATGTTGGAAACTTACAAGGAAAATATGTTGCAAATTTATGAGGAAAAAAGCAGCAAATTTTTTAGAAAAAAGTTGCAAATTTACATGAAAAAAATTTGTGTTTTTGTGAGAACAGTTTACCAAATTTATTAGGGTATTTAATATTAATTTTTTTCTGAAATTTGTAAACTTTTGAGAAAAAAATCCCAATTTATAAGGAAAAAAGTGGCCAATTTTTTAGAAAAAAAAAATACAAATTTGAAGAAAAAAGTTGCAAATTTAGACATAAAAGTTTCATATTTACACAAAAAAAGTTGTGAATTTTTGAGAAAAAAATTGCAAATTTACAAGACAGATTTTTTAAATTTTTTCTATGGACCAGACACCTTCTTTATTAGCAGCGGTTTGCTACTGTTAGCATTGTTAGCCATTCACTCATTCAGTGTTGTTTCTGTATTTATTACACCCCAGGGACCAGTCATATGCTATTGACCAGTATTTGTTAGCATGTCACTAAGTCAGACAACAAAAGCTATTAGCTGACGTTAGCTTCAAACGTGGCATTACCGTCAAAACGGAGATCTCAGAGAAATGACAAAAGATGGAGGGTTGGGTGAACTGAGGCTCATAAGCATTTTTGAAAAAGTAGGCTATAACACAACCTGTGTGCTGCTTCCATCCATCCATCCATCCATTCATCTTCTACCACTTTTCCGGCAGTCCGGGTCGCAGAGGCAGCAGCTCAAGCAGAGTAGCCCAGACTTCCCTCTCCCCGGCCTGTGTGCTGCTTCCCCGTGTGTAAAATGATGCTAAAGTAATTAAACCCTGAGGTGTTCTGACTGTCAGCATGTGGAAAATATTCACCTTCTACTCTTACTGATAGTTTAGTGTTTGTGTCTCTGTGCGGTTTGTTTTGTGGGGGCTAAAACTGGCCTTAAACAACTGTGTGCCCAGAGTAGCAGTTGTGGTGGGAACATCATCAGTTTTCATAATGGCACTGTGTGTGGTTTTCTTCCCCATTTTTCTTAATTTCTACTGGTCGTGGTGGCGGTGGCCAGCTGACTCCACGGATAATTGACAGGCTGATTGTGATGAATTTGTGTTGTTATGAATTCTGCGTGTGTTTAACAGGAGATGGAATATTTATCTGGTTAGGAGCCATTAAAACAGACGTGGATATTCAGTCTGATCAGAGCTTTTAGAGAGAAGAACGAAGGCTGAATCATTTAGTGGGTTTTCATGTTGTTTTGGACTTCATCAGCCTGGAACGTCTTCAGCATGAAGACAGAATCAGCAGTTTACGCTGAAAACCAACACCTTTATGAAGGAAAACGTTTGTCAGACATAATGTTGCAATTTTAGGGAAAACATTTCTATTTTACAAGAGGAATAAAGCTGAAAATGATGAGGGAAAGTTGTTTTGCAATTTTTTGTTTTGCACAAATTTTGTTAAAAATTGAAAATTAATGAGAGGTAAAGCAGGAAATCTGGGGAGGTTTTTAAAATTTTTGACAAAAAAAAGCCCCAGCTTATGAGAAAAAAAAAGCAGCAATTTTAGAAAAAAAAGTTGCGAATTTGAGGAAAAAAGTTGCAAATTTACAGGAAAAAAGTTGCAAACCTACAAGAAAAATAGCAAATTTACAAAAAAAAAAAATGCAAATTTATGAGGGATAACGTTGCACATTTACAAGAAAAAAAAAAAGAAAATTTCTGAGAAAAAAGTCAGATTTATCAGAAAAAAATTAAAATCTGAGAAAAAAGTTGAAAATTTGTAGGAAAAAGCAAATTTACATTTTTTTTTTGCAAATTTGAGGGAAAAGGTGCAAATTTTTTGAGAAAAAAGGTGCACATTTACAAGTAAAAAAATTTAGCAAATTTATGTGAAAGAAGTGGCAAATTTATGAGGAAAAATTCAGAAATTTATGAGAAGTTGAAAATTTACAGAATTTTTTCTGCAGATCTATGAGGGAAAAGGTGCAATTTTTTTTTTTTGAGATGGCATCACAAATTTATGAGAAAAAAAGCTGAAAATTTATGAAAAGGATTTGCATATCTTTGAGAAAAAATGTTAAATTTACAGGAAAAACACAAAATACAAGAATTTTGTTTTGCAAATTTATGAAAAAAAAAGTCAGGGATTTATGAGGGGAAAAAAAGTTAAAATTTATCAGAAAATAGTTGAAAATTTACAGAAAAAAACTGCAATTTTTCAAGATTTTTTTTTTTTTTTTAAAATAAACCAGACCAGTGTGTCGTGATCCAAACCTTTCCTCTTGTTTTCCAGGATCTTCGGCCACGTCAGTCACCGGTCGGAGTGGCAGCTGGTGAAAATCGACTTCAGGTCCATCTTCAACCGGAGGTGCACGGAGGCCGATTATCAGACGTGGCACCTGCACAACCAGGTAACACGGACGCGTGGCACAATACCGCCACGCTCGAAAAGCAGGGATTTGGCCCCTGATTGAACCACGGCACAGCCAATGAGGCTGTGCTTCAGTTGCTAGGTTACTGCTGAAGCATCTTCATGATCACATGTGCAGGTTCTGCTGGGCTTCTTGGGATGATTCCGTCCTCATTTGTGCTGCTGCTGAAGTAAAGCAACTTTCTGGTAAATTTGTGACTTTTTTCTCATAAATCTGCAACTGATGCCCCTGCGATAGAAGATGGATGGATGGAGATTTGCAACTTTTTCTTTAAAAGTTTGTCACTTTTTTCTCATTAATTAGCATTTGTTTCTTGTAAATCAGATTTTTTTTTTCTTGTAGATTTGCAAATTTCTTCTCAAAAAATTGTCATTTTTCCCCTCATATTTTTGCAACTTTTTCCTCTAAATTTGCAGTTTTCTTCCCCATGAATGTGCAACTTTTTTCTGATAAATTTGCGACGTTTTTGTAAATTTGCAACTTTTTTCTCATAAGTCTGTGACTTTTTTTCAAAAAAATTATGACTTTTTTTCTCATAAATTTGCAAGAAAAAACTCTTGTAAATTTGCAACTGGTCCTGTAAATTTTCAATTTTTTTCTTAGATTTGCAACTTTTTTCTGACAAATTTGTGACTTTTTTCTCATAAATTAGCATTTTTTTCTTGTAAATTTACTAGTTTTTCTTGCAGATTTGCAACTTTTTCCTCAAAAATTTGCCACTTTTTTCCTCATAAATTTGCCTTTTTTTCTTGTAAATTTACTAGTTTTTCTTGTAGATTTGCAACTTTTTTTCTCAAAAAATTGTCATTTTATTCCTCAGTTTTGCAACTGTAAATTTGAAATTTTTTTCCACATGAATGTGCAGCTTTTTTCTGATAAATCTGTGACTTTTTTCTTGTAAATTTGCAACTTTTTGTCATAAATCTGCATCTTTTTTCTCCTAAAGCTGGCTTTTTCTCAAAAAATGTTTTTGTTTTTTCTTATAAATTTGGAAAAAAAATTCTTGTAAATTTGCATTTTTTCCTGTAAATTTACAATTTTTTTTTTTGTAAATTTGCAGCACTCAGCAGGATGTTGGTTAAATATTTATTCTGTATAATTAAATTTTAACTTGTGATTTTTTTTAAGTTTTCATCTTTTTCCAAATCTTTGTACCTTAATTCTTGCAAATTTGTACCTAATTTCAGTTTTTCCACCGGCAACATTTCTGCATGGCGGTACACCATGCCAGAGACCTGAGCCACCACGCTAAAGAAGATAAATGAAGGAATGATGCTCCGCAAGCGCGCACGTGAACAACACACATGACAGTCACCCGCTCGTTGGAGTTCTGGAGCGCGCCGCCCGTGTGAGCGTTCCAGTCGGCAGACCGACCTGTCTAGCATCACTCTCCATGAGGCAAACCTGATTCCGAGTCAGAGTAAAGCACGAGCTTATTTAAGTACTTTAACGAGGAAAAAAAAGCAGAAGAGGTATGTAAGCAGTGAAGGCATTTATGGTGGTTTTAACCTGCTGGTAATGGGAACAGTAATGAGTCGCTTAGCAAACAGGTGTGGTTAGGCTTCATATGCAGGCTAATGAGGGAAAGGCAAGGGTGACTGAACTGCTGAGGATTTACTTCACCAGCCACTACAATATTAATTATGTTCATTATCATGTACCTGGCAAGTCACCGACCTGCAAGTCACTGGCAAGTGACCAAAATTGACAAAGTCAGTGACTTAAATCCATTAACATCCTCCAGCCTTCAGACGAACTAAACGTGCCAATATTTGGATTTCAAAATTGGGGAGGTTTTTCCTGCTGTCTGGGTGGTGAGGAGAGTTCTAAAAAACTATAAGTATATAGAAATATTATAACAGAAATAACTGCATCTTTGGTCATTTAAGTTCATTTATTTCCATCCATCCATCTTCTACTGCTTTTCTGGATGTCCGGGTCATGGAAGCAGCAGTTCAAGCAGAGAAGGCCAGACTTCCGTCTCCCTGGCCACCTGCTCCAGCTCTTCAGAGAGGATATCAAGGTGTTCCCAGACCAGCTGGGAAACATAGTCTCTGCAGCGAGTCCTTAATTTATTTCATTAAATGTAATTTTATTAATAATTATATTTCTTAGAAATCAGAGTTAAATTATTGTTCTGTTTGCTCTGCAAAATTATGGTCAAAAGTTTAAATTGTGTGAGGAAAATAAAACCAAAGTTTTACACAACAATCTGTTTCAAATTTCTAAAAAAAAAAAAAAATCTCCAGCAATTTTATTAAAAAAATAGACTAATATGAGCCATAAAATAATCTACAAGCTTATAATAAAGTCTCAAATGTACAGAAAAGTCATAATTTTACAAGAGGAAATTAGAAATAAGGAAAATGTTTCAAATTTAGTTAAATTTATAGAGAACAGTAGAAAACTAAGAAAATGGTTTTGAATTTTGGAGAAAAACCTCAAACCTTCAAGACTCAAGTCATTACTCAAGTTTTTATTTAAGTGGGCCCTTTTTGTATCCTAAAGTTGCCTTCACACCAAACGCGAACGGGTGGCGCAAATCCATACAAAGTGAATGGAAAGAGGCAAGTACGTGCGAAACTGTGAATTTGCGCGTTCACGTCCGAGGTAATATGCTAGCTTTGAGATTCTGCCGTCACCGGAGTAAAAGTATCACCATTGCAGAGTCAACTAGTCTGAAAATAAGGCTGCCATTCACCTGGAAACAGGAGGACCGGGAGCTTTTCAGCTAGATCGGAATGTCGGAGTTATTTACCCTCGGATTCCTGCCATGGACATGCTAACAAGGCTAGCAAGCTAGCAACGGAAACACTCATCATCTTGTAAAGTTTTGAAGACAGGGACAACTTTTTCAGGTGAGCTCCCCGTCGGCTAATGTAAACCTAAAGCATGACATTATTTTGAGGATTTCCACAATAGGTTGAACACTGCTGCAGAAGTTTTAAAGGTCACTTTGCCTGTCTGCATCTCACTCAGACCGTGAATTCATGTCTGTTCGTGTGTTTACATTGAGTTATAATTTAATCACACTGCTCAAAAAAATTTGCTCGTTCGTGTTTGGTCTGAATGCACCTTTACTTAACTCAGCTAGAAATTTTTGGATGTCTATTTTTAATTATTAATTTCAAAGCACTTTTACGTGAGTAGAATTTCTGGCTACTATACCCACCTCTGATCATATAATTTAAGTATGCATGAGTACATTACTATTATGAATGTTTTTTTTCTTCCCTTTCCTACTCTCTCAATGGAAAAAAAGAAACACTAGACTAAAAATGTAAAAAAAAAAAGTGCATATTTTTGTCATTTATGTGAATCGTGACAAAAAAACCTGCAGGACAAAATATGACACTTAGCATTTTCTAACCTGTTTGTATAGCACCATAGACAGAGAGAGAACCTAAATTAGGCAGGGCTTAGAGAGGGAAAGATGAGACAGAAGAGAGGAGCCAAGGGGAGGTAAGTGTTCAGGCAGGGGGGCCAGGAGAGGTGAGAGCAGAGGGAGGAGAGAAGGACGACACCAGTAAAAAGTCCAAACACAGGATGTCTGGGTGGGAGCCCAACTGGCCCAATATTCCAGCATTCAAGCCTTGGTTGTACAGTACTTCAAATGGTAATTTCCATATGCAAAGTTACTGTGTAAAAAAATGAAATAAATAGTATAAAATTAACATATTCCGGTTACAATAGTGCCTGCCATGTGTTTTCTGACCCCCCCCCCCCCCCCCCGGAAAAATATGTTGCCACGGCACCAAGGTCTTTATGCCAGAGGAAACACTGACTTTACATTTACACGTTTGCACCTCATGATAAAGCAGTGAGCACCCGCCATCCCCCTTGTTAAAAAATAACAAACCAAAACCTAAAAAAGCCACCTAGACCTTATGATGAACATCAAACTAGCATGATCAAGAGGCTTCACGATTTCTCAAAGATTCGGGGACCAGCAGGATTTTTTTTTTAACAACCAAAGCTCTGCAGATGCCCAGCTTCAGCTTCATAGAGGGACCTGCTCAGATTCGCCGCATACATTAACCCCCCTCCAACAACCTGGATACTGGGAGCGCTCCTTTCTTCACGGCGCCCCTCCTGTAATTATCTGTGACGCCCATATGCTCGCAGCAGCCTCGTGATCAAAACTTGCCGCGAAGAAGGTGGCATGAGTCCCAGCCAATTAGCGCGATAAACTCTGCGAATGTGGAAGAGGTCCGAGAGAAACACCAGCTCCAAAAAGAAAAGTTGTTGTGAGGAGCTGGGAGTCTATTTGTGGATGCAGACTGATCTTCTTTAAAGCATCGCTCTGCTGACACCTAATGCACACAGACAGGAAGTTGGACTGAAGCAGCAGCAGTGCGGGATGACGGATGCACACAGTCTGCTCATGACCTCTCATCTTTTCTTCTTTTTTCTTCCTCTAGTCCCGTTCACTCCTCACTCGTAGCAAAGACACGCGGCTAAAAATGGATGCAGCTCCGGCAGCGCCGGAGTCTCGACTTCCTTCTTAATCACTCACTTCAGTATGAAGGGGAAAAAAAGGAGGAAATCCTCAAAAAAAAAGGATCAGTTGGGACGATGCAGGCGGCTGCTGGAGTTTAGGAACTTACCTGTGGTTGGTTGGAGGCGAGTTTCTGCCTAGAAAGCAGAGTGTCCGTATTCTGTTCTCAGTCGCTAGAGGGCGCCCAAGCTGCGCATTCACCCTCAACAATTTGGTGGGAGAATTAAAGTTGCTTTCATCTAGTTGTTTTCCCCTTATCAATTTGTAACTTTTCTTTTTTTAAATTTTCAAGTCTTTCCTCCTAAATTTGGTCTTTTTTTTTGGGGGGGGGGGTAAATTTTGTGTTTTTTCCAGTATATTTGCAACATTTTTCTCATAAATTTGATAACTTTTCTTTTGTAAATGTTCAAGTATTTTTTTTTTCATAAATTTGATCTTTTTTTGTAAATTTAAAAGTTTCTTCAAGTGTATTTGCAACATTTGCTCATGAATTTGCAGTTTTTTTCTCATAAATTCTCAATGTTTTCCTCATAAATCTTTGACTTTTCTCTTGCTAATTTTCAGGTTTTTCCTCCCAAATTTGATCCCTTTTTGGGTAAATTTAGCAGGTTTTTTTCTGCTATGTTTGCAACATTTTCCTTATCAATTTGCAACTTTTTTCTAATAAATTCTCAACGTTTTTCTCATAAATTTGTAACTTTTCTTTTGTAAATTTTCAGGTTTTTTTTTTCATAAATGTGATCTTTTTTTTGGATTTGTAGCAGTTTCTTCTATTATATTTGCAACATTTTCCTCATGAATTTGCAGCTTTTTTCTCATAAATTTGCAACATTTTCCTCATAAATTTGTAAATTTTCTGTTGTATATTTTCAAATTTTTCCTCATAAATTTGGTCCCTTTTTAAGTAAATTTATCACTTTTTTCTATTGTATTTGCAACAATTTCTTAATGAATTTGCAGCATTTTTCTCATAAATTCACATAAATGTTTTTCCACATTTCTTTGCAACTTTTTCAATTGTAAATTTTCAAGTTTTTATCTAAAATTTGGTCACTTTTTCGGGTAAATTTAGCAGTTTTTTCAACTATATTTGCAACATTTTCCTCATGAATTTGCAGCTTTTTTCTCATAAATTCTCAACATTTTCCTCATAAATCTGCGACTTTTCTCTTGCTGATTTTCAAGTTTTTCCTCCTAAATTTGATCACTTTATTGGGTAAATTTAGCAGTTTCTTCTAGTACATTTGCAACGTTTTTCCTTATAAATTTGTAAATTTTCTCTTGTTTATTTAAACATTTTTCTTCCTAAATTTGGTCACTTTTTTGGGAGTTAAATTTAGCAGTTTTTTCTAATATATTTTCAACATTTCTCTCCTAAATTTGCAACTTTGTTCTCAGAAATGCTCAATATTTTCCTTATAAATTTGTAACTTTTTGCTTGTAAGTTTTTTCTCCTAAATTTGGTCACTTTTTTGAGTAAATTTAGCAGACTTCATTCTAGTATATTTGCAACATTTTTCTCATGAATTTGCAGCCTTTTTTCCCATAAATTCTCAGGGCCATATTACGACAGTCAGTTGTCAGTGATGCTGAACATGTCGATGGGCGTTTCCAAGTTCATTTCCTTATCACAACGGTGTAGAAACAAACTTTCTGCTGGTGCATGATGCAAAGAGGCCGGTCTAATCATTCAGAGGTGTGGTTTGGATAATCCAATCCAAATCATTCCTTCCCATCCCTTTAATGCAAAGAGGCGCATTATCTAAAGTGAACTGTGATCAAGATGGTTTAAAACGGGTTTTGCGCTGACCAAAGCCCGTGTGTGTGAGCCAAAATCTACGTGATAGTAACGCTGCTTGGTAATAAGGAAGACATCAGTGACAGTTGATGCCCAGTTAGTTATGTTAGAACAAATGGTGACGAACGGGCTGAAAAATCAGCTGAATGGTTTAATGTAGTGCGCATGATGCAACGCAGACATGAATGGGTTTGAAACTTTAGGAAAAGAGGATGATGCCTGTGCAAACTTTCATAAACTTTCATTAACAATGGCACGGAAGTCTCTTCGTGCCATCGTTTCCTCCTTTCCTTTCCTCCATGGAGGAAAGGAGGAGATCTGGCGCAGCTTCCCATGGATGTGGACGCATCACCTGTCTCTCTGGGGAGTTACAGTGAAAAGTAAAACGCCGCACACTCCTTGTTCATTCATTTATTCCCCTAAAAACAA
Organism: Pholidichthys leucotaenia; assembly: GCA_020510985.1. Taxonomy (NCBI): domain Eukaryota; kingdom Metazoa; phylum Chordata; class Actinopteri; order Cichliformes; family Pholidichthyidae; genus Pholidichthys; species Pholidichthys leucotaenia. Next base: position 44,647,805 of record CM035848.1, on the reverse strand, counting down.
ACACATTAATCCCTAATAAGCCCGTGATGAAAACGAAAATGTGAATGAAATACAATTCATCAGACAAACATGCCCCGCCCCCGCACTGCACATCACACTGCCTCTTCTTTCGTTCATTCCCCCCAAAAAAATCCTACATTAATGCCTAATCTATAGATTCCAATGGTAAGTCCGCAATTAAATTGAGAGCATGGAAGGAATAAAAAAAAAACTAGTTTGTGATCATCATGTAATTAAAATGACGGGCGATTACATGATGACTGTTACAGCTCTCTCTATTAGAATAAGATCAGCACATGCTCCTCATGAGCTCTGGAGCTGCACGATTTCAAAACACGCTGCTGAAACATCACTGAACAATGCACTTCTTACGATAGACCTCCTTTTTCCTGATCAAAAGTGGATTCTCATGGGATGCATTATAATAGTAATGTGCACTCCGCCACACCTCTTTGAAATCAATCTCCACCTCCTCTCAGCACATAGGGAGCGCACTATCTACTGGTAATTTGATGGCGTGATGCAAGGCGTAAAAAGTAGACAATGTGCTGACAGAAACTAACAAAAACACTGGCATACGGCAGACAGTCTGTTGGAGAAGTGTGCAGATATAGGGTCCTATATGCTTTTCTCAAATTTGTAACTTTTCTCCTGCAAATTTTCAAAATTTTTCTCCATAAATTTGTTCACTTTTTTTGGTAAATTTAGCTATTTTTTTCTAGTATATTTGCAATATTTTGCGCATGAATTTACAGTTTTTTTTCTCATAAATTTGTAACTTTTCTCTTGAAAATTTTCAAGTTTTTCCTCATAAATTTGCTCACCTTTTTTTTTTTTTTTGTAAATTTAACAATGTTATTCTACTATATTAGCAACATTTTCCTCATGAATTTGAAACTTTCTCATAAATTCTCAGTGTTTTTCTCATAAATTTACAATTTTTTCTCGTAAATTTTCAAGTTTTTCCTCCACAATTTGGTCATTTCTTGGGGGTAAATTTAAGTTTTTTAGTGTATTTGTGAGATTTTCCTTGTGAATTTGTGAATTTTTTGTTTCATGAATTTTGTTACATTTTTTAGAATTTTGCTACTTTTTCCAGATGAATTACAGTTTTTTCCCCCACATAAATTCTTGTAAATTTGTACCTGTTTCTCATAAATTTTTAATTTTTTTTCTTGTAAATTTTTAATTTTTTTTATCATAAATTTGGTTACTTTTTTGAGTAAATTTAGCAGACTTCATTCTAGTATATTTGCAACATTTTTCTCATGAATTTGCAGCCTTTTTTCCCATAAATTCTCAGGGCCATATTACGACAGTCAGTTGTCAGTGATGCTGAACATGTCGATGGGCGTTTCCAAGTTCATTTCCTTATCACAACGGTGTAGAAACAAACTTTCTGCTGGTGCATGATGCAAAGAGGCCGGTCTAATCATTCAGAGGTGTGGTTTGGATAATCCAATCCAAATCATTCCTTCCCATCCCTTTAATGCAAAGAGGCGCATTATCTAAAGTGAACTGTGATCAAGATGGTTTAAAACGGGTTTTGCGCTGACCAAAGCCCGTGTGTGTGAGCCAAAATCTACGTGATAGTAACGCTGCTTGGTAATAAGGAAGACATCAGTGACAGTTGATGCCCAGTTAGTTATGTTAGAACAAATGGTGACGAACGGGCTGAAAAATCAGCTGAATGGTTTAATGTAGTGCGCGTGATGCAACGCAGACATGAATGGGTTTGAAACTTTAGGAAAAGAGGATGATGCCTGTGCAAACTTTCATAAACTTTCATTAACAATGGCACGGAAGTCTCTTCGTGCCATCGTTTCCTCCTTTCCTTTCCTCCATGGAGGAAAGGAGGAGATCTGGCGCAGCTTCCCATGGATGTGGACGCATCACCTGTCTCTCTGGGGAGTTACAGTGAAAAGTAAAACGCCGCACACTCCTTGTTCATTCATTTATTCCCCTAAAAACAAACACATTAATCCCTAATAAGCCCGTGATGAAAACGAAAATGTGAATGAAATACAATTCATCAGACAAACATGCCCCGCCCCCGCACTGCACATCACACTGCCTCTTCTTTCGTTCATTCCCCCCAAAAAAATCCTACATTAATGCCTAATCTATAGATTCCAATGGTAAGTCCGCAATTAAATTGAGAGCATGGAAGGAATAAAAAAAAACTAGTTTGTGATCATGTAATTAAAATGATGGGCGATTACATGATGACTGTTACAGCTCTCTCTATTAGAATAAGATCAGCACATGCTCCTCATGAGCTCTGGAGCTGCACGATTTCAAAACACGCTGCTGAAACATCACTGAACAATGCACTTCTTACGATAGACCTCCTTTTTCCTGATCAAAAGTGGATTCTCATGGGATGCATTATAATAGTAATGTGCACTCCGCCACACCTCTTTGAAATCAATCTCCACCTCCTCTCAGCACATAGGGAGCGCACTATCTACTGGTAATTTGATGGCGTGATGCAAGGCGTAAAAAGTAGACAATGTGCTGACAGAAACTAACAAAAACACTGGCATATGGCAGACAGTCTGTTGGAGAAGTGTGCAGATATAGGGTCCTATATGCTTTTCTCAAATTTGTAACTTTTCTCCTGCAAATTTTCAAAATTTTTCTCCATAAATTTGTTCACTTTTTTTGGTAAATTTAGCTATTTTTTTCTAGTATATTTGCAATATTTTGCGCATGAATTTACAGTTTTTTTTCTCATAAATTTGTAACTTTTCTCTTGAAAATTTTCAAGTTTTTCCTCATAAATTTGCTCACCTTTTTTTTTTTGTAAATTTAACAATGTTATTCTACTATATTAGCAACATTTTCCTCATGAATTTGAAACTTTTTCTCATAAATTCTCAGTGTTTTTCTCATAAATTTACAATTTTTTCTCTTGTAAATTTTCAAGTTTTTCCTCCACAATTTGGTCATTTCTTGGGGGTAAATTTAGTAAGTTTTTTAGTGTATTTGTGAGATTTTCCTTGTGAATTTGTGAATTTTTTGTTTCATGAATTTTGTTACATTTTTTAGAATTTTGCTACTTTTTCCAGATGAATTACAGTTTTTTCCCCCACATAAATTCTTGTAAATTTGTACCTGTTTCTCATAAATTTTTAATTTTTTTTCTTGTAAATTTTTAATTTTTTTTATCATAAATTTGGTTACTTTTTTGGTAAATTTAGCAGTTTTTTTTCCCAGTATATTTGCAACTATTTCTTTTCTTGTACATTTTCAAGATTTTACTCATGAAACTGCAACTTTTTCTCATAATTCTGTCAATTTTTTTTCTTGTAAATTTGTAAGTTTTTTCTTTTAAAGGTTTTACCTTTTCTTTATACAGTTGATTCTTTTCCTCTCATAAATGTTTAACCTTTTTATCATAAATTTGCATCTTTTTTCTTATACATTTCACAACATTTTCTCAGAATTTTGCCACTTTTTCTCTGAAAAAATTGCAACTTTTTTCCCCCACATAAATTGTAAACTTGCGAGTTTTCAATGTAAATTTCACACTTTTTCTTTATACTTTTTTTATTGGAACTTTACAACTTTTTACATTTTTTTCAAAATCGTTTTCTTCTTCAGTTTGTATTGTTTTCCTGCACAGTTTAGAATGTTTTCTTAATACATGAGCAATGTTTTTATGGAAATCTTACTAGATTTTTTTCATAATTTTATGTTTTGTCTCTAAAATTTTCACTGTAGTGTTTTGTTTTTTCCCTCCACATCCTGTAGGGTGAACCGTGCCTCATGGGAGTGAAACGAATCTACCGGAAGCTGAGGCCCACGTCCAGGTGCGTTATGGGGAAGACGTACTTGGTCACCATGACGTTGGCACCGTGTGACTGCACCGAGGCCGACTTTGAATGGTGAGTGTCATTTTTTTTTTCTCCATATTCGGACGTATTTTAACTTCATCTTTACTCTTGATATCAATGTTGCGAGGATCTCTGAGAGTCTCTGAACCCACACTTACCATGCTAATATGGCTGCCAGCCTGCTTCAGTCTTTGCTGCAGTCATCCCTATTCCACCGTGTTCACTCATCTACAGTTACATGTCTCGCATCATATTTTGCTTGTTTTGTTTGATTTTCTACACAATCCGACGGTTAACCTGGCACACGGGTCAGATCCCCAGGGATTTTGTGGTCGCACCTGTTGCTGTCTGTGTTGTTAGATCTCACGAGAGAAACAAGCAACCAGCTCTATGGAAACAAGCCCCAAAAAAGCCCAACAGCCAACCTACCACACTGTGTATGGTTAGTAGCCAGACCCGCCTTGGAGCCGGTCTGGTAAAGGAGAAGTAAGGCGCCTCCTTCCCCATCACAAGCCTAGGTGGACATCTTGGGCAGGTGTCAGCACACCCTTAGCCTTCCTTGGCCAGGGTTACGGCCTTCCCAATGCACCCTTAGCGGCTCTGTGATGTCAGCTCGGCAGCTCTTCTGGCAGTTGGCAGTTCTGTGAGTCAATTCAGCTGCAGCTCTGGCAATGGCAGTCCTGTTTGTCAATTCGGCATCGGTTGTGGCTAACAGCAACGGGTTCTTTCCTGCGACCGTGTCAGCATTGCTGTCCCGTCGGTATACAGGAATTACTCTCCAAGGGACACTATCACGTGCCGGTTAGTGTCATCATCTTTAGGCACAGCCTTGCAATTAATGAGATGAGTTTTGGATGATGCTACTGCGTATGGGGTACGGGGTAACCAGCACACCACAATCCATGGCAGTGGTGAAAAATAAGCGAAGTCCATACTAATTTCTTAATCTAGGTGCCTGGAATGTTCGTACAACCAATGATAGTGACGAGTCAATCCAACCAGAACGTGTCACAGCGATTATATGCAAAGAGCTTTAAAATGCAGGGACAGACACATGCACACTGAGAGAAGTCAGACGTCCAGAGTCCGGAAATATCAAGGAGAAGAGTCAACCCATGTTTTGGAGTGGCAGCAAAAGATAGGACAGCTGGGGTCAGCTTTGCTATCTCCAACAAGTATGACCACATCATTCCTGTTCCTGTGAATGATAGATTGATGACAGCTCGGGTTCAGCTCAGTGACAACACTTACCTCACCCTGATCAGTGTGTATGTCCCTACTATGCAGAGGTCATTAGTTGAGAAGGACAGCTTCTATGAACAGTTGGGTGAGTGTACAATGCATCCAGAAAGCATTCACAGCACTTCACTTTTTCCACATTTTGTTATGTTACAGCCTTATTCCAAAAGGGATTAAATTCATTTTTTCCCCTCAGAATTCTACACACAAAACCCCATAATGACAGTGTGAAAAGTTTTTTTTTGAGATTTTTGCAAACTTATTAAAAATAAAAAACTAAGAAATCACATGTACATAAGTATCCACAGCCTTTGTTCAATACTTTGTTGATGCACCTTTGGCAGCAATTACAGCCTCATGTTTTTTTTGAATATGATGCCACAAGCTTGGCACACCTATCTTTGGGCAGTTTGACCCATTCCTCTTTGCAGCACCTTTCAAGCTCCATCAGGTTGGACGGGAGGCGTCGGTGCACAGCCATTTTCAGATCTCTCCAGAGGTGTTCAATTGGATTCAAGTCTGGGCTCTGGCTAGACCACTCAAGGACATTCAAAGAGTTGTCCTGAAGTCACTCCTTCGATATCTTGGCTGTGTGCTTAGGGTTGTTGTCCTGCTGAAAGATGAACCGTCGCCCCAGTCTGAGGTCAAGAGCTCTCCGGAGCAGGTTTTCATCCAGGATGTCTCTGTACATTGCTGCTTTCATCTTTCCCTCTATCCTGACTAGTCTCCCAGTTCCTGCAGCTGAAAAACATCCCCACAGCATGATGCTGCCACCACCACTGGCATGGTTTTGAGCGGTGCCTGGTTTCCTCCAAACATGACGCCTGGCATTCATGCCAAAGATTTCAATCTTTGTCTCATCAGACCAGAGAATTTTGTTTCTCATGGTGTGAGAGTCCTTCAGGTGCCTTTTGACAAACTCCAGGCAGTCTGCCATGTGCCTTTTACTAAGGAGTGGCTTCCGTCTGGCCACTCTAGCATACAGGCCTGATTGGTGGATTGCTGCAGAGGTGGTTGTCCTTCTGGAAGGTTCTCCTCTCTCCACAGAGGAACACTGGAGCTCTGACAGAGTGACCATCGGGTTCTTGGTCACCTCCCTGACTAAAGCCCTTCTCCCCCGATCGCTGAGTTTAGACAGCCGGCCAGCTCTAGGAAGAGTCCTGGTGGTTCCGAACTTCTTCTTTTTACAGATGATGGAGTTCATTGTGCTCATTGGGACCTTCAAAGCAGCAGAAATGTTTCTGTACCCTTCCCCAGATTTGTGCCTCGAGACAATCCTGTCTCAGAGGTCTACAGACAATTCCTTTGACTTCACGCTTGGTTTGTGCTCTGACATGCACTGTTAACTGTGGGACCTTATATAGACGGGTGTGTGCCTTTCCAAATCATGTCCAATCAACTGAATTTACCACAGGTGGACTCCAGTTAAGCTGTAGAAACATCTCAAGGATGATCAGTGGAAACAGGATGCACCTGAGCTCAATTTTGAGCTTCATGGGAAAGGCTGTGAATACTTATGTACAATGGTGTGAAAAAGTGTTTGCCCCCATCCTGATTTTTCATTTTTTTGTATGTTTGTCACACTTAAATGTTTCAGATCATCAAACAAATTTAAATATTAGACAAAGATAACACAAGTAAACACAAAATGCAGTTTTTAAATGAAGGTGTTTATTATTAAGGGGGAAAAAAAATCCAAACCTACATGACCCTGTGTGAAAAAGTGATTGCCCCCTAAACCTAATAACTGGTTGGGTCACCTTTCACAGGAACAACTGCAATCAGGCGTTTGAGATAACTGGCAATGAGTCTTTTACAGCGCTGTGGAGGAATTTTGGCCCACTCATCTTTGCAGAATTGTTGTAATTCAGCAACATTAGAGCGTTTTCAAGCATGAACCGCCTTTTTAAGGTCATGCCACAGCATCGCAATCGGATTCAGGTCAGGACTTAGACTAGGCCACTCCAAAGTCTTCATTTTGTTTTTCTTAAGCCTTTCAGAGGTGGACTTGCTGGTGTGTTTTGGATCATTGTCCTGCTGCAGAACCCAAATGCGCTTCAGCTTGAGGTCACAAACAGATGGCTGGACATTCTCCTTCAGGATTTTTTAGTAGACAGCAGAATTCATGGATCTATTTACCACAACAAGTGTTCCAGGTTCTGAAGCAGCAAAACAGCCCCAGACCATCACATTACCACCACCATGTTTTACTCTTGGTATGATGTTCCTTTTCTGAAATGCTGTGTTACTTTTACGACGACTGTAATGGGACACACACCTTCCAAAAAGTTCAGCTTTTGTCTCATCAGTCTGCAGAGTATCTTCCCAAAAGTCTTGGGGCTCATTAAGATGTTTTCTGGCAAAACTGAGACAAGCCCTTATTTGCTTTTTGCTCAGCAGTGGTGTTTGTCTTGGAACTCTGCCATGCAGGCCATTTTTGCCATTTCTTTTTCATGGTGGAGTCATGAACACTGACCTTAACTGAGGCATGTGAGGCCTTCCTTTCTTTGGATGTTGTTGTGGGGTCCTTTGAGTCATCACTGCGTTCTTTGGGTAATTTTGGTCAGCTGGCCACTTCTGGGAAGGTTCACCACTGTTCCATGTTTTTTGCCATTTGTGGATAATGGCTTTCACTGTGGTTCGCTGGAGTCCCAAAGCTTTAGAAATGGCTTTATAACATTTCCAGACTGATAGATCTCGATTACTTTGTTTTTCATTTGTTCCTGAATTTCTTTAGATCGCAGCATGATGTCTAGCTTTTGAGGATCTTTTGGTCTACTTCACTTTGTTAGGCAGGTCCTATTTAAGTGATTTCTTGATTGATAACAGGTATGGCAGCAATCAGGCCTTGGTGTGGCTAGAGAAATTGAACTCAGCTTTCCAAAGATGTGATAAACCACAGTTAATTTATGTTTTAACGGTGGGGGGGGATCACTTTTTCACACAGGGCCATGTAGGTTTGGATTTTTTTTTTACCCCTTAATAATAAACACCTTCATTTAAAAACTGCATTTTGTGTTTACTTGTGTCATCTTTGTCTTATATTTAAATTTGTTTGATGATCTGAAACATTTAAGTGTGACAACCATACAAAAAATGAGAAATCTGGAAGGGGCAAACACTTTTTCACACCACTGTACATGTGATTTCTTAGTTTTTTTTTTATTTTTAATAAATTTGCAAAAATCTCAAAAAAAAATTATGGGGTATCGTGTGTAGATTTTGAGGGAAAAATGAATTTAATCCCTTTTGGAATAAGGCTGTAACATAACAAAATGTGGAAACAGTGAAGTGCTGTGAATACTTTCTGGATGCACTGTATCACAAAGGCACAGGGAGACAGCATCATCGTCCTGGACAATTTCAACGCTCGTCTTGGCAGAGACTGGCAGTCTTGGTCTAAGGCCATTGAAAGACACGGAGTAGGCAAAATGAATTTGAGTGGTCTGCTCCTCTTGGAGTTCTGCACGCGATTTATGCTGACGATAATGGCAACTATGTTCCAGCTCAAAAGCCGCTTCAAAAACACCTGGCAGCATATGAGATCAAAACACTGGCACCAAATAGATCACGTTCTTGCCAACAAGGCAGCCAGGAATTTCATCAGTGTGACAAAGGTCGACACAAAAGAGACTGCTTCACAGACCATGAACTACTGACATGCAAGTGTACCATTGCAGCCAAGAAGCACACTGGGACGGGTAAGAGACCACCACCTAAAAGAGATACCACATTTGACTCTGAGAGGGAAGAAAGGCTGGAAACTCTTCTGAACAAAAGGCTTCAAGGATCAAAGCTAAAAGAAGAGAGTGAAGTATGTGGCGGTAATGCACCTGTAAGCTGGTTGCCAACCGCCAATCAAATCTAAAAGAAGAAGAAGAACAAAAGGCTTCAAGGTCTTTCAGATGTTTTGTGGGTTGGCCTTATAAAGGTGCTACAGAATGCAACCAAGGACATATTTGGTAGGAAAAGAAGAGAACTGAAGACTGATAATGAATGTAACATTCAGAGCCTTGTGAAGGAGCACAGGCTAAGAGGGGACAGAATAATTTATTTAGCATGTTTTATCTTGTAATTTGCATTTTTTCTTGTAAATTTTCAAGAATTTTTTCTTGTCAATTTGCATTTTTTTTAATAAATTTGATATTGAATTTGCAATTTTTTTCTTGTGACTTTGCTAATTTTTTTTATGAATTTGCACATTTTTTTCTTTTAAATTTGTATTTCTTGTAAATTTACATTTTTTTTTCCTTTTAAATTTGCAGGGTTTTTCTTGTCAATTTGCAAAAAAATGACAAGACATTGACATGTGAATACTGCTTCGGGAGTATGGGGTATCGGGCTTGTTGTTACAAGCTATTCGGTCTCTGTACGACCGTTGTGAGAGTTTGGGTCGTATTGCCAACACTCGGTTGGACTCATTCCCAGTGAGAGCTGGACTCCGCCAGGGCTGCCCTTTGTCACCCATCCTGTTCATTATTTTTATGGACAGGATTTCTAGGTGCAGCCAGGGAATGGAGGGTGTCATGCTTGGTGACCACAGGATCTCATCTCTGTTGTTTGCAGATGATGTTGTCCTGCTGGCTTCATCCAGCAATGACCTACAGCTCTTGCTGGGACGGTTTTCCGCTGAGTGTGAAGCGGCTGGGATGAGAATCAGCACCTCCAAGTCTGAGTCCATGGTCCTCAGCCGGAGAAAGGTGGATTGTCCTCTCCGGGTTGGGGACAGGCTCCTGCCCCAAGTGGAGGAGTTTAAGTATCTTGGGATCTTCATCACGAGTGAGGGGAGAATGGAGCGAGAGATTGACAGACAGTGATGCGGACGTTGTACTGGTCTGTTGTGGTGAAGAGGGAGCTTCGTTCTAAGGCAAAGCTGTCGATTTACCAGTTAATCTACATTCCTACCCTCACCTATGGTCACGAGCTTTGGGTAATGACTGAAAGAACGAGATCGCAGATACAAGTGGCTGAAATGAGCTTTCCCCGTAGGATTGCTGGACTCACCCTCAGAGATAGGGTGAGGAGCTCAGTCATCTGGGAGAGGCTCAGAGTAGAACCGCTGCTCCTCCACATTGAAAGGAGCCAGCTGAGGTGGTATGGGCATCTGATCAGGATGCTTCCTTCATGCCTCCCACTTGAGGTGTTTCAGGCACGTCCCACTGGGAGGAGACCCTGAGGCAGTCCAAGGACTCGGTGGAGAGACTACATCTCCCAGTTGGTCTGGGAACACCTTGGTATCCTCTCTGAAGAGCTGGAGCAGGTGGCTGGGGAGAGGGAAGTCTGGGCTTCTCTGCTTGAACTGCTGCTTCCATGACCCGAACCTTCGGAAAAGCGGTAGAAGATGGATGGATGGATGAATGGATTTTTTTCTTGTAAATTTTTTGTTTTTTCTTATAAATTGCAGATTTTTCATTACAGTTTGCAAAAATAATTTCTTGGAAATTAACATTTTTTTCTTGTAATTTGCAGGTTTTTTCTTGTAAATTTTCAAGAATTTTTTCTTGTCAATTTGCAGGTTTTTTTTTTTATAAATTTGCTGTTGAACTTGCAAAAAAATAATTTATTGAAAATTAGCATTTTTTATCTTGTAATTTGCAGTTTTTCTTGTAATTTTTCAAGAATTTTTTTCTCCTCAATTTGCGTTTTCTAAAATAAATTTGCTATTAAATTTGCTATTTTTTCTTTAGAATTTGCAATTTTTTTTCTTGTGAAATTGCACGTTTTTCTGTTAAATTTGTATTTCTTTTCTTATAAACTTGCATTTTTTTAATCTTTGTTTTTCGTCTGTTTTTTCTCATCAATTTGCACAAAATTATTCCTTGTAAATTAGCATTTTTTTTCTTCTAATTTGCAATTTTTGTCTTGCAAATTTTCAAGATTTTTTTTCTTGTGAATTTGCAACTTTTTTTGAAAATCTGCTATTTAATTTGATATTTTTTCCTGTGAATAGGCACATTTTTTCTGTGAATTTGCCCGTTTTTTTAAAATTTGCAGTTTTTTGTAATTTGCAGTTTTTTCTTGCAAATTTTCAAGTTTTTTTTCTTGTGAATTTGCAAACTTTTTTGTATATTTTCTATTGAATTTGCTATTGATTTCTTGTGAATGGGCACATTTTTTTCTTATGAATTTGCACATTTTTTCTTTTACATTTGCTTTTTTTTCTCATAAATTTTTTTGTTTTTTCTTATAAATTGCAGATTTTTCATTACAGTTTGCAAAAATAATTTCTTAATAATTAACATTTTTTTCTTGTCAGTTAAGTTTTTTTTTAATTTGCTATTGAATTTGCAATTTTTTTCTTGTGAATTTGAAAAAATAATTTCTTGAAAATTAGCAATTTTTATTTTGTAATTTGTAGTTTTTTCTTGTAAATTTTTAAGAATAATTTTTTTCAATTTGCTTTTTTTTAATAAATTCGCTATTGAATTTGCTATTTTTTCTTGTGAAATGAAATGGGGTTTTTTTTCCTTTTCAATTTTTATTTCTTTTCTTACAAATTTTCATTTTTTCTTGTAAATTTGCAGATTTTTTCTCTTCAATTTGCAAACATAATTTCTTGTAAAATAACATTTTTTTCTTGTAATTTGCATTTTTTTTCTTGCAAATTTTCAATATTTTTTTTTTCTTCTCAATTTGCAACTTTTTTTAAAAAAATCCATTATTTTGCTGTTTTTTTTCTTATAATTAAGCTTATTTTTTCTTGTGAATTTGCACATTTTTTTTCTTTTATCTTTGCATTTTTTCTTTTAAATGTGCATTTTTTTCTTGTAAATTTGTAGGTTTTTCTAATAAATTGCAAATTTTTCTTTACAGTTTCCAAAAAATATTCCTTGATAGTTAACGATTTTTTCTTTTAATTTGCAGTTTTAATTTTTTTTTTTTTTTTAGTTTTGTAAATTTTCAACAGTTTTTTTCTTCTCAAATTTCATTTTTTTTAAATAAATATGCAGTTGAATTTGCCATTTTTTTCTTGAGAGTTTGCAAGTTTTTCCTTGTGAAATTGAACAATTTTTTTCTTTTAAATTTATATTTACACTACCGTTCAAAAGTTTGGGGTCACTTAGAAATTTCCTTATTTTTGAAAGAAAAGCACTTTTTTTCAATGAAGATAACTTTAAACTAATCAGAAATACACTCTATACATTGCTAATGTGGTAAATGACTATTCTAGCTGCAAATGTCTGGTTTTTGGTGCAATATCTAGATAGGTGTATAGAGGCCCATTTCCAGCAACTATCACTCCAGTGTTCTAATGGTACAATGTGTTTGCTCATTGCATCAGAAGGCTAATGGATGATTAGAAAACCCTTGTGCAATCATGTTAGGTCTGCAATGCTGTAATTGCTGCAAATGGAGGATTCTTTGACGAAAGCAAAATTTGAAGGAAAAAATTATTATTTCAAATACAAATCATTATTTCTAACCTTGTCAATGTCTTGACTATATTTTCTATTCATTTTACAACTCATGGGGGTGAATAAGTGTGACTTTTCATGGAAAACACAAAATAATTGTCTGGGTGACCCCAAACTTTTGAACGGTAGTGTATTTTCTTACAAACTTGCAGTTTTTTCTTGTAAATTTGCAGTTTTTTTCTCATCAATTTGCAAAAAAATAATTTCTTGCAAATTAGCATTTTTTTTTCTTGTAATCTGCAATTTTTGTCTTGCAGATTTTCAAGATTTTTTTCCTCATAGATTGGCGACATTTTTTTTGTTTTTTGTTTGTTTGTTTTTTTAGATTGGTGACCTTTTTCCATATTCATAAAAGTAAAGCATTTTGCTTTATTTTTGGTTAGTATAGTGTACCACTTTTTCCGGGTCATACCAAAGACCACATAAAAATGGTATTTCCTGCCTTCTAGCTTGTTGCTCAGCATAATATAATGGGGATTATACTTTTATGACCCTGAAAGGGAGCAGCCAAAAGAAGAAAGAAAACTTACGTTTGTGTTGAAGCTTCACTGGAGCCAACAGCCTGAGAAGATGCTATCAAACCCATTGACATCTGCGTGTTGCACAATGGAGAACAAGTGGGTAGTGTGTTAGTGCACGTTAAGCTGGACTTAACCTCGTAAAATTCCAGTGTTCCGCCGTGGGGGACGTTAAATTTTCTACTGCCATTCAGTGAAGAAAGAATTAGATTCTCTTTGCATATCTAATTCATTCCAGCCAATTTAGGGAAATTGGCTGGAATGCTAAGGGGTTAAAATAAAGTTTCAAATCTATGAGTTTTCTTATAGAAAAAAAGTTGGAAATTTACAGGGAAAAAAAGTTGCTAATTTTTGAGAAAAATGTTGAAAATTTATTGGAAAAAGTAGCAAATTTTGTAGAAAAAAGTTAAAAATTTACAAGAAGAAAATTGCAATTTTTTGAGAACCATCCATCCATCCATTTTCTACCGCTTTTCCAGAGGTCCGGGTCACGGAGGCAGCAGTTCAAGCAGAGAAGCCCAGACTTCCCTCTCCCCCGCCACCTGCTCCAGCTCTTCAGAGAGGATACCAAGGCGTTCCCAGACCAGCTGGGAGACATAGTCTCTCCACCGAGTCCTGGGTCTGCCCCGGGGTCTCCTCCCAGTGGGACGTGCCTGAAACACCTCAAGTGGGAGGCGTCCAGGAGGCATCCTAATCAGATGCCCATACCACCTCAACTGACTCCTTTCAATGTGGAGGAGCAGCGGTTCTACTCTGAGCCTCTCCCGGTTGACTGAGCTCCTCACCCTATCTCTGAGGGTGAGTCCAGCAATCCTACGGAGAAAGCTCATTTCAGCCGCTTGTATCCGCGATCTCGTTCTTTCGGTCATTACCCAAAGCTCGTGACCATAGGTGAGAGTAGGAACGTAGATTGACTGGTAAATCGACAGCTTTGCCTTAGGACTCAGCTCCCTCTTCACCACAACAGACCGGTACAACGTCCGCATCACTGCAGATGCTGCTCCAATCCGTCTGTCGATCTCTCGCTCCATTTTCCCCTCACTCGTGAACAAAACCCCAAGATACTTAAACTCCTCCACTTGGGGCAGGAGCCTGTCCCCAACCCAGAGAGGACAATCCACCTTTTTCCAGCTGAGGACCATGGACTCGGACTTGGAGGTGCTGATTCTCATCCCAGCCGCTTCACACTCAGCGGAAAACCGTCCCAGCAAGAGCTGTAGGTCATTGCTGGATGAAGCCAACAGGACAACATCATCTGCAAACAACAGAGATGAGATCCTGTGGTCACCATGCATGACACCCTCCATTCCCTGGCTGCGCCTAGAAATCCTGTCCATAAAAATTATGAACAGGATCGGTGACAAAGGGCAGCCCTGGCGGAGTCCAACTCTCACTGGGAATGACTCTGACCGAGTGTTGGCAATACGAACCAAACTCTCACAACGGTCGTACAGAGACCGAATAGCTCGTAACAACAAGCCCGATACCCCATACTCCCGAAGCACCCCCCACAAAAATCCACGTGGGACGCGGTCAAATGCCTTCTCCAAGTCCACAAAACACATGTAAACTGGTTGGGCAAACTCCCATGAACCCTCAAGAATTCTCGAGAGGGTAAAGAGCTGGTCCGATGTGCCACGGCCAGGATGAAAACCACATTGCTCCTCCTGAATCCGAGGTTCGACCAACGGCCGGACTCTCCTCTCCAGTACCTTGGCATAGACCTTCCCAGGGAGGCTGAGGAGTGTGATCCCTCTAAAGTTGGAGCACACCCTCCGGTCCCCTTTTTTGAAGAGAGGAACCACCACCCCGGTTTGCCATGCCAAAGGCACTGCCCCCAACCTCCACGCAATGTTGCAGAGGCGTGTCAACCATGACAGCCCAACAACATCCAGGGCCTTGAGGTACTCAGGGCGAATCTCGTCCACCCCCGGGGCCCGGCCACCAAGGAGATTTTTAACCACCTTGGCGACCTCAGCCCCTGTGATAGGCGAGTTATCCCCCTCGTCCCCAAACCCTGCTTCCTCTGTGGAAGGCGTATCAGTGGGATTGAGGAGATCCTCGAAGTATTCCTTCCACCGCCCGACGATATCCCCAGTCGAAGTCAACGGTGTCCCATCCGCACCATACACAGTGTGGACGGGGAGCTGCTTTCCCCTCCTGAGCCGCCGGACAGTTTGCCAGAATCTCTTTGAGGCCGTCCGAAAGTCTTGTTCCATGGCCTCACCAAACTCCTCCCATACCCGTGTTTTTGCTTCAGCAACCACCCGAGTTGCACTCCGCTTGGCCTGCCGGTACACCTCAGCAGCTTCGGGAGTCCCACAAGCCAGCCAAGCTTGATAGGACTCCTTCTTCAGCTTAATGGCCCCCCTCACCACTGGTGTCCACCACTTGGTTCGGGAGTTGCCACCACGAGATGCACCGACCACCTTGCGGCCGCAGCTCTGGGCCACCGCTTCAACAACAGAGGTGGAGAACATGGCCCATTCAGACTCCATGTCTCCAGACTCCCTCGGAATGTGGTTGAAGTTCTTCCGGAGGTGGGAGTTGAAGACCTCCCGGACAGGGGCCTCAGCCAGACGCTCCCAGCACACCCTCACTATACGTTTGGGTCTACCAGGTCTGAATGGCTTCCTCCCCTGCCATCGGATCCAACTCACCACCAGGTGGTGATCAGTTGACAGCTCTGCACCTCTCTTTACTTGGGTGTCCAAGACATACGGTCGCAGGTCTGATGATACGATAACAAAATCAATCATCGACCTGCGACCTAGGGTGTCCTAGTGCCAGGTGCACATATGGACATCCTTATGCTTGAACATGGTGTTTGTTATGGACAGACTGTGGTTAGCACAGAAGTCCAGTAACTGAACACCACTCGGGTTAAGATCGGGCAGGCCGTTCCTCCCAATCACCCCCATCCAGGTTTCACTGTCGTTGCCCACGTGCGCATTGAAGTCCCCCAGTAGGACAATGGAGTCTCCAAGAGGAGCACCCTCCAGCACCCCAGTCACAGACTCCAAAAAGGGTGGGTACTCTGAAACATCATTTGGTGCTTAGGCACAAATGATGGTCAGGACCCATTTCCCAACCCGAAGGCGCAGGGAAGCAACCCTTTCGTCCACCG
This sequence comes from Pholidichthys leucotaenia, assembly GCA_020510985.1. Classification (NCBI taxonomy): domain Eukaryota; kingdom Metazoa; phylum Chordata; class Actinopteri; order Cichliformes; family Pholidichthyidae; genus Pholidichthys; species Pholidichthys leucotaenia. The sequence continues at coordinate 44,631,667 of CM035848.1, read as the reverse complement.
AGGAAAATTCCAATATAGAGGCAGCAAGGTGGGGCGATACAAGAATACCCACCCCTGCTCGTCGCCTCTGACCCGGGGAAACTCCAGAAAAGGCCAAGCTCCAGCCCCTCTCCAGGAGACTGGTTCCGGAACCGGAGCTGTGTGTTGAGGTGAGACCGACTATATCTAGCCGGTATCTCTCAACCTCGTACACCAGCTCAGGCTCCTTCCCCACCAGAGGGGTGACATTCCACGTACCAAAAGCCAGTTTAGAAAGCTTGGGATCAGTACGCCAAGGTCTCCGCCTTTGACCGCCACCTAATCCACATAGCACCGGACCCCCATGATCCCTCCTGCAGGTGGTGAGCCCACTGGAGGGCGGACCCATGTAACTCCTTTGAGCTGAGCCCGGCCGGGTCCCATGGGTGGAAACCCGGCCACCAGACGCTAACCTTCGAGCCCCTCCCCCAAGCCTGGCTCCAGGGTGGGGCCCCGGTAACCCCATACCAGGCGGGGTACACTGAATCCTTGATATACAATTTATCATGAGTCTGTTGGATCGTTCTTAGTCTGGCCCTTCACCCAGGACCAGTTTGTCTTGGGAGACCCTATCAGAGGCAAATTGCCCCGGACAACATAGCTCCTGAGGTCACTGGGGCACGCAAACCCCCCCACCGCGATAAGGTGACGATCCATGGGGGGGGGGGGGGGAATCACTTTTTTTTTTATGAGGAAAAAAAGTTGGAAAATTTTTGAGAACAAAGTTGCAAATTTAACCTCTTAAAATTCCAGTCTTCCACCAGCAGGACTTTTCAAGTTCTCTACTGCCACTCAGTGGAGAAAGAATTTGTTTTTCTTTGTATATGCTAAATTTAGGGAAATGGGCTGGAATGCTAAGGGGTTAAAATAAGGCCAATAATGTTGGCGTGCATTTTCACTTCACACATCAGCATGCCCCTTCTTCGTTCTCCCAGGGAAATGCCATCATAGTAGCAGTCCGACTTAAATCATGCATGTTAAAAAGTGAGGAGAGGAGCTGTTCTGATTGGGTTATTGCATGTTACACCCAAAACACACATGTAAACAGTTTGGAGAGATAATTCAAAGGTTTTGTGCTTTTTTTTCCAGCTTGGAGCTCTGTGCTTTTGACAAGGCGTTGTTGGCTAGATGGTTGTAATAAGGTCCAAAATGTTCAGAGGAAAATGAGTAACTCTCAGCTGCTTTTATTCTGCTGACTGTCACTATTAAAGCAGTTTTGTTTCTCCCCCCACATTAGATAAAACCAGCTTCATTTTGAATTATCAACATCTTTTTTTGGTCCCTGGAGAGTGAGATGCAGCTCCATCAAAGCCATAAATCATGGAGCCTAATAGCTTTCATTAACAATCACAAGGCTTTAGCATCTGTGTGCATGTCGCGCTAATTGGGCCACTTTGTATCCGTCATTCCTGGAATGAGGCTGGTGCTGCTGCTTTTTAATTTATGACACAAACAATGCACGGGCTGTTTTTTTAAGAACTACAGAGGAGCCACTGTGGCCCGTCTGATTTCTCCTCCTGAATTTTAATGTTTCAGTAATCTGTCTCATCTTTTTTTGTGGTTCAGTCTTTTTCTTGTTCCTTACCTGATTTGTCTCCAAGTCAGTGGATGGTTTCTTATTTTTTATCAGCAGAGGTGAGAAAAAATGTTGGAAATTTAATAAAAGAAGTTGCGAATTTATGAGGAAAAAAAAGTTGGAAAATTTGCAAGAAAAAGTTTAAAATTTACGCAAGAAGAAGTTCAAACAAAAGAAAAAGTTGAAGATTTATATGAAAAAAGATTGAAATTTACAGGAAAAAAGTTGCAAACTTATGAGAAAAAATTTTGAAATTTTCAGAAAAAAAGCTGCAAATTTATAAGGAAAAATGTTGAAAATTTCATGAAAAAAATTGTAACTGCGAGAAAATTGAAAATGTTCAAGAGACAAGCTGAAAATTTCAGAAAAAAAGCTGAAAAGTTATACGGAACAAAAATTATTAAATTTTAGAGAAAAAAAAGTTGAAAATCAATTAGAAAAAGGTTGAAAATTTACAAGAAAGAAGTTGCAAATTTATATGAAAAAAGACACAAATTCATGAGAAAGTTTTAGATTTATGAGAAGCATCTGTCCCCACTTCTTCTAACGGCTGTTTTCTCTTTTTCTTTCCTCCGGATCGTCACAGTGATTACGGCCATGAGAGGCGGATGGACGGCAGGTGCACTCCGGCCTTCTGGTTCCACCCGTCATCCATGTCCAAGAGCTGCAGCACGGGGACGAGCTTCCTCAACAGCACCGGGTAAAAACAGTGATCGTTGGAGGAGGTTTTAATTAGTTTCTCTGCGGCTAAATGATCAGACTTGAGCTTTGTGAAAAGGCACAAATTAGGAAGGAAAAACTTAAGAGGGAAAAAGTTGTAAAATTTGAAAAAAGTTTCAAATTTACGTGAGCCTCAGAACTCACATAGCTTTAGTGCAGCTAGCTAAGCTTTAGCCATTTTTTTTCTGTGAATTCTAGCTATTCCATAGACATCCATGGTAATAGCTCGTTCATTAATCCATATCTCATTAGGGCTGAGCAATAAACCAAAATGAATCCAAAACTGACGTTCAGAGTAAAACCGTCGCTATTCATGTACTGCCCCTTTAAGACGTGCCTGCGGACTTATGTGTGTGGGCAGTTAGCACTGTTTGGAAGCGGTAGAACACTGCAGAAAAAATAAAACAGCTTTTAACAAAAAGAAATGTGATCTCTGTCCACATATTATGTGATGATTGACTCTTTATTTCATCTGAAGATGCCAAGAAAAAGCGAGCAAAGTGCGTGAAACTAACATGCTAAACTAAGGCGCTGTTAGCCTCTGACACCTATCTGCATCATTTCAACCATTTTCCAGTGGGAATTCACAACGAAATTGACAAGCGAAGGCTATTTTTAAGAACCTGATAAGAGGCTCATAATCACTATGCTGTGGTAATGCAATCATGGCTGTATAAAGGAGTCCCACCATTGCAGCTAACATGCTAATTAGCTTGTCACTTGTTCTCATATTTTGTCCCAGGGACAGGCCATATGCCATCAACCACTCAAACCGCACCCGCCTGCTCCAGTAATGTTTTATTTGGGCTTTTAAACTCCAACATTCATCATCATCGACAGTCCATCGGTTTCAATGTTGACTGAATGGTCAACAGCTTTAGAGCAACAAGGCCTCCCATACCATCCGCACTGAAGGACTGTCTTCTGTCATGTGCAGCCTGATAGTCCCACGTGCGCTGGTTCTCTATCGCAGTGATAGCTTTCTTGAATATGCTGTGCCAGACAGGTCTGGACTCTGTTCTTCCCAAGTTCCGGGATCGATATTGATATTTTTCATTTGACGCATCAGCACGTCTTTGTATCGCAGCTTCTGGCCACCTTTTTTATGCCTACCAGAGGACAGTTCTCCATAGAAGATTGGTTTGGGTAGTCTGTCGTCTGGCATTCTTCTGATGTGGCCTGCCCATCTGAGCTGGGCTGAACACTCACTGCCTTTGCTCGCTTTAGCATCTCCACATCAGGAATCTTGTCCTGCTATCTGATGTGCATGATTTTTCTCAAATGTTGCAGTTGGGTTCTTGTCAGCTTTTTGATGTGTCGTCTGTATAGAATCATTGTATATGTTGAGTACAACAGGGATGGCAGCACAGCTGTGTTGTAGACTTTTCTCTTGGTCTGAAGTTTGACATCATGACAAGACCACAGTTTTTAAGTTAAGCTACAGTCACAAAGATTCTTACAAATGATGGGTTTGTAAGAATCTCCCAGTTCTTATGAATTCTGAAGTTCGCAGACATTTGTGGAGGGGGGGGGGGCATAGTTTCTTACAGCTGTCATTCAATTCACAAGAGCAACTTGTGGCATTCTTGAGAAATGAGGTCCTTTTCTGTCGTATGATGGCGTTAGAATTCTTATGTTCTTCGTAAGGGTGCCTTGAGATTTTCCTACAACATACTTACTGCCATCTTACGAAAATTTTTGTGCAACTCATGGCACTCTCAAGTCGTTGGTATGAAGATCTAATGCTTTCGGCACATTTTGTCAGCACAAATGTTGCACAAATGCCATACTTACGCCTTATGAGCGCCTCACTACCACCTCACTACTGCCTTAAGCACGCTGTACAATCTCTGTATGAATGGGGATTGTACGGCGTTTCCTACGACCGCCATAAGGGGCCCTCAAGAACAACTTAAGGTGTTTTCAAGGCATACTTACGGCCAACATCTTGCATAGTTCTTACATTGTTCCTATGGCATTTATATGGCCGCCCTATAATGAGAGATTTTTGTAGGGCGTTCGTAGAAATTGTAGACAAGACCATTGACCTGGCCATAAACTTACAGTCTACGAATGCTGGATTCTCCTATTGCTGTCGTACAGAATAGTCCCAAAATCTTTCAAATGGTGTTCAGAGCCGTTCATAAGGGTATTTGTGACCATAGCTTAACTGATGTAGTAAACATGCTCCTGCCTAGGTCTACCAAAACCTGCCTCCCTGCTGCAAGCAGCTTGGTCATACCCTGTCAAGGAGGGGCTGAACAGGATGAGGCCTTACTCAAAGGCTATCCCTGGGTTGGCTGTTGGTACTCTAATGTATTCATCTGCCCTTTGATAATTGTTGTTTTTAGTCCTGCTGGCTTATCCAGAAACCCTCCACACCTGAGATCCCTTGGAACTCAGGTGGGGGAGCTGCTTTAGTCGCCGGCCGCCAGAACATGACACAGGTAGTACTGGTTTACATGGTACCACTAGCAGGAAGTGCAATATTCCATTCCCGGCCTGAAACTATTAGCATGTTACTTAGTCCAACAAAGAAGCTAAAGGCTAACAATGGCCTCAATCATAGCATCACCACCAAAACATGAATTTTAGAGAAATGATTAAAAGAGGGAGGGTGGGGTAAACTGGGGCTCATTAGCATTTAAAGCAGCACGCTATGAAACAGCCTGTTGTGGGGAGAGCTCCTTCTCCGTGTGTCACATGGGGCTGCAGTAATTAAACCCTGAGGTGTTCTGACCAAATCATGCCACAGACATTTCGTTCACAGACCTCCCTACTGCTGCAGACCTCCGTATCGCTACAGACCTCCGTAATCAGTGGCTGAAAAAGAGCCTTTGCCACTTCAGGGTTAATCGGAGCTAGTTTCTCTCCTCAGTGTGGCTCTTTGTTTCTGGAAGTGTTGACATTCTCGCCACGTTTTAGACTTTCAGTCAAAGGGCACCCTGTTAATGATGCTGTAGACAGATGCAGGGGCAAAAAGCTTTTAAGTTTCAGGTTTTTGTTTTTTTTTTTTCTCTGTGAGAATTTTAACAAGTTTGTTTCATGTTCATTTGCATCTTTTTCCTGCATTAACTTATTTTTCTTCTTAATTTGCAGCTTTATTTGGTAAATTTGTGACTTTTTTGTCACTAATTTTCACATCCTTTTTTAAGTTGGCTACATTCTTTCTTGTTAATTTGCAACTTTTTCTCCTTTATCCTTAACATTTTTTTCACTTTGTTCCGAATTTCTCATAATTTTGTGACTCTTTTCTCATTAATTTGCAGCAACTGCCTTGCTGTTGTGCAGTTTTTTGTTTTTTGTTTGTTTTGTTTTTTTCAAATAATTTTGGTGGGTTTTTTTTGTTGTCAATTTAAGATTTTCTTGTCAATTTTCAACTTTTTCTCATAAATTTTCAGCTTTTTTCCTGAAAAAATTGTGATTTTTTTTCTCAAAAATTTGCAACTTTTTTCCTCATGATTTTTTTTGACTCAAAATTTTGTAATTGAAATTGTTTTCTTGTAAAGTTGCTACTTTTTTCTGTAAAGTTTCAAGATTTTTCTTATAGATTTACAACTTTCTTCTCACAAATTTGTGACTTTCTCCTCATTAATTTGCAACGATTTTCTTGCCATAATGCATTTTTTCAAGCAATTTTGTGGGGGGTTTTTTCTTGTCAGTTTTCAACTTTTTCACATAAATTTTCAACTTTTTTCTAACAAATTTGTTACTTTTTTCTTATAGATTTCGAACTTTTTTCCTGAAAAATTGTGACTTTTTCCTCAAAAATTTGCAGCTTTTTGTCCTTTATCTGCAGTATAATTTCTTCATTTTTTCCTGTCAGTGTGAGATCTTCTTGTCAAATTCCAACTTTCCAACCTTTTTCTCACAAATTCGTAACTTTTTTCCCCTCATAATTATGCAACTTATTCCTGAAAAAAAAAAAATTCTCAAAAATTTGGATTTTTCTCAAAATTTGCATTTGCAATTTTTTTTTCTTGTAAATCTGCAACTTTTTTTTTATCAACACGTTGCAGCATTTTCTTGCAATTTTACAACTTTCTTCTTGTAAATTTACAACTTTTTATCAAACATTTGCAACTTTTTAAAAATAAATTTACAACTCTTTTCTATAAATTTGCAACCTTTTTCTCAAAAATTTGCAACTTTTTTCCTGTAAATTTAACGTTTTTTTTTGTTTTTTTTGTAGATTTGAAACTTTGCTTTTAGCCCATTCCAGCCAATTTCCCTAACTTTAGCATACGCAAAGAAAAATGGCAGTAGAAAAGTTGACACGTCCCACTGGCGGAACACCAACATTTTAAGAGGTTAATGTGACGACAGATGTTTTGCCATTTTTCAGATGTGAGATCTTAACCTCCTCACAGATGCAGCCCCCCCCCTTCCCCCGGTGACTGTTGCTTTGGTGTTTTTATCTGTTTTTCCCATTGTGTAGCTACAGGAAGGTGGTATCCAACAATTGCACGGCTGGGGTCAGCATGGAGCTGACGGCCAGGAGGCAGCTATGTCCCGTCCAGGCACCCAAAGGTCTGCACTTGGTCACCGGTGAGGGGACGCTGACAGCCACGCTGGGGACCAACGTCACCTTCCTGGTTTTCCTGGAGGAGGTCAGTCGGAAAGTCAAAACACGCAAGAGGAACAGCTGAATTATCACTACACCTGATGATAACAAAATGCCAATTTCAAAATTAAAAAAAGTCACAAATTGCTGTTTAATTACACAGAATAAAAATTTAACCAGCATCCAGATGAGCGTTGGAGATTTATGAGAAAAAAAAGATGAACATTTACAGGAAAAAAAAATGCAAACTTGCAAGAAAAAAGTTAGATTTATGAGAAAAAAAATCTAATTTTTGATGAAAAAGTTGTATATTTATGAGAAAAAATTGCAAATTTACAAGAAAAAATTTGTAAATTTATGAAAAAGTTGCAAATTTTTGAGGAAAAAAATGAAAATTTACAGGAAAAAAACTGCAAATCTACAGGATAAAAGTTGCAGATTTATAAGGGAAAAAGCTACAAATCTGTGAGAAATGCTGAAAATTGATAAGATTTTTTTTTGCATTTCTGTTTCCGATTGGTCATTCAAAGTCAAGTTATCCCGTTATGTAACATGATTCAGAAAGGTTTATGATGATATTTGATAATGCTCTCTTTTTTCCAGGTTGGAAAGCACGGTACCCCCCACCCCCCGCCCCCCATGGCAGGTTAACAAAGGGGATGATTTTGGGTCATGTTGCTAATAGGGGGGATAACATCCCCCCACTCATCCCTCTTAGATCACCTCCTGACTATAGCCTGTTATATTCTGTACCTAAGCCCTCCTTAGCCCACAGCGGTTAGCGGCTGTTAGCAGGGTTAGCCATTCAGTGTTATTTCTATGGTTTCTCTTTACATTCTCACATGTGACATTTCACGTTATTTGGACAACTGGAGCTAACCCAGTTACATGTTAGCATCAAATATGGCATCACCGTTAACCACAGATCTCAGAACTGACAAAAGAGTCAGGGTGAGGTGAACTTCATAAAAAAAGAGGAAGGCTCTTCAGCTGAGGGTAAAATGGTCCTGCAGTAATTAACCCCTGAGGTGTTTCCATTAATACGTCTGGGAGCTGAGTCATTGTGGTTTGTTTTTTTTCCTTCAGGGTGACGGGGCAAGGACGAGCATCACCTTGGACTTCGGAGACGGCCACGCTCTGACGTATTCCAACGTCAGCTCCATCGAGGACGGAATCAAACACGTGTACAAATCCGTGGGGATCTACCGGGTGACGGCCACCGGGGAGAACAGCCTCGGCTCGGAGACTGCCACGCTCTACCTGCACGTCACATGTACAACGTTTTCCTAAGAATTCCATTTACGAATAAGCTTTTTCTTTCCATACTCAATCAGACGGATCTTGGTCACTGTGGTTGGTTTGTCTCATTTTGTGGAATTGCTGCTGTAAAACGTGCTTTATCTCTTTGCTCACTATGCTTACCATTCTTGTAAATTTGCGATTAATTTAACATTTTTTCCCTTTAAATTTGCAAATACGACCACAACTGTGAAACGGAGATATTTTGTTTGTCTTGAATTTAATGGATGCAACACTGTTTATTAAAGATATTGGGACAGGGCAACAAAAGGCTGGAAGGAACAACTGGTGGAACATGATGTAGCTAATTAAATGTGCAACTTTTTTTCTCTAATTTTCTTAAGTTTTTTTTCTATAAATTTGCTTTTTTTTTCTTGTGAATTTGCAACTTTTCTCAAAAATGTGCATTTTTTTCCCTTGCAAATTTGCAACTTTTTCTCCTCAATTTGCAGTTTTTTTTCTTGTAAATCTGCAACTTTTTTCTTACAAATTTGCAACTTTTTTCTTGTAAATTTTAAACTTTTTTCTCAAACATTTGTAACTTGTTTCTATAAATTTGCATCCTTTTTCTCAGATATTTACAACTTTTTTTGTCTCCTCAATTTACAATTTTTTCTTGTTAATTTGCAACTTTTTTTCCTGTAGATTTGAAACTTTTCTTTTAACCATTTAGCATCCCAGCCAATTTTCCAAAATTTAGCGTACACAGAGAAAATCAAATTCTTTCTTCAATGAGTGGCAGTAGAAAATCTGAAATGTCTCACTGGCAGAACATCGGCATTTTAAGAGGTTAAGTTAATGGAAAACAGGCCAGTGACATGATAGGATAAAAAAGTAAAAATGGGAAAAGGTTCAGCCATCCATCCATCCATCCATCTTCTACCGCTTTTCCGGAGGTCCGGGTCGCGGAGGCAGCAGTTCAAGCAGAGAAGCCCAGGCTTCCCTCTCCCCAGCCACCTGCTCCAGCTCTTCAGAGGGGATACCAAGGCGTTCCCAGACTAGCTGGGAGACATAGTCTCTCCACCGAGTCCTGGGTCTGCCCCGGGGTCTCCTCCCAGTGGGACGTGCCTGAAACACCTCAAGTGGGAGGCGTCCAGGAGGCATCCTAATCAGATGCCCATACCACCTCAACTGACTCCTTTCAATGTGGAGGAGCAGCGGTTCTACTCTGAGCCTCTCCCGGATGACTGAGCTCCTCACCCTATCTCTGAGGGTGAGTCCAGCAATCCTACGGAGAAAGCTCATTTCAGCCGCTTGTATCCGCGATCTCGTTCTTTCGGTCATTACCCAAAGCTCGTGACCATAGGTGAGAGTAGGAACGTAGATTGACTGGTAAATCGACAGCTTTGCCTTAGAACTAAGCTCCCTCTTCACCACAACAGACCGGTACAACGTCCGCATCACTGCAGATGCTGCTCCAATCCGTCTGTCGATCTCTCGCTCCATTTTCCCCTCACTCGTGAACAAGACCCCAAGATACTTAAACTCCTCCACTTGGGGCAGGAGCCTGTCCCCAACCCGGAGAGGACAATCCACCTTTTTCCGGCTGAGGACCATGGACTCGGACTTGGAGGTGCTGATTCTCATCCCAGCCGCTTCACACTCAGCGGCAAACCGTCCCAGCAAGAGCTGTAGGTCATTGCTGGATGAAGCCAACAGGACAACATCATCTGCAAACAACAGAGATGAGATCCTGTGGTCACCAAGCATGACACCCTCCATTCCCTGGCTGCGCCTAGAAATCCTGTCCATAAAAATTATGAACAGGACCGGTGACAAAGGGCAGCCCTGGCGGAGTCCAACTCTCACTGGGAATGACTCCGACCGAGTGTTGGCAATGCGAACTAAACTCTCACAACGGTCGTACAGAGACCGAATAGCTCGTAACAACAAGCCCGATACCCCATACTCCCGAAGCACCCCCCACAAAAATCCACGAGGGACGCGGTCAAATGCCTTCTCCAAGTCCACAAAACACATGTAAACTGGTTGGGCAAACTCCCACGAACCCTCAAGAATTCTCGAGAGGGTAAAGAGCTGGTCCGATGTGCCACGGCCAGGACGAAAACCACATTGCTCCTCCTGAATCCGAGGTTCGACCAACGGCCGGACTCTCCTCTCCAGTACCTTGGCATAGACCTTCCCAGGGAGGCTGAGGAGTGTGATCCCTCTAAAGTTGGAGCACACCCTCCGGTCCCCTTTTTTGAAGAGAGGAACCACCACCCCGGTTTGCCATGCCAAAGGCACTGCCCCCGACCTCCACGCAATGTTGCAGAGGCGTGTCAACCATGACAACCCAACAACATCCAGGGCCTTGAGGTACTCGGGGCGAATCTCGTCCACCCCCGGGGCCCGGCCACCAAGGAGATTTTTAACCACCTTGGCGACCTCAGCCCCTGTGATAGGCGAGTCATCCCCCTCGTCCCCAAACCCTGCTTCCTCTGTGGAAGGCGTATCAGTGGGATTGAGGAGATCCTCGAAGTATTCCTTCCACCGCCCGACGATATCCCCAGTTGAAGTCAACAGTGTCCCATCCGCACCATACACAGTGTGGACGGGGAGCTGCTTTCCCCTCCTGAGCCGCCGAACAGTTTGCCAGAATCTCTTTGAAGCCGACCGAAAGTCTTGTTCCATGGCCTCACCGAACTCCTCCCATACCCGGGTTTTTGCTTCAGCAACCACCCGAGCTGCACTCCGCTTGGCCTGCCGGTACACCTCAGCTGCTTCGGGAGTCCCACAAGCCAACCAAGCTTGATAGGACTCCTTCTTCAGCTTAATGGCCCCCCTCACCACTGGTGTCCACCACTTGGTTCGGGGGTTGCCACCACGAGATGCACCGACCACCTTGCGGCCGCAGCTCTGGGCTGCCGCTTCAACAACAGAGGTGGAGAACATGGCCCATTCAGACTCCATGTCTCCAGACTCCCTCGGAATGTGGTTGAAGTTCTTCCGGAGGTGGGAGTTGAAGACCTCCCGGACAGGGGCCTCAGCCAGACGCTCCCAGCACACCCTCACTATACGTTTGGGTCTACCAGGTCTGAATGGCTTCCTCCCCTGCCATCGGATCCAACTCACCACCAGGTGGTGATCAGTTGACAGCTCTGCACCTCTCTTTACTCGGGTGTCCAAGACATACGGTCGCAGGTCTGATGATACGATAACAAAATCGATCATCGACCTGCGGCCTAGGGTGTCCTGGTGCCAGGTGCACATATGGACACCCTTATGCTTGAACATGGTGTTCGTTATAGACAGACTGTGGTTAGCACAGAAGTCCAATAACTGAACACCACTCGGGTTCAGATCGGGCAGGCCGTTCCTCCCAATCACCCCCCTCCAGGTTTCACTGTCGTTGCCCACGTGCGCATTGAAGTCCCCCAGTAGGACAATGGAGTCTCCAGGAGGAGCACCCTCCAGCACCCCAGTCACAGACTCCAAAAAGGGTGGGTACTCTGAAACATCATTTGGTGCATAGGCACAAATGATGGTCAGGACCCGTTTCCCAACCCGAAGGCGCAGGGAAGCAACCCTTTCGTCCACCGGGGAAAACTCCAATATAGAGGCAGCAAGGTGGGGCGATACAAGAATACCTACCCCTGCTCGTCGCCTCTCGCCCGGGGCAACTCCAGAAAAGGCCAAGCTCCAGCCCCTCTCCAGGAGACTGGTTCCGGAACCGGAGCTGTGTGTTGAGGTGAGGCCGACTATATCTAGCCGGTATCGCTCAATCTCGTACACCAGCTCAGGCTCCTTCCCCACCAGAGAGGTGACATTCCACGTACCAAAAGCCACTTTGGCTGGCTTTTGGTAAAAGGTTCAGCAATCTGCAAAAATCTGTTTCTACATATTGTGGGGAAATTTCAGAATAATCATCCTCAGTGTAAAATTGTGAAAATATCCCATCATCTACTGTAGATAATATCATTTGGAGCTGAAAATCAATATTGAACGCAAATGATCTTCGGGCACTCGGGTGGCACTGCATTAAAAACAGGCCTGATTCTGTCATGGGCTCAGAACCACATCCAGAAATCACTGTCTGTGATCTTAGTTCACCGTGCCGTCCACAAACACAGGCTAACGCTCCGTGTTGCAAAGAAGAAGCCATATTTGAACATCATCATGCTGAATCTCTGTTAAATTTTCATCTTTTTCATAAATTTGATTTTTTTTTCTCAAAATTTTGCCCTTGCAATTTTTTTCTTGTAAATTTGCAATTTTTCCCTATAAATTAGAAACTTTTTTTTCTCGTAGATTTGCAACTTTGTTCTCACAAATATGTGACTTTTCTTTTCCTCATTAATTTGCAACTTTTTCCTGAAATATGTTTTTCCCCACAATTTTTTTGTCATAAATTTACAACTCTTTTCTCATAAATCTGAGCTTTATCTCAAAAATTTGCAGCTTTTTTCCTCACAAACTTGTGACTTTTTTCTCATAAATTTACAACTTTTTTTCAGAAATGTGATTTTTTTTTTTCCCTCAAAATTTTTTGCAGTTGCAGTTTTTTTCTTGTAAATTCTCCCTGCCGCTCCTGCTCATGGTCCCACTCCCCCCCATAAAGCTGTCTTTACCTTGTTTTTCCACTGTAACGTATCCGCGTCTCTGAGCAGGTCAGCTGGAGCACATCCATCTCTCGGCTCCCTTCGTGGCGGTGAGGAACAAAGAAGTGAACCTGACCGCCGTCTTGTGGCCCAGCCAAGTGGGAACGGTCACCTACATCTGGTGGATCGGAAATAACACCGAGGTAACTTCCAAATATACCCCGCACACACGTCCCTGCCAGGCCTCAGCCTTCTCTAATTAAGTAGGTCATCATCGGCTGTCAGACTGTGAAAGTGATTAGTGTGTTATGGCTGTATTCGCATGTTCAGGTTGGACAAACTGTGGCCTCGTTACTATATCTATAAAGATATTGCATCAGATTTATATAGCGCTTTCCACAGACACTCAAAGACGCTTTTACAATGGATGCATTATTCATTCACTCCACAGACAATGGTAGTGGTAAGCTACTACAGTAGCCACAGCTGCCCTGGGGCAGACTGACGGAAATGGCTGCCAATCCGCACCAACGGCCTTTCCGACCACTACCAGACATTTACACACATTCACGCCCAGTCATGGACACTGGTGGCAAGGTGGGGAAAATGTCTTGCTCAGGGACACAGCGGCAGGGTGTCTGGGGAGACGCACAGTAAATATATAAAGGGAGTGTGCACATGTAATGAGCTGCCTCAGTCGCCCCAAGTTACAAAATCACCCTGATTTGGTGGGGGGGGCAAAATCATCTTCAATTTTATTTCTTATAAATTTGCAACTTTTGTTTCTTATAAATTTGAAACTTTTTCCTCGTAAATTTGTGACTTTTTTCAGTAAAATTTCAAAATTTTTTCTTGTAATTTTTTTACTTTTTCTTGTAAATATTCAAATTTTTCTGAAATTTTCAACATTTTCTTTTCTTTTATTTATTTTTTTTTATTATTGTAGTTTATTTGTATTTTTATTGTTTGCATGTTTTTCTATTTTTTTCTTTTCCTATTTTCCTTATTTTTTGGAAGTTTTTTCTCCTATTATGATTGTGACTTTTTTCTTGTAAATTTGCACTTTTTCCCCTCTGTGACTTTTGTTTTGTAAATTTGTGAGATTTTTTCCCTATTATTTTGCAAGTTTTTTTTTCATGTAAGTTTGTAATTTGTTGTGTAAATTTAAGCTTTTTCCCATTTTTTCTTCTTTTTTCTTTCCTTGTATTTATTTTTTTATATTTATTTTCTTATTTATTTTTATGTATTTACTTTTCTCAACATTTTCTGTTTTTATTCTTTTCCTATTTTTCCACATTTATCCTGTTTTTTGCAAGCGTTATTCTCATGATTGTGACTTTTGTCTTGTAAATTTGCAACTTTTTTCTCCTAAATTTCCAACTTTTTCTCATAAACTTGCTTCTTTTTTTCGTGCAAATTTGCAACAAGTGACTTGTTTTATAAATCTGTGAGGTTTTTTTTCCTATAATTTTGCAAGTTTTTCTCATTAGTTTGTGACTTTTTTCATGTAAATTTGAAACCTTTTTCTCATGAATTTGTGGCTTTTTTTTGTAAATGTTCAACTTTTTTCTTAAATTTGAATTTAATTTTTTGCATAAATTGGTAACCTTCGTCTTTCAGTTTGTTTTTCCAGTGTTCTGTTTTTTCTTTTCTTTTTTCTTTTCTTTGAATTTTTTATTTTCATTTATTTGCATATATTTTTCTTTTTCTTTTCTTATTTTTTTTACCATTTTTTCTGTTTTTGCAAGGTGTTTTTTTTTAAATTTGAAGCTTTTTTTCTCATGAATTTGTAACTTTTTCTTGTAAATGTTCAAATTTTTCTTGAATTTTTAACATTTTCTTTTATTTATTTTTGTTTTCTTATTATTTATTCATATTTTTATTGATTTGTCTTTTTTTTCGATTTTTCTTTTCCCATTTTTTCCCTATTTTTTCAAGTTTTTTGTCTCAACATTTTTCTTGTAAATTTCCAGCTTTTTCCCTGTAAGTTTTTTCTCATTAGTTTGATTTTTTTTCATGTAAATTAGAAGCTTTTCTCCTCTGAATTTGACTCTTCAATTTCAACCTTTTTTTTGTCTTTTGTATACTTTATTAGTCTCATAGGGAAATTCAGGGCGTCCACGTGGATGGAAGAAGCTGCCACGGTACGGCATCAATCCCTTCACCATTCACGCCTAGGGCCACTTTAGAGTCTCCAGCTAACCTAACCTGCATGTTTTTGGCCTGTGGGAGGAAACCGGAGAACCCGGGGGTAAACCCACGCAGACACGGGGAGAACATGCAAACTCCACACAGAGTTTGACAAAAGTTTGAACTTTTGTCATGTAAATATGAGCTTTTTCCAATGTTTTTCTTCTTTTTTCTTTTCTTTTATATATTGTTTTATATTTATTTTATTATTTATTTAAATTTTTTCTAGATTTTTCTATTATTTTTTTCTTTTCCTGTTTTTTCCTAATTTTTTGCAAGGTTTCTTATGCCTCGCTGGTTGAAGCCCAAAGGGGGGCGAAGACCGAAGGGGGTTTATGGTATGGCTCGGTCAGTCCATCTGTCCTGCATTTGTGAAATTAACTCCTCCTACAGTTTTGTTCTGATTGTTTACAAACTTGGTACCATGGTTTGATATACTCTGATGATGCGCGTATTGCAATTTCACTCTCATCAGATGACCCTGAGGTCAAAAGTCAGAGGTCAGGTTTTCCCTAAATCTTCTAAGCACAATAACTATTGAAAGAAATGGTGTACTTTTCAAATCGATACAGTCGCTGTATCTAATACACATCTTGGTTGACTTACGCCCTCACCTAACTGGGGATTTGAGGTCAAGGGATCAAGGTTAACATTCCAGTTGCACTATGATAAATGGTAAATTTACTATGAGTATAAAACGAGTAAAGCTAGGGCCACCAACCCTGGTACACAGGTTCACCTTGGGTTCCTGACCTCTGACTATGGGTTTGGGGTCCAAAGGTCAAAGGTCAACATTAACATTCCCTATGCCTTATTACTGTACAACGAGTAAAATTAGGGTCACCAAACTTGGTACGCAAGTTCACCCTGTGACCCTGAAGTGTGACTATGGTTTTGGGATCACAAGGTCAAAGGTCAACATCAAAATGCCTTATAAACTACAGTATATCTCAACAACAAAGAAAGCTAGGATCACCAAACCTGGTACAGGTTCACTCTGAGACCAAAACCTCTGAGTACAGGTTTGGGATCAAAAGGTCAGAGGTCAAGGTTGCCACTCCCTACGCTCTCTTACTATAGAACATGCAAAGCTGTCTTGGGATCGTGACCTACAACTATTGGGTGTATACTTTGTTGTATATTCGTGGATGATGAGTTTATCAGAGTTTGGTTCTGCCACAGTAATTATATTGAAAAGTTGAAAACTGCTCTCTGTCAGTAAGGATTGGGATTTTCAAAGAAAACAGAGACGGAGGATATTGTGCTCGCCTCACAGTGCTCTTGTTTTCTTAAATGAATGTGACTTTTTTCTTATGAATTTTCATCTTTCTTCTCATAAATTGGGGACTTTTTCCTCATCAGTTTTGCACTTTTTTCTCATAAACTTAGTATTTTCTCTTTTAAACTGTCTTTTTTCTTGTAAATTTTCACTTTTTTCCTATATTTTTAAACTATTTTTGTAAAGTTGAAACTTTTTTCCTCATGAATTTACGACTTCTTGTAAATGTTAAAATTTTCTTAAAATTTTAACATTTTATTTTTTTATTTTCATTTTCTTCTTCTTCCTCTTCTTCTTTTTCTTCTTCTTCACTTACAATTTTTCTATTTTTTCTTTTCCTATTTATCCCCATTTTTTCCTGTTTATGCAAGGTTTTTTCTTATTTAAATGTGCCTTTTCTTGTAAATTTGCAACTTTCTTCTCATAAATTGGTGTCTTTTTTCTCATAAAATTGTAATTTTTTTTTCTTTTAAAATTTTCATTTTTTTCTTAATTTGCAACTTTTCCCCATAAGTTTGTAACTTTTTGTTTTGTAAATTTGTGTTTTTCCTATAATTTTGCAAGTTTTTTCTCATCAGTTTTTTCTTGTAAATTTACAGTATTTTAAAGGGTTTGAACTCTACCCTGTTACAAAAACAGGAGCCTCCAAACACACTGCTGCACAGAGAAATCAGAAAAAGGCTGAAATTTAAAGTGAAAAAATCACGCAAATGTCACAGAGTTAGAAGAGTATCGCCGTGGTGACAGGATGACAGGAGGATGCTGCAGTGGAGGAGAATCTGTGGACGTCCGTGGTGTGTTCAGCTCCATCACGTACGCTCCTCTGAGGTGTGAATCAGATCAATGTGAGGTGTGAATCTCATGGGAACCCCCCCCCCCCCCATCCTCTCTGTCTGTCTGTCTGTCCCCTCCCAGCAGCCTGTGATCAGCCTGGAGGGAAGTGTGGCGCACACCTTCTCCCAGGATGGCGTCACCACGGTAACGGTGCAGGTGTCTGCTGGGAATATCATCCTGCAAGACCGGAAGATCATCTCCGTCCACGGTGAGTGAGCCCAGTCCTCCAGGAGGTGGGGAGGGAGGAGGTTTACCGCTCCATAAAGTCACTGACGAGGCGTGGCGGATAACAGCTTATTAATGAGGATGGGAAGGTTTAATCTAAATATTTTTTCAGTTTAATTAAGCGATATTACACGAGAGGTCATAGAAGATGTCACCATGGTGAAATATTCATGATATGGCACAACCTCCAGTGTAATATTGCTTCCACAAGTACAGTTTATTAAATAGCTTGTTTAACCAGTTATTTTACTGGGAAAAATAATTCCTCTTGAATGTCCCCACTTGACTGTTGCTAAACACCTCAATGAGCACAATATAGAAAAGAATAGGCCTATTGCCTTTACACACACACACACAAACACACATGTAGCTAACTTAACTATTGTCCAGTGCAGAAGTCGGTGTTTATAATTCACTAGCAGCAATACGCAGTGAATGAGGCGTGCCGTCTTTAACTCTTTGAGTGTGTCTGTCGCCGAATTGTGACATAACCCCTAGTGGTCAAGAGTGGTAAATATTTTTTGTCAATAAAACAGTTCAGATTTCCAAGGCTAACTTGAAAGTGGTAAGAAATAATGGCTTACTGTCAATTAGAAAAATGTAAAATATGATCCAAAGTTTCAGATAGGAATAAATTTACGCATTTAATTTGCATAATGTAGCGACACCTCTTTAACTTCCATAACTCAGTCAAAACTGGACTTTGGACGTATTTACTCAAAGAATGGTTCAGTCTTTTGACACCGTTTTTTGTACAGAGGTACCTCATCATCTTATCTTCAAAGTATATGAACAAGAAATCCATCCATCCATCGATCTTCTACCGCTTTTCCGGAGGTCCGGGTCTTGGAGGCAGCAGTTCAAGCAGAGAAGCCCAGACTTCCCTCTCCCCAGCCACCTGCTCCAGCTCTTCAGAGAGGATACCAAGGCGTTCCCAGACCAGCTGGGAGACATAGTCTCTCCACCGAGTCCTGGATCTGCCCCGGGGTCTCCTCCCAGTGGGACGTGCCTGAAACACCTCAAGTGAGAGGCGTCCAGAAGGCATCCTAATCAGATGCCCATACCACCTCAACTGACTCCTTTCAATGTGGAGGAACAGCGGTTCTACTCTGAGCCTCTCCCGGATGACTGAGCTCCTCATCCTATCTCTGAGGGTGAGTTCAGCAATCCTACGGAGAAAGCTCATTTCAGCCGCTTGTATCCGCGATCTTGTTCTTTCGGTCATTACCCAAAGCTCGTGACCATAGGTGAGAGTAGGAAAGTAGATTGACTGGTAAATCGACAGCTTTGCCTTAGAACTAAGCTCCCTCTTCACCACAACAGACCGGTACAACGTCTGCATCACTGCAGATGCTGCTCCAATCTGTCTGTCAATCTCTCGCTCCATTCTCCCCTCATGTCGTGAATAAGACCCCAAGATACTTAAACTCCTCCACTTGGGGCAGGAGCCTGTCCCCAACCCAGAGAGGACAAGCCACCTTTTTCGGCTGAGGACCATGGACTCGGACTTGGAGGTGCTGATTCTCATCCCAGCCTCTTCACACTCAGCGGCAAACTGTCCCAGAAAGAGCTGTAGGTCATTGCTGGATGAAGCCAACAGGACAACATCATCTGCAAACAACAGAGATGAGATCCTGTGGTCACCAAGCATGGCACCCTCCATTCCCTGGCTGCACCTAGAAATCCTGTCCATAAAAATTATGAACAGGATCGGTGACAAAGGGCAGCCCTGGCAGAGTCCAACTCTCACTGGGAATGACTCCGACCGAGTGTTGGCAATACGAACCAAACTCTCACAACGGTCGTACAGAGACCAAATAGCTCGTAACAACAAGCCCGATACCCCATACTCCCAAAGCACCCCCCACAAAAAACCACGAGGGACGCGGTCAAATGCCTTCTCCAAGTCCACAAAACACATGTAAACTGGTTGGGCAAACTCTCACGAACCCTCGAGAATTCTCGAGAGGGTAAAGAGTTGGTCCGATGTGCCACGGCCAGGACGAAAACCACATTGCTCCTCCTGAATCCGAGGTTCAACCAATGGCCGGACTCTCCTCTCCAGTACCTTGGCATAGACCTTCCCAGGGAGGCTGAGGAGTGTGATCCCTCTAAAGTTGGAGCACACCCTCCGGTCCCCTTTTTTGAAGAGAGGAACCACCACCCAGGTTTGCCATGCCAAAGGCACTGCCCCTGACCTCCACGCAATGTTGCAGAGGCGTGTCAACCATGATAGCCCAACAACATCCAGGGCCTTGAGGTACTCAGGGCGAATCTCGTCCACCCCCGGGGCCCGGCCACCAAGGAGATTTTTAACCACCTTGGCGACCTCAGCACCTGTGATAGGCGAATCATCCCCCTCGTCCCCAAACCCTGCTTCCTCTGTGGAAGGCGTATCAGTGGGATTGAGGAGATCCTCGAAGTATTCCTTCCACCGCCGGACGATATCCCCAGTTGAAGTCAACAGCGCCCCATCCACACCATACACAGTGTGGACAGGGAGCTGCTTTCCCCTCTTGAGCCACCGGACAGTTCGCCAGAATCTCTTCGAAGCCCACCGAAAGTCTTGTTCCATGGCCTCACTGAACTCCTCCTATACCCGGGTTTTTGCTTCAGCAACCACCTGAGCTGCAGTCCGCTTGGCCTGCCGGTACACCTCAGCTGTTTCGGGAGTCCCACAAGCCAACCAAGCTTGATAGGACTCCTCCTTCAGCTTAATGGCCCCCCTCACCACTGGTGTCCACCACTTGGTTCGGGGGTTGCCACCACAAGATGCACCGACCACCTTGCGGCCACAGCTCTGGGCCGCCGCTTCAACAACAGAGGTGGAGGACATGGCCCATTCAGACTCCATGTCTCCAGACTCCCTCGGAATGGGGTTGAAGTTCTTCCGGAGGTGGGAGTTGAAGACCTCCCAGACAGGGGCCTCAGCCAGACGTTCCCAGCACACCCTCACTATACGTTTGGGTCTACCAGGTCTGAATGGCTTCCTCCCCTGCCATCGGATCCAACTCACCACCAGGTGGTGATCAGTTGACAGCTCTGCACCTGTCTTTACCCGAGTGTCCAAGACATACGGTCGCAGGTCTGATGACACGATAACAAAATCGATCATCGACCTGTGACCTAGGGTGTCCTGGTGCCAGGTGCACATATGGACACCCTTATGCTTGAACATGGTGTTCGTTATGGACAAACTGTGGTTAGCACAGAAGTCCAATAACTGAACACCACTTGGGTTCTGATCGGGCAGGCCGTTCCTCCCAATCACCCCCCTCCAGGTTTCACTGTCGTTACCCACGTGTGCACTGAAGTCCCCCAGTAGGACAATCAATCAGTACGTTTCAATCAATCTATCAATCAGTAGAACAAGAAATCAGTACGTTTAAAAAAAACACAAAAAACCCCCAGAAATTCCTCACTTACTTTTGACAAAGGGGGGCTGGCTGGCTGGCTGGTTGGCTGGCTGATGTGGTCGCTGTGTTTTCACCCATCATGGTCATTATTTTGCGTTCTGTTGGTCATTTAAAGTCTCTACCACATCTACAAAGTCTTGTGATTATCACACATAAATTTCGCTTTTATGCCGCGGCTATTTTACATGTACAAAGCCGACGAAGTGACAGTGACCGATTGTGGCCACATTATCTTTCTGGGCTAAAATGCTAAAAATAGGATAAGGAAATGAGGAGTTCTTCTTCTTTCGTGTATTACATGGCATCCACTGAGTCCTCCAATGCATATCTGCCACCTTCTGAAACTGGCAAATCAGTACAAATCCCCAGTGCAGCTGATAATGTCAGTGACACGGCAGGCGCAGTGCCACGCTCTGCCACTAGGAGCACGCAAATTCACACACTCAAAGGGTTAATCCTGATGATACTACACTTGTGATATCAAGGACCCGCTGACCAAACTGATGTGCTCCTCTCCAGAAATGTAGCTCTATGTCGTGGCAGCATTTTGAATCAGATGGCCTTCCATGCAATTAGTCCCTTTCCCAGACACCCAGACAGCACCCTACATGTGACAATGTCGGCATCACATAACGTTGTGTGTAGTATTTACAGTGGTGTGAAAAAGTGTTTGCTCCCTTGCTGATTTCTCATTTGTTTGTATGTTTGTCACACTTAAATGTTTCAGATCATCAAACAAATTTAAATATTAGACAAAGATAACACAAATAAACACAAAATGCAGTTTTTAAATGAAGGTTTTATTATTAAGGGTAAAAAAAAAGTCCAAACCTACATGGCCCTGTTTGAAAAAGTGATTGCCCCTGAAACCTAATAACTGGTTGGGTCACCCTTAGCAGCAACAACTGCAATCAAGCGTTTGCAATAACTGGCAATGAGTCTTTTACAGCGCTGTGGAGGAATTTTGGCCCACTCATCTTTGCAGAATTGTTATAATTCAGCAACATTGGAGGGTTTTTGAGCATGAACCGCCTTTTTAAGGTCATGCCACAGCATCTCAATTGGATTCAGGTCAGGACTTTGACTAGACTACTCCAAAGTCTTCATTTTGTTTTCCTTAAGCCATTCAGAGATGGACTTGCTGGTGTGTTTTGGATCATTGTCCTGCTGCAGAACCCAAGTGCGCTTCAACTTGAGGTCACGAACAGATGGCCGGACATTCTCCTTCAGGACTTTTTGGTAGACAGCAGAATTCATGGTTCCATTTACCACAGCAAGTCTTCCAGGACCTGAAGCAGCGAAACAGCCCCAGACCATCACACTACCACCACTATATTTTACTGTTGGTATGATGTTCCTTTTCTGAAATGCTGTGTTACTTTTACGCCGGATGTAATGTGACACACACCTTCCAAAAAGTTCAACTTTTGTCTTGTCAGTCCACCGAGTATTTTCTCAAAAGTCTTGACGATCATCAAGATGATTTCTGGCAAAACTGAGACAAGCCTTTATGTCCTTTTTGCTCAGCAGTGGTTTTCGTCTTGGAACTCTGCCAGGCAGGCCATTTTTGCCCTGTTTCTTATGGTGGAGTCATGAACACTGACCATAACTGAGGCAAGTGAGGTCTGCAGTTCTTTGGCTGTTGTTGTGGGGTCTTTTGTAACCTCTTGGATGATTCGTCGCTGCAGTCTTGGGGTAATTTTTGTCGGCTGACCACTCCTGGGAAGGTTCACCACTGTTCCATGTTTTCGCCATTTGTGGATAATGGCTTTCACTGTGGTTCGCTGGAGTCCCAAAGCTTTAGAAATGGCTTTATAACCTTTTCCAGACTGATAGATCTCAATTACTTTGTTTCTGAATTTCTTTGGCTCGCAGCATGATGTCTAGCTTTTGAGGATCTTTTGGTCTACTTCATTTTGTAAGGCAGGTCCTATTTAAGTGATTTCTTGATTGAGAACAGGTGTGGCAGTAATCAGGCCTGGGTGTGGCTAAAGAAATTGAACTCAGCTTTCCAAAGATGTGATAAATCACAGTTAATTTATGTTTTAATGGGGGTGGGGTGGGAGGGATCACTTTTTCACACGGGGCCATGCAGTTTTGGATTTTTTTTTATCCTTAATAATAAACACCTTCATTTAAAAACTGCATTTTGTGTTTACTTGTGTTATCTTTGTCTAATATTTAAATTTGTTTGATCTGAAACATTTAAGTGTGACAAACATACAAAAAAGTGAGAGATCAGCAAGGGGGCAAACACTTTTTCACACCACTGTATAGAGACTAGAGGATGGCAGCGCAACTTAAAAAGCTGATGGTTCCAAAAGTTGGCAATGAGGGTTTTTTTTTGTCGCATTCAAGAAGGGTTATTGCTCCAGTATTCCTACGTTCTCAAGGGGATGTAAAGCATTAAACATGCATTAATTTTTTTGATTAGTTTTTTATTGCACAAAGAAAATACACCACGAGATGGTAATAGTTTGTAGGCATAATTTACATTTTTTTTTTTACCTCATTTACTTAAAGGGCTGATGACACGATTTTGACATTTTTTAGCATGTTGTGTAAACCCAAAAGTCATTGTCGATGATCAATATAATATTTGCAACAGCGCCTGCATAAACTAGTTATCATCAAAAAAACCGCAGCCGCTGACTGGACTGTGGTGCTGCCCGACGAATTAAGGGCGGCACCACCATGACATAAGCGACAGAACGGACTCCGGTGTTGTTGACTGGAATGACAGCAGCTTTGTAGCTCACACTTTCTCTGGTTTCTTGTTTTAATTTTACAGCTATGCCTTTGCGTTGTGTCGCAGGTTTAGATAAACAGCAGGCCGTGAAAGACCACATCACACGCTTCAGCTCCAACTGTCATAAGCCTCCTCGTGCGCTTTTATGCAGGAGTGCATGAGGAGGGGAAGGATTAATGGATTTACGCACAGCTTCGACCTTCTTTCTGTGATCACATGCTGACGCTCGCTGGTCCGGCCACGTCCCCTCTCTCATTATAATCAGCTGATTCAAACTCCCGCTGATCATGTTTCCTGGTCCTCGCCCAGTTGCTTCTCATCACACCATCATCAGCAGTGCGTGTACTTAGCGGCCGTTTGCCAGTCACGCACTGCTAGCCCATAGTATTGTCATCTGTGCTGTTAGTCTGCCAGTATTTTCAGCACTCTCACGATGTTAGTCACTCCATGTTCGCCGTCGTTCTCATGCGTCCTTGAAGCGATGTCGGCTCTGGGGCGCACCTGTGGCTAACACATCTCCTCTCATTCGTTCGCTGGGTGATGCCGGCCCCCGAACGCCATCAGTAAGTGTGTTTGTGTTTTTTGTACATCTTCACCTTTTTGGGAATTGTCTGTCTTTCTATATTAAATGTGCTGTGGTGAACCCTGCACGTAAATCCACGTTATTTTAATCGTCCCTCTCCGTGCGCTGCGTAAGAGTGCACGGAGGGTCATGATGAATGGATTTACGTGCAGAATTCACCACAGCACATGTATTGAACATAAGAATGATGACAACAGTTCCCAAAAAGGTGAAGACTGACAAAAATAAACAAACACTTACAGCTGGCGTTTGGGGCCGACATCGCCCAGCAAGCATGGAGAGGAGACGTGTTAACCACGGTTGCGCCCCAGAGCCGACATCGCTTCAAGGGGCACAACAGAACCACGGCTGTGTGGAGTGGCTAACACGTCGTGATAGTGTTGGCAGTATTGGCTGGCTGACAACACGGCAGATGATGCACACAAACCATAAACAGCTGACTGTCAAAGAGAGAGGGTGTGTGGTTGGACGGCGAATCTTGGACAGTGCCCACCTGAAAGTGGGTCAAAACACACATAAAACACATGTACAAAACAAAAACAACAAGAACTCAAAATATAATCCATAATAAACCTGATGCCTGAGCCACAGAGAATACGCTGCTATGATTTTATTGAAAAATCGGGTTTAAATAAATGATATTTATGAACAAATAATTTGTTGCAATATCTGTAACAAAAGCATAACACTCGGTGTTCCCCTGCCGTGTGTTTGCTACTGCTGCTGCTGGCATGTGTGCTTCTCCACCGTCACTCTCTGATCCTGACTCGCTAGGCACAATGCCCGCTTGGCACAGCTCAAACCTATACGGTCTGATGCCCCCAGATTCTTCATTGTCATCCCATTCTTCAGAACTATAATCATTGGAAGATTGGACAACACAAACCAATTCCAGACTACATGTGCTGGAGCCATCGTCGATGTTTTCTACCGCTTCCATCCTGCGTGTACAATGGGCAGCCAAGCGCTGTGTTCTCCCGATGATGTTACAACACGGCCGGGGGGTTTTCCAGCCACTGACGCAATTGATGATGTGGTGCTCATGAAAACGTCGGATATTCACGTGAAAAAAGGCCTGTTTGACTTAGAACTGCATAGACCAACCTATTTCGTCATGTTGTATTATGTGTTGAAAAATTAGATGAAGTCAAAAACGTGTCATCAGACCTTTAATCCATCACTTTGTTCTTCAGTCATGATTGTGTTTTACTTGCTCATTTTTACTACTGTTTCACTTTTGTAATATTTATTTTTCTGAAATTTGCTGCTTCTTGTAAATTTTCTGCCTTTGTCAAAAATTTTACTTTTTTGCCACCGGAATTTGTGTCTCTTATAAATTTGCCAATTATTTCCTCAAATTTGACTTTTTCTTGTAAATTTGCAACTTTTCTTATGGACTTTTATCATAAACTTGCATTTTTGTTCTGTTGCAGTGATCGTATGAAAAGATGATTTTTCTTTATAAAAATACAGACAGTGATGGGGGGACGAGGCGTAGATTTACAACTTTTTCTCACAAATGTCTTTTTACTCATAAATTTGCAAGTTTTTCCTGAAAAAAAATTGTAACTTTCTCACAATTTTGCAGCTTTTTTCCCACATACATTTGCAACTTGTTTCTCTTAAATTTGTAACATTTTTTTCATAATTGTGCTATTTTTTCCTGAAATGTTCAAGTTTTTCTTGTAAATTTATCTTGTAAATTCTTTTTTTTTCTTATAAATTTACAACTTTTTCCTTAAAACATTGTGACTTTTTGTCAAAAATGTGCAACTTTGTTCTTATAAGTTTGATTTTTGTCTTAAATTTTTGCAATTGCAGTTTCTTTTTCTTGAAAATTTATTTTTTCCTGTAAATTTTCAACTTTTTCTTCATAGATTTGTAACTTTCTTCTTCCAAATTTGTAATTTTTGTCTCATAAATTTGCATCTTTTTCCCTGGAATTTTCAACATTTTTCTTGTAAATTTCCAAACTTTTTTTCATAGATTTGTGACTTTTTTCTCATAAATTTGCATTTTTTTTTCCTGTAAATTTTCAGCTTTTTCTGGTAAATTTGCAACATTCATCTAGATGCTGGTTAAATATTTATTCTGTGTAATTAAACTGTAATTTGCAATTTTTTCAATTTTTAAATTGGCATATTTCATTTTTGCACCTTTATTCTTCCAAACTTGTCTAATTTACTTTTACACCTCATGCTAAATTGTTGAATACCCCCATCCCCCTTGTTAAAAATAATAAATTGCCTTCTGACTACAGATATAGGTTCTTGATGATGTCAGAATTAGAAATTAATGCTGAACTCGTCTGTCCTCTCTTCCTGCCTCCTCAGAATATTTCCGATCTCATCTACTCGCCTTCTCATCAAACCTGGATGAGCATAACCCTGACGTGGCCGAGTGGAGGCTGGACATGAGCCGAGTTATTAAGAACTCCCTGATCAAGGTAAATTCCCCCCGTCTCCCATGGCAACCTTATTTTTTTTCCCCCTGCGGTAAATACCATTGGACCCAAGAGCGCCGTGTGACCTCTTTTTAGACGTGAATCTGACTATTACGATGATAAATGACGAGGAAGGTGATGGGGGTGGTGTTGGGGGGGGGGGGGGGTTACAGTTGAAGAGCTCGCTGATCACTGCCGCCCACCAGCACTCGAGGGGTTCAAGGCCGTGCGGTAGCAATGAATAAATGTCAGTGCGGGACTGACCAGAAAGGATACTTGCAGATGAACACACTGCACACGTCACTGTTTTGTGTTTGTTTTTTGGGGGGTATAGTAAACATAATTTTTTTTTGCTTTGAACATACAGTGAATATAAGAAGTCTACACACCCCTCTTCAAATGTCAGGTTTTTGTGATGTTAAAAAAATGAGACCAAGATAAATCATTTTAGAACCCTTTCTACCAATAACCAAAACCTTCAGCTTCTGCTAGAAAGCTGAAGATGAAGAGGAACTTCATCTTTCAGCACGACAATGACCCAAAGCAGACAGCAGACATCCAAATCAACAAAAGAATGGCTTTGCCAGAACAAGATTAAGGTTTTGGAATGGCCCAGCCAGAGTCCAGACCTGAATTTCTTCGAACATCTGTAGGATGATCTGAAGAGGGCTGTACACAGGAGATGCCCTCACAATCTGACAGATTTGGAGCGTTTTTGCAAAGAAGAGTGGGCAAATATTGCCACATCAAGATGTCCCACCCTGATAGACTCCCACCCAAAAAGACTGGGTGCTGTAATAAAAGCCAAAGGTGCTGCAACAAAGTATTAGTTTAAGGGTGTGCATATTTATGCAACCAGGTTAATGTAAGTTTTTTTTATTTTTCCCCTTAAAAGATTTCAGTTTGTTTTTCAATTGGGTTGTACAGGTTTTAGGTCACATTAATGGTGGAAAAAGTTTTGAAATGATTTATCTTGGTCTCATATTTTTACATCACAAAAACCTGGCATTTGAACAGGGGTGTGTAGACTTTTTATATCCACTGTATATTTTGCTTGGGGGCTCCTGTTTTTGTAATCAGGAAGAGTTCAAACCATTTAAAACAAAAACTTTATTTAAAAAATAAAGTTGTATGTTTACAAGAAAAAATTAAAAATTTATGAGAAAAAGTTGCAAATTTATGAAAAAAATGGGAAATGCATGTGAAAAAGCAGAAAATTTACAGGGGGAAAAGTCTGATTTGACTTTGATTAAAAATAGTTGCAGCTTGACAATAAAAAATAGCAAATATTTGAGGAAAAAAGTTGCAAATTTACAAGAAAAAAGTTACAAATTTATGAAAAGTTAGAAATTTGTATAACAAGTTGCAAATTTACAAGAAAAAAGTTAGATTTATGAAAAGATGCAAATTTATATGTTTCAAATTTATGAGAAAAAGTTGCAGATTTGAAAGGAAAAAAATAGCAAATTCATGAAAATGTTTCAAAT
Source organism: Pholidichthys leucotaenia (assembly GCA_020510985.1). Classification (NCBI taxonomy): domain Eukaryota; kingdom Metazoa; phylum Chordata; class Actinopteri; order Cichliformes; family Pholidichthyidae; genus Pholidichthys; species Pholidichthys leucotaenia. Next base: position 44,603,743 of record CM035848.1, on the reverse strand, counting down.
TTATATATAGTCGTGAAAAAATTAGGACACCCCATTAAATATTCAGTTCTTTATTAAGAAATGTTCACATATCTACTGTATGTATAACCTTGTTTTTGTTTTTATTTGAATTTTTTTTAAACATTTATTTTAGCCAGTTGAAGTGGGAATGAATGTGGGGGTGTCCTAAAAAGATGGGGTGACTTATTCCTTACTATTTGTTTAGAATTGCATTTTACAGAAAATTAAAAAAAAAAAGTCTTTAATTAATTACTTCCGCCAGGCCGCAGGCCGCAGGAGGTTATGTTTTTGCCAGCGTTTGTCTGTCTGTCTGTTTGCCTGTTTGTCTGTCTGTTGGTTAGCAAGATAACTCAAAAAGTTTTGGACGGATTTCCATGAAACTTTCAGGCGTTGTTGGAAATGGTACAAGGAAGATCTGATTAAATTTTGGGGATGATCTGGATCACCGTCTGGATACAGGAATTTTTTAAAGGATTCTTTAACATTGTGACATACGGCCATTTTCAACATGTGTGCAGGCGCAATGGAGGGCGCTGGTCGTCGTGTCTGACGAACACGAACTCCGCGTTCTTCAAAGTTTTAGGCACAAAAGCACGCGGAAAACAGTGGTGGGCCGGGCCCGGCAGTGTGCATGTGTTTGCGCTACGCTGCAAAAGCTGAGACGGGCAGCTGTCCAGCGCGAGATTATTTGGCAGAAATTCCCCGGGCAGCCATAGTGGCTGCGCAAAAACAAGCTCTCTGCCGGGGAAGCTTCCAAATCCTCTTTTGCCGCAGAGCGCAACCCCAATATAAAACCCATGACAACCTGTCTACCCAATTTGCATCCGTCAGTGAAGCCCAGAGTGCTGCTTTCAGTGATCTATGAAAGCGCTCGCATAACCCATTGGCCTGTGGGTTGTACGCGGTTGTGCGATGAATTGCAACGCCCGCAGCCTGGGAGTTTGCAGATGGAGGAGATGGACACAACAGCAACACTTCAGTTTATGACCTCCGCCAAGGAGGTAATGCTTTTACTACTGAACCACTAATCCTATCATTGTGAATCCAATTGCTAGTCATATGTTTTCATGGTCAAGGAATCTGAAAACGTACACACAAACACTGTATGGGGGGGAACTGTGGCGCTTGGCGGAGGTCTGCGCTCTCCGAGTGCTTTTCTAGTTCCTTTTTAATTGTTTAGTTGTATTACATCAATCTCCCAGTATGTTAAACACTGATATTAAATATCCATATGTCCAAATATGTTTAAAAAAAAAAAAAAACACAGGCTTATACAGGGTATTCTAATTTTTTTCACAACAAAAGTTGCAAATTTATAAGAAAAAAGTTGCATTCAGCATGATATGATATTAAAGATTTAGGATGATATGGGGGGGGGAGTGTCTCTATTTTTCCCAGGTGGGGGGCCATGTCCCCCCTGCCCCCCTCTTGATTTACGTCTATGGTGCCACAATCTGTCAAGGTCCTGGGAAGTGGTAGCAACTGATTCAGACGCGCCCACAACATGCTCATTCCACAGGCCGTCTCATTAAGTCTGCTCTTTCTTCTTCTTCTTGCTCTGAATCAGAAGCACGTCGATGCTCAGAGGAGGAAGAAGTAGCAGCCTGAGCCTCAGATCAGATTTTCACACTTTTCTGATCCCACAAATCAAAACCGATGCTAAAAATAGCCCCGGCTCCCCGGTCTTCACTGAACAACTTTATTGGTGTCAATACTTTTTTTTCTTCTCTGACATCCTCGGCCTGCGGGACTGGAAACGGACATATGAAAACACACGCAGCGCTGGAGACGGAAATGTGACGTGACAGATTATGAGGTTCACAACAGAGAGGAGCAGAGAAACGGCGCAACTCCTCACAGGAGGCGGAAACGCTTTAGTGTCTGCTGCGGCGGTCAGAGAGCTCACAGTACTGGAGTGGAAAACATTGTCCTCCTAATTTCTTCCATTTTCTAGCGTTTTGAAGCTGACTTTCTTCATCTTCATCTTCAGCTAGTGTTTTGTGATTAGGCTATTTTAGCATTTAAGCTAACAATTTTCCAGTTTAAGATTCAAGAGTCAAACATTTTATTTGTCAATACTACTATACATACAGGACATACAGGAGAATTAAGCAGATCTTTAGGATTTTTAAGCTAACTTTCTGCATTTTTTTATGGTTTCTACTTTTTTGAAAAGGTTTTATAAGATTCGGCTACGTTTACATTTAAGCTAGCCTTTTTGTTGGATGTTTATGCTTACGTTTAGCATTTTGAATGAATTTTGTGCAAGTTTAAGCAAACTTCTGTTTTATGCTAACATTTTAAAAATTAGACCTTTTTAGCAATCTAGCTAGCAGTTTTTGAAGTTGAAGCTAATAGTTAACATTTTCAGGCTAACTTCTTGCAACTTTCAGCTATTTTGTTTTTAAGATAAGATAAGATAAGATAAGCCTTTATTAGTCCCACAACGGGGAAATTCCAGGATTGCAACAGCACAGGGATAGCAACACTCAGAGCAACAATCAGAAGGCAAGAAAAAAAACAAGCAAGCAAGAGCAGCTAATATACATATGTACATATTACTATAAAATATATATATACACACACACACACAGACACAATGCAGAGCATTGTAGCTAGATGGAATAAATATGTAAATATATAAACACCCACAGTGCGGAGCAATGTAGCTAGATGGAATAAATATATAGATATATAAATATAAACACACCCAGTGCGGAGCATTGTAGCTAGATGGAATAATATGTAGATATATAAAAACACAGTGCGGAGCATTGTAGCTAGATGGAATAATATGTAGATATATAAAAACACAGTGCGGAGCATTGTAGCTAGATGGAATAAATATATAGATATATAAATATAAACACACCCAGTGCGGAGCATTGTAGCTAGATGGAATAAATATGTAAATATATAAACACACACAGTGCAGAGCATTGTTGCTAGGTGGGATGAAACAGCATAACCGTCTATTTAGTTATCCTACATGGTATGATTATGTGCCCATACATATTCTCACCCTCCATAGCGACCGGTATGTTCCTAGTTGTATGCCGGAGAGGACCATTGTGTAAGTCTATTGCATCTTTTGCATTCAAAAAAACTATTAGTTTGTTACGTCTTTTTGCTATCTCTGCGAGCAGCCCTGCTTAGGTTGTACAGTCTGACAGCCGTTGGTAGGAAGGACCTACGAAACCTCTCGGTTGTGCACCTGGGATGATGTAGTCTGCTGCTAAATGAGCTCCTCAGTGCATCCAGTATGTCCTGCATAGGGTGGAACTCGGACTCCAGCAGAGATGACAGTTTAGCCACCGTCCTTCTCTCTCCTATCTCCTCCATCGGATCAAGGCGCTGCCCCAGGACAGAGCTAGCTTTCTTAATCAGTTTGTTCAGTCTCTTCCTATCGGCTGCAGTAATGCCACTGCCCCAGCAGACCACTCCAAAAGTGATGGCTGATGCCACCACCGTGTCATAGAATGACTTCAGCAGCGCCCCTTGTACACCAAAAGACCTGAGTCTCCTCAGCAGGAACAGCCTGCGCTGTCCCTTCTTGTAGAGTGCGTCAGTATTGTGTGACCAGTCTAGTTTATTGTTCAGATGAATACCCAGGTACTTGTAGGATGTCACCATCTCGATGTCTGTTCCCTGTATATTTACTGGTGCTGTGAGGGGCTGCCCATGCCTGCGGCAGTCCACCACCAGCTCCTTAGTTTTCCTCGCGTTGATCTGGAGGCAGTTCCGATGGCACCAGTCCACAAAGTCCTGGATAAGCCCTCTGTACTCAGCTTTTTATGCTTATGATTTCTAAAGTTGTGGGCTTTTTAGCATTCTAGCTAAGATTTGAGCTTATTGTTATGTCTGAAATAATAGGACTGCGGAGGCAGGAGCTGCACTGAACCCGAACTTTATTACAAGATATTAAGGTGGTACACGTGTCGGGGTGAGGTAGCTAATAAGCTAATATCAAACTGCCACAGGCTGTGGTCAGCTTGGAGGCTGAGCAGCCAACAGTCCCTCTAAGTAGGCACGGCGTGATGACGTCACCCTGCCTGTGTCCTCACGTCCGTGCTGCTCGTCTGCCAAATGTCTATATCTAACATCTGCCTCCCCCTTGAAAAAAAAACAGAACTTTACAAGCATGTTGAACCTAGAGCTCACAACAGCTCACTTTTTTTTTTTTTACATTACTCTCACATTTTGAATTTTTATTTCACACTTTATTTTTAAACACAGAACCTGGGGCCACTGGGTAGACCACCAGCAGACCCTGCATGACTGCGATTGATTATTCTGCCACTTTGAAGCAGTTGTGTTCTGCTGAACAGTCCTAAACACAGTCACTGCTGAGATTACAGGTTGGGGCCCCCTGGAAAACTCTCATGGGTGTAGCCCTGGAGGTGCTGAGCGCAGCGGGTTTGGTATCCCGCTGTAAAGTCCCAGTCAAGGTCCCACACTTGCTGGATCGGCTCCTGGGCAGCTGTTCTCACCCTTCGCAGACGGCTGGCATGCCATCTCAATCCATCAGCCAGCTGGAAAATGGCTGGCCCCAACTGCGCGGTGATTCTTATCTGCAGTGACGAGACCCCTTGTGGAGCCAGGCATCCGGTTCGTCGTAACTGAACCCAATCCAGCACCGCGGGCGGTGATCGGTTCCGCCACACACTGCTTTGCTGTTGTGGTGATATATCCTCTATGTCGGCGGCGGGATGCACCCTTGTTTGGTGCCGTCCCACTGGCTTCTGCTGGGCCACAGACTCTCCATCCTGCTGCCCCGCAGGGCGCTGACACCAGACAAGTCCGGTGTCTGCCTTTCCTTCCCGCTGTCCTCACCCTGCGATCTCAAACTCGGAGCAGCTGTGTCCCCGTCCGTGTGTGTCGCGCGCCCAACATCAGCGTTCCAACAGAGCCCAAGGTTGTCACAGATGGTGAAACCTAGTTTATAAAACGGGTCACATCCCAGGATATTATCCCTGTGTGTAGCCACCTGCAAAACGAATGCTGGGAGGGCTCTCAACCCATAGCGAACTGGCAGCAAAACAGTCCCTACCAAGCTGATGCGCGTGTGCCCGTAGCCATATAACTCCGCTGGATTCTTCTCAATAGGATGGTAGGGGAAAGTCTCTTAACTGAAACCCAAATTAGCACTGACCTCACAGCGGCAGTGTCCAGCAGCAACGGCAAGTCGGTGTCATCCAGCTTTACCATGCACCACATGCACACCAAGTCTCTGGAGTTCACAGCGCATGGTGGTCATTTGGTGTTTTTTTTGTTTGGGCTGGGTAGCTGGTCCAATGTCCATCATGACAATCGGCATACCTTGGTGAAGTGGTTGAGTTTGCCACAGCGTCTGCATCACTGCCCCCTGGCCGGGCAGGAACACACTCCCTCTTGGTGCACCTGAGAGCCGCAGTTGCCACATTCCCGACGTCTCACGGCACATACCTTGGCGTCCTCCAAGGAGGACGCAGCATAGTCGGGTTCCTCTTCTCTCATCTCAACTGCTTGCACTGACAGAGCTCATTGCTGTGGCTTGATCAGTTGTGATTCCAGCTTGTCAGCAGCCTCCAGCTGGTATGCCAACTCCACCACCTTCGCCAACGGCAGGTTACCGGGTGCCCTGAGCAGCTCCATCTGCAGCCGCAGGTTGTTGGTGTAAACTGCTAGCTGGTCCCGCACTATCTCATCCTCCAAACTGCCAAACTCACATGTGCTCGCCAGGCTGCGGAGGTCCATGATGAACTGTCGGGTCGACTTGCCCGCCCATTGATAACGCTGGTAGAAACAACCCCTCCTTGCCAATAAGCTGCCGGACAGCGTGAAGTGTTCGGACAGCAGCACCATGCACTCCTCATATGTGTCCGCATGTCCCAGGGTCTCAAGTATAAGCTGGCCCTCAGCGCCCAGGCAGCGAAGAAGAATTGCACGCATTCTCATTTTACAGTGTTTCCCCAGGTCCACTGTTGCTGAATAGGTGTGGAATAATCTGTCATGGAATGGGCAGCTCGCCCGGGGTCACAAGGAACGATAGGGGTGGTGCCAGAGAGCCCTCCATCTTTGGAGAAAATGATTAATATTCCGCAATAAGACTGAATTTTTTCCTCGTTGCCAATTGTTATGTCTGAACTAATAAGACTGCAGAGGCAGGAGTTGCACTGAACCCAAACTTTATTACAAGATATTAAGGTGGTACACGTATCGGGGTGAGGTAGCTAATAAGCTAATATCAAATGGCTACAGGCTGTGGTCAGCTTTGAGGCTGAGCACCAAGGAGAGCGACTCCCGCCAACAGTCCCACTAAGGAGGCACGGCGTGATGACGTCACCCTGCCTGCGTCCTCATGTCCATGGTGCTCATCTGCTAAATGTCTGTGTCTAACACTTATGTTTAGCCCCTTTTTTCTGGTTTATGCTTTTAACCATAAGTCTGATTTTACAAATCTGTCTAGCATTCCTTCAAGATTCAAGCTTACAGTGCATCTGTAAAGTATTCACAGCACTTCATTTTTTCCACATTTTGTTATGTTACAGCCTTTTTCCTAAAGGGATTACAATCATTTTTCCCTCAAAATTCTACACACAATACCCCATAATGACAATGTGGATTTTTTTTTTTGAGATTTTTGCAGATTTATTAAAAATTAAAAAAAGCTAATAAATCACATGTACATAAGTATTCACGGCCTTATCCATGAAGCTCAAAATTGAGCTCAGATGCATCCTGTTTCCAATGATCATCCTTGAGATGTTTCTACAGCTTAACTGGAGTCCACCTGTGGTAAATTCAGGTGATTGGTCATGATTTGGAAAGGCACACACCTGTCTATATAAGGTCCCACAGTTGACAGTGCATTTCAGAGCACAAACCAGGCTGCACGGTGGCGCAGTGGTTTAGCACTGTGGCAGCACAGTTTTACCCTCGGCCGGGGGACCGCGGGGATCATGAGATCGTGGGTTCGATCCCAGCCCCCGACCAACAGTGAGCTGTGTGGAGTTTGCATGTTCTCCCCGTGTTGCACGGGTTTACTCCGGGATTTCTCCGGTTTCCTCCCGCATACAAAAAACATGTAGGTTTAGGGCGCTCGCGCACGCAGCGACCAGCAGCCGGTGGCTTGTCACCAGACTGCAAACCAAGTCTACCTACGGGTACAAATAAGTAACAAAAAAAAAAAAAAAACCAAGCAGGAAGTCAAAGGAATTGTCTGTAGACCTCCAAGATAGGGTTGTCTCGAGGTACAAATCTGGGGAAGGGTGCATAAATAATTTCTGCTGCTTTGAAGGTCCCAATGAGCACAGTGGCCTCCATCATCTTTAAATAGAAGAAGTTTGGAACCACCAGGACTCTTCCTAGAGCTGGCCGGTCATCTAAACTGAGCAATCGGGTGAGAAGGGCCTTAGTCAGGGAGGTGACCAAGAACCCGATAGTCACTCTGTCAGAGCTCCAGTGTTCCTCTGTGGAGAGGAGAATCTTCCAGAAGGACAACCGTCTCTGCAGCAATCCACCAATCAGGCCTGTATGGTAGAGTGGCCAGACGGAAGCCACTCCTTAGTAAAAGGCACATGGCAGCCCACCTGGAGTTTGTTAAAAGGCACCTGAAGGACTCTCACACCATGAGAAACAAAATTCTCTGGTCTGATGAGACAAAGATTGAAATCTTTGGCATAAATGCCAGGCGTCATGTTTGGAGGAAACCAGGCACCGCTCATAACCATGCCAATGGTGGTGGCAGCATCATGCTGTGGGGATGTTTTTCAGCTGCAGGAACTGGGAGGCTAGTCAGGATAGAGGGAAAGATGAATGCAGCAATGTACAGAGACATCCTGGATGAAAACCTGCTCCGGAGAGCTCTTGACCTCAGACTGGGGTGATGGTTCATCTTTCAGCAAGACAACGACCCTAAGCACACAGCCAAGATATCAAAGGAGTGGCTTCAGGACAACTCTGTGAATGTCATTGAGTGGACCAGCCAGAGTCCAGACTTGAATCCAATTGAACATCTCTGGAGAGATCTGAAAATGGCTGTGCACCGACGCTTCCCATCCAACCTGATGGAGCTTGAGATGTACTGCAAAGAGGAATGGGTCAAACTGCCCAAAGATAGGTGTGCCAAGCTTGTGGCATTATATTACAAAAACCTTGAGGCTGTAATTGCTGCCGAAGGTGCATCAACAAAGTATTGAGCAAAGGCTGTGAATACTTATGTACATGCGATTTCTTAGTTTTTTATTTTTAATAAATTTGCAAAAATCTCAAAAAAAACTTTTTCACGTTGTCATTATGGGGTTTTGTGTGTAGAATTTTGAGGGAAAAAATGAATTTAATCCCTTTTGGAATAAGGCTGTAACATAACAAAATGTGGAAAAAGTGAAGCGCTGTGAATGCTTTCTGGATGCACTGTATGTTTTTCAGATCTTTGATCACTTTCCACTTTTATGCAAAAGATTTTAATGATAAGGCTATTTTCGCAATCTAACTAGCATTTTTTTAGGGTTTGAGGTTTTAGTTAACTTTGTCAAACTTCAAGCTTTTTCTGCTTTTATGTTAACATTCTTAACAATTGATCTATTTTACAACCTGTTGTAACGCACCCGTTTCACGGGCAGACAAGACACCAGGTGCCGTCTGTGAGTTTGTACATTTACTAAAGGAAAGACAAACAAAAAAAGCAACATAACACTAATAAATAAAGAAAGGAAACACGTGCCGGAGGAGAGCGGCGGTCGCGACCAGGGGGAGACAGAACAGCCTGAGGAAAACGGCTGAGGCGCTTGGGGGTGCCGGGGAATAGAGACAGTTACAGCCTAATTACCTGGTCGGAGCTCAACACGACCTCCTTAACGGCTACGGCCAACAACACACTCAGACTTCTGACAAACATCTGAGGACATCACATTAGGCAGGACAACGGGGAAAGATTGTCGTGCCCTTAAATACCAACTCTTGATCAGCAGCAGGTGTGGATACATGAGTGGAGAAAATAACAGAATGAATGACAGCTGTGCATCTCCAAACAGTTTGACAGCCAGGAGCTGCACAGCGCTGTCAAAATAAGACACAGACCAGAAACCATAATGAAACACCAACAACACAACCCCAAAAATGTACACATTACTACAAACACAAAATAACACAATAACTGGACAGGATAAACAAAGAAACAAACAGACAGAAAAAGACTAAACTTAACTGAGGACTGGTCATGCGCCCACCTGTGCCCAAGATCATGACACAGCCTGTTTAAGGATTTTGGGAGAGAAAGCAAAATTTTTCTAGTTTATAATATCATGCAAACATTCAAGAAGTATTATGTGAATGTTTTAGTCAATAAAAATACTTTTTTTCCCTTGGTGATGTAAAAAGTAAATAAAAATTTTCAAAATTAAATGGTATGTCCATTTTGGCTGAACAAATGGTGGAACTGGGAAGTAAATATATAGCTAAATTCAGCATTATTTCTGCTTCACTTTACTCTAACTGTACTATTTATATCAGAATCAGAATCAGCTTTATTGGCCAAGTATGCACAACACATACAAGGCATTTGACTTTGGCTAAAAACTTGCTCTCGTTGTTCAGGTGGAGGATTTAAATAATCCACCATATGGTGGAGCACGGTATGGAGGATTTAAATAATATATGTATATATTCATTTAATAAATATGCATGTTCACAATTGATAAATAACAGACATTTTCATGAATTAACATCTTTATCTTGATATTTTAAGGTGAAGGGCATCAGGATGACCAAATTGCACAAATGATCTGTTCTTGTTTTGCAGATCTATGAATTTTAAACCATTGTATTGCCTTCCCCTCTCTAGCCACCCATAACAGTGATATAACATATCTATATTCCCAATGTCACACATATTAGTAAGCTAGCCAATGAATAAATACCCTGCTGTGATATTGCATAGTAGATATAAATAATAATGACACACTGAATCATGCAAAATAGTTCTTTCAAATATATTGTATTCTCCATAGCCCCCATTGTATATCTAAGAAATCAACAGCCAACTAAAGTTAAATACCATTAATATGATTTATGTGCAGCAGCTGTCATGACCCATAGTAGTAGAAATATTACAATTCATTATGACTAAGAACTGCAGCCCTAGAAACTCTAATGTATTCTCTGTAGCCCCTATAATATGCTGGTTCTAATAATAATTACTACGCAGGTACCTTGATTCACCTGTTCACCAAGTAATACCCAAATTTATAGTTAAATGGAATAAAGTCAGTATAATGGTTTAAAGCAGGGGTCCTTAAGTGTTTTTGCCAGCGGTCCGCATTGGTTTTTTCCAGAGGGCTGGAGGTCCAGAGCAGTACCAACATGCTGAATGGGCAGATATTTCATTTCCATGTTGGGAGGGACAATAAACAGAACATTTTCTCCAGAGTAAATATTGAGAAGAGTAGATAAGTATTACTGTAGTCAATCACAAATTTATGAGAAAGAATGTACACACACTTATGGGAAAAAAGCTGCAAATTTGCAAGAAAATCATAAATTTGTGAGAAAGAAAATTGCAAATTTACAAGAAATGGTTGCAAATTTACAAAAAGTCAAGTTTACTAGAAAAAGTTGCAAATTCATGAGAAAAAAATATGTAAATTTGCAAGAAAAAAATTACATATCTACTAAAGAGAGGTTACAAATTTACAAGAAAAAAAAGCCATTTTAAGATGCAGAAAAACAGCAGATTTGAGGAAAAAGTGGCAAATTTACAAGAAAAAAAAGTTCTACATTTACAATTAATTGTAGTAAATTTATGAGAAAACAGGCAAATTTTAAAGGAAAAAATTGTCCTCCCCTGAATCCTGTAGATTTACCTCTGTCACCAGGCTGTCCTGCTGTGGGAGAAGCTGGGTGAACGCAGCGGGAGCATTGGTGCACATAATTGCACCGGTGATGGCCACACCCACACACGGGCAACGAGCGCACACTTCGAGTTTCGGTGGCAGCAAGGTCAAGTTGGTAGCAGTAGTAGTCAGGCGGCTGCGTTCGGAACGGAGTGCTCATGAGCGCAGGTGTCGCCCAATGCACGTGCACAACGCTGATTCAGTCACACACAGGCAGCACAGCAAAGTTGGTCACCACAGAGAAGCAAATACAGTAAATAAAGGTGAAATAAAATAAACAGTAACGTAGTCCTTTAGTCAAAAATACACAGAATTTATAACATATGAATGTCAGACTTCTAATAAAAACTGGAAACAACTCTACTGCTGTGTGACGGTGGCTCCCTGGCTTTGGTTATGCATCATAGACAGATAGATAACTTTATTGTCTGTCCCAGTCAGTGACAGAAATTCTTCTTAGATACGGCTACAACAATATAACACATCCAACACTCTCAAAAATGTGTGGCTCCGTGGTGTGGAGCGGGCGGAGACCGTGATTATCAAAGGCAGAATGCGGGCTCCCTTTCCAGGTTGTGGTTCTCTGGTCACCAGTGGCGGTCACGACTGTTTTCTTTGTCTCCTCAGAGTGGGGAGCACGGTGTGATTTCTCATGCTTGCCTGCCTTCACTGAGCATTTTGCTCTAGTTTGATTGGGCCTCACTCCATCCAGAGCTGTCCTTACATCATAAACTGTCCGGCTGGTAGCCGTCACAATCCTTGAGTTCCATGTTTTTTCGTTCCATTGTGTTTTTTTGTCTTCAAATGGTGTTAAAAGGCTTCAGGGTCCGAATGCAGACCGGGGTCCACCATTTGAGGAGCCCGGGTTGAAAGGGTTGTTTTTATTACTCCTGTTCACATTCAAAGCGTGTTGTGATGTTGGTGTACTCGCCGTAGCCCTGTGTTTGTAATGATCAGGTGAGCGTGCTCCCCCTCCCCTCCTGTTCCTGTCTTCCCGGCTCTGGAGTAATTACCCACACCTGCGTGATTGACACACCTGCTGCTTCCTGGTTCTCCAGCGTATTTAAGAGCCAGCATGTGAGGAGCTCACTGCTGGATCATTAGGTTTGCTACCTGTGAAAAAGCCACATTAGGTTATGACTCCTTGGTTGATCTGTGTTCCTCACTTCGGTGTCTTACTCGCTCCTCAGGTTTGCTGCCACCTTAGCTGTGTGTACTCCGGGGCTGATCACGCTCGCCTGACCTGAAGACTACAGAGGTCAACCGTCTTCCCCCTGTACTCCGTGGTCTCATGCAGGAGTTCCCTGCTGGGCTTCTCTGCTCTCAGCAGTAAGAGTGTACTCCTTTTCTTATCCTCCTCTTGTGGAGAATCTGCCTCTAACCATCTCTCTCTGCTCTCTGCCGTAGGCTGCATGCGCTCCAGCGGGCACCTGTTTTGTGTATAAATTTAAGTGTATTGTTTTGCTTTATTCCCTAATTGTGCACTTTATTTACGGTTGTATATTAGGGTTTATTTTTTCATTAAAGTGGTGAAACTTTTACATCTGAGTCTGAGTGTTCATTTGGTGTGGCTGCCCAGCGTTTGGGCCTCACTTTTGAATTGAATCATGACAGAACGATCCAGCCAAGATCGAGGCTCAGTGAGCGCTTCACCAGGCGAACAGCTGGCACTCTTGCGTTTGGATGCCACGGTACGCCAGGTCATGTTTCAAGACTGTCCAGTTTTATGTCCTGCCTCAATCTACCACCTCCATGATTCTGGGATATCCGTGGCTCCGTATTCACAACCCAATAATAAACTGGAGCCAGGGCTCCATTTCGTCCTGGAGCTCTTTTTGCCTCTCATCGTGTCTTCGCTCGGCCGCATTCTCGCCCTCTCTCCTGATCTCCTCCTCTCCAGCTGAGCCGGCGGATCTCAGCTCACAGCCCGAGGTCTGTCATGACTTAGGGGAGGTCTTTAGCAAGTCTAGGGCCCTATCTTTACCTCCTCATCTGGCCTACGACTGTGCTATCGACCTCCTTCCGGGTACACGACTGCCATCCAGCTGGCTCTACAGTTTATCTGAGCTGAAGCGGGAGGCGATGGAGACCTACATAAAAGACTCCTTCAGCGCTGGCCTTATTCACCCGTCACCCGCCCCTCTCGGCGCTGGGTTCTTTTTTGTAGGAAAAAAGGACGGGACATTGCAGCCATGTATTGATTACCGTGAACTTAACGCGATCACCCGTAAGGATAAATATCCACTGCCCCTTATAAACCCAGCGTTTGAGCTACTCCAATGGGCACGCTTTTTCACCAAGCTTGACCGCTGTAATGCGTACCACTTGGTCCGCATTTGTGAGGGAAACAAGTGAAAGACGGCGTTTATTAGTCCCCATTGTGGGACTAATAAAGGCTTATCTTATCTTATCTTAAAACACTTCTGGATCATTTTGAATATTTGGTTATGCTGTTCGGGCTGACGAATGCCCCTGTCGTCTTCAGCGGGTAATTAATGACGTCTTGCGAGACATGGTGAACCGGTTTGTTTTTGTGTATTTGGACGACATTCTGATTTTTTTTTTTTCCCGCACGCTGGAGGAGCATGTAGTCCACGTTCAGTCTACCCTGCAGCGACTGCAGGAGAATCAGCTTTTTGTGAAAGTGAAGAAGTGCGAATTCACCACCGGCATTTCTCGGACTATTGAGCTGCTTAGGAGAGCGTTTTAGTGGCCCACACTCAGAAGGGATTTGCGGGAGTACGTCAAGGCCTTTCACACCTGCACTGCAAACAAGATGGACTGTTCCCCTACAGCTTGGCTCCTCCATCCCCTCCCAGTGCTGAGTCGTCCGTGGTCCCACATCACTATGGACTCTGTCATGGGCCTTCCTCCATTCCAGGGAAACACTATGATTCCTACCATAATCAACCATTTCTCCAAGGCCGTCCACCTTGTCCCCCTCCCCAGACTACCATCGGCTACAGAAACGGGCGATCTAGTGACGCAACATGTGATCCATTTGCATGGAATCCTGATGGACATTGTCTCGGACCGGGGTCCACAGTTTACATCCCAGATGTGGAAGCTGTTTTGTCGATTCCTGGGTGCTACAGCCAGCCTCATGTCTGGATACCACCTGCAGAGCAATGGTCAGGCCGAGAGTGCCAATCAGTCCTTGGAGACCACCCTGAGGTGCGTAGCATCCTGCAACCCCACCACCTGGAGCTCCCACCTGACCTAGGTGGAATATTCCAACAACTCTGCCGTCTCATCCGCCACTGGGCTTACTCCATTCGAGGCCTCGATGGATTACACTCCACCTCTGCCGCCCATGGCGGAGAGGGGTCTCACCGTCCCATCCGTGGAGGCCCACGCGCGCCGTTGTCGCCATCTGTGGAGGACCACAAGAGCTACCCTCCTTCACTCTGTGGAACAGAATCAACAGTACGCAAACTGCAGACGTGCGCCGGCGCCAAAGTACACAGTGAGACAGAAGGCCTGGCTCTCCACTGAGCAGATTCCACTGAAAACGGAGTCCCGGAAGTTGTCACCACGCTATAAGGGCCCATTTTCCATCAAGTGCATTATAAACGATGTCACTCTTCAGCTGAACCTGCCCCCTTTCGATGCGGCTCCATCCTATGTTCCACATCTCCTGCGTCAAGCCTTGTCTCCACCAGCCCTCTCTACCCCCCCCCCCCCCCGGGTCATCGATGGTCAGACCACCTACACCGTGGAGAAGATACTGGACGTCCTTCGACAGGGTCGTGGCTGCCAGTATTTGGTCCAATGGAAAGGGTACGGTCCGGAGAAGAGGTTTGGATCCCGGGTTCCTACATCCTGGATAAGCGGATGGTGCTTGCATTCCATTGGGCGCACCCGCAGAAGCCCAGTGGGATGCCAGGAGGCAACCCTTGGGGGGGAGGGGGCACTGTGATGATCAGGTGAGCGTGCTCCCTCTCCCCTCCTGTTCCTGTCTTCCTGGCTCCGGAGTAATTACCCACACCTGCGTGATTGACACACCTGCTGCTTCCTGGTTCTCCAGTGTATTTAAGAGCCAGCGTGTGGGGAGCTCGCTGCTGGATCGTTAGGTTTGCTACCTGTGGAAAAGCCACATTAAGTTGTTACTCTTTGGTTTGATCTGTGTTCCTCACTCCCATGTCTTACTCTGTCCTCAGGTTTGCTGCCACCTTAGCGGTGTGTACTCCGGGGCTGATCACGCTCACCTGACCCGAAGACTATGGATGTCCACCCAGGTCAACCGTCTTCCCCCTGTACTGTCCCATGCAGGAGCTCCCTACTGGGCTCCTCTGCTCTCAGTAGTAAGAGTGTACTCCTTTTCTTATTCTCCTCTTGTGGAGAATCTGGCTCTAACCATCTCTCTCTCTGCTCTCTGCCGTAGGCTGCATGCGCTCCAGCGGGCACCTGTTTTGTGTTTAAATTTAATTGTGTGTTGTTTTGCGTTATTCCTTAATTGTGCACTTTATTTAGGGTTGTGTATTAGGGTTTATTCTTTTATTAAAGTGGTGAAACTTTTACATCTGAGTCCGAGTGTTCGTTTGGTCTGGTTGCTCAGTGTTTGGGCCACAAAACTTGGTTTTGTTTCAATCTTTACTTTGATTTTTTTTTTTTACCTTTTTAGAACCTAAAGTTGACATCTTGAAAGAACAACTGCTGTGTGTTCTGTAGGATTTCTGTGGCATTATATCATCTGTAAAGTCAAACAGAACAAAGTTCTCCAGCACAGGAGTTCTCCTCTCCCACAGAATGTAGAACTACAGAGCTGTTTGAAATGCCTTATGTGGATTGGCTGTTCTCTTCTGTGAGGTCATCACATCATTACTTAACACAGTGTTTTTCAATCTTTTTTGAGCACGGCACCCTTCTTACTTTGAAAAAAAAAAAAAAAAAATTGCTGCGGCACCCCGCCAACCCCAAAATTGAGTGGGATGGTTATGTTTTTATTGCATTTTTCAGTTTTCATTACGACTGTTTTCAAATATAGGCCACATACTGGCTCGCTGACATTACTGGACTCTCCTCGCTCATTTGTCTTCTGTCCAAAATGCTCCCGCACCGGAGTTTTGGAATTCAGTTTTCTGTTCATTCTTCCAAACTTTCTGGAATTGTGCAGCTGTCAGGAAGCTCGGCCACGAGCCAACCTGCTGTAATTCCTGTTTTAGAAATTTTTTTTTATACTCAGAGTGATTACATACTGATCAATGTTGATGTTCTGAAGGTTACGAGGAGAAATAATTAAATTGAAAATGAAACTTACCCGGGGCGGATGAACGGATGGGCCGGCAGAGCTCTTCTTTGTAAATTCTAGTCACCCCACTAGTCATCTGTGCTCTCAGCTCATTTATCATTCTGCCCCTATTTTGTATTTTTTTTCCCTGGCATGACACGGTTAAAAGAAACAGCATGGCTACCTTTGATATGCAAATCAGCATGAATCGGCAATCAGGCTTTCCAGGCCCAGATGTAGGCTGTATTTGAAAGTGGAATACAGATGTGTAGCCTATATGTAGGCAATCACACATGTTAGACTTTGACAGATATGAAAGGGACTGAACACCACAGAGGTTTAAGTGCTTTCACACCTACGGGCTTTAGTCTAGATCAGGGGTGTCCAACCATGTGCCATGGAGAGCCAAGACCCTGCAGGTTTTACCTCCAACCAGTGTCTTCAACAGCAGATTTCTGTGAACTTCTTCCCACTGATTGCTGATAAGTGAAAACACCTGCTGAAGAGACTGGGTAGAAGAGAAAACCTGCAGGGTCTTGGCTCTCCATGGCACCTGGTTGGACACCCCTGGTCTAGATGCACACCCTCCTAACCTCAGCAAAGCACTTATAAAATCTGAGGTCAGTCTGATGAGCGGTTTGAGAGATATGTGAGGAACAGACGCACACATGCACAGGGATTCCTTGCTTATATATACTGTATATATGCAGACACACACACACAAATCGGGAGCAGTTTGGCAGATATTCTCTTGCCGAGATTGAATTGTTAAATAAACACAAATAAACATTGTGTAGCTCAATAAAATCTTTTTGATACTGATGCTACTTTTGCCTCCGTTCCAGTTTTTACGCTGTCTGTTGGGCATCAATAAAGCTGACAGAATAGAACTACACTTGTGTTGTCAATGAAGGCGTTACTGATCTGCATCTAAATTAATGCACAACCGACTATGAGGCAAGGACTGACAAACATAATTTCACTTAATTTTCATAAGAACTTACGGGTTAAAAGACAGTCCGTTCGTTCCCTTTTACTAAAATATTTTTACAAGTGCCATGTGTGCATTCAGGCGCCATTCTGCAACTTAACACAACAAAACGCATAAAATCAACCTTGAACCTTGACATTTTCATTAAAATTTGTCTTCATCATGTTCCATATTACTTATTATAACTTATAATGTTCAAGCTTACTTATAAGATAATAAATACAACAAACCATTATTTGGATTTCCCATTATCACGATGCTTCAAAGTCTGTCAAAAGGACTTTATCCAGTACCAACATGGCGCCCAAATTTGCCATCAAAATGTTAGCTGTGAGCATGCTAGCCTATCTCTGTGGTTTGGTATGTTCACCTCAGCATTCTAGATGACTTTTGTTCAAAGGAGTATTAGGGCCACGTTGGGGGGGGGGGGGGGGGGGGGAGTTTTGCATTTTGAGACCAAAGTCAAAATTTTGAGAAAAAAGTCGAAATTTCAAGAAACAAGTGTGGCGAAACTGTCCTTGAAGCGCCTGCCATTTGTGCAGTGCTGTGGACCCTCAGGATTCCACAAAAGGCCGTGGACAGACAAGCTGGTGAATTCGTACTTCAGAATCGGCTTTAGTAACAAGGAAATTATTTCTCTTTTAGCACATAAACGTGGTGAGGTAACAATTGAGTTTAACACGACGACAAGCAGCGGGCTTCTCTCTCGTTCTGCTCAACGTACTGTAGTTATCACTACAGTTTCACTACTTCAGAAGAGAGGCGTCCGCTGCAGCTCCGACAGCCAGTATCTGTTTTCTCTTCGGAGTTGTCCGTCATTCAGTGCCAGCTTGCTAGCATCCTTTACTCTGACCTCTTTCTAACTCTCCTGTCTTTTCTCCGCGTTTTCTTTGCCACTCCCTCCAGGCAACAGGTGTGAGGGAGGACCAGCTACTAGTCACCGTCCTCCCAGGAACGCCGACAGCAGCGGAGTTTTTCCTCCTACCGGACAAACGGCTAACAGAGGGCAAACCGGAGAAGAACTGGGCTCATTTAGACCAGGTCAGTCAGCAGCCGTCACACATCTGCAGGGGTCTTTTCCTCATCACTTTACTACTTTTTTATTTAACTAAAATAAGCAATTTTTTTTCTTTGCATTGTGTTTTTTTTATGTGCAAATTTTTTCTCAAACATTTGTAAGATTTCTTTTGTAAATATTGACTCTCCCCCCAAAAAACTGCAACAGTTTTCTTGTGAAAGTATATTATTTCACATAATTTGTTACTTATATGCACACATTTGCATTTTTTAAAAATTGCAGTATTTGTTGTTTTTTTTTACAAGATTTATCTATTACAAATATGACTCATTTTCATTTGAATGTGACTTTTTTTCATTTAATTTATTTTTAAAGGTAAATTTTCTACACTTTTTCATCAATTTTTTTCTTGTGAATGTACAACTTCTTTCTCACAAATAAATAAGCTGAATATTTTTTCCTCATAAAAAAATGCAAATTTACTGGGAAAAAGTTGCAAATTTTTAGAAAAAAGTTGCAAATATTTAAGAAAAAGATTGAAAATTTACAAGAAAAAATTGCAGATTTACTGGGGAAAAAAAAGGGTGAAAATTTATTGGAAAGAAGTTGCACATTTTGAGAAAAAAGTTGCAAAATTGCCCCCCCAAAATGCAAAATTTTCAGACAAAAGCTGCAGATTTACAACAAAAAAATTGCATATTTTTGAGAAACAAAATGCTAATTTACAGAAAAAAGATGCCAATCTACTGGGAAAACATTGCAAATTTTTAGAAAAAAGTTGCAAATATTTAAGAAAAAACTTGAAAATTTACAAGAAAAAAATTGCAAATTCAGTGAGAAAAAATTTTTCAAATTTTTAGAAAAAAGGTAAGAATTTAACAAAATAGTTGCAATTTTTTTTTAGGAAAAAAGCTGCAAATTTATAGAAAAAAGTTGCAAAATTGCAAAAAACATGCAAATTTTTTAGAAAAAGATTGCAAATTTATAGAAAAAGTTGCACATTTTTGAGAAAAAGCTTGCAAAATTGCAAAACCAAAACCCATGCAAATTTGCAGGAAAAAAGCTGCAGATTTACAAGACAAAAAGTTGCAATTTTTTTTGAAAAAGGTTGTAATTTTATAGAAAGAAGTTGCACATTTTTGAGAAAAAGTTGCAAAATTAAAAAAAAACATGCAAATTTTTCAGTAACAAGGTGAAGATTTACAAGAAAAAAGTTGCAAATTTTTGAGAATAAAAATGCAAATTTACAAGAAAATAGTTGCAAATGTTTAGAAGAGAGCTGCAAATATTTAAGAAGTTTAAAATTTACATGAAAAAAATGCAAATTTACCGGAAAAAAAGGTTGCAAATTTATAGAAAAAAGTTACACATTTTTGAGAGAAATATTTGCAAAATGCAAATTTTTCAGAAAAAAGTTGCAGATTTACAAAAAAAAAAATTGTAAATTTTTGAGAAAAAAGTTGCAAAATTGCAAGAGAAATATGTGCAAGAAAAACTTGCAGATTTAAAAGAAAAAATTGCAAGCTGAGGAGAAAAAAGTTAAAATTCCAGTGTTTCAGAATTTTTACTGCTACTCAGTTAAGAAAGAATTTGATTTTCTTTCCGTCTGCTGAATTTAGGGAAATTGGCTTTGTTTCCTTTTTCATGCTCATCCTGGTCCCCCCCCCTCATCAGCAGACATTTTTTTTTCCCACCCCCGGGTGAGCCCACAGTCAGTGTGATGTAACAGAGCCGTTTGCTGTTACGCCACCACGACCTCCACCTGCGCTTTCATGGTTATCCTCACTAACTCCGCCCACTGTCCTCTGCAGCTCCGTCGCTAATTTACACCCTGAACCAACAACAAGTAAAACACCTTTCGTCCAGCAGATGTCAGTGTTAATCCGCTCAGGCACAGCCGGCGCTTCCTCCTTCCTCCTCTTAACCGTGTGAGGACGGGCCGCGCTGGACCGTCAGGATCCAGCGGTGATCCTGAGGAGAATCAACGCTCGGTCACGGTCGCAGCGCCAACAACTCTCCTCTGTGGGGAAAAACTGGTTCAGGGAATCACATCCGTTTCCCTCTCAAGTCACACCTGGAAAAACAAACAAACAAACAAATGCGAGTAAATGTCCATTTGAGGGATTCTCATTGGCTGCGCTGAGCCCGGTGTTCAGTGGCGAGACGTGATTGGTCGTTTGTCCAAACCTAAACGGCTGAGGAGGATAAAAAGGCGAAGATGAAGGACTTGGGAAATCAGTGGGATCACAATTAATTTAATAAATGAGGCGAATAAAATAGGAATGAAGCATCTGAAGAGGTGGCAAACATGCAGCTCTGGGGCCACATGTGGCTCATTTGCCCAAAACCAGCCAGAAATTTCCAATCCAACTTTAAAAAAAAAAAAAAAAAGTTGTTTAATTTTTTGGCTGTATTTTATTAGTTTTTATATTGAATGTTTCTTTTATATTTTACATTTTATTTATCGCTGATGTACAGCACTGTGTGTTTGCTGTAGCTGTTTTGAAAGTGCTTTAGAAATAAAGCTGGATTGGATTGTTAATGTGGTGTTTTTCCGTTATACAGTCGGTAGTTTCAGCTCAGCAGTTTGGTGACGGATATACGGCATTGCTCTGCTTCAGTAGCGTTCCAGTATTTTTTGATTGCCGTAAGCATCTGTAACATCTGTAACTTGTAACAGGAGGATTGTAGTATGTTGTGTGCCTTAATTTCCACAGTGAGGCACCGTCATGGCTTTTCTTTATATTAATAAATGCCTCTTGTTGATCTGGTGTTTAACCTCTTAGCATTCTAGTCATTTCCCCTAAATTTAGTAGACGCAAAGCAAATCAAATTCTTTCTTTACTGAGTGGCAGTAGAAAATTGGAAACGTCCCACCGGCAGAACACCGGAATTTTAGAGCAACTTTTTTCTTCTCAATTTTAATTTTTTTTTCTTATGAATTTGCAACTTTTTTCTCAAAAATTTGCAACTTTCTTTCTTGTAAATTTCCAAATTTTTCTTGTAAATTTGCAACTTCTTAAACATTTGCAACTTTTTTCTCAAAAATTTGCAATTTCTAATTGGCGGTGCGGTGCAGTGGTTAGCACTGCAGCAGCA
Source organism: Pholidichthys leucotaenia (assembly GCA_020510985.1). Classification (NCBI taxonomy): domain Eukaryota; kingdom Metazoa; phylum Chordata; class Actinopteri; order Cichliformes; family Pholidichthyidae; genus Pholidichthys; species Pholidichthys leucotaenia. Next base: position 44,582,534 of record CM035848.1, on the reverse strand, counting down.
CAGCAACTCACCCTTGACCATGGGATCCCTGGTTCGATCCCAGCCCCTGACCAACAGTGATCTGTGTGGAGTTTGCATGTTCTCCCCATATCTGTTTGGGTTTACACCGGGATTTCTCCGGTTTCCTCCCACAGGCCAAAAACATGCAGGTTAGGTTAATTGGAGACTCTAAAGTGGCCCTAGGTGTGAATGTGTGTGTGAATGGTGAAGGGATAGCGCCGTACCGTGGCTGCTTCATCCATCCAGGTGGATGCCCTCAATTTCCCCTCTGGGGATCAATAAAGTATACAAAATCAAAATTAAATGTGCAATTTTTACTTGTAAATTTGCACTTTTTTCTAAAAAATTTGCAATTTTTCTCTTGCAAATTTGCATGTTTTTCTTGCAGTTTTGCAGCTCTTCAGCCTTTTTTTTTACTTTTTAAAAAATATTTGCAACTTTTTTCTAAAAAGTTTTTGTAAAATTTTAACTTTTTTTCTCAAATATTTGCAACTTTTTTCATTACATTTGCAAACTTTTTCTCAAAAAATTGCTACTTTGTTTCCTGTAAATTTGCAACTTTTTTTCTTGTGGATTTTAAAGGCCAAATGTCACGTATTTTTTTTTTTCTAAATGACAACGAATTTAGATAAAATACACATAGCTTAAACCAAATATTCATACTGGAGACCATATCACCCACCTGTATTTACATAATTGCACAAAATACACCAGGTGAAGGCCCCATCTTGCTTGCTGGCTTGTGACAGCCAGTCCAGACCACGCCCATGTTTTTGACATCGCCAGTTGTACCCTGGCTGCCCTGCCTATCCACATTCACACTTATCAACATTGGACAATCATGACGGAAAGTGACAGCGATTGTGAACAAATTAGTTTAGTTTTGTCTTTTTTTTTGTCTTTTTTTTTGTCAGTGGTTCAGACAGTGACAGAGGCATAGAACCTTACAGGTTTGAGCCGTCCGAGACGGAATCAGATGCTTTGTCTGATGACAACAGTTCCAACGATGACCAGAGAGCAGAACCAGTGGAAAATAAGATAAGATAAGATAAGATAAGCCTTTATTAGTCCCACAAGGGGGAAATTCCAGGATTGCAACAGCACAGGGATAGCAACACTCAGAGCAACAATCAGAAGGCAAGAAAAAAAACAAGCAAGCAAGAGCAGCTAATATACATATGTACATATTACTATAAAATATACTGTATATATATACACACACACACACACACAGACACACAGTGCAGAGCATTGTAGCTGGATGGAATAAATGTCATTGAACTGGACATTAATCGCCTCCAGAATTGCGAAGCCGAAGGGGGTCTGTCGAGGGCGCCCCATAAATATTGATTTTTCGGAAGCCATTATTATTACAGTGGAGGAGAGCCGCTGCTGTCAAGAAATTGACCAGATCAATATGAAAATGGAGGCGCATACCTGTCAAGTGAGACGTTTTCGCCGTATTTTGGTGCCAAGCGCGGCTGTGGGGGACGGCGGAGTGGTGTGGGACACTTTTCTGGGAAATGTTTTAAATGTAGTTTGTGTTGTTATTGTCAAATATTTTAAGGAAAATACGGGGAAAATGCAATTTTAGCAAAAACGGGCGTATTGCCATTTCTGTACGCCCAAAAGAAAAATATACTGGAAAAAAAATTGAGTGTGTTGAGGAGCACTCCTGTGTGTGATCCCCCACAGCTGGTGCTGGCAGATCGCTCAGCGTGAGCTATTCTCACTACAATGAGAAGTCATTAGGACAATGGTTTAACACGTTCAGCTGGGCAGCGGTTGAGGAACAGAGAGATCGCCTTACAAATACAGAATTCTGCTTTTTTTTTTTTTTATTTTGCGCCGGACGCTGAGTTGTGTTGTTATTGTCAAATATCCATGAATCCTTAAAATATTTGACAATAACAACACGAGTTGCATTTGGGGCATTTCACAGAGAGGTGTCCCTTGTTGCTCCGCCGTCCCTTATAGCCGCTTTTTACGGTGTTGAAGTACGGCGAAAACGTCTCACTTGACAGGTATGAAAACATTTCCCAGAGAAGTGTCCCTTATTACCCAGCTGTCCCTGATAGTCCCGTTTTAAGGTATGGGTGAAATATCCAATTTTTTCTTTCTTGTTGCTCACTTCAACCTTCCAGTCTCCATATAAACAATCAATTGAAATACCCCAAGCATCAAACTAGGGTACAATCGATTTCGTCACTTCCGCCTTCTTCCCCAGGCGATTCCAGGGGCTGTGTCAGGCCAAGCGCGGCAGTTTTAAATTAACGAATATTCCGTTGTTACTGAAGCATATGCACCAAGATCCGAACGGATCGGTTCCCTTTTATATCTAGTTTCAAGATATTTAAAGTACCCTGTTACATGACATTTGGCCTTTAAACTTTTCTTTTAACCTCTTAGCAATCCAGCCAATTTCCCTAAATTTAGCATATGCAAAGAAAATCAAATTATCTCATTATTTTAATACTTTATTTTAATTGGGTAACTGCACTCTTTAGCATGTGTCAGTACGGCATAGAGAGAATTGGAATTAAAATTGCTTTATACTGTTAGGAACGATAAAAAACTGGATTTTTTTTTTTTTTTTTTACTTCTTCCCACTCCATTTTCAGATATGTAAATTAAGTCAAATTATTATTATATTTTTGTTCTCAGTTCTCATGGTATTTTGCAGTCTGTATTCTCTGTATGATTATATTGTGTATCATTATTAATAGTATTTTTTTCCATATTTGAAAGAAAAAAATTAATTGAAGGGAGTTGGCAGCATTGACCTATCAGCCTTGAGGTTCTGCCATAGCGGGAGTAAAATTATCAACACTGGATTGTAAACTAGCTTGAAAATGAGACTGCTACACACTGGCAGACAGATGGACCGAGAGGTCTGCAGCTGAGATGGAGTGTCCAGTTTTTATCTACCCACGTACTCCTACTACCAATGTGCTAATAAGGGCTAGCAGGCTAGCACTGTCAACAACATCCAAGTGCAGTTTCTGGAGGAGGCAGTGATTTTCCCCAGCTGTGCGCTCCACCGGATGTTGTGAACCTAAACATGATGGTGTTTTGGGGATTTCCACTGCAGGTAGAAAGCAGCTATAGGAGTTACGAAGGCATCCCTGCCCCTCTGCGACTCCCTTAGACATGAATTCATGCATATTTCCTTGTTTACATTGACTTATTGACATGTAATCGGCTGTGTGAAAAACTCAGCCTTCACATTTAATTCTCAATGATGCTGCAATAAATAAAGATCATTTGACAAAATGATGTCACAAGCATTCCATATAGATCTGTCAACGTGTGGAAAAAGACCTTTAACAACTCAAATAAACAACACACTATCTGTGCAATGTGTTGACTCACTCCCATAAGCCTTTGCAAGAAAAGTGTCCTGGGCAGCAGTGTAAACAAGAGTCTGAGAATAATTCTTGTTCTCTTATTTACCTCGGAGTGACACTAATCTGCCCGATTTATATCAGAGCGAGGTGTTCTACTGCAAAAGGTTATCACTCGCTGAAGTTATGAAGGAAGAGGTCGAGCCAGCTGCACTCTATAAATTATGCATCTCCATGGAAACAGCTGGGCTCTTATATAAACAGTCAAGGCCGTGTGGGTCATGGACAGTGGGCAACATTATCATAGTCATCAGAATTCACAGGATTGACCTCTTTACCTTTAAGATTCATCCGTCAATAATCAGCAGAGATGAAACTCAATTCAACTTTATTCAGACTGCTGCAGGAACGTTGTGTCATAATGTGAAGAAGAAAAAAAAATGGAGGGAATAGGTGCAAATTTTTTAGGAAAAGTTTTTAAAAAAATCAAAGCAGAGTTGAATGTTTCCTGAGCAACATTCATATATGTAGCATTAAGTCCTACAATTTGGAAATGTAATTATTAAACTAAGTTTAAAGCTTATTAATAATACTTGTAATACCTCGTTTGTAACACGAGTTGGGGCACTATCTGCGTTTTATAGAGGCGGAAACTCTTATGGACCATTTTAACTTAGGAAATTGGCAATTAATAAGTTAAGCATTAATTAATAATGTAATGAGCAATGTTGGATCAGTCTCGTATTCTGGTGCAGCCCGTTGTGAGGCACTAGTCTTATAATTTTGGACAAAAAGAAAAAACACCCAGAAGGTTCTTTGTTGTGTGTGCTGCTCAGCTCAGGTCGCTGGCAAACTCATTCCTTTGTCTTTATTGTTTTTGCTCACGTGTGGAGATGGCATCTTGTTTATCAGTACCCAGGCAGACATCCCGGAAGTTACTGGCAACCATTTTGGGTCTTGATCACGTGACCGTGTTGTCTTTGTGTGGCTAAAATGTATGGTAACGGAGCCTAACGTCGCTGAATATTAGTCTAATTCAAAAATAATTAATGTAAGGCCTTTGAGGTACAGACTGCATGTTTCAGCTGTAGCCTCAGTGAGTTTAGACCCCTTTTGTGGCGAGTATCTCGCTAGGAACATCCCTTGGCCACCCCTCTGTGCTAACTGCTAGCCTAGCTAACTAGCATTAGCAACAGTAGATACCAACTACTGTGGGTTCTGTTGTATCATGGCCGAAGTGCTGATAGTTTTTCACAAGGGTTACATCCCGAACGTGAAGTTTAAAGAGCGTACAACGCTTGTACATCGAATAAAGTTTATCCGGAAGGGATAAATAATCTCAGGGAGACTGGTTGAGGAGCCAGTCTCTGGTGAATTGTGTATTGTTCTTGGGCGTTATTGGCGAAGACACCATCTCTCTCTCTCTATCCCTGACCTGCGCGCAGCAGATGACCCCTGTCTCTCTTTTTTGTAGTTTATTGCTACCACGGCATTTGGGAAGTGTTGTGAAACATATTCACTTGCTGTTTTTTTGTTAACCTAATCAAGCTTTTTAAGTGGTTTCAAAACAAATCACTTTATTCGGAACAAACTAAGGTTAAAACTAAAGGAAAATATAAAGGAAAATAACCCTCAGCTGAAACTGAAGCTGGATTCATGCTGCACCTCTGTTGTCTGCGAATGTGTAACCGGAAACCTCGTGTGACAAAATTTACGTCATCGTCACCACTCCACTAGTGTCCGCAGTGCTCAACCGCAGACGACCGCTTGAAGCCCAAATTTTGTGACCACGCCGCCTGCCCATGACCTGAATGCATTGAAAAGCGCATGCGCAAGACTGAATGTCCCATTCACGAGGTGGCGATAACGGCACAGCATACCAAGACAACGAGGAAGCGGAAGATGAGAATAAACAGACATGTATCATACATAAATACTGCAGCAGCGGCATCTTCGTGGAAAAGGAGTGAAAGCTGGGAAGTCAAGCAGCAGAAAGCAAGCAGCGTTCCTTCGTTGGTGAAAATCCTGGCGCATCAGTGCATTGGCGCTACCTATCGGGCGGGAGTGAAACTACAAATGATGGTTGTGCACACACGTCAACCACTTGGCCTGGGTAGATGGAAAAAAGTGAGCATGAACAGTGCCGCGTGCGTACCAGGCTCGTCAAAAGCGCACGCGGACCAAAGTGGACTAGAGGAGAAATGCAGTATGAATAAGGCTTCAGTGGTGGACATTTTAGAGGTTCTTCATGCACACACACCCTACATTTCAGCATTTTTTAACACCTTTTGTTCCCTGAAATAAAAGAAAAGCACATCATCACACTCCATGCTTTTCAAGCTCGAACAGTTTTGGTTCACAAAAGCTGACACTGTTTTGTCATTGTGTCATCTCCACAGGTGTCCCAACACCCAACATAAAGATTTGAATAGATCCCTATTTATTCCACAGAAAATCTTAAAAGTGTCAAAATCCCTGTGTGCAATTGTAAAAGGGTTTAGCATCCTCCAAACCCCCCTTCCCTGTTGTAAAAGCAAATTAATGAACACTGTAACCCATACGAGTGTAATTGGGTCTTGCTTTTCTCACCTGCTAAAACCTTATGATAAAAAAGCAAAAAGAATTAATGACTAAAGCTCCTTTAGCATAAATTACAGTTTGCTTTTCCCTTTTATTAGGTATTCCTCCCACAAAACAGGAAACCATTTAAATAACTGTAGAAGTTAGTCCCCAGATAAATGGCCAACAATCAACGGAGTCATGTGGTCCTCACACAGTCAGAGGAACCAGACCCCACGAAGGAAGACTCCTCCGCCATCGAATCCTTCTAGTTCACCAGCATGGACTACGAGGGAGCGGTAGAAGAGTTAGCCGCAACGCTAATATCGAAATTCTTGGGACAGGTGAGGAAAGCTAATCCCGAGGGCCTCTCATCACTCACAGAGGAACTCGTGGGCCATGTCATAGGCAAGCCCCCAAAAGATAAAGATGTTCCCAAAACAATAACGAGCTTTGCGGTCGTATTAGCAGCGCAGCTAAAAATAACACAGGACCTAGTCTCAAAAGCTGCCCCCGATCTCAACCACCACAAAGCACTCATTGTCTCGCTCCAAGAACTGAATAAGCAGCTAACCATGCAGCTCGAACAATCCCACATGGAGAACGCGGCGACTGAAGCTCAACTCACAGCTGCCCTTAAGGATATAGACAAGATGAGCACTGAGAGGGCCTAGTCAGCCGACGCTAATGCCGCACTCCAGCAGGACATCACCAGGCTTGAAGGTGCACTCCAAGACACCAAGAAGGAACTGCGGAGATTAGAGGATCCAATTGAACATTTGAAGGGTGAGTACAAACATACTGTAGCACTCCTACAAGAAGCCTGCCAAGGCCTCACAGCGCTAAATGAGGAAAGGTCGCAACCACCGCCGTGAGTATCCGAGTCACCAGCATCTTGCCCGCCACTCTACCGAACCGAGGACAGGTTAGCTAGACCAAAAGAGGAACCAACTCCCTCACCCTGCTGGGAACCCTACCGGGCATCCCCGTCTGGCACCTTCCTCAGCTATGGGAGACCATCCCAGTCAGGCGAAAGCCACCTATGTTCTCTCTCGGAACGGGATTTCGATAAAATAGCCCGCCATATTATCTGGGTTGACCCTCCACCCATTGGCTCACTGGGCACCCAAGCTTACTTGCGTGACATTGATTTCTATCTACAGAACTATCCCGATGCTGTGGTTAATGACCGAATATATCTGATTAGATTAACAGCTAGCCACAAGGTTTCCAAATTCATTGATAGGTAGCCCGATCACATCAGGTCAGACTATAAACTTCTATCTGAAGCCCTTGAACAAGAGCTCTCGGACGACCGCCTACAATCAGGACTGCATGCAGCCCTGGCGGTAAAGCAAGGTCTGTCAGAGCTTCCGCACGCCTACTGCCAGAGGCTTCTTGGGGCCTACGTCGGGTCCCAAAACTACCGGACATGGAGGAAGACCTCCACTTCAAAACCATCTTTGTCCAGAACCTTCACCCCAGTACTAGTCACCACTTGGGGGTGATGACCAACCCTAGGACAACTACGATCAAGAATCTTAGGGAACTCGCCTATCTTGCCTTTCAAAAGCATAGGCAGAATAGCGCTAGACACGCTGAGCCCACCGAGGTGATGGCCGTCTACACTGCTTCTGAGGCCCTGAACTTGGAATGGGCCACTGGTCTTAATCCACCTTCTTCTCGGCAATTCCAGGGCAGTTCCAAACGCCCTTCCAGCCAACCTTTCTAGGACCAGAACCAAGCTAGGTCCTCCAGGTCCTTCCCCAGGCCACCATCACCCAAGTATGACTACCATTGGAAGAAGGCCTTGCCAGACAGGTCACAAGACCGTGCCTCTGGGAACTGAGATGGGAGATACCGACCACACGCGCAACCACGGCAGGTGGTCCCCTCCCCCATCTCACCACAAAAACCCAGGAGCAGAGGCGAAATCTGAACCGGTCAAACCTAAGCTTAGAGTGTGGGCAAAGAAGGAATCTTCCACCCTTCGCCAAGAAGATGTTGACGCCATTAAAAAGCTTTTGGCAGAATTACTGGAAGAGAAGGAAGACAAGAAGGCCAACCTCCTGGCTATAACTGCTCCCCAGCCGAATTCGCTGAGTCGCCAGAGGCTAGCCAGGAGGAACTTTCTCCTTCCTCCACTGAAGACACAGGCAGCATCACGCCCGACTCTTCCACAAGCAAGGAGAAGGAGGAGCCCAAGGACTCAAAACAGTCCAGCGCTGTCTTGGTAGTCCAGCTACCAACCAGAAGTCACCCCCCGAAGATGACAGTTCTCTAATTTGCGTGGAGCTCTCGGTCCAACAGCTCCTCTGTGACCTAACCAAAAGGGGAATAGGGCAGAAGTTCTGCCTGTCACTGAACCTTGAGAAGGTACTAATCCATGAGGCTCTGTTAGATACCGCCTCCGACATTACGCTCATGTTACATACCCTCTTCCTTCAACTGAAAGGAGCCACCAGTAGGGCTCAAAGGGACCTGAAGCTCCAACCCTGCTCTTTGGCAATAAGCCCCTACGTGCCTAGCAACACTACCCTCTCGGCCATGTCGCTAGTGAAACTTTCCATCAGTCCTATGACCGTGATCCATCCGGTCTACTTGTCCAGCCTCGATTCTATTCCATTCCTAATCAGCAAAGACTTACTGAATTGCTTTGAGCTGCTGATCGACTTCAAGAACCTCTGACTATGTGCTCAGGTATGTCATCCTCACCCCACGGCTCTAACACAAGAAGCCGCATCCCAGTGCTACTCCTTAAACACCCCCAAGACCCATGGTCTCGCCAAAACGGCACTATCGGTTCAGTCCACTCCACAAGGTAAAAGCCACAAAGGTCATGGCAACCCCTCAACCTCAATCACGACGTACCAACAGCCCCTAGCCGATCATGACTCTTACCTTTGCGCCATAAAGCCAAGTGAGACAGACCAAGAGTACTGTCCGCTGGTGGCCCAAGGGTTGACTCTTCAGGAGTCTCAGGTGGACAACGGAGTTCTGTCACTTTGGGCTGACAAATCAGCAATCAGCCAAGAACTTTTCAACACTCTGGCCAACAAACATCCTGACCTCAGCTTAACCCAAAAAGCTTTTGGCTTCCCTGCGGAGCAGTGCTCATACAGGACCTGGGTCGCCTCAGGCGTCTGTGATTTGTGATTTTGTGACTTTGGAATCACAGGCTGCTCCACCATTCATTCTTGGTCATTCCAAACCTGCCGCATACAGCATACACTGGAAGTGACATCCTTGTCCGATTGAGTGTACAGGTAGACGCCATAAACAATGTCTTGTGGTCATGCACTTCATCCCAAGATGCCAATCTCAAACCTGACTCAGACAACTTGAAATCAGGCCAAACTATCCCACAAGCATGCCAGGCACTTAGCTCTCAGTACTACACAGTGCCGGCAAACACAAAAAACTTCCCAGTCTGACTACACGTCCAGACTGGATAAAAAGTAAGCAACTCACAAGCCTTCTTTCAACCCGCGCCGCTTTTTCTTCACCTAGTCTTGACCTTGGAGGCCATACCTGTCCTAAGCCTTGAGGCAAGGACCACCGTCCTGCCCCTCAACAACCCAGAGCGGAAGCCATAATGGTGCCAAGAGCTACACCCCTCGGCTGGCTCATTAGCACAGACTTCCGTAACTTTGAGCTGACCGTTCCTGTTATCGGAGGCATTCTGTCCCCTCTATATGCTGATACGTTTGAACCCCAAACCGTGTACACCAGGCCTTCCAAGGCTATTGCACTGGTTTCAATGTTCACCCCTGACAAACAATCAGTGGGACGTGTTGACCTGACAATTAAGGACCAAATGGTGATCCAGGCCATTGATGTCCTCACCGTGGCTTCCGACCAGCCTACCACTCCCAATCCCAGTGACGCTCCTTCAGAGAAAGGACCGACCACCGCTGAACAGATTACACAGTAGTAGCTGAGGCCAACTCCCTAGCCAACGATGAAGAGTGCCAAAAACTTTATCAAGTCCTCCTAAACTATGAGACCTCATTCTCTAAGGACTCACTTGATTGTGGACTAACCTCAATTCATTCGGTCCGCATCCCAACTCCTGACGCCCCACCAACAAATGTCAGACAACACAAAAGTCCTCTTGACACTGGACTAGCAGCCTGTCAATGGTGTTCTAATGACACGCCAAGCCCAGCAGCAGACACGACTGACTCTAGTATCCCAGAAGAACCCAACCACCACTACTTCGACCATAACATCTGCCAAGACATGGTCACAGCTTATGTCGATGGATGCTCATTCCGTCACAAAGCGCACGTTCAGGCCGGAGTGGGGGCTGCGTGGCTGGGACACCAGCCCTGCAATCCCCACAGCTTTCGGTTGGGCTCTGTCATCCCAATATGCTGAAATCGCTGGCATGCTCATAACATTGCAGCTTGCGATCAACCACGGAGTCCGTACCTTAGTCATCTGCACAGACTCAAACTATGCATGGCTAAGCTTCACTTGCCACCTTGCCCTTTGGAAAACCAAGCACTACATAACATCCAACCGCAAACCCGTCAAACACAAAGAGTTGTTCCTGGCTTGCGACCACCTTGTGACCTCCAACAACCTCCACGTTTACTGGAAAAAGGTCAGAGGTCACTCACGAACACCAGGCCAGGATAAGGAAAGGAATGACCTTTTGGACTCACTTGCCAAGCAAGGAGCCCTACATGGCACTCCCTGGACCTTTGACCCTGACCAGTGCCAACTTCCAAACCCCATACACCCACCCCAATCTTCTGCGCGGTCACAAGAGCCCAATGTACCAGAACCTAGGACCCTCCACCACCGACAGGTCCAATATCGGTAGATCCAGCATTCTCAAACGATGACCTGATTGCCCTCCAGGCCCTCAATCCCACTATTCATGCAATGGTTCAGTTCCTCTCAGACCCAACCATGCATACCCCCACAACGGCGGATTTTTCCGCCACCCCGGAACTAAAGACCCTCTTTGCAATACGCTCATCTCTGCAGCTCCATAAAGGCATTCTCATTTGTCCTTCCAATGAACCATCTCCACCTGTGCTCGTGGTCCCTCGAAACCAGAGGTGGGTGATGCTCGTCCATGCCCACGATATACCAGCTGCAGGAGACAGAGGCGTCAAAGCAACATACAGTGCCCTCAAACAGGTGGCATACTGGCCACAGATGCAGAAAGATGAAGATGACTACATCAAAGGATGCCTCGTGTGTTGCCAGTTTCAGCCACCCAACTCACTGCACCGAGCACCACTGCAGAAAAGAGGCATTTCCTTCCCATGGTTGGACCTCCAAATCGGTTGGATCTGTCCCCTTCCCAAATCAACTAGAGGTAATAAATAGTTCCTCACAATCACCTGCACTTTCACCAAGTGGGTTAAGTGCCTGCCCGCTCCCAATGACACAGCACAAACCAAGGCCTGCCTGCTGATGAACCATGTGTTCTTAAGGTTGTTTTCCCTGCCGGGTTGACTCAGACCACAGTGCACACTTCACGGCTGAGATCATGCAACAGCTGTGGCAAACCTTGGGAGTGAAAGCTAATTTCCACATTAGCTACCACCCACAGTTGTCAGGTTTAAAGAGCCAACCGAATGGTGATAAACATACTAAAGAAGTGTGTCTTATCTCACCAGCATGACTGGGATGTCGAGCTACCATTAACCTTAATGGCCATCCGCGCCACGCCCCATGAAGCAACTGGAGTTTCTCCCTTCGAACTGATGACATGCCAGCAGATGACACTACCCCTGCACCTGCTCTACCAGCCAGGAGAAGCCAGCGTCACCATGGCTTACACCACACACCAGTACATGACCAACCTTGCAGAACACTTGTGCAAAACGTTCGCCTTTGCACAAACCAATCTAAACCGATCGGCCGAGGGACACAAAGCGTATTACGACCAGAAAGCCTCCCAGAAGGAACTCCAAGTGGGGGACAAAGTATTCTACTACGCGTTTGTGCCCCAGACAGGACTGACCAAAACACAGGCAGGGAAGACCGCCCACAAACTACTGCCCTAGTCTACCGGACCGCACATTATCACTGACAAGCTCTCTCCGGTCGTGTACCAAATTAAAATGCACAAGGCCCGACAGGAGACTGCCCTCAAATGGGTCCACCGCAACCAAATTAAGGCCTTCAGAAACCCTGTGGGACTTGCAGGGGACGTCATCGCCGCAGTAAACCGACAAAACTAGATGAAACACCAACTCGGCGTGCCCAGTAAGCCATCCCTAACAAGCTATTAGCCTGAAATGAATGTGGCTGCAGCATTCAAATTCATTAGTCACCAATATTCAAAACCCTTAAAGAGAGAACTAATCATCCTGTCAAAAGTTAGTTATCCCAAAATCCATTCGGGACCTCCAACTAACTTACAATCCTCAGATTAGACCACCAAACTCTGAAAATCTCAAACCTGAGTTTAAAGTAGGAATTAACACAGGCTGACAATCCCAGAGTTTCTCAAAAGACTAGGTACACACACCTCTACCAAGACCTAAGCTAGAGCTAACCACTTAGGACAATGTCCACCACTGAAGAGTAGCTCTCGCCACCAATAAGGTTGCCTGCAAGCAAGGGAGAGCAGGAAACTGCCCCTAGTATTCGTCACCCCTTTTCCTCACCAGCAAAATTAACTTCCTGCTCTCAGTTCTAGCTTTCCACCTAATCACCATCTCCAATACTAAAGCTAGCATTGAGAGCTCCCAAACCAGTAATGTGACTCCAATTAACAACGTGCTCCAAACCCCCGAGTCACATCCTCAACAACCCAACCAATTCTTCCACCATCTCTGGTCCATGCTTGGTGCGGCAATAGCCCGCCATTACACTCAAATATCTGCTAACCTTATTCTCAGCCTACTCCTATCTCAGGGGTGCTAAAACTTAGCAAATTAACCGCACGACTGTGGCGCGGCACCAAGTGACCAACCTCTGACCAGACACCTACAAACGACAAGCCTACCCCTGAAGTTGAAAGCCTCAAACTGGAGAACCTCCATTGACACAAACACCTAGAGAGCCACAGCTCACTCGAGTTAAACCACACCGAGCCTGGCTCCCATAGGCTATAAATTTCCTCTACACCATCTTAGGCTAATCATTTGCCCAGGTTGCTCAGAGCTGCGCTCCCATCCATTTTTTTTTCTTTATTTCTTCCTTTCAGTTTTGCTCTTTTTTCCTTTGTCCTTTTGAATTTTTTTGAACACTTATTTACCTTAGTCCATTTTTACCCAAAGCCAGTGTAAAGCTGAGTCTCAATGATTATTTTTTTGTTTTTGTGTGTTTTAAGTAGGCAGAGTAGACTTAGATTCTCCCATAAGATTAGATTCCGTGCCCCTTTTTATACTTTCCTTTTTCAGTAATCTGCTTCAGCATTGCACGATTGTGGTAGTACTCAGGGATGACAAAGCCACTACCACAACATTTGAGTCAAGTGCCTAACAAGTGCCTTAAGACCAAACCTGCTACCAAGTGTGTGTTATAACGATGCCAATCGCCATCCTTCTAACAAGTTGGGGATTGTAGTGGCCGGTACCAGGTAGACAAACTTGCCTCAGGGGTTCCCCCCCCCCCCCCCCAGCAACAACGGGACCAAATGGAACTTTGACTGTCCTTCTGCTTACTAACCCCCAACTCATTCTTCACAGCCATTCAATCAATGAGGAACAATGGTTCATTGTGTTTCCCTCCTTTTAACACCAACAGACGAACTGGATCATTGAATGTCAGAACTCTAATCTTCAGGCATCTGGACTTGTAATATACCCTACACATGCCTGCCTTTTCTAAAGATCTGTATGTCTTATCAAGTTATTTTGGTGACCCTAGAGGAAATGTAGCATTTCGTAATTGTGCACATGATAATAAAGCCTTTGAATCTTGAATTTAGATTAAAAAAAATGTGAGAAAATTACAGACTTGTCAAAAAAGTTGCAGCATTGCAAAAGAAGCTGCAAATTTAATAAATTAAAATTTATTCTGTTTTTTTTTTTTTTTAAAGTTAATTTGTTTGAAAATTTAAAAATTAGGTAAAAATTTAGGAGAAAATTGTCAGAAAATTACAAGAAAATAATTAGAAATTCAAGAAAACAAGCCACAAATTTGCAAAGAAAAAAAAAAACAAAATTTGCAAAGAAAATGCAAATATTTGGCAAATCATTACAAGAGAATTTTTAAAAAGAAAACAAAGTTGTCATGTGAATAAAGAAAAACATTGAAAATATGTGCTAATTTAAGATGAAAGTTTTTTAAAAATCAAAATATAGTTGCAACATAAAAAATACAAGACTTTTGTTTTAAATCAGAAATGTACAAGTGAAGAGGATGATGGAATAAAGGCAGCGTTGGATTTTTAAATGGCTTTATTATCACCCACCTTCATCGGAACACCTCCCCAGCCCTCGTACTGCGGGCTGAGGTGATGTCCTCTGGCTCTCAGAGACGAGGAGACACACAGTGCGTGTGTCCAGCAGCAGTTGAAGAGTGAGTGAATGAGAGGCAGATTTACAGCACAGTGCAGCATATATACTCAACTCAGACAATACATCAAAGACATTCACAGCAGTCAATCTGGGCATTTGCATATCAGAGGTACAGACAGGATGAATGAACACAATGCATGGCGGCGGTGGCCTCCGTCGGTCTATGATGACCATGGAAGAGAATCCTAAACGTCTACTCTGCTGGAACAGGCCAATGCGCACCGGTGTTCTACCTTCCAGCGTTGGGCATTGGTAGGATTCAAGCCTGGGCAGGAAGATATGGAGGACAAGATGTTACCCATGTAGCATATCCCCCCTCTCCACGTCACTGATGAATCCAAAGGAACAGCAGGGCTGCTATAGTTTGGCACCAGCGCCGTCGCAGGAGCTGCCAGAACGATGTTGAGCACAACAGAGAACTGCCTTAGGGGCTCCGACTCCGGATTTTTCCTCAGGGTTGACTCCCGAAGCCTTTCCCGTGACCGGGTGTGCCGCAAGGCAGCGGAGGTTTGAAATCAGGGTTTACCTTCCCCTAGATGGGCTACCTTCCCAGGTTGACGAGCCACCATCTACCCGAAGCATCTGGTTTTTTCTGGTTTTCATCTCTCGGCGCCACACCAGTCGGCTGCCTTTTGCAACAGCGGCTCGATTCCGAGTTTTTTTTCCCCTTCCTCTCTCTTTTGATCACTTTTTTTTTTTCACCCCACTTATATCACGGACACACAGATCGTCCCAAATGTCTCCTGAGCCGGTGGACGGAGCCACTGTTTATAGCAGGATTCGATACAACAGGGAAGAGCTGCTAGCATTTAACCGCCACCCGGTCCCACTGGAAAAACTCGACATACCGAGAGAACTGAAGCGAAAACGCCGCGGCTGCCGGGCTGGAGTAAGGCGGAGGACAAAAAATATAAGGTACAGACCCTCCCTTCCATCTGTTGTCATGGGAAATGTACGGTCGATACTGGGAAAGTTAGATGAGCTAGCGGCTATCTCCCGTTATGATAGCACTTACCGGGAGTGCTCTCTCCTTTTGTTTACTGAGACGTGCCTAACTGAACTAGCAGCAGATGCTAACATTGAGCTGGAGGGTTTTCACATGATACGAGCTGACCGAACACCAGAGAGTGGCAAAACTAGGGGCGGTGGAGTGATAATGTATGTTAACAACAACTGGTGCAGACCGGAACATATCACTGTTAAACAACGACACTGCAGCAAAGACATTGAGTTGCTAGCTGTTAGCATGAGGCCTACATATCTCCCGAGAGAACACTCACACGTGATCTGCATTGTTGTTTATGCAAATCCGACGGCGAACGCTGGGACAGCGCGTGACGTCATCCATTCAGTAACCAGCAGGCTGCAGACAGAACACCCAGATGCTCTTCTCCTCATCTCAGGCGATTTCAACCACGTTTCACTGTCTCCCATTCTGCCCAGTTTCACCCAGTATGTCACATGCCACACTAGAGACAATAAAACACTGGATTTGTTCTACGCAAACACTAAGGAGGCGTACACCTCATCACAACTCCCCCCACTTGGGAGATCGGATCACAACTTGGTTCATCTCCGACCGGTGTACAAACCCCTAGTGCACAGACAACCTCCGGCCATGCACACTGTGGAGTTATGGTCTGAGGAGACAATGGACACTCTAAAGGACTGTTTTGAAGCCACTGCCTGGAAGCAGCTCTGCGATCCACATGGTGAGGACATCGATGGCCTCATTCACACCTTCACGGGCTACCTCAGCTTCTGTGTGGACAAATCCGTTCCCACCAAGACCATACGGCGTCACTCAAACAACAAACCCTGGATCAACCCTGAGATAACACTTCTGAGAGAGAAGAAGAGGATCTTCAGGTCGGGGAACAGGGAGATGCTGAAGTCCGTACAGAGGGAGCTGAGGAGAAAGATCAGAGAAGGCAAGGACAGCTTCAGGAAGAAGATGGAGGACAAGCTGCAACAGAGCGACATCAGCGGGGTCTGGAGAAACCTCAAAACCATCTCGGGGCTCCAGAATACCTCCCCCCAGGCCACGGGGGGCAGGGAGTGGGCGAACAACCTGAATCTGTTTTTCAATAGATTTGACCAACCGCCCTCCCCCCTGTCTGCACAACAACCACTGCTGCCTCTAAGAAATCAAGTCCTGCTACCCACTCCCCACTCCACCGACACCCCCCCCCACTCCCAACACACAGCCCCCCATCCTGACCCTGACCAAGACCCAGGTGAGGACGGAGCTGAGGAAGATCAAGGCGAGGAAGGCGTCGGGACCGGACGGCATCAGTGCAAAGCTCCTCAAGTCCTGTGCAGACCAGCTGTGTGGGATTGTGACATATATCTTCAACATGAGCCTGAAACTGGGGAGGGTACCACAGCTGTGGAAAACATCTTGTGTGGTACCTGTACCAAAAACTTCCCACCCCAAAGACCTGAACAGCTTCAGACCGGTGGCCTTGACGTCCCACTTGATGAAGACCCTGGAGAGACTGCTCCTTGCTCATCTCCGCCCCCTGGTGGAACCAGCGATGGATCCACTCCAGTTCGCCTACCAGCATGGCATTGGGGTGGAGGATGCGGTGATCTTCCTCCTTCACCGTTCTCTGTCCCACCTGGAGAAGCCCGGGAATATGGTGAGGATCATGTTCTTTGACTTCTCCAGTGCTTTCAACACCATCCAACCGATGATCCTGAAGGACAAGCTGCTGAGCGCAGGGGTGGGCCAGCACCTGTCATCATGGATCCTGGACTACCTCACGAACCGGCCTCAGTTTGTGAGAACCCGGGACTGTGTTTCCGACACGATCATCAGTAGCACGGGGGCCCCCCAGGGAACGGTGCTGGCTCCCTTCCTGTTCACTCTTTATACTGCGGACTTCTCACACAACACAACACATTGCCATCTACAGAAGTTCTCTGATGACTCTGCGATCGTTGGTCTCATCTCCAGCGGAGATGAAGCTGAGTACAGAGGGCTTATCCAGGACTTTGTGGACTGGTGCCATCGGAACTGCCTCCAGATCAACGCGAGGAAAACTAAGGAGCTGGTGGTGGACTGCCGCAGGCATGGGCAGCCCCTCACAGCACCAGTAAATATACAGGGAACAGACATCGAGATGGTGACATCCTACAAGTACCTGGGTATTCATCTGAACAATAAACTAGACTGGTCACACAATACTGACGCACTCTACAAGAAGGGACAGCGCAGGCTGTTCCTGCTGAGGAGACTCAGGTCTTTTGGTGTACAAGGGGCGCTGCTGAAGTCATTCTATGACACGGTGGTGGCATCAGCCATCACTTTTGGAGTGGTCTGCTGAGGCAGTGGCATTACTGCAGCCGATAGGAAGAGACTGAACAAACTGATTAAGAAAGCTAGCTCTGTCCTGGGGCAACGCCTTGATCCGATGGAGGAGATAGGAGAGAGAAGGACGGTGGCTAAACTGTCATCTCTGCTGGAGTCCGAGCTCCACCCTATGCAGGACATACTGGATGCACTGAGGAGCTCATTTAGCAGCAGACTACATCATCCCAGGTGCACAACCGAGAGGTTTCGTAGGTCCTTCAAGCAGGGCTGCTCGCAGAGATAGCAAAAAGACGTAACAAACTAATAGTTTTTTGAATGCAAAAGATGCAATAGACTTACACAATGGTCCTCTCCGGCATACAACTAGGAACATACCGGTCGCTATGGAGGGTGAGAATATGTATGG
This sequence comes from Pholidichthys leucotaenia, assembly GCA_020510985.1. Lineage (NCBI taxonomy): Eukaryota > Metazoa > Chordata > Actinopteri > Cichliformes > Pholidichthyidae > Pholidichthys > Pholidichthys leucotaenia. The sequence continues at coordinate 44,564,414 of CM035848.1, read as the reverse complement.
GCACATAATCATACCATGTAGGATAACTAAATAGACGGTTATGCTGTTTCATCCCACCTAGCAACAATGCTCTGCACTGTGTGTGTTTATATATTTACATATTTATTCCATCTAGCTACAATGCTCTGCACTGGGTGTGTTTATATTTATATATCTATATATTTATTCCATCTAGCTACAATGCTCAGCACTGGGTGTGTCTATATTTATATATCTATATATTTATTCCATCTAGCTACAATGCTCCGCACTGTGTTTTTATATATCTACATATTATTCCATCTAGCTACATTGCTCCACACTGTGTGTGTTTATATACTTGCATATTTATTCCACCTAGCTGCAATGCTCCGTACTGTGGGTGTTTATATATTTACATATTTATTCCATCTAGCTACAATGCTCTGCACTGTGTTCATATATTCATATATTTATTCCATCCAGCTACAATGCTCTGCACTGTGTGTCTGTGTGTGTGTGTGTGTGTGTGTATATATATATTTTATAGTAATATGTACATATGTATATTAGCTGCTCTTGCTTGCTTGTTTTTGTTTTTTTTTTGCCTTCTGATTGTTGCTCTGAGTGTTGCTATCCCTGTGCTGTTGCAATCCTGGAATTTCCCCGTTGTGGGACTAATAAAGGCTTATCTTATCTTATCTTATCTTAAGGCGCCAGAGATCCGCCCTCGCCCCTTCTCCTATTAGTAAAAGCAGTTCCGCCGGGCTTAGAGACTAAACCACACGGGCAGGCTAGGAGTTGGACTTAGTTGTCAGAGGCTTTTCGAGACGCACGCCGTAAGGAGCATTTTATGAGCACTGGGAGCTTAACCCCAGTGCCGCTCCTGGCTATGACAACCTTTGCAACCACACAAATTGCAAATTGCAACCACACAATGCATGGATGACACTTGAACCTCACAGCTGTAAACGCAGCATGCAGCGGAAAAAACCCAGGAGTGCGAGCTGACTGTCTCTGTGTGTTGTGGGGGGGTTGAATTCAACCCACTACGCAAGAAGAGAATGAGAATTTTAAGAAAATAAATGATTAAGTCATTTATTTAAAAAGGGGGAATGTTGAAAATTTACAAGAAAACAAATATAAGTGAAAGAGTTACAACTACGGTTTTTCCCTCAAAAATTTGCAAATATCAGTCCCTTCAGGATTTTGCGATATAGCAATCATGTCAATTCATGCGAAATCACTGGCCACGTCTTTTGCGCGACCTTGCAACTTTGTCCAATCACTGCAACTGTCTCACAATTTTGGCCAATCGTCGTCAACTTCCCGCAATTTCGCCCATCACATTTATCCCTCAGTAATCACTACAACTTTCCCACAATTTTGGCCAATCGTCGTCAATTTCCCCCAGTTTCGCCCATCAAATTTATCCCTCAGTAGCTTAAATGCTCAATCTAACCAATCAAATGCGTAGCTGCACCACGCTCACTTCCGTGTTTATAGTGAGTATTAACGGAATACATTAGCAAAAAACAGTGTGTGATTTTAAAAAAAAAAGCACTCACCCGCGAGGTTTGCCACACCGTCCCGTCCTCCGTCTCCCTCAGCCTTCCGGTGGACGTCTCTCCATGTCTCCATCTTGACTGCGTGTATGAAGTGCTAGGTTTGTGTTGAAAAACGTTGGCCTGCCTGAAAACCACCCTGTCATGGGAGTGCTCGTAAGGAGAGACGCCAACAAACAAAACCACAAACAAATGAGCAAATCTAACACTACAGCCAGTGTTTGATTATTTTATCCATCTTTAGAAGTAAAACCATTACTACATCTTGTCAATGAGCTTTAAAACTGTGAATTTCCAATCTGGACACGGACCAAGGTGCGTGCCCCCCCCCCCCCCCCCCCCCAAGGACTCCTGGTAAATGAAAGATGAGTATCTGATGTGACAGGTGTGTGTCAAGATTTGCAGCAGATAGACAGACAGGTAGGAGTTAGGCATGGAAAGAGAGAGAATATTGTCTGATTTTATTTATTTTTTTATTTTTTTTTTTTTCAGAAAAACGCAGACTCTAATAGACAATACAGAGCAACAGAATAGTTGCCCACCCCACCACTGCTGTGGTTAGGGAGTTTTCAAATGAAGGTGCTGCCGATAATTTTGAAATCTATACTCTTTAACATGCATTCAGTGCAATTTGGCTGTTGTAATGAGTATTGTGTTAAAGTCTGTGTTTGGTGTTGCACAAAAGAGATTTTCTCTATAGCAAAAGTTTCTGCTTAATTTACAAAACACTGTTTAATAGGAAATGTCTGACAAGCCTGTGCTTTTCTTGTGGTGTTGTATTGAATATCACTGCAGTAAACTATGGAAAAAAGCGCCTGCTTTAAAATTTGTAATTCTTCCCACAACTTTTAGAACAACCTCTCAAAACACTGCAACTTTTATCGCAACTTTTTTAAAAAGCTCCTGCAAATTCAGGCTTTTTAGGCTGCAACAATCATAAAAAAAAAAAAAAAAAAAAAAAAAAAAAAAATTCCAGTCCTGGAGGGACTGATAAATGTGTTACATTTTTCCTCACAAAATTGCATTTTCTGGTAAATTTTGTATTATTTGCAAACAAATTTCATTTTTTTTCTTGCAAGTTTGTGTGGGTCTTTTCCTCATTAAAACTGTAATATTTTTTCCAAAATCTGTTATATATTTGGCATAAACATATTCTGCTTTTTTCATTAATTTGCCATTTTTCTTTGCAAATTTGATACCTTTGTCAAGTAAAATTGAAGACTTTAGGTAAATTTGTGTCTTTTTTCCCTAATAATTTTTCTCATAGACTTTATTCTCATTAAAAATGGCTTTTCTGGACTTCCGGTTATGGCGGCCGCCTAGAAGGACACGTATCACTCTGCTCTGCTCCTGGAAATAAAAATTCGGCAAATAACTCTCTCATTCGGAACAGAACTTTTCCCAGCGTTTGGGTGAGGATATGCCGGTGAAGACTAAGGCTGGGAAATCAGGAGGGGGAAAAATTGAATCGCCGAAGCAGTCCAAATTAACGGACTTTAAAGTTTGTGGCGCAGTAGAAAAAGCTGCGGATAAGGCGGATGAAACTAGCGGTGATGCGGTAACTGCTGACGATGGCGGCACAGGCGGCACAGGTGCAGTGCTGGCTGCCATTAGCTCAATGAGAGCAGACTTTTCCGCTAAACTTGATGGGATTATGGCAGCGTTGGATGCAATGAGAAAGGAGTTGGGTGACTGCGTGGAGCGAGTGACGCAGGCGGAGCTTCGTGTTTCAAGTGCGGAGGATGAAATTAGCGGACTTCAAATAAAGGTGCGCACTTTGGAAAAAAAAAAATAAAGATCTGGGAAATAGCGTTCTGGATTTGGAATCTCGGTCCAGACGGAACAACCTGAGGCTGGTGGGTTTACCGGAGGGAGCCGAAGGTCGTGATTCATGCTCCTTTTTGGAGGGGTGGATCCCGGAGGCGCTGAACAACGCGGAGCTAAAATCATCAGTCGTCTTGGAAAGCTCCCACCGAATTGGCCCACCGAGAGGTAACAAGGCAGCACCGAGGATGTTAATTATGAAGTTTCTCAGCTACAGAGACAGGATGACGATCTCCAACGCGGTGCGGGCCAAAGGAGAAATTAAATACCAAGATCAGCAGGTGCGGTTCTACCCAGATTTGGCCTCAGGAATTCAACAATTAAGGAAGCAGTTTGACCCCATCCGCAAAGAACTGCGCAACCTTGAGATTCGTCATGGAGTGATTCACCCTGCAAGACTTCTGGTCACATATGAGGGCAGAACACACATCTTCAAAACCCCCGAGGAGGCGCAGGAGCTCATCAAGAAGATCCAGGAAGAGACTGGTGGAAGCTAAGCATGAACAGAATATAGGGTAGAATATTTGAGCATTTAACTGATTAGAAGCATATAACAAGATTACAAAATATAGATTGTATTACATATTAAAAAAAAAAAAAAAAGTACAAAATTGCTAAAAAATTTTGGAGTTAAATTGGAAAATTACAGAAGAGAGTTAATGTTACGTTATTAAAAGCAGTAGAGTTAGGGTGATTGGGAGGATGAAGAAGGAGTGGCTTTGGCTGTTCCTCGTGGGTGTGGAACGGTCGATGGCTATATCGGGAGACGGAATTTTTCTTTTGCTTTTGGGGGGATTGCCACAAATGTGGGAAGGGGGAATTTGTTTGTGTGGAGTTTGTAGGGTGAATGTTCAACCACTCATTTTTTTGCTTTTCTGTTTGAGCATGTTTACACTGCTAGGTAATCCCAAACTCCCTATTGATCATAAATCAAAGCGTTAATCTCAACTTAACTTCATGGAATTGCAGAGGTCTACAAAATTTAAAAAAACTTAAACAAGTTATGAATAAAATAAAAGACATGGGTTCAAAAATTGTGTTTTTACAAGAAACTCATCTAATAGAGGAAGATCTAAAAAGAATTGGGAGTAGATGGCAAGGAAATGTTTTCACCTCATCATTTTCATCCCGAGCCAGGGGAGTTATGACTCTCATACATAAATCAGTCCCATTTCAAGTGAAAAATGTAATTGGAGACAAATTTGGAAGATATGTAATCATTCAAGGATCTTTGCTATTAGAAAACATAAATTTGGTGAACTTATATGGTCCCAATATAGATGATCAAAAGTTCTTTGCTAATTTATTTCTTATCTTATCATCACTTACAGGGCGACATATAATAGCAGGGGATTTTAATTGTACATTGAATCCCAGTATAGATAGATCAACAGGACTGGACTGTACGCACAATGGATGTAGGATGACCATTAATCATTTTATGAAAGAATTGAAATTGATAGATATATGGAGAGAAATGAAACCACAAGTTAAAGCATACTCTTGTTATTCCAATACCTACAAGACATTCTCACGTATAGATTATTTTTTGATCTCCACAGAATTAAGGTCCAAGATTCAAAACTGTTTTTATGATAACATCGTGATCTCTGATCATGCACCCTGCTGTCTAATATATGTAGATAAGAAATTGACAAAGGAACCAGGTAGATGGCAATTTCAGCATAAATGGCTTCAGGATGAGGAATTTGTTAAATACATAGAAAAACAGATGAGTTCTTTGACATCAATACTACACAAACATCAGCATGTGTAAAGTGGGAGGCTTTCAAAGCTTTTATTAGGGGACACATTATTAGTTATACAGGTTCAAAATCTAAGAAGACTCGAGAGGAGAGAGTCCAACTGGAACATAAAATAAAAATTCTTCAAGAAAGAGTATATGCAGGAAGAGATCCAAGGTTGGAGAACGAATTACTGATTTTGAGAGCTGAATATGACAAAAAATCAGCGAATAGAGCTGCCTCGAGTCTTCTAAGATTGAAACAATCTTTTTATGAACAAGGTGAAAAATCAGGAAAGTTATTGGCATGGCAGATTAAACAATTAGAATCTAAAACACCAATTACCAGTATTATAAGTAATGGACAGGTAGTTATAGATCCTTTAGAAATTAATAGAGCCTTTAGAGATTACTATGAAAAATTATATGATACCAAAAATGAATCTGACTTAACAAAACTACATGGGTTTCTGAACGAACTATTTATACCGTGTATTCCAAATGAAAATAGGGAGATACTGGAGTCTAAAATTAGCCAAGAAGAAGTTGGACTAGCTATTGATAATATGAAATCAGGAAAAAGTGCAGGACCAGATGGTCTTCCAGTTGACCTTTATAAAAAATTTAAAAATAAATTAACAAAACCTTTTTTGGAAATGGTTTTAGAAGCATTTCAAAATAGTAATTTACCATCATATATGAATAATGCCTTAATTATACTGTTGCCAAAACCAGGTAAGCCCTCTAATAAATGTGAAAATATGAGACCAATAAGCTTATTAAATGCCGACCTTAAGATAATCTGTAAAATTTTAGCAAGACGAATACAAGAAATTTTACCAAATATTATTAATCGAGATCAGAATGGCTTTATAAAGGGAAGACAAGGCTTCCATAATGTAAGAAGACTTTTTAATATTATTTATTCTAATAAAGAAGCACCGGATACAGCTCTCTTATCACTGGATGCCGAAAAAGCCTTTGATAGAGTTGAATGGCCCTTTCTTTTTGAGGTCTTACAAAGGTTTGGACTTGGAAATAATTTCATAAAATGGGTTCAGATAATATATAATAATGCTACTGCAGAAATCCTAACAAATAACAATATTTCAAAATCAATAAAAATCAATAGAGGATGTCGACAAGGCTGTCCACTTTCACCTTTACTGTTTACTATGGCAATTGAACCTTTAGCGATGGCGATACGTCTACAGTCACAAATATATGGAATTAAAGTTGGACCAACAGAACATAAAATCTCCCTGTATGCCGATGACATAATTTTGTTTATGTCGAATCTTAAAAAATCAATTCCGACCTTGTTGAATTTAATAAAGAATTTTGGGGAAATATCAGGATATAAAATAAATAAAACTAAATCTTCAATATTAATGCTAAATGAGACCCAGAGAAATTACCCAGCCCCTGAGGTAAATCAATTCAATGTTGTAAATCAGTTTAAATATTTAGGAATCCAAATTGTGCCTAAGCTAGAATCAATCGCCAGTGTCAATTATGAAGCCTTAATGACAGATATTGATGAGTTACTTCAGAGATGGATGTCACTACCAATGTCGATGATCGGGAGAATTAATATACTTAAAAGTAATATCTTACCTAAAATACTTTATTTATTTCAATACATTCCCTTACCACCACCTTTAGATTTATTCTCAAGAATTAAAAAAAAGTTAGTGGAATTTATATGGAACAACAGGAGGGCTAGATTACGTCTGTCTTTATTATATTTACCATTTGATCGTGGAGGTCTGAAATGTCCAAATTTTATGTTGTATTATTGGTCGGCACAACTGAGGTCTATGACATATTATTTTTCATCAAATGATCTCCCTCACTGGACTGAAATGGAATCATACAATTTGCCTTTACCTCTTCCCATATTCATATACTCAGATTCGGCAAAAAATTACAAAAACAAGTTAAAAATCCATTTGTAAAGCATATGATCAAAATATGGTGTGAAGCTAAAAACTATTTAAAAGAACCACAGTTATTGTCACAATTTAGTCCAATATGGGGTAATCAATATTTTAAACCAGGGAGAGCGGACGCTGTATTTAAAGTATGGAATTTAAAAGGGATACAAAAGATTCAGGATTTATATTTGCCATGTGCAGAAAACATAATGTCTTTTGAAGAGCTGAGGATCAAATTTAATCTCAATAGAACACATTTTTTTAAATATCTTCAACTTAGAAACTTTATTCGATCAAATCAAAATAAAGCTCTCACTCGACCTATCTATTCATCCTTGGAAAAAATGTTGATGAAAGATAGTAAAAGAGGGTATTATTTCAGAGTTTTATAACTCATTGACACTATTTTCAAGTGAAAATTCACTGAAAAGATTAAACTACTGGAAAGAAGATCTGCAAACTGAAATTTCAGAGGAACAATGGGAATTGGCTTGTACAGAAGCTCAAACCAAATCAATAAATGTACGCCTTAAATTGATACATTTCAAATGGTTAATGCGGATGTATGTTACACCGGAGGAGTTAAATAGATATAATAAAAATATACCAGATACATGCACAAAATGCATGGAAAGTAAAGGAACTCTATTTCATTGTGTATGGGAATGTAGATTAATAAGAATGTTTTGGGAAGAGGTGAGGGTAACAATTGAAAAAATAATCTCAAAACAAATCATATTGAATCCTAAACTGTTTTTGTTGGGTCTGTACCCAGAAAAGCATAATTTTAATAAAAGTGAAAGAACATTCATAGACCTCAGTTTGCTTAATGCCAAAAAATGTATTGCACTATTATGGAAAAAGACTCATAGACCAGATGTGACTCAGTGGTTAAGACAGATGTTAACAAACCTTCCATTAGAAAGAAGAACATATATACTGAAATCAAAGGAAATTGTGTTTGAGAATATATGGAGACCTTTTATTGATTATGTAAAAAATTTAAACATAACTCTTGAAGAAGAAGGTGAATGATGTGTGTGGACCTTGTAAATTCCAAACTGGTGAACATAATATGTATACTTATGTATTGGATTGTCTAGACTAAACAGAGGAGCATTGTTGAAGATTTGATTTTGTTGGTGGTTGTTGGTGTTTTTTAGTGCATTTTTTTTGTAGTACTTTAGTGTTAGTGTTTGATTGTTTGTATCATGTTTGTTAAAAAAAAAAAAAAGGTTCAATAAAGATATTGTGGGAAAAAAAAATGGCTTTTCTGGGATAAAGTTGTTACTTTTTTCCCAAGTAAAAATGCAGCATTTTTCGTATAAATGTGCCACAGTTTTCTAACAAAATTGTAACTTTTTCTGGTAAATTTGTCTTTTTTCAGCAGATCTTTTGACGTTTTTCTTGCAAATTCGTGTCTGTGTGTGTGTGTGTTCCCTTATAAAGTTGCAGCTTTTCCCATAAATACTGAATACTTTTGGCATAAAATTTCAGTTATTCTCATCAAATAATTGTATTTTTTTAATAAATTTATTACATTCCACAAGTAAAACTGCAGCATTTTTTTACATAAATTTGTAACATTTGTCTCATAAAACTCCAACTTTTTCCAGTTAATTTGTGATTTTTTTCCATGAATTTTTTTTTACTTTTTTCCTTTCCTCAGAAAATTGCAATATTTTCTCTAAATATTCAAGATATTTTTTTGCATGCAATTTCAAGTTTTCTCAGTTTCTATTTATTATATTTTTTCTTTTGAATGCGCAACCATTTTTCATTAAAAAAAAATTGAAAATTAATGGCAATTTGGTCAAAATATGTACAGTAGTAAACATTTCATTAAGACCTGTGGGGAAAAAGCAACATGTGGAAAAAGTGTAGTCAAAAAACTCCCAAACTGTCCCTTTAACGCCCTGAACACCGCTTCCTTTCCACGTTACTTCATCTAACTTTAGTATCTGTGTTTTTTATTTCTCCTCTGCTTGTCCATCCATCATCAGTCACAAAAACAGAACAACTGCTGTCAACCATTCTCAGACTCAGATATTTTTCACACTGACATAGAAGGATTGATCACCACTCCGAAAAAACCCTTTGCCTTTAAATGTCAAAACAGAGTTAATAAATGAGTCTAAGCTGAAGGCGGACAAGGAGAGATGGTCTGGGGGTTTTTTTAGTTGCTGCCCTTCTGTTGCTAACGCCATCAAGGGTCTGCAACCTATGGCGGAAAAAGTCATATATAACCGGAGTGGTGGGTGAGAGGTAGAGCATCCGCCCCACAACTGGGAGGTCGGGATTCAAGTCCCGGCCAGGTCATGCAAAGACTATAAAAACTGAACTTCCTGCCCTCCAGCTTGGTGCTCAGCAAAAATGGAACAGAGGCGGGAAATGTGAGCGGCAGTGGCTTAGGAGATGGAGCGGGTCGTCCAATAGCCAGAGGGTTGGTGGTTCGAATCGCCTCTCCCCAGCCATGCTGCTGTTGTGTCCCTGAGCAAGACACTTTACCCACCTTGCCTCCAGTGTCCATGACACTGGGTATGAATGTGTATAAATGTTCAGCAGTGGTCAGAGAGGCCACTGGCACAGATTGTCAGCCACGTTTTCGTCAGTTTCCCCCAGGTCAGCTGTGGCTACAGTCGCTGCTTATCACTAAAATGCTAAATGGTGTTCACTTGCATAGAGCTTTTCCTCATCTCTGGATGACCAAAGCACTTTACAGGTCCTGCTATCCATCCATTCATGCACACATTTGCACACTGATGGCGGCAGGGCTGTCATACACACAGAGGCATTAGCCTGACCACCAGGAGCAGCTGGGGGTTCAGTGTCTTGCTCAAGGGCACTTGGACATGCAGACAGAACAGGAATCGAACCACTGACCCTCCGATTAGTAGTCAGCCACACTACACCTGCGCCACAGCCACCATTGTCTACCATTGTCTGTGGAGTGAATGAATAATGTATCCATTGTAAAGTGTCTGAGTGTCTGTGAAAAAGCGCTATATAAATCTGATGCATTATTATTATTATTATTATTACTATTATAATTATTATATATTCAAGAAAAATACTTTAAAATATCTGAAGAAAGTTGTAATTTGCAAAACAAGTCAATTTGTGAGAAACAGGTCACCATTTTCTTTTACTTACCTGATACCCTGTATACACCCTACACTTGCTCTACACCTTCCCATAAGTTACACGTTCTTACCTTGTACTCCTCTTATTTTCCCTGCAATTTCTCTGTACTTCCCCTGTAGTTTTCCGGTTCCTACCTCATACTTAAGTCATACGTACCCTTTACTTAACTTGTACTTTCCTGGTACTTGCAGCATACTTACTCTGCACTCACCCTGCACTTACCCTGTATATAACTGGCACATACCTTGTACTTATTCTGCACTTGCCCTGTACTTGACTCATACGTGTTATTCCCTGTACTTACTTTACCTTCTTCCTTTTGCCTTCAGTGAGAGCAGTCGCATTTTTTTTTCCTCCCTCCTCCTATCCTGCCTTCCTGACCTAATCCCAGCTTGCTGCGTCTGAGTGAGTGTCTGTGCCGTCTCACCATCTTGCTGATCTCAACCCAAATGGAAAATACGGAAAATGGATATAAGCTGGGCTTTAAACGCAATTGACACCACCTTTTCAAACAGAAAATTGGGCCCGGGGGAGCCCAAATGTGGAGAGACCCATGGATTGGAACTCATGTGTCTGTGTGATTTGACTGAGGATGTGGAAAAACATCTACCTGTTTTGGCTACGATCACAGGATTTCTGCCGATTGGGCTTTGGAGTTCTCCTGGTGTATCGAAAATTTAACTGGAGGAGCTAATCAAAATGCGGACCCGGCGGAGCTGCTTCTCAATAATTCGACCAGATGGGGAGTGCACGAAGTAGCGGCAAATGACCAACATGGAATTTACCATCTGCATGCATTAGAGAGATGGACTCTATCGGACATGTTCATCTGTGTTTAGAAGGGGAAACATCTGGAGTCGCTTCGTGCTCTCCAGGGAATGATATGAATTTAAAGCCAGTGAATGTTAATTTGAATTGTAAGCTCAGAATATGACAATAGGGAAATCCTATACTCCTATACTCTGTCTGAGCAGATTCGGCCTTGATCGGCGCCCCTGGATAACTCACTCCTCCAGAGTTGAGATAAGCGTATGTGTCAGCTGGCTCGCTAACCCAAACACCGCTGCTGTGCAATAAACAGAACTCTTCAGGGACAGCGTTCATGAACTATAACCTCTATCGTTGCCTAGGAGACTATTTGTTGTGCTCCAGTAACTGATACACTCAACACTGCACACACACTGATATCATCATACTGATATACATACACTGCTCTCTCCCTGCTGTGTGATTTGTCTACTAAATGTCTGCTAATAAGCATTGAGTTTTTTTTTGCCTGCAATCAAAATTTCGCTTACTTACTTAAGCGTCAATTTGATAAAACATGTTTTTTTCTCTCGCCTACTGTGTGATATCCACTCTTTTTCTTTTTTTTCCTTTCTTCTTTGACTGGCGCCTAGCGGCTGCCCCGGCCTTGGATGCGCTCTGCAGAGCATGCCCAAATGCCAAGTCACGTTTCGTTACCTTGTATTCATACGTGTGTAATGACAATAAAGTTGAATCTCATCTCATCTCATCTCACTTGTACTCGCTCCGTATTTATGTTGTAACTTCCCCATACTCACCTTGTACACTGTAAAACCGAATTAGTTCACAGAACTCAAAGCATGTGGAAACCGATTACCTAATACATTTTAAGTAAATGAATTTTTTTTGAGTAATCTTAAATTAAAATAATTTTAAACAAAATGCTGACAATGTATTTTTTTAAGTAGTTTGTACCAAAAAAATCATTTAATTTACTTAAAATTTATTAAGTAATCGGTTTCCACATAAGTTTTGAGTTCCGTGAACTATTTGGTTTTACAGTGTACCAATCCTGCACCTACCCTGGATTTATCCTGTAATTTCCCTGTACTTACCCTGCAACCACTCTGTACTTCTAGAGTGCTGAACCTGTACTTTCTCAATACGTCCCTCATACTTACCCTGTAATTTTCCTCGTGATTACCATGTATATACCCTTCTGTTACCCTTTACTTGTATGTACTCCCCCCTTAAATTCCCTGCATTTACCCAGTACTTTCCCTGTACTTTCCTAGTACCTTCCCTTCCCCATGCTTTCCTGTAATTACCCTTAACTTTCTTGTAAGTTTGTAACTCTTTTCAAGTAATTTTACTATTTTTTTTCTCATAAATTTGCAACTTTTTTTTTCATAAATTTGTGACTTTTTTTCTCCTAAATTTTCACACTTTCTCATATATTTGCAGTTTTTTCTCATAAATTTGTGACTTTTTTCTTTTAAATTTGTAGTTTATTTACTCATATTTGCTACTTTTTTGCTAATTTGCAACTTTTTCTATATTTTTGCATAATTTTGTGAAATTTTTCTTGTGAATTTGCTAAATTTTTCTTGTAAATTTGTAAATCTTCCATCCATCTTTTCAAATAATTTTACTATTTTTCCTTGTAAAGCTGCAGTTTTTTTCTCTTAAATTTTCACATTTTTTCTCCTAAATTTTCATTTTTTTCCTCATAAATTTGTGACTTTTTTCTTGTACATTTGCTAATTTTTTCTTGTAAATTTGCAACTTTTTTCTCCTAAATTTTCACATTTTTTCTCATAAATTTGTAACTTTTTTCTAGTAAATTTTTGACTTTTTTCTCATTAATTTGCTACTAGTATGAGGTGGTACTATTTCCTTCCCTTAGTGTCTCTTTCCACAGCAGAGGTGCCTGTTTTCTGAACTACGTGACTTAACCCCCTCTTTCTGATTATTTTTTCTGCCCTCAGCTGTCCGAAGTCCTACTCGCCGCCCTGAACCAGAACCTGGTTCAGTTCTCGTTGCGGCCGGGTGTCCAGGTCACCGTTTACGCAGCTCACCTGTCGGCAGGTAAGTATCCAAACACCTGCGTCATCAGTGTAGTCAGAGACACAGAAGGTTAGACACAGTGGACAGTCAGGTGGATGGCGGTCATATCCTCCACTAATGAACCCAACTCTGTGTGTGATTGGCTCCCACCATGTAGCCACTCAGGGACATTCAGAGACGCATGTGTGCCTCTTCCTTTTGGGGACGCTGCTAATAAGATGACGAGTAAGACAAGTCCATACTGCTGTGTCTTGAAAGAATTACGTGCAGCGCCCTCCACTACAGTGGCCCAGGGAGCCCAGCACATGGCATATAAAAGAGCCTTTATCATGGACTTTACCCACATGTAGACACAGTTCCCAGAGGTGTAACTGAGATATGCTTTGGTCAAAATACGTCACGGTTTAAATAATGCAGCACAGTGCCGTTTCTGGCTATAAAGGAGATTACGCAAATTTAGTGTCAAGTACATTTGGACAATAAGATGCTCAAATCCCCAAAACTTTACGTGGGCTCCCGTTGACGTGGAGGGTGCTGCAGACTTGATTGCATGACTCAGCCTCGGTGCTACTATGGCTCCTGTCCTGTTACCAAGGTTACCTTCTGTTTCCCCCCTCCTCCTTTCTCGCTCTCTGCAGCGCCCCTAGTGGACACCAGTGAGAACCACAGCGGCTCGGCCATGCTGATGCTGCTCTCTGTGGTGGTGGCGGGTTTAGCCGTGTTCGTCGTCTACAAATTCAAGAGGTAACGTGTTCATGAAACACCACAAATACATTCACAAACCAGGGTAAAGAGGTGTGTTTCACCTGCAGGAGTCTTTTCAGCACTAGGGACGAGCTTGATGGGGGGCCCCGTGTGAGATTATGTTTGTGGGGGGAGGGGCATGTTTTTGTTTGAAAAAGTATTGTAAATGAATTAAAAATATCTAGCACACATCTAAAAAGGGATCTAAAGTGTTAAAAAAAACTGCAAATGTATGAAACTAGTGAAAAAAGTTGCAAACTTGTGAGACTGGAGGGAACATGTTCCACATTTATTGACAGGCCACCTGTGCTGTAGGCAGTAGCATTTTTAAAGTCATCTAAACTTAGAAGACTGTCAAGACTTCCAGGTGTTTAACCACTCTAGTCATGAACACTGGAGTAATCATCAGTGCTCTTTCTTCTTTCTCAGTATCCTTATTTCTTCAGGTTTTATCTTCCAAGAGTGGTACCATACCCCACAGTCCAGACGATCTGTCCTTTGGGGTTGAGATTGTGACTCTTCCAAAGGACCCCCATCTGGCACTCCTTCTCCTTATCTGTTCCTCATTCTTCTTCTTGCCCCAAACTCGACAAAACACCATCTTTCACTGCCAGACTATCTTTAATGTGCCCCTCTCTCTTTCTCTCCTCCCACCCAGAAGTTTGTTTACCTCTAAATTTCAATACTACAGTATTTAGAAAAGATTTCAAAGAGATTACATTTTAAAAGTAGAGCTGTCCACAAACTTCCCAATTTGGTCTGTTTCTTGCATCATTCCAAATGCACCTTGGAGAACCAAGATTGAAGTTATTAAGGAAGGTTGCATTTTTGCTTGAATTTTCCACTTAGGCCATGTCTTTGAGCGCCTCTTTTCGAATTGAGTGGCAAAGAATCTTCCATTGTTTCTGTTGGATCATCATTCTCAAACTCATTGTAGAACCTTGTCATTTGTAACCAGATCCAATTACGAGAGCCTGAACATGCTGCAATAAAACTACATTTCTGCTACGGCGATATTTCGCAAAGTTTCTGCTGTAAAGGTCTAAGATTTGCATGCTTGGAAGAAGGTTTTGAGTAGTTGGATTTTTACTGAAAGCACAAGTTTTTTGCCGGTATTGACTGAAGCTTCCCCAACAGCACACATACATTGTGCCAACATTGGCCTGATGTACCAAGTTAACATTGGGAATATGTCTTATAGAGGTTCTTTGCACATTGGCAAGACGCCAACGTCTAGCCAATGTTTTGCCAATGTGCAAACAACCTGTATATAAGATGTATTCCCAATGTAAAATTGCTGATTTTGGCCTGACGTATGTGTGCTGTTGGGGATGTTGAAGGTGTCTTTTGCTTGACTGATCTTTCTTCGAATTTCCTTTTTACAGCAGATGTCTTAGGTGACTAGAGCTCCGAGGTAATTAAACAAGGAGACCTTTTCTATTGTCACGTTCCTGTGTCACAGATGGCATGCCAGCGGAGCCTCCAACTTCAAAACTGACCATGTATTTGGTCTTCAGTAGAATCGTAATGTCAGCATAACTGATGTTGATCTTGACACTATTGATGACAGTTCCTTCTGGCATGTCCTCATTTGAACCCACAGCTTGATTTCAAGCAAATACAACAGATTGAAAGAACAGATTAAGCATTATTTTTTATGCTGTACTGTTTCAACACTTAATAAAGTCCATAATACAGCAGTCTTCTCCTGTTGCTATCCACAAGCTTGATCTCTTTTGACACTCTTGCTATTCTTCATCAGTAAATGTGTAATCCAGACACATGAAGAAGTTTGTGGACATAAATAAAACCTTTGAACCCCTCTCCAACCTTTGACAATGCCCTTTTTCCATGAAACTTTGTCTTCTTTGTAAGAAGCATAATTTAACATTTGACAAAGGTCAGCCAGTGGCATTCAGAGGGCTCTGAATTGACAGCGGCTGAAGCCCAACGATTCTTTTGTAAAGTCAAACCTGATAGAAACGTTTTCTACAGATGGAGGTGATGGCCAGGTATGGGGACTTTTTTTAGGAGAATTTAAGAGGTTCTCTTTCAGTATTTCAGTCTTAGGTATGCTGAAGCTCAGAGCCGTTTCTGGCTATAAAGCAGAGTATGCAAATGCAATGGGACCCCAAGATACAAGCTAATTTCCTAATAAATTTGTGATCCCCTGCCACAACCCAGATTTGCCCCCCCCCCCCCCCCCACGATCCTTGTAAATTTGCAGCTTCCCTCCTTGCAAGATTATGTCTTTTCCTCCATACACATTTGCAAATTTGTTGATATAGTAGAATTCGTCCATGGCGGTGTCGGCAGTGACATCGTAGTTTTTTGGGGTTTTTTAGTTGTCCTCCTTCTCCTCTTCTTCTTCCCCTGGCCTCACTGTAAATCTTTCCTCAAGGAAGATCCCAGGCCTCAACGTCTATGCGCAGATGCAGAACGAAAAAGAACAAGAAATGACGAGTCCAGCGAATCCAGTGGAGGCCACGGCCGGCTCACAGCGGGACCTGGTGCACTCTTTGGAGATTCTGGACACAGAGTTCAACTCACGGCCCATCGGTGAGTTAACAGCCCTATTTAGACCATTTATTTATTTATTTTTTTATTTAATTCATTCATTCATTCCTCCACTGGTCACCATGCTGATGCAGTTCACCTCACTCATCCTATTTTTTGTTTTTGCTGTTTCTCAGTGAAAGGGTCCGGCCAACAGGACATCTAAACAAATAAATGACAAACAGCGGTATGATCAAACTCACTGTTCTCTTTGCTGTCAACTTTTTAATCAGATGAGAATATGATGGGTGGCAAGTTAAAGAAAAACCAACCACAACCCGAGCACAGTTAATTAATCAACAGCAATGCATGTACCCACCGGAGTGGTGGCTCAGTTGGTAGAGCATCCGCCCCACACCCGGGAGGCAGGGGTTCAAATCCCGGCCGGGTCATACCAAAGACCATATAAAAATGGTGCTTTCTGCCTTCTAGCGTGGTGCTCCGCATAATGGAATGGGGAAAGTAAAGTTACACACAGAGCTACCAGAGGACTGACCCCCCCGCTGTAGCTTTCACTACTTACAGTAGCTGTGTGGCCTAGGGTCAGAGAAACGGAGATAGGCGCCGCCCATATACACCTTCAGGTGTGAAGGGATTAACTAACTAACTAACTAATACATGTACCCAGCTAACTGTTACTCAGCACTTCAATAAGCATAATATAGAAGAGAGTAGGCCTATTGTCATTTCACGCACATGTACATTGAAATTACATGTTAGTGCAGTGCAGAAGTCGTTTTCATACTTGTATGTCATCCTTTTGAGCCTCTTTGTTGGGTCACGTAACTGGTGCCATCTTGCCGGCTGATAGCTAGCTTGATTGCTGCACTGAGGGAGTCCTAGATTCAAGCCACAATCGTGTTATCCCCACAGAGATATAATAAATGCATAATAAGGATCTTAAAATATGACCTCAGCTCATCTTTTCTCTTCAGTTTGTCTGGAGTTGCCAGATGAGCTAACATGGTTAGCAGCAAATGTGGTTTTTGCACTTTTGCCTATGTCCACATTAGATTGCTCACACTTTACCTGCTTCTCCTTGATTCCTTCATATGGAATAAAGAGTCTATCAACGTTCTATTACATAAAAATATATTTGCTTTATTGATGAAATTTGCTATTGTCCATAAGTCATCATTTATATGCATACTTTTTCCTGAGTTCATATGTTTTTGTTAGCTGAGGGGACTGCTAGCTAGCTAGCATCAGATCAGTATCTTCACTTTATAATTTACATCTAAACCTTTGAAACTCCTCAATAAGGAAGCCAGAAAATCAAATTCAGACTTATTATGAAAGAAGACAATCAAATCAATGTGATGCTGGATGAACATGTGGGAACCATGAGGCACTGGTGCTTCTTTGGTTGAGTCTCATTACTTTTGTTTCGGCTTGGTTGCTTAAATGGCATTCCTTTATATAGCACTTTTTTAAATCATCTCTGGATGACCAAAGTGCTTTACAGATCTTGCTATCCACCCATTCACACACATTGATGCACTCTGCCATACACAGGTGCTGCCCTGACCCAGCAGGAGCAACTGGGGGTTCAGTGTCTTGCTCAAGAACACTTGGACATGCAGACTGCAGACAGAATGGGAATCGAAACACTGATCTTCCGATCAGTAGTTGGCCACACTAGTTTCCTAAGACAGGAAATCCATCTGACAGACCTTCTCAGAAATTAATTCTGTAAATAAGTCTGAAGTTCACTTTGTGACCAGGAGGTGTCACTAAAACCCCAATTTCCAAAGATTCCATACGTTAACATTAAAAACTTGTTAATATTTCAACATTTCTTAGACATTATTGTTGTTGGACCACAAGTCTGCAGAACAATCCACCATGGTTGAGATGTTCCATGTGTAAAGACCATAATATGATTTACAAGATTTTAATATTTTCATCCATCATTCCATGTCTCATTTATTCAGGTTTTTCCTGTAATCTGTCACCCATCTGTGTATCCTGATATCCTAATGGCCTCACATAATGTGCTGTGTGCTAACAGACCATGTCGTTTTCATTAAGAGAGGTGTCTGCAGCATTTTCTGTGATGTTCGTAGACTTTCCATTAAAGTGAAATCTTCTGTTAGCATGCTTCAGCCGTTTATTGTTGAGTCACCTCAATGATTTAATTTTCTTATTTCCCTTTGTTTTCCTTGCTTCTACTTACCTCTTTAAATGTGGACTTGTTGGCTTTGAAAAAAACTTCACCTTTTTCCTGTTTCCTACCTCTCTAGTTCATTATCTTGATTTTCATTTCTAATATAACCATTCTTCACTATGCAGCCAGTGTCCCCATCTGCTACTCGTGGAGACAAAAACATTTCCAGTGACGCACCGACGGATGGACAGTAGAGATAAATTGTTGGTCATCCACTAGTGTGAGGTCTGAAGATATAGAAGACGATAATATGTACCAGCTTCCATCAAACTGCTTTTGACAGGTTTATGACCCCCTAGTCTTGCTCAAACCCCACCCTTTTCCCTTCCCACACGCCGCCCACTTTGACCTGACCTGACCTTGACCTCTCCTTTGATCCATAATTATCCTTTGATCAGTGACAACCTTTATGACCCGTAATTGTCCTTTGATCAGCGACGACCTTTGATCCATAATTATCTTTTGATCAGCGACGACCTTTGACCTTTACCCTGAGGGCTGAGCGTGGGAATGGAATGTTAACATATGGGAAACGCTGGGGACAGCGCGTGTTGTAGTTGCCAAGTTTTATATGCATACGGCTTAAGTATGTATGGAGTTTACAGATCCTGCTATTCACACACACACTCCCCCCACTCACCTTTGCCCACCCCACCCCTCCATTCCCACTTGTATAATGATTGTGTTTTTATGTATTATCATTATTAATTTCATTTTATTTATTTATCTATTTAAAATGATTCTTGTACTGATGAAATATGTTCAAATAAATCATTCAAACTGATGGATGATATTTGAGGTTTATAAACTTTTTGATCCAGCCTCAGCCAATGAGCTGCGAGAGAGGGTTTGATGGGCTGTCCGATGATGACCTAGAAGCGTACCCCTGTGGTTAATCAATGAAACTACACCACGACGCGTGTAAAAATTGGATCAATAAATAAAATCAGAAAGTTAAGCAATGAAAAAAAGAAAAAACTCACCACGAGTGCGGGTTAGCAAGACAACTGCCTCCAGCTTTTGGTTCAGACCAGTCGAGGATTAACTGGGGAAAAAAGAGGATTGTCTGAGTTGCATCCAGACCCCATTGTCCGACAGCACCTCCCACAATTAACCCCGCACTCTGATTTAAAACGAAGACTGCCCAATCAGCCATTTTGCCCGAACCAAAATGGAGACAGACCCAATGGCGTTCTAGAGGCGGGGTAAATCCCTACCCCAGTCAGGGGTCAACCCGACGTAGGAAAAAACAGTGCATTGCCAGTCAAGAGGTCTTTGGGCGAAACCGGGATAGGTTGAACTGTGCAAAAGGTAAGCCTTCAAATGTGCATTTTCATACCCACTTCCCTCCTTTTTTCCTGAATCAAACAACCCAATAATGACAAAAAAAAAACCTTTTATCTACTGTATATGCTTGTGGTGATTAGTGTTTTTGTGGAGATGACTAGGAAATTTAACATTTTTCCTATAAAAGCATTTTATATTTTCCCTTTTTTGTGTTACATCTTTTAAATTACAATACAACAGTGTTGTAAGGATTGTCTGCGTGAAACAATTCTGTAACACATCCCACAACTTGTACATGATATTTAACAACAGTTAAATTATTTTTTTATTCATTCAAACCTTTTATCATCTGCTGTGATCTGAAAAAAATGTTTTATAACTTTAAGCCAGACCCTTTTTTCAACCACTCATGACTGTGGCAGCGTGAAATAATAAGCGGCGAACTGAGAGTTTTTGAGGGAGTTTATTAATCATACCGCCATCACAGACTCACTCCGGCGCTGAGCATGCGCGCCGGAGCGAGCCCGGAGGCTCTCAGGCAAAGGCAATGCGTGTAGTCAGAAGCAGTGGTCAGAGAGAGAGAGAGAGAGAGTTACAGAGCAATGCAGTTTTTATACCCCACTACAGACGATACATGAAAGGCATGTTATCATCAAATAAACTGCAGGAAGGCATGGGACATTTGCATTTGAGTACAGAGCAGGAAGTCATACATAACAACAGGATACTGGCGCCTGAACTAGACAAAGAGAGGCTGCCTATTGATCTCAATACACACATCTCATTGTTCTGCTAATTGCCCCAGCTGAGTGCTCTGCTTGTCCCAGTCTGTTGTGGGGGTCACCCACAGTACTCCCCCCCCCCCCCCCCCCCCAGAGGGCTCAGCGGGGAGCTGAGGCCTCGATAGTCCGACTTTAGAAGCGAGCTGCGGGGAAGGCTCTGTGCCGAGGAGGTGGAGAGAGGGGGTGGGGGTAACAAGTGCCGGCCCAGGATGGCGAAATTGTTTGGGCCACGCAAAAATTGCCTGTGAATCCGCGATGTTGAAGGGCTGTCCCGTTGAAAGTGGCGGAGGTCCACAGCGGCTGTGCGAAGAAAAATTTGTCTCTGACTCCTCTCACGGCCATGAAGAAAAAAAGGAGCTACAGCAGTGTGAGGGACTTGGCGTGTTGACTTTAGGTGCGCGCGCAGTCCTAAAGTCCCCGGGGACAGCTGACGGCTGAATTCCCTTGTGCGCCGTGGCTGAGACCATTAGAAAATCCTGTGAGTGAGCTGCGTGCGTGCTTCAGGTGTGTGAGCAGCCCTGAAGGTTCTGTGTGCAGCGGCGAAGGACGATGGCGGTCTGTGTGGAGCCGGTATTGTCCCGTGCGTGGTGCGCTGTCCTCATAACCCCCCGGTGTGCGTGCGGGGTTTGGTGCATGGCAGGACCACTGTAGAGGCGAGTCAGGGTCAGGGAGCTTGCTGGAGATCAGCGTCGTCGGCGCCGATGGTCATCCCTGTAAGCTGTTGCGTCGTTCGCTGTGTCAGGTCATGGTGCATTGGAGCGGTGAGAGGGAGGAGACGATCTCTGTCCCTTGGGCTCGTGTCGATGCGTTGGAGCGGTGAGAGGGAGTAGGCGTTTTGTGTCCCTCAGCCGGTTCCAGCGTGGATGTGCAGATCTCAGGCGGGGATCGCACAATGACGCTTTCTGCAGCTTTCCCGGTCATGGATGAGCTCCGGAGAGTTCGCCTGGTGGTGGCTCTGCGTCGAGATCTCCCTGTAGCAGAAGGGAGGGCAGTCTATTTGCATCAGGCTGCTGCGTTCACTTGTCGTTGGAGTCACCGCCGGGTGCTGCGTTTGTTGGCGTCAGCGTGTTCTTTCTCGGGGTCACCAATGTGGCGGCATGAAATAATAAGGCAGCGAACAGAGTTTTTGAGGGGGTTTATTAATCATACCGCCATCACGAGAACTCACTCTGACGCCGTGCAGGCGCGCCAGAGTGGGCCTGGAGGCTCTCGTCAGGAGACAGTGAATGCATCTCGTCAGAAGCAGTGGTCAGAGAGAGAGAGAGAGAGAGTTACAGAGCAATGCAGTTTTTATACCCCACTACAGACAATACATGAAAGGCATGTTATCAAATAAACTGCAGGAAGGCATGGGACATTTGCATTTGAGTACAGAGCAGGAAGTCATACATAACAGCAGGATACTGGCGCCTGAACTAGACAAAGAGAGGCTGCCTATTGATCTCAATACACACATGTCATTGTTCTGCTAATTGCCCCAGCTGAGCGCTCTGCTTGTCCCAGTCTGTTGTGGGGGTCACCCACAATGACAATTTTAAACCAGAATTTGCAGTGAGTTTTTGTCTGTCTACTTTTTTACCTCCGCCAGGCCGAAAGGCCAGGAGGAGGTTATGTTTTTGCCGGGGTTTGTCTGTTTGTTTGTCTGTCTGTCTGTCTGTCTGTCTGTCTGTTGGTTAGCAAGATAACTCAAAAAATCTTGGACGGATTTCCATGAAACTTTCAGGCATTGTTGGAAATGGTACAAGGAAGAACTGATTAAATTTTGGGGGTGATCCGGTTCACCGTCTGGATACAGGAATTTTTTAAAGCATTTTTCATTCAACACTGTGACATACAGCCATTTTCAACATGTGCGCAGGCGCAATGGAGGGCGCTGGTCGTCGTGTCTGCAACACAAACTCTGCGTTCTTCAACATTTTAGGCACAAAAGGACGCGGAAAACACTGCTGGCCTGGGCCCGCCAGCGTGCAACTGCAAAACCTCACACGGGCAGCTGTCTGCCAACGGATTCTTTGGCAGAAATTCCCCGGCCAGCCATAGGAGCTGCGCATTTGGCAGAAATTCACCGGCCAGCCATAGGCGCTGCGCAAAAACGAGCTCTCTGCCGGCGAAGCTTCTAAATTGTCGTTTGCCGCGGAGCACAACCCCCAAAACAATAATATTGTAACGAACTCAATATGAGCACCCTATCTGGCTTGCTAAGTGGGTTGACCCTATTGGCGACACAGGTAGAGTGCGGGACTCCGGAGCGGGAGGCGTGAGTTCGAACCTCCCGGTGGGACGTCGCCATGTCGAGCAGCACGTTACAATATAATATATATTTTTTCTAATCTATTTTCACTACAGGAACAATCCTTTGTTTTTTTTAGAGACATTTATCAACTTTCTAATCATTCAAAAACATTTTTCACACTACGCATTATTGTATAAAAAAACGTGACAATGAATTGTCATTAAATGATATTTACTTCTTCCATCAATAAAGAGAGAGTTGTGACTCAGGTTTTTTTTTTATGCTAGTTCACTGTTATGTGAAACAGTCTTAAGGCATAGCTTCACTTTAGTTAAACACTAATATTTGAAACAACCAGCATGTGTTTATATGTGTTTGATATCACCACCTAAAACCTCTATGGCAGGATGTAACGTTTATCCCTAATACTTTAAACAGCACTAACAATCAAAGATTTACTCTTTTCTAAACTTTATCATTTACAAGTTGAGAAGTTTGTTACAGTTTAACAAAATGATTTTCATTATTGACACAAGTCACAGAAGCATACTTTCAACAAAACTTAGATGCAACTTTCCAGCATACTTACAGAATTATTCCACTTGCATCTATCATGCCGCTACCAAATATAAAACCACGTTTTTTGTTTGTATTTGCACAAAAGATAGATTTACTCTTTTCAAAAACTTTGTCATTTACAAGTTGAGAAGTTTGCCACAGTTTAACTTAAAAGTGTGGTTTATTTTGCAGTAGTAAATTTAACATTCCTCTGGCTGACACCCCCCCACCAGACGTCAGAGCATGGGCCTTAAACGACGTCTCCATTTGGCTGTCTGCCCACCAGTCATAAAGTGTTTGATGGTCTCACACACACACACACACACACACACACACACACACACACACACAATCTGTGTGGTGATCAGATTCTCTGCAGCATGCTACTTTTTCATACTTGCAAAATTATTCCAGTTACTTTAATCACACCACTAAAAATCAAATATTTACTCTTTTCAAAACTTAACAAATGTAAGTAGAGTAAAAGTGCATTAAGCACACAAAATTTAAAAGAATGTTTTTCTCATGTATTTAGTTGTTTTAAAAAAAGTGACAAACTGCATTTTTTATACTCAAAACATAGATTTATCATTTACAAGTGTATTTACCATGCCAAATTCTAAAAAAAAAAAAAGTTTGTTTTTAAAAAAATAAGCTGATAACTTTTATCTGCATTACTTGATGGTAGCTAGAAAGGTAAAGTTTCCTTTTTAGGTATGATGGCTTTTTTAAAATTTCTCTAGCGAAAAGTACTGAATAACCAACTGGTATGTTGTAAGCAAGTGTTGATAAAATATTGTGCGATCACTTGCTTTTCTAAAATACATCTTCTGAAATTACATCTACCATGTCTACCAGATTCAGCACACAGATACATCTGTGTCATTACACCTAAGAATCAACACAACTCTACACTTAAAAACATCGATAAAGAACTAAAGCTATCCTGCAGCATCACGTCCCAGTTACTATGCACTTTTTAAAAGAATTACTTCGGGTCTTTGGCTGGTTCTTGAAGGCGTTAAACACTGCACCATACTGCATTACCAGCATTAGGGTTACCAGATTCTGAAACAATTAATTTGTAATAACAGTGTACTTACTTCTTTGCATAAGAATAATTTTTATCTTTTGTAATAACAAATTACATGTTGCACAGTGTTGACACAAACTCTGATTTTGAAACTTGTATAGTCGCACAAAGTTGTTTCACTATGATTAATGTGGTTAAAAAAAGTTCACTAGTTTCAAAAAAGAAACATTGACCATGTTTACATGGTCAGGAGTAAACTGATTACTGGAGTAAACAAAAAAAGATAATAAACAGCTTATGATGTTTACATGCACTGAGTAAATGGTTTACAAATAAATAAACTAGGTGTGTTAATGTTTTCTCATTAACTGTTAATGAGCTTTTGACCCTGTTTACATGGCCACAAGTAAACCGATTACTGGAGTAAACTGATAAAGTTAATTGGATTACTCTGTTTACATGACAGTTTGAATAATCAGGTAACTTGAGAAAGCTGATTGTAATCGGTTTACCCATGACCATGTAAACAGGGTCATTGAAACAAGTATTTGTTTGGAGGAATTACAAAAAACATTTTGTTTTGTTGCACAGAAGCATTTAAGGATAAACTAATTTGCATTACCTACTCTTAAACATTTATCTTTGAAAGGCAGTAGCAGCTCTATTAGTTGTATACTTGTTTCTTTGCATAACACCATTTTAGGGACCTCTTTTTTAATCACACAAGTTCATGTGTGAAGTACGTTTACGTGTTTGAAAAAAGAATTTTTAACTCCCTTATTTTTTTGTAACAACTTATTCCACTTGTACCAAACATTTGTTTATTAAACACCTGATACAGCTTTGAAAACGGTCGACATCACCCGGTTTTTATTGCGGTTGCAGTTTATAGGTGTTTTTTGTACAAACTAAACACCATCTGTGTTCCTTAAATTGAAATTTACAAATTTCATGTATTTATTTCACTCACCTGCTTTTGTTATATTCATGCCAACTTGGTTCAACATGATCAGTGTGGTTAAAACCTTCACTAGTTTTCTCAAAAAAAGAAACATTTGAAACAAGTATTTGTTTGGAAGAATTACAAACTAGTTTGTATAGTCAGCTATGTTACTCAAAACATGTCACACATTTTTTAGGCTAAAGTGATTTGCAAACAACAAAAAATAAAACTAAAACTTGGTTAATTGGAGGCAGTAGAAACTCCTTTCGTTATATGTATACTCCTTTGCATAAGACCATTTTTACTGACTCGTGTTTAATCCGTAACTACGTGTCTGAAGTACATTTACATGTTTGAAGAAAAAATTTTAATAACATGTCAGTGCAGTTGTACTAAACATTATCTATACATATTGTAACGTTTGGGTTCTCTGTCTTTTCTGCGTGAGGTTGTGGGGTTTGGCTGTGTGGTGGGGGGGGCATGAGGCGGAGGAGGGGCGTGGATGTGTGAGGAGAGTTGGGAGCGAGAGAGACGGGGGGCAGAAGTTTTTCCTGTCGCTTAGTTTGGCACCTTTTTGTTTTTGGCCGTGGTCACGGCCTACAGTGACCCATCCTGTTAAGAATAAAGGTCTTAAATTGGCAACTTCTTCATTTTTTTTTTTGATTATTTTTACAGCGCGTCTGGTGGACACTGCACGGTGGCGCAGTGGTTAGCACTGCGGCAGCACAGTTTACCCTTGGCCGGGGGATTGTGGGGATCGTGGGATCGTGGGTTCAATCCCAGCCCCCGACCAACAGTGATCTGTGTGGAGTTTGCATGTTCTCCCCGTGTTGCGTGGGTTTACTCCGGGATTTCTCCGGTTTCCTCCCACATGCCAAAAACATGCATGTTAGGTTAATTGGCTGTTCTAAATTGTCCCTAGATATCTGTTTCCTATAGGCCCTTAGAATAGAGGGTTAGTATTAATGAAAGCGCTTTGAGTGGTCTTTGTGACTAGAAAAGCGCTATATAAGTGTAGGTTAGTTAGTTAGTATATTAAATACCTGATATAAGTTTTGTAGTCACCAAACGATCATGGTTTTTTCATTAAGTGCTTGTGCATGCCTGGGACGATGCAGTCAAACTTCTGAAGCAGCATTTTAGTCTGACGTAGTGCTACAGTTAGTATTTTACAATTTGTTTTCATGCCTGGAACCTTTTTTTTTTTTTTTTTTGCAAAGTTGCTTCAACCTGATTAACGGGAAACAAAAAAACAAAACATAAGTACACCAGAATCTTACTTGATTAGTTTACCTTTTCACACTGTGAGGATGTGTGAATGACGAGACAGAGTTCTCTCTCAAGTCAGCTTTATTCACATCTCCAACATCTCGAAGCAGAAAAAGAGAGCCACACAGGGAACTCTTGTCATTAAATACTAGGACTCTTACAGTTCACAAGTCACATGTATCACAGACCACATTGCATTATAATGACAGTAACAATGCATCCTCTCTTCGTGATATCGCCCCCACTGTCTACAATGCATCCCCTCTTTAATCCTTTAATTATACCCCAACAGTCTCAAGCCTTGCATACCAAAGCTAACACTCTTGCAGCTTCCTGTAATCACCAAGGAAGCTCTGCCTTTGTTCTGATCTAAAATGTGAGTCACAAAGCAGGTCACGTATGTGTGTCCACCACAACACAACCTTTTGTCATAATAACAGTAAATTATTTCATGAATAGCAATAAATTTCACTCCATGTGTAGATGTTGGGGAAAGCCTGGTTTTTAAATTTCACCGAATGAGAAATGTAAGACAACAACTTTGTACAAACTACAAACATCTCACTACAAAAATCATTATTGCTCTACTTGCGCACGGCAAAAAACAAAAAGGTGCCGAACTAAGCAACAGGAAAAACTTCTGCCCCCCCCCCACCGTCTCTCTCACTCCCAACTCTCCTCACACATCCACGCCCCTCCTCCACCTCACGCAGAAAAGATTGCGATTGTGCATTATCTTTTCTCTGTCTGGCGTTACTTCAGCCGTATGTATATAAAACTCTGCAACTACAACCCCCAGCGTTTGCCTATGTTAACCTCTTAACATTCTGCGGCGCAGCAGTGCGCCCGTGATCCTCCCCCTTCTGGTGGTCAAGGTTTTTTTGAAGAAAATACTCAGCTTTGATATCAGACATTCCAAAGACTGTAACTTGAAAGTGATAAGAGATAATGGCTTACTGTCAATTAGAAAGATGTAGAATATGATCCAAAGTTTGAGATAGGAGTAAATTTATGCATCTAATTTGCATAATGTGACAGCATCCGTATCGAATTACATAACTTTCAGTCAAAAGTGGACTTTGGACATATTTACACAAAGGATGGTTTTGGTTTTTTGTCTTCATTTTTGGTTTTGTTTTTTTGTTATCTTATCTTCACAGTATATATGATCCAGAAAATCAGTAGAATGTATACAAACCGATTAAAAAACGGTCAGACCTACCGCTCAACGTGTCTTCATTCATCCATTTTCATCATCCACAGTTCTTATTTCATCTTCTGCCAGTCATTTTCGCTTTCTCTCCCACATCCACAAACTGTCACATGTATGTTATGAATTATTCCACCTCAATTTCAGTTACATTACGCCGCCGAACCGGCGCTATTGTTCTCTGTTGTCACATGCAGCTCCGTCGATGGCAGATGTAAGTGTACACGCTCCAGACCGTTTTCTGCTGTCACAAAATGTAAATTTTCCCTTCAGAAGCTAAATATTCTCTTTTTAGTATCATAGTTGGCAGGATTTAGAGCAAACACTTCTACCGTGTGGAAATATATGTTGGGATGGAGTCTTTGCTTCCATTTTCTTTTTCGCGTTACCAGAAATGAGGTTTGCAACTTTTCATTAGGTGAAGTCCTCCAGTCCTCCAGTGAAGAGCAGTAAGCTATACATGTCTGACATCTTGTGCTGGGAAATGCTTGGTGTAACTGGGTTTTCTGTTCTTTTGGGAAACATCACCTGACAGGCGCAGAACTGCGCCAGGGATAGCAGGTGACGCTGATGTCTTATGAAACCGGAACATCAAAGGGTTAACATTCCATTCCCATGCTCAGCCCTCAGGATAGGGGTCAAAAGTCATTGCTGACCAAAGGATAATAACAGATCAAAGGTCGTTGCTGAACAAAGGAGAATTACGGGTCATAAAGGTTGTCGCTGATCAAAGGATAATTACGGGTCATAAAGGTCATCGCTGATCAAAGGATAATTACGGATCAAAGGGAAGGTCAAGGGAAGGTCAGGTCAAAGGGGACGGGATGTGGGTGGGGAAAGGGGTGGGGTGGGGTTTGGGCTGGGCTAGGGGTTATAAACCTGTCAAAAGCAGTTTGATGGACGCTGGTACATATTATCCAAAGACATGTTTTTTAGGTTAATTAATGACTCTAAATTGTCCCTCGGTATGTGTCTCTGATAGGCCCTTAGAATAGAGGGTAAGCTCTACTAGTTAAGCACTTTGAGTGGTCTTTGTGACTAGAAAGAGTGGTGTGTAAGTACAGGTCCTTATCCTACAGGTCCTTAGTCCTTGTACCTGACCATTTCCATTATCCTCAAAGACCTTGACATTGGACAAATGAAGGACAGCGAAGAAGTGGAAGGCCTAAGAACATTATATACGACAGATGAACAGTATCTGAAAGTCATGTCCTTAAGAAATGGCTACAAAAAAAAAATCCAAAAAACCTGACATAGAACCTGAGAGCTTCCCCTGGTCCTTCTGTTGATCATGCAATGTTGGTCAAAGCCTCATTAGAAATGGCAACAATGGAAGAGTGAATCACCAGCTTATTGATGTCAGAAGCTCTGTTGTTGGGGGGCAGTTTGGCAGAGTCTCTCAAGGCAAACTGGTGGTGGGTAAAGGGCCAAACTAAGTGCAGTCCAAAAGACACCCATAAGACTTAACAACAAGAATTCAGAGTACTGTGGGGTTACCAGGGCCCTGCCTTGCAGCTAGACCTGCGCTCAGTGGCTGGGGTTCTGGCCATGGGACATGGTCAAGCCCAGCCTAAATAAGCCACATTTGTCAACCCTCCACTAGGTTCACCATCTGTAGGGCTGGGCAATATGACTTTTAGCATGTATCGCGATACATTTAGGGTTTTATTGCGATGCACGATATATATATATATATATACTGTATATATACAGTATATATCTCATGATATTTTAAGATCCCCTCTGGACGAGTGTATAAATGTTCATTTAAAACCTTTGCATCAAATGGCACCAGTATAATAGAAACAGACCCTTGTATTGCATTTTTTAAGTTGCATGCAAGGGAGGAGGGGGTAAAACCAAGTTATATTTAGCAAACTTTATTGTAAGGCAGACCCACTCATAAATTTGCAACAAATGAGAATAAATAATGGTAGACCTTCCTATTTACCTGATTCTTAAAGACAACAATAACAACAAAACAAAATTTAAAAAAGGTCTCAAAACAATAAAAAGTGCATTAAGCAAGAATTCTAGAGAAAGATATTTCAAAGCAATTTTTTTCTGCTTGGTCATGTTTTTAACAATAGGGGCCATGTTTGTGTTATAATTTGTGAATGCAGTGGTGATCTTTTTTCCATTTGCACTTTTGTCATATGGGATACAGTTTTCAAAAGAAGAAGCTATAGTCATTTACCTTGGAAATCTTTGGTTCCTTTAATGTTGTTTTTTTGTGGGGGCTTCCTGGGATTTTGACAAGCAGGTATTAATGCATTCTTCATATTGTCGTGGATGACATCTCAAGTGGTTAAGCAAATTAGTGGCACTCCTACCTTTAAAGACAACGGCATTGCAACATATTTTGCAGAAAACTCTTTTATTCAGTGTCTTCCTTCTGAATTCAAAACCACTGCCAGACGACAGAGCCAGTACTTTTCGCTTCACCTTTTTTTCCCTCTCCCCGCACTCTGCCAGTGTTGCTAGATTGTGCCTAAAACCAAGTGTCTCTGCTCCACAAAAACAGGCTCAAAAGAAGCAGTTTCCAAAGAAAAAAATGGAGGAAAAAAACAAACCTGGCAATGACCCTGATGCAAAACACGACTGTGCTGGGAGTCAATGAACTGTAGTGCAGCTGTGTGAGAGGACTTTAAATGGATAAAGAAATGCTAATGGCTTACATTGCCATGGCAGTTTATGCTCGATAGCTGCGATAAAGGCATTTTATGTATCATGCATAGTGTGAGAGGTATTCTTGTATCCTGCTGCCTTGCTGCGGCTAAAAGTGGATTCACGCTACAACATCTGGACCAACTTTTACTAACGTTTTGGCAAACGTCTGGCTGTCCGGGCAAAAGTTAGTGATTGCTGGTGTTTGTTGGCAAATGCTGGTGAAAGTTGTGCTCTTTGAAAATTTTCAGCCTAAAGCGGCATGATAAAATAAAGGCAGCATTGGATTTTTAAATAGCTTTATTATCACCCGCCTTCATCAGAACTCGGCTGCAGCCCATAGCTTGAGCAGGCTGCAGCTTCATTCCTCCAGCTCTCAAAGAGGAGACACGTGTGTGTGTGTCTACAGCATTACAGGAATGAGGATCAGGTAGTGAGAGCGAATGAGAGGCAGAATCACAACTTGGCACAGCATTTATACCCAACTCAAACAATAGATCAAAGGACCTTCACAGCAGTCAATCTGGCATTTGCATATCAAAGGAACAGACAGGATGCATGAGCACAATGCATGGATAACACATGGATGATACATTAACTCAAAGCAGTGACATGCATAACCGGCAGACTGTAGCAGAAACAACCAGAATGTGAGGTGATTGTCTTTAGCCTGTTGTGGGGGTTAAATCAAACAGCCACAAGCCTGCTGAAAATTGACTGATGTTTGGAAATACACGTTGGTGAAAGTTGTGCTCATTTTGTAAAAGTTCATGAGCGCTGGGCTAAGTTAAGCAGAGTTTACCTAAGTCAGCCTAAGTTAAAGCTGGGTTCACTGTATAGCGTTTTGACCAACTTTTATAGATATTATGAAAAATCAGAGAAATACTCAGCGCAGTTCAGCTGACATCAGCGTCAGATGACGCTCATATAAAGATCAGCATTTGTGGAGGCTTCCTGCTGTTCTGGTCCTGCTTCTGGAGTGAACACATCTCCCTTGGGCATACGTTTCAGTATTTATTTTCGTTTTATATTCCTATGTAGTTACTTCTGCATACCTGTTTCCCCTGTTCATTCATTCATTCCATCCATCCATCCATCCATCTTCTACCGCTTTTCCGGAGGTCCGGGTCGCGGAGGCAGCAGTTCAAGCAGAGAAGCCCAGACTTCCCTCTCCCCAGCCACCTGCTCCAGCTCTTCAGAGGGGATACCAAGGCGTTCCCAGACTAGCTGGGAGACATAGTCTCTCCACCGAGTCCTGGGTCTGCCCCGGGGTCTCCTCCCAGTGGGACGTGCCTGAAACACCTCAAGTGGGAGGCGTCCAGGAGGCATCCTAATCAGATGCCCATACCACCTCAACTGACTCCTTTCAATGTGGAGGAGCAGCGGTTCTACTCTGAGCCTCTCCCGGATGACTGAGCTCCTCACCCTATCTCTGAGGGTGAGTCCAGCAATCCTACGGAGAAAGCTCATTTCAGCCGCTTGTATCCGCGATCTCGTTCTTTCGGTCATTACCCAAAGCTCGTGACCATAGGTGAGAGTAGGAACGTAGATTGACTGGTAAATCGACAGCTTTGCCTTAGAACTAAGCTCCCTCTTCACCACAACAGACCGGTACAACGTCCGCATCACTGCAGATGCTGCTCCAATCCGTCTGTCGATCTCTCGCTCCATTTTCCCCTCACTCGTGAACAAGACCCCAAGATACTTAAACTCCTCCACTTGGGGCAGGAGCCTGTCCCCAACCCGGAGAGGACAATCCACCTTTTTCCGGCTGAGGATTCATTCATTCATTTAAAAAAAATAATAAAATAATGCTATAGACTCCAACACTAAGTCTAAACATTAAAATGTGAATGTGGATGGTGTAGAAGATGCCTTACAAACGAGACTGAGTGTATTTCTCAGGAAAGCTTTATTGGAAGTCACATCTTCTATCATCAAAGTTCTCAGCAGAAAAGAGACAGAACCAACTTACCTCACAGCTTTTATACACCAGAGATACTAAACCCCCACATCAAGTATCTCACACCTTCACCCCACAGAAGCTCAGTAAACACATGAACCCACAGTCACATATAGCCTCCGAGACTTGCTGGCGCCTCTGTCTCCTTCTCCACCTCGGAGGCTCCCGTTGGGATATTGTCTCTGACTTCCGTCTTCCCCAGCACCCACCTCCTAGCCGAGGTCCCTGCTGGGGCATTGTTCCTTTGGACGTTTGCTCTGTAGGGTCTGCACCGTCATGCCTACTGGATGCATGTGGGGGAGAATGCGTACCATACAAGCATGCCATATATGTGCCTTAAATATGCACCATAATGGAATAAAAAAAACTATTTAGTGAATCATCATATTGTGATGACCCAGCACAATGCAGACTGATACTATTTCACGCTCAGCAGGGCTGGAGGAAACGGAGGACAATTTCCATACGGACAGAGAGCCCCTGGGGGCAATCAGAATAATGGACTGTTGTGTATACAGTGGGGCAAAAAAGTATTTAGTCAGCCACCAATTGTGCGAGTTCTCGCACTTAAAGGATGAGAGAGGTCTCCAATTTTCATCATAGGTATACCTCAACTATGAGAGACAAAATGAGAAAAAAAAAAAATCCAGAAAATCACATTGAATGATTTTTAATGAATTAATTGGTAAATTCCTCAATAAAATAAGTATTTGGTCAATAACAAAAGTTCATCTCAATACTTTGTTATATACCCTTTATTGGCAATGACAGAGGTCAAACATTTTCTCTAAGTCTTCACAAGGTTTTCACACACTGCTGCTGGTATTTTGGCCCATTCCTCCATGCAGATCTCCTCTAGAGCAGTGATGTTTTGGGGCTGTCGCTGGGCAACACGGACTTTCAACTCCCTCCAAAGATTTTCTATGGGGTTGAGATCTGGAGACTGGCTAGGCCACTCCAGGACCTTGAAATGCTTCTTACGAAGCCACTCCTTCGTTGCCCGGGTGGTGTGTTTGGGATCATTGTCATGCTGAAAGACCCAGCCACGTTTCATCTTCAATGCCCTTGCTGATGGAAGGAGATTTTCACTCAAAATCTCACGATACATGGCCCCATTCATTCTTTCCTTTACATGGATCAGTCGTCCTGGTCCCTTTGCAGAAAAACAGCCCCAAAGTATGATGTTTCCACTCCCATGCTTCACAGTAGGTATGGTGTTCTTTCTCCTCCAAACACGACAAGTTGAGTTTTTACAATAAAGTTCTATTTTGGTTTCATCTGATCATATGACATTCTCCCAATCCTCTTCTGGATCATCCAAATGCTCTCTAGCAAACTTCAGATGGGCCTGGACATGTACTGGCTTAAGCAGGGGGACACATCTGGCACTGCAGGATTTGAGTCCCTGGCGGTGTAGTGTGTTTCTGATGTAGCCTTTGTTACTTTGGTCCCAGCTCTCTGCAGGTCATTCACTAGGTCCCCCCGTGTGGTTCTGGGATTTTTGCTCACCGTTCTCGTGATCATTTTGACCCCACAGGGTGAGATCTTGCGTGGAGCCCCAGATCGAGGGAGATTATCAGTGATCTTGTATGTCTTCCATTTTCTAATAATTGCTCCCACAGTTGATTTCTTCACACCAAGCTGCTTACTTATTGCAGATTCAGTCTTCCCAGCCTGGTGCAGGTCTACAATTTTGTTTCTGGTGTCCTTTGACAGCTCTTTGGTCTTGGCCATAGTGGAGTTTGGAGTCTGACTGTTTGAGGTTGTGGACAGGTGTCTTTTATACTGATAAAGAGTTCAAACAGGTGCCATTAATACAGGTAACAAGTGGAGGACAGAGGAGCCTCTTAAAGAAGAAGTTGCAGGTCTGTGAGAGCCAGAAATCTTGCTTGTTTGTAAGTGACCAAATACTTATTTTACCAAGGAATTTACCAATTAATTCATAAAAATCCTTCAATGTGATTTTCTGGATTTTTTTCCCCATTTTGTCTCTCATAGTTGAGGTATACCTATGATGAAAATTGGAGACCTCTCATCTTTTAAGTGGGAGAACTTGCACAATTGGTGGCTGACTAAATACTTTTTTTCCCCACTGTACATCCCCTGGATGAGGCAGAGGACATCTGGGCGCTATTTGGTCATGCTAACAATATGTATTGACTGATATGTATATCACCATGCTAATGTGCCATGCATTCTCTCTGTCTGTATAACATCTATAAAAGAGCTTACGATACATGCCTCAGCAGCACAGTAATGCACAGAGCTACAAAGTGCGTCTCGTTATGTTGGAGGAAATAAAACCCTGCAACCTTCCGGCTCGTCGCATCTCGCCTGATCTTTTACCTCCACACTGGTGACCCTAGACGTGTCATGGTGACGCCGGCATCCTCTTCAGCCACACCGGAGTGCGCTCTCTGGAGCGGGCAGCGCTGGGATCGACACGCACCATGAGCAGCGACACGAGCGAACCGAAGGAAGCAACCTGAACGGGGAAATCATCGGCGCCGTCTGCGTTGATTTCCACCAAGCTCCCTGACCCTGACTCACTCTGGACAGCGGACCTCCCGTGCACAGAAGCCCCGCACGCACACCGCAGGATTACAAGGACAGTGCAACTTCCAGCTATGTGGTCACTGCGCCAAGCGACCGCCATGCACAGGTACAAACTGGTTCCACAGACTGATACAGCATCCTCCGTCGCTGCACATGCCCAAGAAACACGGTCGATCGCCATCCTCGGAACCTTCAGGGCTGCTCACGCACCTGAAGCAGACATGCAGCCCACACACAGGACTTTGTATGGGTTTCTCAGCCACGGCGCACAACGGGAGTTTAGCCAATTGCTGTGCCCGATGGCTTTAGGGCTGCGTCTACACCTAAAGCCAAACCGCCAAGTCCCTCACACAGCTGCAGTTGTTTCACAGCCGCTACACATCCTCGGGGAATTTGCCCGTTTGCCTTCCCCACATCCTCGCTGGACCGAGCCGCGAGAGGAGTCAGACTTAATTTTTTCACAGCCACTGCGGATCACTGCCAGGTTGACCAGGAAAGTCCCTCACCATCGCGGATCCACACACAATTTTTGCGCAGCCCAAACACCTTTGACGTCCCGGGCCGGCACTCACTTACTCCCACCCCCCTCCCCCTCCTCCTCCACAGCACTCTTTATGCACCTCACTCCCTAAAGCCGGCTGATCGCTGGTTGGCTCCATTACGCACGACGTACACCGGCCCCGTGTGCCCACGATCCACGGCTGTTCAACGTGCTGGGACCCGGAGCGGAGCACACTGTCTTTTCCACCCCTTCCCCGTCCCCCCCCCCCCCCCCCCCCACGGACTGACATGCCCTCCGACACTCCTCTACAGCAGGACAGTTCTACCGGAGCTGGATCCCAAACGACCGGGGGTGGGGGGGTGTCACAGCCCCTTCTGAGCGTTCTGGGGGGAGCCGTGTGATGACCCAGCGCAATGCAGACTGATACTATTTCACGCTCAGCAGGGCTGGAGGAAACAGAGGACAATTTACATACAGACAGAGAGCCCCTGGGGGCAATCAGAACAATGGACTGTTGTACATTCTCACTTCCGCCCTCCCAAGAGAGCAGACGCTTTTTTCTTCTCTCCTGCTGATTTTTTCCCCCCCTCCTGTTACTAGATCCCAGCTTGCTGTTGTCTGCCTGCGTCTAACTGCGACCGCCGAAAAGAAATTATGGAGTTAATAAGCTGGGCTTTGAACACAATTGACACTATTTTTTCAACAAGGAAAAGTGCTCCGGGGGAAGCTGTCTGCCCCGCTGGAACGGCTCCAGTGGGCTATCTATGTGACACGGGTAAATGGAAAATGCTGTGTCTCTCTAATCTTTCTATCGAAGATATTGAAGATCTGTTTATCTTCGTAATCTTGGTGATTGGGATAATTCTGATTGGGACGGGAATTGTCTTGGTTTACCGCAAATTGCTGAAGATGGATTTAACCTATCAAAATGCTGGCCAGGCGAGGTGCATCCAACAAATTGAGAAACTGGAGAAGACCATGATAGCGACTACTGGAGAACTGTCTCGTAAGGTGGATTACATCATGGGTTCGCTCAGGTCTTTCCACGACGAATTCAAAGCTGCGCAATGAAGGATTAATGTACTGAATCTACAGAAGAAATACAAGTCTTCTCTGTGATCAGTCCTATTTGGCATTATTATTCCCCATGAAAATTCCTCCTGGCTGTCTGCAGTCTGTGTTTTTTTTCAAAATCATGAGCACAAGGCCTTGGACAGCCAGCTGCAGCGCCAGATAAGACTGGGCGCCAGACAGACAAAACATCTTCTGCCAAGGGTCCTTGGGTCTCTCTTATTATCATCAACACTGCTCAACACCGCACACACATTGATTCATGAACTGATTAAAGATACTGTACACTGCTCTCTTGTGTCTTGTGAATTCTATTGTATGCTAATGCATGAGGGTTTTTTTCTGTGTAGTCAAAATTTGGCTCACATATGAGCGTTTATTCTGATTACTATGTTTTTTCTCTCTCCTATTGTGTTTTCCTCCCCCTCCTCTCCCCTCTTTACCTCCACTGTTGACAGGCGCCTTGTATGGCGACGCGTCATTGGATGCGCCTAACGTGCGCGTCTAATGTCAAGTCAAATTCCTTGTGTGTTTACTTGTAAATATACTTGGCAATAAAGCTGATTCTGATTCTGATTCTGATTGTGTATACATCCCCTGGATGGGGTAGAGGACATCCGGGCACCAGTTGGTCACACTAATAATATGTATTGACTGATACGTATATCACTATGCTAAGGTGCCATGCATTCTCTCTGTCTCTATAACATCTATAAAAGAGCTTACGATACATGCCTCAGCAGCACAGTAAGATAAGATAAGATAAGCCTTTATTAGTCCCACAACGGGGAAATTCCAAGATTGCAACAGCACAGGGATAGCAACACTCAGAGCAACAATCAGAAGGCAAGAAAAAAAAAAAAAAAGCAAGCAAGCAAGAGCAGCTAATATACATATGTACATATTACTATAAATATATATATATATACACACAGACACACAGTGTAGAGCATTGTAGCTGGATGGGATAAATATATGAGTATATAAACACACAGTACGGAGCATTGCAGCTAGATGGAATAAATATGTAAATATATAAACACAGTGCGGAGCAATGTAGCTAGATGGAATAATATGTAGATATATAAACACACAGTGCGGAGCATTGTAGCTAGATGGAATGAATATATAGATATATAAATATAAACATAAACATAAACACACCCAGTGCGAAGCATTGTAGCTAGATGGAATAAATATGTAAATGTATAAACACACACAGTGCAGAGCATTGTTGCTAGATGGGATGAAACAGCACAACCGTCTTAGTTATCCTACATGGTATGATTATGTGCCCATACATATTCTCACCCTCCATAGCTACCGGTATTTTCCTAGTTGTATGCCGAAGGGGATCATTGTGTAAGTCTATTGCATCTTTTGCATTCAAAAAACTATTTGGTTGTTACGTCTTTTTGCTATCTCTGCGAGCAGCCCTGCTTAGGTTGTACAGTCTGACAGCCGTTGGTAGGAAGGACCTGCGAAACCTCTCAGTTGTGCACCTGGGATGATGTAGTCTGCTGCTAAATGAGCTCCTCAGTACATTCAGTATGTCCTGCATAGGGTGGAACTCAGACTCCAGCAGAGATGACAGTTTAGCCACCGTCCTTCTCTCTCCTATCTCCTCCACCGGATCAAGATGCTGCCCCAGGACGGAGCTAGCTTTCTTGATCAGTTTGTTCAGTCTCTTCCTATCGGCTGCAGTAATGCCACTGCCCCAGCAGACCACTCCAAAAGTGATGGCTGATGCCACCACCGTGTCATAGAATGTCTTCAGCAGCGCCCCTTGTACACCAAAAGACCTGAGTCTCCTCAGTAGGAACAGCCTGCGCTGTCCCTTCTTGTAGAGTGCATCAGTATTGTGTGACCAGTCTAGTTTATTGTTCAGATGAACACCCAGGTACTTGTAGGATGTCACCATCTCAATGTCTGTTCCCTGTATATTTACTGGTGCTGTGAGGGGTTGTCCTTGCCTGCGGCAGTCCACCACCAGCTCCTTAGTTTTCCTCGTGTTGATCTGGAGGCAGTTCCGATGGCACCAGTCCACGAAGTCCTGGATAAGCCCTCTGTACTCAGCTTCATCTCCATTGGAGATGAGGCCAACAATCGCAGAGTCATCAGAGAACTTCTGTAGATGGCAGTGTGTTGTGTTGTGTGAGAAGTCCGCAGTATAAAGAGTGAACAGGAAGGGAGCCAACACCATTCCCTGGGGGGCCCCCGTGCTACTGATGATCGTGTCGGACACACAGTCCCGGGTTCTCACAAACTGAGGCCGGTTCGTGAGGTAGTCCAGGATCCATGATGACAGGTGCTGGTCCACCCCTGCGCGCAGCAGCTTGTCCTTCAGGATCATCGGTTGGATGGTGTTGAAAGCACTGGAGAAGTCAAAGAACATGATCCTCACCACATTCCCGGGCTTCTCCAGGTGGGACAGAGAGCGGTGAAGGAGGAAGATCACCGCATCCTCCACCCCAATGCCATGCTGGTAGGCGAACTGGAGTGGATCCATCGCTGGTTCCACCAGGGGGCGGA
This sequence comes from Pholidichthys leucotaenia, assembly GCA_020510985.1. Lineage (NCBI taxonomy): Eukaryota > Metazoa > Chordata > Actinopteri > Cichliformes > Pholidichthyidae > Pholidichthys > Pholidichthys leucotaenia. The sequence goes on along the minus strand of CM035848.1, from coordinate 44,525,355 downwards.
GGTGAGCAAGGAGCAATCTCTCCAGGGTCTTCATCAAGTGGGACGTCAAGGCCACCGGTCTGTAGCTGTTCAGGTCTTTGGGGTGGGAAGTTTTTGGTACAGGTACCACACAAGATGTTTTCCACAGCTGGGGTACCCTCCCCAGCTTCAGGCTCAGGTTGAAGATGTACGTCACAATCCCACACAGCTGGTCTGCACAGGACTTGAGGAGCTTTGCGCTGATGCCGTCCGGTCCCGACGCCTTCCTCGCCTTGATCTTCCTCAGCTCCGTCCTCACCTGGGTCCTGGTCAGGGTCAGGATGGGGGGCTGTGTGTTGGGAGTGGGGGGGTGTTGGTGGAGTGGGGAGTGGGCAGCAGGACTTGATGTCTTTACAGGCAGCAGTGGTTGTTGTGCAGTCAGGGGGGAGGGCGGTTGGTCAAACCTATTGAAAAACAAATTCAGATTGTTCGCCCACTCCCTGCCCCCCGTGGCCTGGGGGGAGGTATTCTGGAGCCCAGAGATGGTTTTGAGGTTTCTCCAGACCCCGCTGATGTCGCTCTGTTGCAGCTTGTCCTCCATCTTCCTCCTGAAGCTGTCCTTGCCTTCTCTGATCTTTCTCTTCAGCTCCCTCTGTACAGACTTCAGCATCTCCCTGTTCCCCGACCTAAAGATCTTCTTCTTCTCTCTCAGAAGTGTTTTAATCTCAGGGTTGATCCAGGGTTTGTTGTTAGCACACAGAGTACAATGTGTGTCTCATTATATTGGAGGAAATAAAACCCTGCAACCTTCCATCTCGTCACATCTCGCCTGATCTTTTACCTCCACAATATAAATAAAATGACGGGTGATTATATTTCGACTGCTACAACTCTCTCCATTGAAATAACATAAAATCCCATTAAATATCATTTACTTTTTGACACCACATCAGTGTTGTTTGATTCCCACAATGGAAGTGAATCATTAAATCCTGGAGAATGATTATGCAAGGAGGAGGAAATTAAGAACAGTAAATTTCTCAATGAGGAGATTTTTTTTTTCTTTTGCACTGTCACATTTTGGGGAGAATATACTGTATATATGTAGCAAGCAGAGAGTAGACAGACTGTCCGAAAATTTCAGGAAAAACCTTTATTCCACGGACCAAGGAAATGTTTTTTCAGGCAGCAAAAAAAACCCCAACAACACAAAAAAAACCCCAGCTATTACAAAAGACACGTTTGCGCAACAGCACAGCCTAGTGGTTAGAAAAATAATACTGCAAAGACACGAAACCACCCACAAAACCATACCCATCACCTGCAAACAAACCCACAAATATCCATTTCATATATGTATATATATATATCCCATACATTAAAAAAAAAAATTAAAAGCATGTCATACACACCATGTTATCGCCAAAGAAATACTGTACATTGTCCTTTTACATATATATTTTCTTTTTTTAACCCCCCCTTCTTTCTATTTCTCTTTCGTTCCTGCATGTCTTAACTGAGTTTTGATCTAAAAACATCTGTTTTCACCAGCATTTCAGTCAACGTTTGCCAATGGAGCTTAACTTATGCAGATTTAAGTGAACTCTGCATAACTTGGAACTTTACAAATTGAACAGGAACTTTTACAAATTGAGCACAACTTCCACCAATGTTTATTTCAAAATGTCGCCAAATTTTCAGCATGCTGAAAATTCTCCACAAACACAACTTTCGCCAGTGTTTGCCAGCAAACACCAACTATCATTAACTTTTATCAACTTTTGCCAGCAGAGACAGACGTTTGCCAAAATGTTAGTAAAAGTTTGTCCAAATGTTGTAGTGTGAATCCACCCAAAAAAGCAGGTCCAGGATTGCAGGAAGCCTCCACAAACTCTGATCTCTATATGAGCATCACCTGACACTGATGTCAGTTGAACTGCGTTGAGTATTTGTTTGCTTACATTAACCTAAGTTGGCAACTGTTACACATACGCTAGCCTAAGTTGGCAAAAGTTTGACAATGCTGAATACAACACTGGAAAATGCTAGCAAAAGTTTGTAAAAGTTGGTGTGTGTTCACAAACGTAATTTCACCAACGTTTGGACTGATTTCTCTGATTTTTCAAAATGTCAGTAAAAGTTGGTCCAAACGTTATAGTGTGAACCCAGCTCATGGCTGGATGTCTTTCATATAATCTAGTTCAGGCATTTCCAACTAGGAGACCCTGGGATATGCCCAGAACATGCTGGACAGACTGTATTTTCCAGCTGGCCTGGAAACACCTTGGTGTCCTCCCCAAAGAGCTGGATTTGGTGGCTGGGGAGAGAGAAGTTTGCTGCTTCTTCTTGTTTCTCTTAGACTGCTTCCTCCACAACCCAGACCCCAAATAGGCAGCAGAAGAATGAAACAATAGGCAGCCAATGTCTAAAGAAGAGTTTTGTAATGTACTTCAAGTCAAGAGCTATTTCTGAAGACTACTTAGACATTATATGAAAGTTTAGCTAAAAGAGTTCATACTGTGTCAAAGAATATATGTGGCCATAATAAATATTGACTTTTAAAAACACACAATTTCCTGTTTTCCTCGCAGAACATTAAGAAAACTTTTGACCAAGTTGCGACCAAGTCAAGACCTACATATACAGTGGTCTTGATCTTGGCTTGATCTCAGCCCAGCTTGGACTTAGTTTTGACTTGTTCTCTATCCCTTAAAGTCTTGGTCTTTCTACACTCTGTTGTTGGTCTGGTCTCAGTCTGATCTTTACTACAATGCTATGATATACCATAAACAGCCATAACTTGGCAAAAATAGCCATCATTAAGTTAGTAGACCCATAATGGTTTTAGCTGGCACATTAATTCAAATAGGTATACCCACCATAACCATAAATGGTATAAATAGCCCTAACAGCATGTGGACATTTGAGAAACACTGCTTGATCTTTCAATTGAAGTGTTGTCTTGATCTTGGAAGCTTTTGAATACCTTGACTATGCTCTGATTCTGTTTCCTTTCCTCCCTGCAGGATGTATGAAACCTCATGTACATGTGAAATTTGCCACAGAACTCCCCACATACATCGTCTAAACTCTGGACTGGATCACGGCTCCGGCTGCATCATGGATATATTATATATATATTTTTTCTTCTTACCATTTGGGACATAATGGTTTTGAGCTTTATACCTGTGCATGTTGGACCCCGCTGACACATACTGTACTCCGTTCAAACCAGAAACTGTGTACAGGTTCTCCGTTTATTTCAGCATTACGGTACGTCCTATAGTTTAAACATTTGAAGGAAAAAATATTCAGATTATTTATATGAATGGGATGAACAATCGAGGCGGATCGCCAGCATGAAGTGGACAGGATGAGCAGTTCTGACTTTTGTGGATTTGATTGGTTCGTTGACCCATGAAGCTAATGGCAGCAGGTGTATTATTATTCATATGAATATACTTTTATTATGAAGTATGTTACTGAAGTGGATTACACATTTATTTTGTAAGTCATGAATGTCTACGTTAGAAATAATTTGTGTACTTTAATAACAAATGTCATACTAAAAAGAGATGGTATAAATATGAATAGAGGCGCTTCAGAAGCTTCTTGGTCCATTGTCTCTTGGAAAATTTATGGCACAATACACATTTTCTACAAAATTTTAAGTTTTTCCTGATTTTGATTAATTACCCAGACAGGGTGTGTGCATTTTTTTTCTCGATTCATTTAAACTTTGCTGTTAATCTAATGCTTCTGGTACTATTTATGATGATAAATACCAGTTTGTAGATTCTTTTCGTGCTTCAGAATGTCATTTGATGGTGCCACACGGCACCGGATCATTCCCAGATATCTCCAGAAGAAAAGAAACACCAGGGGGTGGTGGGAGTTTCCTGTAAAGAAAGGAACTAACCGAAGTAAAGTGTCAGATTTAAGGTGGCAGACAGAGAGAGGCTAAAAGAGATGGATGAGAGATGGTAGCACGTTTCTATCTAACGAAATAAGATGACAGCTTGAATACTTCCATGTGAGATATCGAGCTCAAGACGCTGTCGAGCTCTGCGGTCATCTCTGTGTGAAATGTGACAGATGTGAATGCTTGACTGAAGTATTTACAATTTTCAAAGCTGTCAAGGCTCACATATGTTTGCTAATGTTCCAACCTGCCATTGAGCAGTAGGCATTGTCTTTTTTGTCTGGGGTGGTTATATCACATTTAAGGAACTGGAGCACAGGTGCTATCAGGCTACAAAGGTTAGTTACCCTGCTGAGAGGAGGGGGCACTGTCGAGTCCTGTGTGCAAAAGATGAAAAGGCATAGTCTTCACTTCACATTAACAACCAACCACTTGCTAAATGTTGTTGGGATTCATCAGTGGCCCATTACCAGTCACTACTAGTCACCACTTTGGTATGTAGCATATCCTAGTGTGCAGCACTCAGTAGACTGTATGCTATGAGACCACAGTTCCTATGAGCACACCAGTGACAACAGAACAGTGTAATCAACTTTAAAGAGTTAAGCATATCTCACCAACTACAAACTTACAGCTTATGAAAGCACCAATTGGCTAGTAACCTTGGGAAACTACCAACCACTGTCACTGGTGAGCAGTCTCAAGCCTCAAATGGATCAAATTCATTCGACAGCACTTTGGCATTGTATTTCCAATCGAAGAACATCTGTGTTGCTATGCAGCTACTAGCTGAGTCTCCATAAAAATGTTGAGTAGAGTGGTGTCCAATAATGTAACCCTGTGTAGCAACACAGGCTTTCTACTAGGGGTGGAAATCTTTAGGCACCCAACGATTCGAGCCAATTATGATTCTTGATTAATCTTTGTTTTTCTATTCAGGATTTTTTTCCTCCCACTATGTGACAGCTTCTCTACTTTTAAAACATTTGCAAAAGCCCATGAAGTTACTTCCAATGTCCTGTAATGTTTCAAAAAAACAACATGAAAAGTGCAGCTACAGCAGCACATTTGCTGCTATAACACAGACTTCAGAGTGTCCTGAATTTTAACAAATAAGATAACATTCTGTTATGAGCAACAAGTAACTGAGTCCTTCAGCCAAAAGTACTCAGAATGTCTAACAGAAATGTTAAAACTTCCAATGAAAGTTCTCCTGTTATGTGCAATAAGTAACTGATCCTTCAGTCCAAAAACCCAGAACATTTTGCCGTAGCAAAATCATATTTACATTTTATACAAAAATGTGCAGTTGCCATTACAAATGATTCAGTGGCAATGGATGTCTATGCATCACACGCGATAGCAATCCTACCCGCTGTCTTCAGTGATTGCAGGACTTTGGCTTTGGCCTCATTGTAGAGAGTGGAGATGGCTGTGTTGGGAACAGGTCAAGTGGAACAAAGACCAAGTGAGCACCCCAAGTGGACCCCGGGATCCAATCCGTACACGTACAAGTACATTTTCATTGCAGTGATTTACAAACTGATTCATAATTTTCTAAAGCCTCTTTAAGAACATTATAGTCCCAGATACCTATTCTGTTGATTTTCATCTGGGGGCAGCCAGCGGAAGAGAAGAAAAATCTTTTGAAATCAGAAACAGCCAAAACCTTCTCCAGGTCATCTTAGCTGTCATCTTACATATATATATTTTACACTTTTTTGGTGACAGGAAAGGTCTTTTCAAGAGCTTTACACAAAATATTACGACGATGTATGGTACCTCGGCTCTACAGTGCACATCATAGTGTGAAAGCCCTGGTTCTTGGCGATGGAATATGAGCGTAAATCCTTGGCACTAAAAGTGGCAATAGATTTTGTAATTCGCTTTGCTTTTTCCAAGTTGTGTGGAAGTTTTGACATTGCGTATCGGGATAGTACGTGATGTGTTAAAATTACACTCATAGAGCAGACAGCTTTTTTTTTCTCTCCCAGCCCCCAACTTCACCCAGCTCCACCTCTGCCCCTCCCCGGCCTGCTCACTCCCGACTTGCATCCAGCTAGAGGATGACAAAAAATTAACTTTATAGAGCAGTGGTCCACAACCTTTTAGGCTTTACGGACTGGTAAACAAGTTTTAAAAAATTGGGGGGTTAAATGAACGGAATAAATAAAACTCACCTGTGAGTCCACTGTCCATCCCTCTGTCCCCCAGCTAACCCCTCTTAGCAGCTCTGTATGGCCCATTACTCAGTGGTCAGTACACGACCCGGTGTTAGAGGACTGGTCAGTGAAAATGTATAGCTGTAGTGCTGCTACAGACTTCATTTGGCCCTTGGTGAGTTGAGTGCAGTATTGAATGAATTTATATGAAATAAAAGAAAAAAATCAATGTATAATGCTCAGTGAAAAAAAAAAAAAACAAACCTTGCAGGGCTAATATTGTTCACAAGATGAAACATAAATGTGTGGTCTGATACAGTGACTACTGCTGAAACTATAAGTTAGTTTCATAAAATATTGGCCCTATTAATGTGTGTGTGTGTGAGAGATTGTGTGTGCTATACTGTATAAATTTAAAGTACATATGTATACAACTGTTTCAGTTATTTGTTGGTAATCTTTACCAAACTAATTTATTCAACATCATTTGTAGGTTATGTAACACTTACAGTTTTTGTATTGATATACAGTATCTCACAAAAGTGAGTACACCCCTCACATTTTTGTAAATATTTTATTATATCTTTTCATGGGACAACACTGAAGATATGACACTTTGATACAATGTAAAGTAGTCAGTGTACAGCTTGTATAACAGTGTAAATTTGCTGTCCCCTCAAAATAACACACAGCCATTAATGTCTAAACCGCTGGCAACAAAAGTGAGTACCAGCCCTAAGTGAAAATGTCCAAATTGTAGCCAAAGTGTCAAATGTTTTGTGTGGCCACCATGATTTTCCAGCACAGCCTTAACTCTCTTGGGCATGGAGTTCACTAGAGCTTCACAGGTTGCCACTGGAATCCTCTTCCACTCCTTCATGATGACATCACGGAGCTGTTGGATGTTAAAGACCTTGCACTCCTCCACCTTCCATTTGAGGATGCCCCACAGATGCTCAATAAGGTTTAGGTCTGGAGATATGCTTGGCCAGTCCATCACCTTTATCCTCAGTTTCTTTAGCAAGGCAGTGGTCATCTTGGAGGTGTGTTTGGGGTTGTTATCATGTTGGAATACTGCCCTGTGGCCCAGTTTCCGAAGGAAGGGGATCATGCTCTGCTTCAGTATGTCACAGTACATGTTAGTATTCATGGTTCCCTCAATGAATTGCAGCTCCCCAGTGCCGGCAGCACTCATGCAGCCCCAAACCATGACCTCAACCTCTGCAGCAATGCTGGGAGCACTCATACGTCTATTTTCTGGATATGATGCTGAGCACATGCACTCAACTTCTTTGGTCGACCATGGCGAGGCCTGTTCTGAGTGGAACTTGTCCTGTTAAACCGCTGTATGGTCTTGGCCACCGTACTGTAACTCAGTTTCAGGGTGTTGGCAATCTTCTTATAACCTAGGCTATCTTTATGTAGCACATCAATTCTTTTTTTTCAGATCGTCAGAGAGTTCTTTGCCATGAGGTACCATGTTGAACTTCCAGTGACCAGTATGAGAGAGTGTGACAGTGATAACACCAAATTTAACACACCTGCTCCCCATTCACACCTGAGACCTTGTAACACTAACGAGTCACATGACACCGGGGAGGGAAAATGGCTAATTCGGCACAATTTGGACAGTTTCACTTAGGGGTGTACTCACTTTGGTGCCAGCGGTTTAGACATTAATGGATGTGCGTTGAGTTATTTTGAGGGGACAGCAAATTTACACTGTTAAACAAGCTGTACACTGACTACTTTACATTATATCAAAGTGTCATATCTTCAGTGTTGTCCCATGAAAAGATATAATAAAATATTTACAAAAATGTGAGGGGTGTACTCACTTTTGTGAAATACTGTATATCAAGTATCGAGATACTGAATAACTATATGGAGATATGATTGTTGATGCATATCGCCCAGCCCTAGCATGGTGCTTTAGCAATTTTACAATCTGGTGGTTAAGGGTTGTTTTTTTTTTTTTAAATGAAATGAAGCAATACATCAATATTTTAATTCCTTATATTTTCTTTCCTTCAAATCTAGAATGTGAGGAATGTGAGGTAGACCACTGGGATGAATTATTTAGCTCACAGGAGGCTCAGAGAATGAATCCCCATCTTTTTTCTCCTCTCTCTGTCTGTCTGGCTCTGAGTTTAATAGCTAGAGGGACAGTTGCCTGGAACCACAGACCCGCAGTGGTCAGAGACAGCAGATCACTAATCCTGACCTTCACCTCCCACGAGAACAGGAAATGACTTTGGCCAGACAAGATCTAGAGGTCTGTCATTATAACAGTGTCACCGACGGGATGACGGGTCGAACATGCTAACAGGGCTGATCCCCGGCCTCCCAGTTAGCTCTAATGTGACAGCACCCAAGGGTGAGCGATGCCAGACAGTTTAGTTCAGCCCCCTCCCACCCCGCTCTCCATCTCCCCACAGAATTAGCAAGATTATTATTTTTGTAGAGAAACAATAACAATAATGATGTTGAAAAAAGGGAATTTTACTACTGTACAGCTTTTGTATCAGAACAAACGGTTAAGTTGTTCCGGTGTTTTTGTTTGACCTCAACTGTGCCGTGTGTAATTGTTTTATGCATTTACAATCATATTTATTAAATGGAAAGAAGTCTGTTAACTGTGTTCTCATTTTCTTACAATATTTGTAAAGAAATACTATGTATTTGCAAAAAGTAATATTCAACCTATAAAGAAAATAAAACAAATGTGTGTTGGTATTATTTTTTTATTTCAATACATTGCCTGTAGGTCACTACACTGAGGGACAGCTAAGGTGAGTGTGGGTAAACCTCAATAAGAAAATCACATTTATGGGTTGAAACGAGGGAACAAATTTCAAATATGCGATGAAGAGAACACAAAATTAAGCAAAGAAACCTTTCTGAGTGGAGTTCATGTTCTCCCCGTGTCTGTGTGACAGAGATCATCCTGCGCAGTTCGCCCCACACGGGACACGAACCCGCGACCTCTCAGTCAACTAACACACAGTTCGAGCATGGGAGACACAGCACGATCGCGCTGAGCTAAAGGTCCGACCGGTAGCTCAGCGCTGCCGATACTGTATGAGGCTTTGGGAGGGAGGTTTACTAACGTTCTACGCCGAACAGCACTAGTTGGCATCCGTTACACTCTCCCCCTTAAACCTCACTCCCATGCCGGGTTCACGGCACCAGTGTGACAGAGATCATCCTGCGCAGTTCGCCCCACACGGGACACGAACCCGCGACCTCTCAGTCAACTAACACACAGTTCGAGCATGGGAGACACAGCACGATCGCGCTGAGCTAAAGGTCCGACCGGTAGCTCAGCGCTGCCGATACTGTATGAGGCTTTGGGAGGGAGGTTTACTAACGTTCTACGCCGAACAGCACTAGTTGGCATCCGTTACATCTGCATGGAGTTTTTTGCCAGGTGCTCCGGTTTCCTCCCACAGTTCAAAGACATGCATGTTGGCTTAATTGGCATCCACTGGAGATTCTTAATTGTCCTTGGGTATGAATGTGGGAGTGAATGGTTGTCTGTCTCTCTGTTTTGGCCCGACGAACTGGTGATCTGTCCAGGGTGGACCCTGCCGCTCACCCAAAGATGGCTGTGATTGGCTCCAGTGTCCCCTTGACCCAACAGGGATTAAACGGTTGAAGGTAGATGAATGAATGAAGTTTTCTGAATGAGTTTTAAAAAAGTGCAAATTTCAAGGAATACATTTACAGATTTTGAAGAGAGAATTTGCAAACTACAGGGAAAAAACTTGCAAAATGACAAGAAGATATTGTGATTTGAGACATGAGTTGGCAGAAAAGTATGTGAGTGTGGTACAGGACATGTATGATTACAGTGAGATGGCAGGGAGAAAGTAAGACAGGAGAATATGGAGTCTGGGTGTATGGCAGAAAGACCGGAGTGGTAGACACCATCTGCCCCACAGCTGGGAAGTTGTGGGTTCACGTCACAGCTGGGTCATACCAGAGACCAGATAAAAAATATTGTATTTTCCACCTTCTAGCTTGGTGCTCAGCATAACCGAATGGGGAAAGGAAAGTTGGTTACCCCGCCATGAGGGCAGCACAAGCCAGTGTACTCCAAGTGCCAGACCCAAGCCCAGGTGAATGGGGAGGGTTGCTTCAGGAAGGCCATCCAATATAATATCCTCTTCAAATCAAGATGCGGACTGTGATCTGCTGTGATGACCCCCGATGAGGGAAGAGGAAGAAGAAGTGTATGGCAAAGGGGAAGAAAAAGTTGTATGAGAGGCTGGACACTTAGGAGGGAGGAAAGGACTTGTATTGATTGGCTAGACAGATGAAAATGGAGAGGATGTGCAGCAGGTTAGGTGAATTAAGGATAGAGATGGTAGTGCACTGACTGCATATGATAGGGCACTCTAAAGGAAATTTTAAATTTTCTACTCTGATGTAATCTGTATCTTTCAATAGTAATGATTTGTATATTTCTCCTTTTCTTTGTCTGAAGAAATTGGTCTCTCTTCTTCAACCGGATATTGCCTGTTGTAACCCAGAGTTCTGGTCAAAGGTCTGTAAGGTTTATTACCCAGGATGGGGAGTGTTGGAGGGGGGTTGACTGGTTTCCTGTGTGGTGCTCGTCTGTCACTAATTAATGGAATAGAGATGTGTGTGTTTTATTTTTATGCTCTCCTGTGGATGTAAGTGTGTATATGATTGAAGTGTTCACTCTACTGAGGTAGACTTCCTCACTCACTGCTGTGGGCACTGTGTAACCAGTGCTGTCTCTGGTACAATAATAAACCAGACAAAAGACAATAATTGTTGATTCTTTAATGCTCTAAGAATGACAATTCCCATGACAGTGCCAAGAGGGGAAGTGTGGAGGTGTATGAGGAAGTCAGGGTGGCAGGAAAGCATGTGAGGGTCATGCAGGACATATAAGGACAGCGAGACGGTGAGGAGGTGTGCTTTAAGAATGCTGATTACATCAGGGAAAAAGGAATATCAGGATAATGGAAGGTCTGGGTACAGCCCTAGTGAAAATGTGTAATTTTTCATGACAACAGTGATACCATGGAAACAAATTTCTAAAACAAGCTCGTTAAATGAGGTATTTTGTCACATTTTTAATACATAGAACTTAGTTTGGAGAAACTTTCCAGAAATTAATCTAATCTGAGCGTGTGTAAAGATGCCACCTCGGCTGAGGTGGGTTTGGGCCGGTTTGTCGAGCAGAGATGATCCTCTCATAAATAGAGGAGAGAGTCATTAAAGATGAAGATGTTAATTTGAGCCTGGATGTAACCTCAGCCAGCTCCACTGCTGAATATAGTGATGCTGAAGTGACTGATGGTGCATTAAAGATGGGAGGAATTATTACTGGCTCTCTCTCTCCTGCTCGTATTTATGCAGCTTCCTAAAATAGCAGCGGCGGCTGCGGTGATAATGATGTGTGCAGTGGATGTTGAAACCGAGATCATTGAGCAATATCTCAGCAGAGGCTGCCATGAACCAAGCAACAATGATGATGACTGTGTTACTCATAGGGGAAGGGGGGGGGGGGGTCCACACATGTCCATAGGCGTGTGTTGTCCTCAACCACAGAGAAAAGAGACAGGCCACAGGGAGGTGTCCTTTTTGATGTGCAGCAAGTGGTGGTGGTATAATGTGGTCGAAGGAGTCTTTAATCGTTCTTTGCCAGAAGATGCCCGAGTTCCCAGGGGGGAGAGAGAGAGAAGATTACCCAGAGATCAATTGTGGCTGTGCTGACATCTCAAGGTAGTGTGCCGCAGTGCCTCCCCAGGGACCGGGCTGCCAATATGGGCTGGTATTACTGCAGATTTACTGTGAAGGGGACGCAGGGAAAGGCCAGGGGGGGCGTCAGGGAGTTAGTCAGTGACCAGGGGGAAATTTTAGAAAATGTTTAAATGTTGCTGTTTAATGACGACATAAAGACCAAAGAAAAAAGCTTTTAAATGAAAGGATGTGAAACGGAAGATCACTTTTTAGTCCGTCAGGTTTCAGCTGCTTATTTCCAGCCATGATTTAGTAATGATAGGCTACTGTGTTATGGTTGGCTAGTCTAAATGAAATTGTGAATGAAAACAAAAGCTGCTCAGTGTCTTCTCACACCAACACCAACTCAGCTGGATAAGCTGAAGAGGCTGGGCCCTGCAGGAACATTGACACGCTATGTGACTATAATTGCCAACAACTCCCAATTGAAGCGGTTTTCTCTATTATTGTGTGTTATTATTTAAGTTCATTATTGAAGAAACGAGCTGCTCTGTCATCTGAAAATGTGCATCTGTCATCTTGTCTTGATGAACAGCCAGAGATCTGTGGGCTGTGAAGTGAACAAATCAGCAACCTTGGATGACAGGACGCCAACACAACATTGTCTGTCTGGGCAACTGGCTCAGCACAAAGAAGTAGTGGGAAGAACCCATATATGTTGTAGTTCTGGTCTTATGTAGTGTTAACAAGAGTAAAGGTTTACACTCATCTGGGTCCAGTATTAATGGTACAGTGAGGTCAGAACGCCCTCCCCATCTCTTTTTGCACAAGCAGTACTTCTGAAGTTTCTGTGGAGAATATTCTGGGGTATCTGTCATTATGTTGACATGTTTAAATAAGAGTAAACCTGCAGTTCCAGAAGGCAAGCACATTTGTCCGCTCCCACGTTAACAAGAGTATAAACAACTTGAAAAATGACCAATGTAAGGCACATTATAGAGAAAAAAATGTTGATCAAAGTGCAATTATTTGCGATTAACTAGCAAGTTCAAAAGATTAATTGCAGTTGAAAAATCATGTGTCTCCACTAGCAATATTAACATTAACTGTTAGTGTGTGCACCTGTGTCGGTACGTGCACACGTGCAGTTTCAACACCCCTTCCTTATCATTGTGTTGTAGTCGAGACCAGACTGAGACTAGACTGTAGAAAGACCAAGACTTTAAGGGCCCCTTCACACAGACGGAGCTTGTTAGGTGGCCACTGAGCGGTCAAAAATTGACCTGATCTCTCAACGATCTCCTGAAACCTCAAAAAAAGCCTTTTTTGTGTAAATGCTAGGGAGATTGTTGCAAAATTTTCATGGGGAGCTGCTGAGATCTTTGAAAGATCCTTGAGAAATCACTGTGAGACCAGGAGAGTTGTTGGGTGACCAAGGAGATATATATGTGAAAGGTTTCTAGTGGTCTTTCAATGATCTCTCAGCGATCGCCAAGGTATCCCAATGATCTTCCATGTAATCTCCATGGTCTCCACAGTTGAGAGATTGTTTTGAGTCAGTCCAAAACAACCTCTCAATGATCTCCAAAAGGAAGTGATCTTGCAGCGATCTTTCATCAAGATCATTGGGAGATCACTGAGGTTGTTGAGTGGTCAGGGAGCACTCAAGGAACACTTAACAATCTCCTTGCTCTCCCAATGATCTCTCAGTAATCAGTAAATTAATGCCAAAATTTTTCCACCTTAAAGGTAGCGATGGCTGAGAGATCATTGCGGGATCGCTGAGCATTTCACAAAAGACCAATAGAGATCATGGAAAGACTGCTGACAGACTCATTGGGAGATCGATGAGATTGTTGAGCGCTTGTTTGAGAAATCGTTGATAGAGTGTTGAGAGATCACTTTCCTTTGGAGATAATTCAGAGATTGTTTTGGAAGGAGTCAAAACTTTGTTGCATGATGACAAAATGGTCCTCAATATCTCAATGTCCTCCACCCCTGTGTAAAGAGGGGTTGAGACCAATTCAAGACCAAAACCACTGTGGATGTAGGTCTAGCCCTTGACTTGGTCTTGACATCTTATCTTGGCCTTGGTAAATTCTGGTCTTGATAGAGTCTTGTCTACAACACTATTAAACAGTCCCTCCAGGATTTTGTGATGTTGCGATCGTGTCAGTTCACACGAAATCGGCCAATCGGCACAACTATTGTGCGACCTTGCAACTTTATCCAATCACCACAACTTTCCTGCAATTTTGGCCAATCCTCGTCAACTTCCACCAATTTCACCAGTCAAATTTCAGCTGAGTGGCACTGAATCGCTCAGTCTAACCAATCAAATGCATCGCTACATCGCAGTCACTTCCGTGTTTACAGTAAGCATTAACGGAATGCTTCAGCTAAAAACAGTGTGTGATTAAAAAAACCCACTCACCCGTGAGGTTTCCAACACTGTCCCTTCCTCCGTGTCCCTTAGCCTGCCGGTGGACATCTCCGTCCTGACCGCGTGTACAAAGTGCTGGGTTTGTGTTGAAAAACGTCTGCCTGCCCCAGTAGCACCCCGTTGCGGGAGCGCATGTGACAAGAGACTCCATAAAATCACAAACAAACAATCACGTCTACCACTACAGCCAGTGTTTGATCATTTCATACATCTTTAGAGGTAAAATCATTACTACATCTTGTTAATGAGTTTTAAAGCTGTGAATCTCTGAACACAGACAAAGCCCACCCCCCCACCACTCCCCCCGTGAATAAAAGATGGGTGTCTGATGAGACGGGTGTGTGTGTGTGTGTGTGTGTGTGTGTGTGTGTGTGTGTGTGAAGACGCGCAGCAGATAGACAGGTAGGAGTTAGGCATAGGAGTACTGTCTGCATTTTTTTTTTTCGGAAAAACACAGACTCCAATAGACAATGGGTGCGGTCGGGGCTACGTCACTTCCGGTTAGTAACACACTGCCGCCATCTTAACTCGGTGAAAACAAACCTGTTACCAAGCCTTGTCTAGTGCAGTGTTTTGACTTTTTGTCATGGCCTGTGACTACATAGAAAAGCTTGATGAGTCAGCCAGGCTACGTTATCAGGAGAAACTGACAGCAAGTGGACTGACAGATTGCCCATACAAGCTACCAGCCGGAAAATGGGTTAATGACCCGACCAGGTGGCCAGATGTGCAGTGGCCGGACGTGTACAGCTACTTGATCGACACCCCTGGTAAGCATATTTGCTTCGACCCATATTAACATGATTAACCCTCTTACATGTTTTGAATGTTTTTAAGGAAAGGCCCCTATGGGTAACATGACCAATCCATTAAATATCAGGGCAGCACAGGAGTAATTCTTAAAAGAAATAATTAAACAAGAAAATGTTCACTGATGCTAAACACTGCTTAGGTGCACTTGTGGAGGATCAAAATAAGTGCAGGCGGGCACGAGTGAAGTTTAAAAGGGTGCTTCATGCAGACAGTCAACTTATATACCCGGCTAATGCATGCATGGCACATTAGCATCACAGTAGACAGCAGGAAAGCATATACATTTGCATTAGTCACACATATCAGGCGCAGCATTACTGGCGCCGGGATTCCTCTCTGTTCCGGAGCCGCAGAAGGTGCGAGGTGCATCTATAACAATCAGTAATTGCTCACGCTGAGCGCTCTGCCAGCTCGCTGTGGGGGTCACACAAGGTGTTCCTCTTTTCCCGTATATTTTTCTTTTTGGCGTACAGAAATGGCAATACGCCCATATTTGCTAAAATTGCATTTTCCCCGTATTAAAATACGGCGAAACCGTATCACTTGACACCTATGCCTTTGTCACCTCTTTCATTAATGGCCAGCCCCTTTGTTGCACTATTTACTACAGTCTACAGTTAAATTAGTCAGGCTGACTGCACATAGAGAGGTCTGTATTGTTGGGTGAAAAGGGAATCAGTCATGCATTTCCATAGACGAAATGTCCGTCTCTGTTTACAATACAGAGAGGCTTGTGTCGGCGGCTAGCATTTTCAAAAAGTGACCCATCAAGTGGCAACTAATTAAACTAACACAATATCACTCAATTACCTGATATAGGACGTGATGAGCTGAATATAATGCACTACGACGGGCTGGACAAGCTTTACTGGGTCACGGCAGCTGCCTGGGACTAGGTCACCACTGAATTGTTTTCACCGAGTACGGCGTTGCCATGTGGGTTGCTATCCGGAAGTAGGCCAAATGCCCGGATGCCCGACTGCGCCCATACAGACTAACAGAATAAATTATTTATTTTTTCCTTTCCACTCGGTACCGAGTGGTCGGGGACTGTAGGGAGTTTTCAAATGAAGGCGCTGCTAATAATTTCCACACCTCTACTCTTTAACATGCATTCAACGCAATTTAGCTGTTGTAATGGATATTGTGTTAAGTCTGTATTGGCTGTTGCACAAAAGAGTTTTTCTGTATAGCAGAAGTTTCTACTTAATTTACAATTCACTGTAATAGGAAATGTTTGACAATCCTGTGCTTTTCTTGTATTGTTATATAGAATATCACTGTAGTAAGCTGGAAAAACCGTTTGCTTTAAAATTTGTAATTCTTCCCACAACTTTTAGTGCAAAAAAACCCCTCTCCACACATTGCAGCGTTTATCGCAACTTTTAAAAAAAGCTCCTGCAAATTCAGGCTTTTTGTTCCGCAACAATCATAAAAACATCCCGCAAAATCCTAGAGGGACTGATTATACTGTATAGTGACTGACAGTGCATCATGGAATTTAGAGGTTGTTTTTGTTGGTGAAAAGTGCATTGAGAGAAAATAGCAACATGTCAACTCGGTGCCCAGCTGCACCCCTTTTTAATTAGAACACAGTCAGTTGTTATTTGGATGGCGAGGACACAAAATGTGAAAATCAGACAATACACAGCAAGAAACTAGCAAAAGCATTGGTGCAAGACACAAATCAGATAGAGTTAGGATTAGGAGGTTAAAAAAAACCTCTCCCCACTTAACAGAAACATTGAAAAAATAAACTTGGGTCAATGTCAGGAGGAGCAGGAAAAAAATAAGCCATGACATGAGGCAAAAATTTAACCAGAATCCATGTAAATGCTGAAAATTTACAAGAAAAAGTCACAAATTATATGAAAAAATGTGAAGTGATGCATTTCTGCCCAACAGTAAAAATTTGTTTTAGTTGAGTCATTCCTTAACTTCTCCTGGTGTGCATGGCCTTCACCAGGATATTCTGCTGAATGAACGAGCACAACTCCACTAAATCCCCCCTACACATTCCTGCCCTGTGACGTCATGTCCGATTAAAGCCTGAACGTCATGACCAGAGCCCGATCGCTGGAGGGAGCAGACATAATTGCTCAAAGAGGAGAAACTAAGGAGGAAGGGCCGGCGGAGGACGGTGGGTTACTTCAAGGTAGTCTGAGTGTTGCACCTCATCTTGAGAGTAAATTGCTCCGTGCTGTGCAGAGACCTGCTGACAGCTTGTTACTTTAGCTGAAGAAAGTATTCACCTGCTTATTTGAGTCAACAGCATGAGCATTTCCTGCTGGGGGAACAGTAGACGGGGGCATAGCAGGCACAACTTGAGCATAATTGGCATCTGCGCTGCAACCTTGGGGCCCATTGGCTGTCTTCTATGACTCAGTCAATGAGGACAAATCCTGGGTTCAGCCCAGAAACCGTGACTCCATCCATGCTGTTTATGGGCCAACAGTCACTACAGATCATTTAAGTACACTATATGGACAAAGGAAGGACCATAAAAGCGGGGTTAGATGAGTTTGGCATGGAAGAACTTGATTCACCCAAACACAGCTATGACCTCAACCCGACCGAACACCTTTGGGTTGAATTAAAACAGATTTCGCCATGGGGTGTAACAAGCTGTTGGTAAATTTCTATGATGCCCTTGTCTGTCTGAGAATGTTGGTTAGTCTGCAATTATGTTTCTCCAACCTTCATCCTGCTTGCTTTGAGAATGTCAGTTATTCTGTAACTATGGTTTCATCCTTCATCCTGCTTGCTTCACACGCCACACCGCCGCCTTTAGATTACATCCAAGGATTCACTCGCTGAAACCAGATAGAATCAGCTCAGCCCTCAGCTGAGTTGGCACATAGTAGAAGGACACTGATGCACGTGAGGGGAGCCCTCCCTCCTGTGTGAGGGAGTGGCAGAGTTCTATAAAAAGCATAGGACGCACTGTTGAAGTAGCGCTCTCTCTTGATACATCTTGAGAGTAGTGCTCCGGCGCTGTACCTTATACTATATCTCAGCTTCAGTAAAATAAGTGAAACTATACTTCACTTCTCTGTCTGGTTATTTGGCCTTCGTACCAAAAGAACCGGAGGTTAAGATATTTTTAGTGCAACAAAGCGCAGAGGCAACCTTGAAAGAATGAATGGCTTACTCTACTATCGGCGGCTGACTGCTACTAATGGAGTATCATGAATGGTAATCAAATTAGCTAATATAGCATCTACGAATGAAATATTTGGTCAAGAGTGGGCAGATGATCTGGCTGGGAAAGCAGGTATCTCGTGGAATGGATAGAAAATGTAGGAAAACAGACATAAACAGATGTGTAGCAGCTAGGCTAGTGGGCTCCTCTGTCAAGGTTGCATCCGGCAGGCTGAGCTTGAAGTCAGTTAGAAACATTGTTGCCAGACGTACGATAACACTGCTCAACACCAAATTTATTGTCTAAGTTTTTTTAGCTGATTTAGGACAATTTTGATGTGCTGAATCCAAAAATCACATTGGTTTTGCTCAATCAGGTCAACTTTTTGAATTATGGCCACATGTTGTTTTATACGTTCTTGTTTACATGTATGGGTATTTTTGCTTTATATGATGCAAAAATTTTTTTTATGTGTTGAAATTCTCTGAATTTTGAACAATGATGACGTAACATTCAATTTACATGTACTTACCTTTATATAAAGGTAAGTACATGCACAGTACTAAGTACTAAGTAAGTACAGGTTTTTACTTAGCACCTGATCGAGAGAAGCGGATGTCATTTTCGGATTCAGTGGCACAAAATTGTCTTAAATCAGTTGAAAAAACACAGACACAAAAAAAATATTTTTGTAACCCTGTGTAATTATCGTATTTGTACAATAATTTTGCCCTCTGTATGATGTGCAATCAATAATTTCAAAAATCCCCTAATGTACGATGATTTGACCCCTTCATTTCATGGATACATTAATACATTAGCAAACACAATCAGCGCATACGTACCATGTTTGTTTTTACACATCATCTCATGTGCACAGGCTGTGTGGAAAAGAAGACAGAAGATTCGTGTTGCAGTAGGAGAGAGGCAGCCTCGTATGGAGGTTAGTGATGGGATCCACAGTTGAATGAAATGTGCTGAGTCAAGCTAAAAAGATCCATTATAAATAGTTGTACACCAGATCACTCAGTGCTGTACTGGAGCTCCAACTGTCTACCACTCACTGAACTAAGAGTTGGCTGAACCGAGCAGGCAGGGCTCGTTTGCTGCTCAGGCAGGGAATTCAGCTGCTGATCCCTGGCTTCCAGTACAGCTCTGGTGAGTGATTCAGTACAGTACGTTCACCCATAAAAAGTAGTATCGTTCGTGTACGTTACAGCATAATAATGCAGGTGCGGCAGACTCAACAAGTAAGTAACATCACGAGCAGGTTGAGAAGGTGGGGGGCAACAGACCCCAATTTTACTGGGTGCATTTTAAACCTGTTGTTTTCTGTTGCTGCTGCAACACGCAAGCGTCTGCAAGAATGTCACTGACTTATAGTTCTCAATAAAACTGAAATGGGTTTCTGCTTCGGCCTCGAAGAGATTCTGGCAAACTGTCTGGTGGCTCAGGAGGGGAAAGCAGCTCCCTGTCCACACTGTGTATGGTGCGGATGGGGCGCTGTTGACTTCAACTGGGGATATCGTCCGGCGGTGGAAGGAATACTTCAAGGATCTCCTCAATCCCACTGATACGCCTTCCACAGAGGAAGCAGAGTTTGTGGATGAGGGGATGACTCGCCAATCACAGGGGCTGAGGTCACCAAGGTGGTTAAAAATCTCCTTGGTGGCCGGGCCCCAGGGGTGGTCGAGATTCGCCTTGAGTACCTCAAGGCCCTGGATGTTGTAGGGCTGTCATGGTTGACACGCCTCTGCAACATTGCATGGAGGTCGGGGGCAGTGCCTTTGGCATGGCAAACTGGGGTGGTGGTTCCTCTCTTCAACAAAGGGGACCGGAGGGTGTGCTCCAACTTTAGAGGGATCACACTCCTAAAGCCTCCCTGGGAAGGTCTATGCCAAGGTACTGGAGAGGAGAGTCCGGCCGTTGGTCGAACCTTGGATTCAGGAGGAGGAATGTGGTTTTCGTCCTAGCCGTGGCACATCAGACCAGCTCTTTACCCTCACGAGAATTCTCGAGGGTTCGTGGGAGTTTGCCCAACCAGTTTACATGTGTTTTGTGGACTTGGAGAAAGCATTTGACCGCGTCCCTCGTGGTTTTTTGTGGGGGGTGCTTCGGGAGTATGGGGTACCGGGCTTGTTGTTATGAGCTATTCGGTCTCTGTACGACCGTTGTGAGAGTTTGGTTCGTATTGCCAACACTCGGTCGAACTCATTCCCAGTGAGAGTTGGACTCCGCCAGGGCTGCCCTTTGTCACCGATCCTGTTCGTAATTTTTATGAACAGGATTTCTAGGTGCAGCCAGGGAATGGAGGGCGTCATGCTTGGTGACCACAGGATCTCATCTCTGTTGTTTGCAGATGATGTTGTCCTGTTGGCTTCATCCAGCAATGACCTACAGCTCTTGCTGGGACGGTTTGCTGATGAGTGTGAAGCAGCTGGGATGAGAATCAGCACCTCCAAGTCCGAGTCCATGGTCCTCAGCCGGAAAAAGTGGCTTGTCCTCTCTGGGTTGGGGACAGGCTCCTGCCCCAAGTGGAGGAGTTTATCTTGGGGTCTTATTCACGAGTGAGGGGAAAATGGAGCGAGAGATTGACAGATGGATCGGAGCAGCATCTGCAGTGATGCAGACGTTGTACCAGTCTGTTGTGGTGAAGAGGGAGCTTAGTTCTAAGGCAAAGCTGTCGATTTACCAGTCAATCTACGTTCCCTACTCTCACCTATGGTCACGAGCTTTGGGTAATGACCAAAAGAACAAGATTGCGGATACAAGCGGCTGAAATGAGCTTTCTCCGTAGGATTGCTTGACTCACCCTCAGAGATAGGGTGAGGAGCTCAGTCATCTGGGAGAGGCTCAAAGTAGAACCGCTGCTCCTCCACATTGAAAGGAGTCAGTTGAGGTGGTATGGGCATCTCATTAGGATGCCTCCTGGACGCCTCCCACTTGAGGTGTTTTGGACACGTCCCATTGGGAGAAGACCCCGGGGCAGACCCAGGACTCGGTGGAGAGACTATGTCTCCCAGCTGGTCTGGGAACACCTTGGTATTCTCTCTGAAGAGCTGGAGCAGGTGGCAGGGGAGAGGGAAGTCTGGGCTTCTCTGCTTGAACTGCTGCCTCCGCGACCTGGACCTCCGAAAAAGCGGTAGAAGATTTTTTTTTTTTTGATTTTGTATACTTTATTGATCCCCAGAGGGGAAATTGAGGGCATCCACCTGGATGGATGAAGTAGCCACTGTACGGCGCTATCCCTTAATCATTCACACACACATTCCCACCTAGGGCCACTTTAGAGTCTCCAATTAACCTAACCTGCATGTTTTTGGCCTGTGGGAGGAAACCGGAGAAATCCCGGAGATGGATGGATGGATGGATGGATGGATGGATGGATGGATGGGTTTCTGCTTCAATTATCAGAGGCATTTTAGAAGTAGTTTAGGTGGATTGATTGTTTATTCCTAATGTATAAACAGAGTACTTCTCAAAATATTTATGAGGCAAGACCTTGATATATTGAAGATAGTCAAGGACGACTGATGTTTTGGGTTCAATACAGGCTCATACTGTTGTCCACACAGGTAGAGGTGCTTTTTTTCAACCAATCTGTTAGATTAGTTAAAGGTAAAACTGTATTATCCACCTTATTCCTGGGGGTGCCGCTGTAGGAACGATTATGAGCAGAGCTTCCTGTTTCGGCTGACCTAGTGTTAAATCAGTCAGTAAGAGTGGAGTAGCAGGGGCATTTAAAATAGCGTTTTTAAAAGTTTTTCAAATTCATTTTAATGTATAGTCCACATAGGTGTTTTGCACTCAGGTGACAGCTAATTTCAGCTCTTCTAGTTTTTGTATTTTTTGAATGTTTTTGCATAGTTCAGGTACTTGCTGGTGTTCGTGGTTGTGCCATAGACTGGATAAATGGAGGCTTCTCACCACACGGTGACAGACAACATCCAAGCACGGTGTTGTGGCGTATGTCTGCTCTAAGGTAAATTTGACTATGTCCAACATATTTTAACAAAATGCAGCAGACTTTATTGTGGTGGAGACGTCCTTTTTGGAATGCCCACCGCATCATTATGAGTATAGGCAATGAGAAGTCATAAATCATGACTCTTTCTTTGTTTGGTAGCGGCAAGTCCCAGGAAAACCACGTGAGTGCCTGATATCACTGGAAAGCTTAGAAATCGTACTTTCTAAAAATACCTATGTTTTTGCAGAAGACATAACTCCCAACTGCTTGAACGCGAGTTTTCAACCTAGCTAAAATATAAACAAATCATCTTTTTTCCAGGTCAGTTTTTGTGCACTACCTACAAATTAAATATAATTTTGAAGGTCTTTCAATATAGAATTTGGAAATAACGTTACATCAGTTTTGAAAATGTCCTCAAAGTGACTCATTTTACCAGCACGGGTCATATGTTTACACCGTTAGCATCTTAGCAGCGACGCTAACTAATGGAGCTACTGTCTATGAGGCCATCTTTCCATCCCTCGATAGTCGTGGGAAGTTGTATGATTATATTACTGTTTTGAGGTGCAAGAGGCCGTGTTCCCACATTTCTGATGCCGAAGTCATTGTTTTTGAACAAGGAATAGTGTCCCGTTTCACTGACAACCATATGTTCTAAACTAGTACCGGAAGTTGCTACCATAATTCACGCAAGGCATCGTGGGGCCTAGGAATAAGGCGGATAGGCTGTAATATGCACGAGCTGTTATAATATGTTACTGAAGCAGATGGTCCTGAGCCATGTCAGAATGAAAACTGGGTGTGTATGATAATTTTTCTCAAAATATGATAATTTTAAGCCATTGGTACGATATTTCAGCATTTCCCATCTGGCAACACTGGTCAGAAATCCTGGCTGTGGTGGCTCAGCACAGCTAACGTTAGCAACTCTATAGCTATCGAGGCCAAAATGCATCAAAATAAACAAGAATGCTGCAAAATATAATCAAGTGTTAATTAAAGAACAAGCTGGTCAGTTACGGTGACTACAACTTATGAGTCGTGTTGGTCAACTGATGTTTATTTTTTCTTTTTTAAATGTGCTATATAAATAAAGTTGACTTTAATTTACAAAGAAAGACCCATAAAGTGCCTGGTCACCCTGATTGTGTTGACTCTAAGCTAGCAACACTAATGAGTGTGGACCACAGGTGTCTCGTGGTTTAACTAGAATTTAGAGAGAAGAGCTCTTAAAACCACAGTTGCGGCCACTAGCTAGCTTGCTAGCTAAGGTAGCTATGCAGTAGCTACTGTATGTTAGCTCCATGGCTCAGTGGGAAATACTTCCTGTTGTCCTCCGAGGAGAGGGCGTACGAGACTGTTCAGGAGGCAGGGTTGTAACAGGGCTGTCAAGACCTCACAGAAGACAACGATCCAACTTTACATCGGGAATATATCATATAGAGATCGTTTTCACATTGGCAAGATGTCGGTGTAATGCTTGACCTCTACAGTATAAGATATATTCCCGATGTATACTAGCTGATGTTGGCTGAACATATGTGTGCTGTTGCCGTTACTTTCATATGCATTATATTTAGTTGTATTTTTGACACAGGAAGTTTCTCTTTTTAAAACCTTTTTTTTAATTAACCTTTATTTAACCAGGCAGGACAGATTAAGAACACATTTTTATTTACAACTGTGGCCTGGGGGAGGGGCAAGTCACATTCATACCTCCCCAGTTGATGCCAATTAACCTATCCTGCATGTTTTTGGCCCCTGTGAGACGAAACCAGAGAAATCCCGGCGTCAACCCACACAGACATGGGGAGAACATGCAAACTCCACACAGAAAGGTCACTGTTGGTCAGGGGGTGGGATCGAACCCGAGATCTCATGGCCAAGGGTGAGTTGCTGTGCTGCCACAGTGCTCACCACTGTGCTGTTCTTTAAGCAGGAAGTCACTTTCATGTCAACAAAAATCACAGTAGCTATATTTCACTTCATATATTCCAGTGGAAATACAGAACTTATGACATCCACAA
This sequence comes from Pholidichthys leucotaenia, assembly GCA_020510985.1. Classification (NCBI taxonomy): domain Eukaryota; kingdom Metazoa; phylum Chordata; class Actinopteri; order Cichliformes; family Pholidichthyidae; genus Pholidichthys; species Pholidichthys leucotaenia. The sequence goes on along the minus strand of CM035848.1, from coordinate 44,501,200 downwards.
ACATAACACTTTTTTAAAAAAAATGTGTATTTTGATTTGGATGAAGTCCCAGCAGCTGGAGATACCCATTCTGGACATATGAGGAGACTATTAGTCAGAAAGTTATTCTATGTGTGACTTCTTGCTATGCCCATTTCTCAAATAGATGGTAACACTTTGGGAAATCATACTATATGTTCACATTATTTTTGAAATGTGTCAATGATGGGAGTTTCAGGAAACGTTTTCCCATGATTCCAATTACAGGTAAAAATACAGCTTGTGCCGTTATGTCCATCCATCCATCAATCTTCTATCACATATCATTTTGTCCAAATCTTAATGGCAGCGGCATAATCTCTCCAGCGTTTTCACCCCATCCCACCTCCAGACTGGGCATGACAGAAACACTGTCACTCAGGAAGTGACCCGGGACATCCTTGTCAGATACCGGACCAGTGGCAGTACTCTGAGTCTGGTCCAGATGGCGGAGTACCTCACCTTTATCTCTAAAGCTAATGGCTGAGAATAAGGCTCATTTTGGCCAGTTGTGTCCATGTTAATATTCTTTTGATCACAGTAGTTGGAGATTTTTTTTTTAAAAAGTGCAACAAATATGCAAATTTGTGACAACTGTCAGTTGGAGAACGGCATTCTCAAGCGACTTTCCAAAATCTCTCCAAACATTTGCAGGGGTTCAGATTTCCTTTCGTGAGTCAAAGGGACTCACTCTCCTGTCACAGGAATTTTGAACATGTTCAAAAAATTTCTACAACAACTTTTCTCTCAAAATAGTCACATAGTCATTGCGTAGGTGTCTTGACCCAATCTCGAACCCTTGTCAATTTAGTTTCCGTGAATTTGAAAGTGCAAAAAAAAAAAAGTTAGGGTAGTATTTCACTGGACTGAGACAGCTCACAACTAGTTGGAGACAAAAATGAGCGATATATGCAAGGATTTGTAACAGTTTTAACTTGGAATCTCACTGTCTCATGAATGTTGCAATAACCTTGCACAAACTCCCAGCAAGTTTTCGGCCAAAGTTCCCTGGGTGGTTGCATAGATGCTATGTGTTGCAGGACATTCTCACAACATATGCAAGACAAAATTTGGGGGTGTTTTGCACTCACAACAGTCCCGCAATGGCTGCCCAACACTTGAGACGAGGTTGAGACGGGTTTGAAACACCTGAGATGAGTCTGAGACTATTTTGAGAGAAAGCTACAGCACAAATTTTTTTAAACATGTTCAAAATTCCTGTGAGACGAGTGCAAGACCCTGTGACTCAGGAGAGGAAAATGAGATCCGCTGAGAATGTTTAGAATCCTTTTGGAAACCCCCTTGAGAATGCTGTTCTCCAAGTCTCAACTGTCTCAGCCCAGTGAGCTACTTCCCTTAGACAGCTTTGTGAGGGGATGGGGACCTATGAAACTAAACTGTGACTGATTGGAGACAAAAAACAAAAAAACACCTGCAGTAATTGTGGGATATTACAGCACCAAAGTGGAACGGCAGCAGACTGGAATACTCAAGCAGCGTGGTGTCTGACAGCAGCAGAATGGTCAGGATGGTACTGTACTTGACCGCAGCAGCAGCAGCAAGGAGACATGCAGGAGCCTTCAGCATGTCAGCCTGGTCCACATCTAGCATTACAAGAATAAACAAATGAAGATAAAATTCATGCAAGATTTGACTCGGCAAAACCGTGAGGACTGAGAGGAGAGGCATAGCCAACTGGTGAGTAGACATTGTGCAAATATGGATACATTGTTTTTAATCAGGCAGCAGTATATGTGAACTAAACAGCCACATGAAGGTTTCAGCAGCCGTCTTAGTGGTAGAGGGCGGTGAGGACGCCGTTCCTTCTATTTGTGATTGGAGCAGAGTTCTAGAGGAAGGCCGGCGCTATCGAGGCAGTCTTCCACTCCCATCGTCCCCAGAGGGTTGGGGTAGGGGAGGAGGGATAGAGCTGCAGCTCATCAGGGGAGAAAGCCGCGCTACTCTCCAGGGCAATTTGCCCGCTCCAGTATTAATTGCTATTGGAAAAGCTTGATTTGATTAAAGTGGGGAGGGTAGTCCCAGCGGAGGGGTTAGGATGCTGCCAAGGAGGATGGAGTGAGGTTCTTTGGCGTTAGGCTTGTTATGGTGAAAGGCAGCTGGGCTCACTTAATACTCTGCTCTCATTTCTAGCTTTCTTTTTTTGGGGGGGGGGGGGGGTAAGGATTGTGCTGTAGTCAGAAACTGCTCTGAGCAGTCCCTGGAGTTTGTTTCTACACGTGTTTCCTCACATACAGTTGGCACAAAAAGCTGACGATGTGACAGGTTCACAGGGACGGCTAATGCTTAATAAATGGTCCAAACCCACAGAGCTCCATTAGGAGTTTTCATCAGATTAAAATATTGCAGGCCGGTGCTGGGACGAGGGGGAGGAATCGATGATGGCCTTTGATATGGAAATGCAGCCTGAGCGCACCGTACCGCCGGTCATTTGCATTCTGCTGATCATTGCTTAATGTGTATGGAAGGAGGCAGTTTTTTTTTAAGATGTGTGGACATGTTTTCTTTTGGTTCTGAAGGATCTTTTGTTTTGACTGCAAACGGGGCATTTTCCTTTCATGGCCTCAGTAGGAGCCAACCAGAGCCGTGTCTGCTTGATTACACTAATGCAACAAGTTTAACCTCAACATTTTTTTTTTTTTTTTTGGCGCCGGGAGGGGGTGGGGGTATATTATCTTAAAGGTTTTTTTCTCAGATTTGTAACTTTTATCATGATTTCCCAACGTTTTTCTTTATGCAACTTTTTTCACATAAACTTGCAACTTTTTAACATGAACTTGCAGCTTTTTATTCACATAAACTTGCAGCTTGTTTTCACATAAACTTGCAACTGTTTCTCGTGAATTTGTAAATTTTTCATGTAACTGCAACTTTTTTTTATGAAGTTGCAACTTTTTTCTTGTAACTTTGCAACTTTTTAATGTAAATTTGCAACTTTTTTCACATAAACTTCCAACTTGTTTTCACATAAACTTGCAACTTTTTTCTCTTAACTTTGCAACTTTTTTCACATAAACATGCAACTTTTTATCATGAATTTGCAACTTTTATTAACATAAACTTGCAATTTTTTTCTCATAAATTTGCTACTTTGCTACTTATACCACTCCAGAAAAATGATAGAAGATGGATGGATGGATGGATTTGCTACTTTTTTCACTGTAAATTTGCATCTTTCATACTGATGTCAGTTAAATGTTTTATTGTATGTGCAGTGTACTTGATTTTTTTGTATTGTATATATGAAATGGTTTATAGACAGTCTTGCATAGGGCTCGCCAAAAGCTAGAGATGGCCCTGAAACCAACAACAGAATAAAGCTAACAGAAGAATATACCTGCAGCTCACAACAAGCAGGAGAACCTGCTTGCAAAAAAAAAAAAAAAAAAAAGAAGTGAACTCACACAGTGTAACTTCAGCAAAGAAAGTTTAAGGCTAATTGCATGCAGGCAGTCATTCTGCAGAAACCGCCTTTGTGTCTCAGTCTCCGTCTTTGACCTCCACCGACAGCATTAGCATACGGCACACTGGAGCGGCCTTATCGTAACGGTCTCCTCCTAATGAAACCCAGTTAAATCTCAGGCTTACTCGCCACATTATCGGCCCGCACGGAACAGCAGCTGATGAACTTAGAATTCCTCTGAGGCGTCCGCCATTAATTCCTGTCACTGTGTCCCATTACGGATAGACACACACACACACACACACACGCGCACAGCAGCTTTCATTTGAATCACTTCATTCATTCGGCGACTGTCTTCCATCTGGACGTGAGCGGCGATGTAAACAATCCAAACACACACAGAGCGACAGACGGGGTTTCATTAAAATCGCCCCGTTGGAGATGTCCGCGGTCGTGTCTGTGTGTGTTTGGGAACGGAGCCATGGACGGGGTGGGGGTAGGGGTGGGGGGTCTGATTCTCCTGAGGGGAGGTGGTAAAGATTTCACCTTGGGCAACTTAATCATTGTTTTCATTGTATCACCAGTGGAAACAAAAAAAATATGCACACGATTTCCCTAGTGTTGCAGACAGGGCCGTTAATAGGTTTTGGGGGCCTGTGCAAGATTGTGTTGTGGGGGGGGGGGGTATTTTTGGAATTGATCCATATTAACGTTGTAAATTTACAAGAAAAAAGTGATGAATTTACAAGAAAAAAGTTGAACATTTACGGTAATTTAAAAAAAAAATAAGGAAAAAGTCTGAGATTTATAAAGTAAAAAATGCCAATTTACCAGAAAAAGTAACAAATTTATCAGGAGAAAAAGTTGTAAATTTACAAGAAAAAAGTGACAAATTTACAAGAAGAAAGGTTGAAAATTTACGATAATTAAAAAAAAAAATACATGAAAAAGTCAGATTAATAAAGATAAAAATGCACATTTACTCAAAAAAGTAATACATTTGAGAAAAAAGTTGTAAATTTACAAAAAAGAGTGATAAATTTACAAGAAAAAATGTTGAAAATTTACGATAATTTAAAAACATTACAGGAAAAAACAAAAAAAAAATGCAAATTTACCTGAAAAAACAACAAATTTATGAGAAAAAAAGTTGTAAATTTACAAGAAAAAAGTGACAAATTTACAAGTAAAGAAGTTGCATATCTACAATAATTTTTAAAAATTAAAGGAAAAAGTCATAGTTTTATAAAGGAAAAAAGTGCAAATTCAGCCAAAAAAGTAATAAACTAATGACAAAAAAGTTTTAAATTTATATTAAAAAAAAATCACAAATTTATAAGAACAAGGTTGCAACTTTTAGAGTTAATGAGTCCCCCCCCCCCCCAAAAAAAAAAAAAAGTTGAGGGTGATCTTCAGGGCTTGGCATTATCACCAGTCAACTGGCCCATGGCTGGTGCAGCAGTGGCTGGTAAGACAGCCACTCCCACTAGCCACTTTGGCAGGTTGTAGTTTTCTCAAACGGCATCTAAAATAATAAACCTATTGCAATGTAAGACTCTGAAACTACAACTCCCTTAAGCAGTATCTGCACACAGTGTGTGCTCATTGGTCCACTGTCACCGTGGATGGAGTCTGGAGAAGTTGTGGACTGACTACCGTGTGGTCCGGTCTCCCATCCTGCCCGTTCAGCCCGGTGGGAAGAAATGCCGTGGTGGGTGGCGGCTTCTCCTGCACCTTGTACGGAGTGGAGCCAGACTCCACCCACAGTGAGCTCATTTTGCAGCCAGTCCAGAGAAACGGTGACAGACAGACAGCAGCCGGCAGAGCACACCTGTCCCCAGTCTCAGTGATCATATTACCAGGTGAACTGCCCCTGATCCCCGTTGTCCCAGCGGTGAGTCTCTGCCCCCCTTCGCCCACATCAACTTCTACCCTCTGGGGTTAAATATGATTATTTTTAGAGCAAGAAATGATTGTTTACCATCTAAATATATATTTTTAAGGGTTTGGTCCAGGGGTGTCAATCATATGGAACATACAGCTTTCTTTCTTAGTAAGCTTCTGACCTTTTCTAATAGCTTAAGTGTAAGTTTATTTCAAACAAGTGAGTGAAATACAGTGAAAACAATATTTGAGTTTTGTGTTGAATGTACACAAGCTCATAGTGAGAGACATTCATGTGTCCAAATGGGAGTCGGTAGAAGTTAAAGGCTTATCAAGACCTACCCCCTTCTATCAAGTAAAAAAAAAATAAAAATAAAAACATGAACAAGGGTTACAAAACAGCCAACATTCTTAATAGTTAGTTCATGCAAATTTGAGACAATTTTCTCCTTAAGATGAGACTTTTTTCTTATCAGTTTTCTTTTCTTTCTCTTCTTTTTTCTGGCAAAAACAGATTAGGTTAAATCCATCGGCTACTACTACTGACAGTGCAGCCATGAAGGGGTGTCCCAATTCATATAGGCAAAGGGGTACAAATGAGAATGGGAACACACCCCAAATCTACCTGTACTTTGCGCTCATATTTGGTTTAAAGATTCAAAGATTTTATTTGTCAATACTTCTATATGTACAGGACAGACAGGAGAATTGAAATGCTGTTTTTCTCTCTCTTAGTGGTGTGTGGAATATAAAAAACAAGAAAGAATAAGGATGGAAAACAACAACGATCTATGTACAGTAATGTTACCCGTAGTGTAAATAAAGATAAAAACACAGCAATTTTATGTACAGTAAACTGTAATACCGGTAAATTGCAAGTTCACTGGTAGCGGAGGTGCAGACAGTGACAGATTGGTCTGTGCATGATCAGTATTGTAATGACAGACAGCAGCAGGTATGACATTTGTGCAAATGGTTGCAGTAAGGTGCAGAGACATCCAGCAGCAGATGTGGTACTGTTGGTGTGCCAGTCTTTCTGTGCACACAGCTGAGGTAGTTATTGTGTGGGTGAGTGTGATACAGTCCAGGGGAAGGGTGCGGGGGGGGGGGGGGCAGAGTTCAGGGTCTTGATGGCCTGGTGAACAAAGCTGTTTAACAGTCTATGGAGTGGGCCCGGAGGCTCTGGTACCTTTTCCCCAAGGGCAGGGGGATGAAGAGGGAGTGTGAGGGATGGTAGGTGTCGCGTGCAATGTTGATGGCTCTGCGGGTGAGGAGGGTGTGGTAGATCTCCGAGAGGGGGGGTGGGCAGAGTGGCACCGTTGATCATGCTGGCAACTTTCACTGTACACCGCAGAGTCTTCCAGCAGGAGGCGGTGCAGATTCTGTACCACACAGTGATGCAGCTGGTGAAGATGGTGTCAGTGGTGGGTAGAATGAGCACATGATGGGAGGTGGAACTTGTGCTCTCCTCAGTTTGCGGAGGAAATAGAGAAGAGTTTGAGCCTTCTTGGCCAGTGATGTGGTGTTATTAGACCAGGAGAGGTCCTCAGAGATGTGCACCCCCAAGAACTTGGTGCTGCTCACCCTCTCCACAGCTGCTCCATCAATGATCAGAGGGGGATGCTGTGTGTGTGTCCCCTCCTGAAGTCAACCACAATCTCCTTGGTTTTTTCCCAAGTTCAGGAAGAGATTATTTTCTTTACACCACTGGACCAGTTGGCTCACCTCATTTCTGTAGTTGGGCGGTGTGGTGATGCAATGGTTAGCACTGTGGCAGCACAGTAACTCACCCTTGGCCATGGGATCCCGGGTTCGATCCCAGCCCCTGACCAACAGGGATCTGTATGGAGTTTGCATGTTGTCCTCGTGTCTGCATGGGTTTACTCCGGGATTTCTCTGGTTTCCTCCCACAGGCCAAAAACATGCAGGTTAGGTTAAATGGAGACTCTAAAGTGGCCCTAGGTGTGAATGGTGGAGGGATGGGGCCGTACCATGGCTGCTTCATCCATCCAGGTGGATGCCCTGAATTTCCCCTCTGGGGATCAATAAAGTACACAAAATAAAAAAAAAATAAAAATAGAATAGTTGGCCTCCTCATTGTTGGTGATGAGGCCCACCACCGTCATGTCGGCCGCAAACTTGATGATGTGGTTGGTGTTGTAGGCTGGTACACAGTCATTGGTCAGCAGGGTGAAGAGCAGCGGGTTGAGCACGCACCCTTGTGGGGCCTCTGTGCTCACTGTGATGGTCTTGGAGGTGTTGCTGCCAACTCACATATTCTGTGGCCTCCCTGTGAGAAAGTCCAGCACCCAGTTACAGAGAGAGGTTTTGAGTCCTAAGTGTCTGAGTTTTTGTATTAGGTGCCGGGGGATGATTGTGTTGAATGCTGAACTGAAGTCCAATACCAGCATTCGCACATAGGAGTTCTTTGAGTCCAAGTGGGTGAGAGCTGGCTGGAGAGCAGCAGAGATGGCGTCTTCTGTGGATCTCTTTGACTTGTATGCAAACTGAGATGGGTCATGGGAGGGAGGGAGGGTGGACTTGATGTTCTGCATGACCAGCCTCTCGAAGCACTTCATTATGATGGAGATCAGTGCTACGGGCTGGTAATTGTCTTCTTCATGCTAGCCGGATCCAGACTTACAGCCTGCTAGTCTGGGGGAGGAGTGGTCTTCTGTGCTGATGTGCTGTTTTGTGCTTCAAAGTGGCCAAAGAAGTCATTTAAGTTGTTATGCAGTATGACGTCACTCGCATAGGTCTGAGGTGGAGGTTTGTAGTTGGTGAAGGTCTATATGCCACGCCAGAGAGAACATGCATCTCTGGTGTTGCTGAAGTGGCTGGAAATTTCCTTGCTGTACTGTCGCTTTGCTTCCTTGACACAACGGGACAGGTTGGTCCTAGCTGTTGTTAGTCCTGCAGTGCCGCCAGCCCTGAAGGCTTGAAGAAGATTCAATCTGCCTGTGGAGAGAAAAGCGAGAGCTGTCAGGGGAGAAGCAGAGAAGGGAAAATCAACGAGCCAAATTACCACTTACTCGGGACTCCGGGAGAGGACCGGCAGAACTCCAGCGGGGAATAGATGAACCAGTAGGGGAGGGGGATGAGCTTGGAGTGCCTGACCGGGCGACGTTTTGTTGCTGGGAGAGGTGATGAGGTGTCAGGAGAGCGCACGCAGTCCCGAGATGCACCTGCACGTTGGCAGCAACCTGAAATAGAAAAGTAGAGAACTGTTAGACGACGTGTCCACACTAGCTCTGAAATGACCTGCTTGCCTGAAATAGGGCAGTATACCGAGATGAGCCAGTGTTGACTGCGCGGAAGAAGCCTCCTTAAGTATGCTGGCTGATGAGCGGGCGCAGGTGTGTCCTCTGCCTCAGGTGCGGCGATGAGTTGACGAACGTGTGGCAGGAGGGGAGGGGTGCGCTCTCGCTGCCCGTGACAGAAAGTGTCCCAGTCTGTCATGCTAAAGCAGTCTTTCAGGGCATTGGAGGCCCCCTCTGGCCACACATGTACCTGCTTTTTAGTTGGTCTGATGGCTTTCACACTGGGTCTGTGTGCAGGCCTTAGCCAGATGGTCATGTGATAAGAGAGACCCAGGTGGGGGAGGGGTCAAGGCTCTGTATGGGCTCTTGTGGGTTGTGTACACCAGGTCCAGCAAGTTGTCTTCTCTTGTTGGAAAGGCCACATGTTGGTGTAGTTTTGGTAGGAGGGCTTTTAAATCTGCATGGTTGAAGTTTCCTTCTGTGATGAAGAATCTGTCTGGATGTGCTGTTTGTACCTCACTTATAGCCAGTTAGAGTTCATTTAGTGCCCGACTCCTCTCGCCGGTGGCGATAGGTGGGACATACACTTCAACTAGCAGGACAGACGTAAAAAAAAATTAAAATTAAATTAGCATCTTTTATTGTCTCTTTGCACCTTTATTCTTGCAATTTGCTACCTAATTTACATTTATACATTTGTACCTTATTCTGAATTAGTGAATCAATCAATCAAACTTTATTTGTATAGCACTTTTTAAACATTAGATGCTGCGCAAAGTGCTTTACATAGATAAAAACTGTAGACACATTTAATTACATATTTTACATGATACAGCCCCACCTCTTCCAACCCTCCCATAAACATACCCACAAACACAACACACACAGGCACATACATCACCCCCTACTTCTCTAACACACATATAAAATAAAAGAGACATTGCTCAGCATCGAGGCACCACGTGAAGGAGCAACCAACCTGTGGAGCGCCCCACGCCGGGATACCACACAGTCAGTAACCAAAGAAGGTGCCACAAGAGCCGCCCCAACCAGGACAGCCGGGGTCCACACCACAGCTGTAGGCAGTGGCATAAAGCCCCCACCCACCCAAGCTAGAGCAACCCACGAGACCAACACCCCTGCAGATGGGCCAGGCAGCATCCGGCATGAGGGGCCCCACTGAGGAAACACTGGAGCTAAAACACATAAATACAAGATAAAACTAAGAACACACAGAGCAAAGGAACTAAAGACCCATACTTCGAAACTGAGCTAAGAACACATCAAAATAAGAAAATCTAAAAACAAATGGAGCTAAGAAGAATGTAAAACAATGGAACATAAATGACTACTTCAATAATAATTAAACAGTTTGTTAAAAGCCAAAATTTAAAAAGGTGCAAAAAGAACTAAAAACACATAAAAACAGGAATTAAAAACTCATACTTAAAAACTGAACTAAACACATCAATAAGAAGATGAGAAAATCTAAGAACAAATGGTGCCAAGAAGAACATAAAACAATGGAACATAAATGACTACTTCAGTAATAGTTAAACAGGTTTATTAAAAGCCAAATTAAAAAGGTGGGTCTTGAGTCTGTTCTTAAAAACGTCTATTGACTCTGCGGCCCTGAGGCTCTCTGGCAGGCTGTTCCACAGATGAGGACCATAATAGTGAAAGAAAGCTTCACCAGAGGTCTTGGTCTTGACTTTGAGAACCATTAAAAGGCCAGTACCAGAGGACCTGAGGGTACGTGAGGGCTCATTAGATAAAAGCAGCTCAGATAGATAAGAAGGCCCAAGACCACTGAGGCATTTAAAAAAATTACTAAGAGAACCTTAAAATCAATCCTAAAATACACAGGGAGCCAATGCAGTGATTCTTAAACTGGTGTAATATGCACCCACCCCTTGGTCCTCATTAACACCCGTGCTGCTGAATTTTGGAGCAGTTGTAGATGTGATATTCTTTTTTGAGGAAGACCAGAGAGCAGGGCATTACAATAGTCTATACGACTAGTAACAAAAGCATGCATCAAGACCTCCGTGCTGGCAAGAGAGAGAAAATGGCGGACTCTGGCTATATTCCTAAGGTGGTAAAATCTGATTTTTGTTACATTTTTAATGTGTGAAATAAAATAAAGTCAGAGTCTAAAAGAACGCCCAGGTTCTTGACACAATGTGTAGGTTTTAGACCTAGCAATTTTGGTAGAAGTTTCTCTCTCTTGCCTTCAGGACCAATGATTAAAACTTCTGTTTTGTCCTGGTTGAGCTGTAGGAAGTTCTCTGCCATCCATGACTTTACATCTAAAATACAGTTCAAAAGGGCATTAATTGGTTTTGTGTCATCAGGAGACGTGGCAATGTACAGTTGTGTATCATCAGCATAGCTATGAAAATTGATGCCATGTCTCCTGATAACCTCCCCAAGTGGTAACATATAAAGATTAAAAAGTATTGGCCCTAAAATTGAACCTTGGGGTACCCCACACTTGATTTCATGGATTGCCGAAGAACATGTACTGTATCTACAAAATAGTGGCGATCTGCGAGATAGGAATGAAACCATTCAAGAACAGTACCTGAGAGGCCCACCAGGTGTTTGAGTCTGCTTAATAAAATGTGGTGATCTACTGTATCAAAGGCAGCGCTGAGATCCAGCAGCACCAGGACTGACAGTTTGTGGGAGTCCATGTTACACCTGATATCATTAACGATTTTTAAAAGGGCTGTCTCGGTACTGTGGTTTGTCCTAAAACCACACTGAAATTTCTCAAAAATGTTGTGGTCAATAAGAAAATTGTTCAACTGGATAAAAACAATTTTTTCTAAAACTTTACTTAAAAACAGTAAGTTGGACACAGGTCGATAGTTACTGAGGATATCAGGATCTAAATTACTCTTCTTCAAAAGGGGCTTCACCACAGCCGTTTTAAAGGCAGCGGGGAAAACACCAGTCTGAAGAGAGCAATTTACAATGTTTAAAATCTTATGTTTGAAGAATCCATAAAATGTTTTAAAAAGTGATGTGGGAATTGGATCTAAAAGGCAGGAGGTTAAGTTTACCTGGGAGAAAACTTTACCAAGCATCTTAGCATCAACCAGGGTAAAACAATCCAGCATTTCTTCAGCTAAAGGTGAGTCCAAGATTCCATTAAAAGCAGTCTTCTGATCAGATAAAATGTTGGATCTAATAAAATCAACCTTGCACCTGAAGTGGTCTGCAAAACTCTCACAGAGAGAGTTGGATGGCAGGTTTGTGTTTTTATTAAAATCTGGGTTGATTTTGTCAACCCAGATTTGTCCCTGGTTGTCCCCCAGGGGCTCTCTGTCCGTATGCAAATTGTCCTCTGTTTCCTCCAGACCTGCTGAGTGTGAGGAATGTTCCTGTAGATTGTGGTGGGTCACTACAGGGCTCCCCCCCAGAACACTCAGAAGGGGCTGTAACCCCCCCCCCCCCCCCACTGTCGTTTGGGCTCCAGCTCCGGTAGAACTGTCCTGCTGTAGGGATGTGTCGGAGGGCATGTCAGTCCGTGGGGGGGATGGGGGAGGGGTGGTAAAAACAGCGTGCTCTGCTCTGGGTTCCAGCATGTTGAACAGCCGTGGCTCGTGGGTGCACGGGACCGGTGCGCGTCGTGGGAGTGAGGTGCGGGGAGAGCGCTGTGGAGGAGGAGGGGGAGGGGGATGGGAGTAAGTGAGTGCTGGCCCGGGACGTCAAAGGTGTCTGGGCCGCGCAAAAATTGCGTGTGGGTCCGCGATGGTGAGGGACTTTCCCGGTCACCCTGGCAGTGATCCGCAGTGGCTGTGAAAAAAAAAAAAAAAGTTTCTGACTCCTCTCGCGGCTCAGTCAAGGGCGACAGCCAAATTCCCCGAGGATGCGTAGCGGCTGTGAGACAACTGCAGCTGTGTGAGGGACTTGGCAGTTTGGCCATCGGTGCAGCTGCAGCCCTAAAGCCATCAGGGACAGCAATCGGCTAAACTCCCGTTGTGCGCCGTGGCTGAGAAACCCATACAAAGTCCTGTGTGCGGGCTGCATGTCTGCTTCAGATGCGTGAGCAGCCCTGAAGGTTCTGAGGATTGCGATCGGCCGTGTTTCTCGGGCATGTGCAGCGGCGGATGACGCTGTATCAGTCTGTGGAGCCGGTTTGTCCCTGTGCGTGGCGCACGCTTGGCGCAGTGACCACATAGCTGGCAGTTGTGCTATCCTCGTAATTCTGCAGTGTGCGTGCGGGGTTTCTGTGCGCGGGAGGTCCGCTGTCGCGAGCTGAGTCAGGGTCGGGGAGCTTGGTGGCAATCAACGCAGACGGCGTCGATGATTTCCCCGTTCAGGCTGCTTCCTTCGTTTCACTCGTGTCACCGTTCATGGTGCATGTCAGTCCCAGTGCTGCCCGCTGTGGAGAGCGCGCTTCGGTGAGGATGAAGAAGTTGCAAGTGTTCTCTGGTCCTCTGGGATCCACAGCGCGGTGAGAGGGAGCAGACGGTCATTCTCTCTCATCAGGTCACCAGTGTGGAGGGAAAAGATCAGGCGAGATGCGATGAGCTGGAAGGTTGCAAAGGTTTTATTTTCCTCCAACATAATGAGACACACTTGTAACACTGTGCGCTACAGTGGTCTACTGTGCTCTTGAGGCATGTATCGTCAGCTCTTTTATATGTTATACAAACAGAATGAATGCATGGCACATTAGCATATTGATATACATATCAGTCAATACATATCATTCATGTGACCAACTGGCGCCCGGACGTCCTCTCCTTAATCCGGGGATGTACGTATAAACAATAGTCCATTGTTCTGGTTGTTCCCCAGGGGCTCTCTGTCCGTATGCAAATTGTCCTCTGCTTCCTCCAGACCTGCTGAGTGTGACGAATGTTCCTGTAGATTGTGGTGGGTTACCACAATATCAACAAAAGAGATAAAAATTTAAAACAGAGTAGATAAAATCAATAAAAACAGATAAAATAACCAGTACATGTTAAGAGTGACTGAGGTTTCAAACAGACGCCGACACATGCGCAGTGTGTTTTTCCCCCACTCCCCTTGTTGTTAGGGTCTGAGCTTTGTTGGAGGACCAGGCTTATGCTTTAAGTTTATTCTTGTGCTTATCATTATTATATTATCCTGAGTTGTCATCATTGTGGTTAATCGGTCTTGTATTGTTGAGTTTCACCTTCATTATCATGGCTCCGTTTATGTTCCTTAGAATTTGCTATTTATTTCCACTGCTGGTTATGATCCCCTCCTTAGTCCTGTTTATTAGTTTCATAGTCATGTTTATATTTGCTTGTGGTTATTCCTGTCATGATCTCCTGTTTTGGTTTGGCTTTATTTTGACAGTGATGTCAGTTCCCTTTTTGCATTGCCTAATTTGGTCTTGTTAATTTGCTAAGTGCATACACCGGTTTATAATTATATTCTATTTTGCCTACCTATTATTTAAGGGATGCAGCCCCTCACCTGGGTGCTGCGTCCTCGTCATTATTTGGCATTTACCCATGCTTCTGCCAGTCTTGCCATCCTTGTTTGTGAATTCTTGTCTGCCCGTCTTGTTTGCCAGTGAGTTATTGCTTATTTCCAGCCACCGAGCTGTGTTTAATTTCTGTTTTAATAAATGATGCTAAACGCTCGCTACGCATCTGAGTCCAGTTATCTGCCTCGCTGGGGCTCAAACCTTGAAACTTGTTAAAAAATAACAAATTTCCCAATGGATACTGTGAACATTTAGATTTAATGGGAAATATTTATTTCACACCATAATTTAAACTCTTAAAATTCCGGTGTTCCACCTATGGGATGTTTCAAATTTTCTCCTGCCACTCAGAGTGTTGTGTATGTAAATAGGCTGTATTACCAAGATGGCCGCTGCGTTGGACATGGGCTAGACCAGGGTGGCTAATTACCGGTTTCTGGTGGTGACGCCGCCTGAGGTATAAAGGAGGTGGGTGGAGGAGGCTCTGCCTCTTTCGTCATGGAGCCACCTGGCATGCAGGCGAGTGCCGTAAGCCTTTTTATGTATATGACACACTTTGTAATAAAGCTCCGTATACTACATTAATTGTGCGTTTGCTTTCACCCAACTATGGACACAACATTTGGCGACGAGGTAAAAGTGGGAATGGATTATTTAGTTTATTGCTGAGTTTCGGCCGTTTCTGGAGGCCCCGGGCAGACCGCCCGTGCTGCGGCCTCGTTGGTTCTCTGCTTTTACCAACTACCTTGTGGTTTTGAACCTTGGCGAGCGTGAGAGGTTTCGCGCGAGGGCTGTGTTAGTCCATAAGTTGGTTACCGAGGAGCGGAGAGTGTTGGAAAGCCTGGGGGGTGGGGGGGGGCTGATAGCTTTGTTGGTGTTGTGGAGTTGCCACAGCTATCGAGCTCTCCCAGCGGTTCGAGGCAGCAGAGACCATCGTGAGAGGCCTTCCTGAAGGGGCTTTTCTGGGTGAGGATGAGTCTTGCGCTAAGGCACTGTTTTGGGACCCTTGTGGTGGCGAATGCGGAGAGGAAGATTTTGCCTCTGTGGTCAGGATAAGGTCTGCCCCAGTTAAGCCAAAGTGTTATGGGCGTGGGTCCACTGTTCACCGCTATAAAGCCAGTATGTGCCCGGTGAAAGGAAAGCGTTGTGGCAAGTGCGGTGTTTTGAACCATTTTGCCAGGGTGTGTGAAATCTTTGTGCACAGGAGCTGTAGGGGTGAACCAGGTGCCGCGCAGAAGACTCCGACAGTGGTGCATACCATCTCCCCAGAGACGACAGGGAGGATTGGCTGCACCGTCCCACTAGATTGCGTCGAGATCCCGCTTTTGGTGGATACTGGAGCAGTGATTTCAGTCCTGGACTTGGCAACCATGGATAGACTGTTTCCCCACTGGCAGATTAGAAGGCAGCATGACGAGTGCTATGGGTATGGATGGGACAGGTTGGCTATTTTGGGCTATGTGGAAATGGAGGCCCAGTATAAGGACTGTGTGGCACCCAGTGTTCGCATCAATGTTTCAGCATCCAGAGTTAACGTTATGGGTTGTAACCTATTTTACAGTCTTGGGTTCTCCATTGCTAACGTTTCGGGTGAAGAATGGTCCGGATGTGGACTGTGGGGCCAACCTGTTCCAGTCGTGGAGGGTGCTGAGGCGTGGGATTCAGACTGGTTGGGCAAAGTGACAGAGGGAGAACACACGCTGCGCCACGCGGAGCCGTCTCGGGCTGGACCCGATGCCATCATGCAGGCTGCCCTGGACAAGGGTACTGGATGGCACGACGGGACCCCCGATGAGGCTCGTGAGGATGAGGCGCCAACGCCGGGAGAAAATGGGGCTAAACCACGGAGCGTGGTGATCGTAAAGTGCTCCCAGCGACGGCCTACCAAGAGGGGACCAAGACGAGCCCGCGAGCCGGAGCGATCGGTGACGGAGGCCTGTCGCAGGATTGGTGATCTGGATGAAAGGGAGAGGGCTTCCTCGAAGACCAAGGTTGATGCTCGAGTACGATGGGATCACAGTCCACGCGAGCAGCGGGACAACCAAAGGCGGTTCCAGGTGGAGCCCGGCTGGATGGAGGCAGATCGACTTGGGTCTATTCACGTCTAGAGACACCTGAGGGATCTGCGGCTGCCAGTGGTAGAGAGGAGACGGTGCAGCAGGGACCCAATGGTGAAGAGACGGAGACACCAGGAGAGGGATCCATCCAAGGACTCAGGGTTTTTTAGGTTTTGTGTGTCTACGGTGTTTACCCTAGTCCTGTATGTGTTGTTTTACTGCTGGTATGGTACCCCGACCTAAATTCAAAAAAGAAAAAAAAAAAAAAAAAAGAGAAGAAAGGAGAAAATGAAAAGTAAGAAGTAGAGTGTTTTGTGACACCTGGGAGTTAAATTTTGTTTTAAGGGGCCTGAATTGTGAATGTGGGATTTTATTGGCTCAATGTCAGTAATTTAATGGATATATTGGAATTGAATTTTACTGATGTGCTAATTTCATGCCCGAGTTTGGGGTGGTGGGGTGTTTTACTCTGTATAAGAAGTTTATTTGTGTTAATTTACATACCCAATGGTTGAAGTGTAATAAGATGTACCGATTGAGGGGGTGAGTGTTGGGGGGAGCCCAACAGTTGTCGTTATGTATTTTGTAGTTTTGCATGTCTTTTATGTGGAGCTGTTCTAGGATTATTTTAGATGCACGGCTTTGTTTTGCATGTTTGGAGGCAGAATAATCCGCCCAGCCGTGTGGGGGTGCTGGTAGTCTACCTGGCCCCCCAGCCTAGTTGTGTGCATGGATAGGTAGTTTATTTGTTTCTGTAATTGTTTTGTTTTAGTATGTGAGTCGGGAAGCAAATTGGGGAGGGCTATCTGTGCACTTGGCATTTTTTTTTTGAAGGGGGGAAATGTTGTGTATGTAAATAGGCTGTATAACCAAGATGGCGGCCGAGTTGGACATGGGCTAGACCTGGGTGGCTAACTACCAGTTTCCGGTGGTGACGCCGCCCGAGGTATAAAGGAGGTGGGCGGAGGAGGTGCTGCTGCTTTCGTCGTGGAGCCACCTGGCATGCAGGCGAGTGCTGTAAGCCTTTTTTATGTATATGACGCACTTTGTAATAAAGCTCTGTAAACTACATTAATTGTGTGTTTGCTTTCACCCAACTATGGACACAACACAGTGAAAAAAGAATTTGATTTTCTTTGCTAAATTTAGGGAAATTGGCTGGAATGCTAAAGAGTTAAAAGAAACATTTTGCATCTGCAAGAAAAAAGTAGCATATTTACAAGAAAAAAGTTGCAGATTTTTGAGAAAAATGTTGCAAATTTATAGGAAAAAGATGCAAATATTTATATTATTTATTTATTTTTTTAAACTTTTTTCCAGCACTGTAAGGAGAGGCAACTCATAGCGGTTTGGACGTCACCCGGGTTAACAAGGCCAGGAGTTCCTGGCAGTGCAGGGTGAAGGACAGAGCTGTGTGGAGGAATCTGATCAGACCTAAATGAAACAGTCATTGTCGCCTGCGACAGACTGCTATGATGATGATGATGATGATGATGATGAAGGAGAGGCAGCTGTGACAGCAGCAGCTCTCATGTCTTTGTGTCTTTATTAGTTTATTCTTGTATAGAGTGTGTTTTTTATTCATCAGAGTTCGGTAGTAAGACTCGGATTAATGACTGGACCAAGTTTTTCTATTGTTCTCCTGGTCTTTCTTTTATTTTTCTTCCTCGGGACAATGGAGAACAATAGAGGTGGGGGCGAACGCATTGTTTACTCATGCAACCAGCTGATTGCACTGGGGAGGCCAGCGCTGTTGCCCAGAGCGAAGCCCCTGATCCTGGATGAGCTGAAGAGGAGACACCGTGGGAGGAAAAGAACGCAGAAGCCGGCTGTACCGATGTTCATCATGGGTAACGTGAGATCGCTGGGAAACAAGGCAGATGAGCTCACAGCGCTGGTCAGAACACAAAGGGAATATTGTGAGTGTAGTTTCATGTGTTTTATAGAAATGTGGTTACACTCACAGATCCTGGACAACAACATAGCGATACCTGGCTTTAAGACTATCTTGTTGGACAGGGACATTATAAGTAGCAGGAAAAGGAGGGGACGAGTATTGGCACTTTTTGTGAATGAGAGGTGGTGTAATCCCGGACACATTTATGTAAAGGAATGGTGCTGCAGCCCGGACATTGAACTGCTTGTTCTGAGTATGCGACCTTATTATATGCCACGAGAATTCATGTGTGCCATTGTGATTACTGTTTACGTACCTCCATCAGCTGATGCAGCGGTTGCCTGTGACGTCATCAGCGCCACTACTGCCACTTTACTGGTGCAGCACCCTAACACATTTTATGGCAATCACGGGTGATTTTAACCATGTCTCACTGGGCAAAACACTACCAAACTTCCACCAGTTTGTTGACTGTCCCACCAGAGAAAATAAAACACTGGATCTACTGTATGCCAATGTCAGAGATGTATACAGTGCCACAGCTCTACACCCACTTGGCAGATCAGATCACAACCTGGTTCTGTTATCACCCAAGTACCTTCCCCTTGTGCAAAGGCAGCCTGCTTGCACACGGACTGTGAGGAGGTAGACACAGGAGGCAGCTGATGCACTACAGGACTGCTTCAAGACGACGGACTGGGGCAGGTTCAGGTTACTTTATTTGTACCCGTAGGGCATACTCTGTGAACCACATGGGGTGGACATAGACAATATGACCCACTGCATTACAGAATACATCAGATTCTGTGAAAACACGGCAATGCCAGCTCAGACCATGCGCTGTTTCCCCAACAACGAACCACTGATCACCAGTGACCTGAAAGTACTTCTTAACAAGAAGAAGACTTTTAGGTCTGGAGACAGGGAGGAACTGAGGAGAGTGCAGTGTGAACTGAGAGAGATGTTGAGGATATGTAAGGACAATTACAAGAGGAAGCTGGAGGATAAACTCCAGCAGAACAATGTGAGGGATGTGTGGACGGGAATTAAATGCATCACTGGGTGTAAGGGGAGAGACAGACTGAATCTATTTTGAAATAGGTTCAACTCACCGTCTGTCACCCCCACAACACAGCCAGACTCCCACACACCCCTCACTCTCATCCTCCTGTGCAGCACCTCTCTCTCTCCCCCCTTACCCCATCCCCCTCCTCTGAGGACATCAGCACCAACCCCTACATCACTGTGACTACAGACCAGGTTAAGAAACAGCTGGAGAGACTCCGTCAGCAGAAGGCTGCAGGCCCTGTTGGCATCTCTGCCAGGATCCTGAGAACCTGTGCCAACCAGCTATCTCCTGTGCTGAAACACCTGTACAACCTGAGCCTGAGTCTGGAGAGAGTACCGGTGCTGAGGAAGACATCCTGCCTGTTTCCTGTCCCAAAGAAGTTGTCTCCATCTGACCTGAATTACTATCAACCAGTTGTCCTCACATCTCATGTGATGAAGATCCTGGAGAGACTGGTCTTAGCCCACCTGAGGTCACAGGTGAAGACGTGGCTGGACCCCCTGCAGTTTGCATATCAGTCCATTTAGGAATTGAAAACGCTGTCATCTATCTGCTGCAACAAGCCCATTTGCACCTGGATGGCGGAGATGACACTGTGAGAATCACGTTCTTTGATTTCTCCAGTGCGTTTAACACCATCCAGCCACTGCTGCTGGGTGAGAAGCTGCGGGGGACGGGGGCCAACAGCTCTGTGATCTCCTGGATTACTGACTACCTGACAGGCAGGCCACAGTTTGTCTGGCTGTGCAGTGTCTTGTCTGATGTGGTGGTTAGTGATATGGGAGCCCCACAGGGGACTGTGCTTTCTCCTTTTCTCTTCACCTTATACAGTGGTGTGAAAAAGTGTTTGCCTCTTCCTGATTTCTCATTTTTTTTGTGTGTTTGTCACACTTAAATGTTTCAGATCATCAAACAAATTTAAATATTAGACAAAGATAACACAAGTAAACACAAAATACAGTTTTTAAATGAAGGCATTCATTATTAAGTGTAAAAAAAATAAAATAAATCCAAACCTACATGGCCTTGTATAAAAAAGTTAACCCCCCCCCAAAAAAAAACAAACCATAAATTAACTGTTGTTTATCACATCTTTGGAAAGCTGAGTTCAATTTCTCTAGCCATACCCAGTCCTGATGATTGAGACACCTGTTCTCAATCAAGAAATCACTTCAATAGGACCTGCCTGACAAAGTGAAGTAGACCAAAAGATCCTCGAAAGCTAGACATCATGCTGCAATCCTAGGAAATTCAGGAACAAATGAGAAACAAAGTAATTGAGCTCTATCAGTCTGAAAAAGGTTATAAAGCCATTTCTAAAGCTTTGGGACTCCAGCAAACCACAGTGAGAGCCATTAGCCACAAATGGCAAAAATATGGAATAGTGGTGAACCTTCCCAGGAGTGGCCAACCGACCAAAATTACCCCAAGAACACAGCGACAACTCATCCAAGAGATCACAAAAGACCCCACAACAACAGCCAAAGAACTGCAGGCCTCACTTGTCTCAGTTAAGGTAAGTGTTCATGACTCCGCCACAAGAAAGAGACTAGGCAAAAATGACCTGCATGGCAGAGTTCAAGACGAAAACCACTGCTGAGCAAAAAGAACATAAGGGCTCATTTCAGTTTTGCCAGAAAAGATCTTGATGATCCCCAAGACTTTTGGGAAAATACCCTGTGGACTGACGAGACAAAAGTTGAACTTTTTGGAAGGTGTGTGTCCCATTACAGCTGGTGTAAAAGTAACACAGCATTTCAGAAAAGGAACATCATAGCAACAGTAAAATATGGTGGTGGTAGTATGATGGTCTGGGACTGTTTTGTTTCTTCAGGACCTGGAAGATTTGCTGTGGTAAATGGAACCATGAATTCTGCTGTCTACCAAAAAGTCCTGAAGGAGAATGTCCAGCCATCTGTTTGTGACCTCAAGCTGAAGTGCACTTGAGTTCTGCAGCAGGACAATGATCCAAAACACACCAGCAAGTCCACCTCTGAATGGCTTAAGAAAAACAAAACAAAGACTTTGGAGTGGCCTAATCAAAGTCCAGACCTGAATCTGATTGAGATGCTGTGGCATGACCTTAAAAAGGCAGTTCATGCTCGAAAACCCTCCAATGTGGCTGAATTACAACAATTCTGCAAAGATGAGTGGGCCAAAATTCCTCCACAGCGCTGTGAAAGAGTCATTGCTAGTTATCGCAAAGACTTTTTTTTTTTTTTTTTGTTACTTATTTGTACCCGTAGGTAGACTTGGTTTGCAGTCTGGTGACAAGCCACCGGCTGCTGGTCGCTGCGTGCGCGAGCGCCCTAAACCTACATGTTTTTGGTGTGCGGGAGGAAACCGGAGAAATCCCGGAGTAAACCCGCGCAACACGGGGAAAACATGCAAACTCCACACAGCTCACTGTTGGTCGGGGGCTGGGATCGAACCCACAATCTCATGATCCCCGCGATCCCCCGGCCGAGGGTAAAACTGTGCTGCCACAGTGCTAAACCACTGCGCCACCGTGACTTGATTGCAGTTGTTGCTGCTAACGGTGGCCCAACCAGTTATTAGGTTTAGGGGACAGTCACTTTTTCACACAGGGCCATGTAGATTTGGATTTTTTTCCCCCTTAATAATAAACACCATCTAAAAACTGAATTTTGTGTTTGCTTGTGTTATTTTTGTCTAATATTTAAATTTGTTTGATGATCTGAAACATTTAAGTGTGACAAACATACAAGAAATGAGAAATCAGGAAGGGGTCAAATACTTTCACACCACTGTACACCACCGACTTTCAGTACAACTCCGAATCATGCCACCTGCAGAAATTCTCTGACAACTCAGCTGTTGTTGCGTGTATAAGAGGGGGAGAGGAGGGGGAGTACAGGGCACCGATAGACAGGTTTGTGTAGTGGACCGAGCAGACCAGAGAGACCAGACCAGAAACCAGAGAGATGGTGATTGACTGCAGGAAGAGGAGGACGCCTTCACAACCACTGCAAATTAGGGGGGAGGATATGGAGGTAGTGGAGGACTACAAATACCTGGGTGTCATGATCAGCAATGGACTGAACTGGAACTCTACCACCGATGCTACATACAAGAAGGGATTGAGCAAACTCTACCTTCTGAGGAAGCTGAGATCCTTCAACATGTGCAATAAGATTCTGGAGCTTTTCTACCAGGCCGTTGTCACCAGCGCCATCTTCTTTGCTGCTTTCTATTGAGGTAGCAGTATCAGAGCCAGCGACACCAACAGACTTGACAGGATTAACAAGAAGGTTGGCTCTGTAATTGGTCTCAGGCCGGAGACTTTTGAGACTGTGGTGGAGAGGAGGACACTGAACAAATTGCGATCCATCGATGGACAATCCTGATCACCCCCTCCACCACACACTGGACAGACAGTGGAGCACTTTCTCCAGCAGACTGCTACAGCTTCACTGCCGAACAGTTAGGTACGGGAAATCTTACCCGCCACATGCCATTTCACTGTACAATAACTCACTCTAATGTTAAATTCTGGTCATAACAACGCTGCCATACTGCACCTTGCAGTCTAATTGGTACCTCACATTTCACCCTGCGCCCAATAGTCCTGCCTTGTACAGGGGGTATGATTCATGTATCCACACAGGTCATTTGTGATGTATAGAAAGTTATTTAGGCAGTTTTGCTTTCCCTGGGCAATTCCTTTTTTCTTCATTTTGCTGTGTGTATTTCTGTTGTTTTGTTAGTCTACTGTCATGCTGCTGTTACTCTGTAATTTCCCAGTTTGGGATTAATGAAGTCTATCTATCTATCTGTCTATGAGAAAAGAAGTTAGAAATTTCCAAGAAAAAAGTTAAAAATTTAAAACAAAAAAGTTAAAAATTTGACCTCTTAAAATTCTGGTGTTCCACTGGTGGGTTGTTTCAAATTTTCTACTGCCACTGAGTGAAGAAAGAATTTGATTTTCCTTGCTAAATTTCAGGAAATTGCCTGGAATGCTGAGGGCTTAATGTTGTCCACAGCTACACTTAGCTAAAATGTCGCTGTTAAATTTAACATGTGCTACGTTGCAGTGAACAGCCCATGCATGAAACATAAAGCTGATCTATGCGAATGAAATAAGGCCTTTTTTATGGAGCGTCTCATGTAATCATAAATGTGGGCTGCATCACCTGCAGATCTGTGAGCAGCAGTGCGGTTTCCCCTCAGCGGGGGGAGCTGTGGCTCCACCATCTTCCTCTCAGAGAAAGGCCGACGCTGCGGAGACACCTGATGTTCTCAAGTGCATCCATCCTGCCACACCACCAGCTGCTGATCTGCTTTCAGCCGTTTTCAGTGTTATTTAATAGGATTCCCCCCCCCCCCCTCCAAAAGCTGCTGCAAGTCTGTCACTAGCGCTAACTGGGAGGGAGGGAACTGTGGGGGCTGCGGTTCATCGGGGCCGCGGTTCATCGGGGCTGTCTAAACGGGGCAGGAGATGCGCAATGTCAAAGAGTGATGCAGCACTCCGCGCGTCTTTTGTGCGCGTTGGTAAAAATACATGACTCCAGAGCGGATAATGAGTCCAAGTGTGTGCACCTTGTTAAGCGCTGAGTCACGGGTCAGAGCAGAACAGCCAGGTTAACTGCTGCTCTCTGTGCTCTCAGCAGCTCATGCTCCACTGGGCCCAGCATGCAGCAGCAGCCGGCTGAAATGGACCGTGACCCGCGCAAAATCTTTCTCAACATCTCAGAGCTGCAACTTCTGCTGCGTTTGGAGCCAAAAACAATATATATATATACATATATCTGAACCATAAAATGAAGGGGAAGCAGCAGAGGTGTTAGAATAAACTGCAGTGTCAACATTAAATATGCAACTTGTCTCTGAATGAAGCTGATTGAACTCCAGGGACCGGTCACTTCCTGTCCACCGCTGAAAGCGCCACCCCAGTCCACCAGTGATGCTTTATTTTACTACATTCTTTCAGACTGTTTTACGCTATTTAGCTTACTGCCACACCTACCCAGCCAGCACGCCCATGTGGGCCCCAACAAAGGTTGAACTGGGCTGTCTTACGGATCTCATGTGGGTTTGTCCACATGCACTTTACCTGTGCCACAGGGCAGTAGGTGATCTGCTGACCTGCTTTACGCTGGCAATACGCTGGCAACATGGGCAAAATTCTGCAAAAAAGTCACAAATTCATGAGAAAAAAAGTGGAAAATTTTATGAGAAAAATGTAGGAAATTAATGAGAAAAAAGTAACAAAATTATGAAAAAATGTGGAAATTTTATGAAAAATGTCAAATTTATGAGGAAAAAATATGGAAAATTTATGAGAAAAGTTGCAAATTTATGTGAAAGTCACAATGTTATGAGGAAAAAAATTAGCAAAATTTATGACAAAATGTGGAAAAACAGGAAAAAAGTCAAATTGATGAAAAAAAGTGGAAAATTTATGAAAAAGTCACAAATTTTTGAGGAAAAAATGTGAAAATTTATAAGAAAAAAGTCACAAATTTACGAGAAAATGTGGAAATTTTATGAAAAATGTCAAATTTATGAGGAAAAAATATGGAAAATTTATGAGAAAAGTTGCAAATTTATGTGAAAGTCACAATGTTAGGAGGAAAAAAATTAGCAAAATTTATGAGAAAATGTGGAAAAACAGGAAAAAAGTCAAGCTGATGAAAATAGTGGAAAATTTATGAAAAAGTCACAAATTTTTGAAGAAAAAATGTGAAAATTTATGAGAAAAAAGTCAAATTCATGAGAAAAATATGAAAAATGTATGAGAAAAAGTCAGAAATTTATGAGAGAAAATGTTGAAAATTTATGAGAAGAGTGTCACAAATTTATAAGAAAAAAGTGAAAATTTATGAGCTAAAGTCACAAATTTATGAGGAAAAAAATGCAGAAAGTTTCTGAGAAAAAGTCATATTTAAGAGAAAAAAATGTCAGAAAATTTATGAGAAAGAAGTCACAAATTTAAGAGAAAAAAATGTGGAAAATTTATAAGAAAAAATGTGGACAATTTATGAAAAGAGTCACAAATTTATGTGGAAAAAAATGTGTAAAATTTATGAGAAAAAAAATCACAAATTTATGGGAAAAAATGTAGAAAATTTATGTGGAAAATTCATATATTTAAGAGAAAAAAATGTCAGAAAATTTATGAGAAAAAATATGGAAAATTTATGAGAAAAAAGTCACAAATTTAAAAGAAAATATGTGACAAATTTATGAGCAAAAAGTTGCAAATGAATGAGAAAAAAATAGAAAATTTTTGTGAAAAAATTTGGAAAATTTGAGAAAAAAGTGGAAAATTTATATTTATGACAAAATGTGGAAATTTTATGAAAAATGTCACAAATTTATGAGAAAAAATATGTAAATTTTATGAAAAATGTAAAATTTATGAGGAAAAAATACGGAAAATTTATGAGAAAAGTTACAAATTTATGTAAAAGTCAATTTTATGAGGAAAAAATGTGGAAAAATTATGAGAAAATGTGGAAAAACAGGAAAAAAATCAGACTGATGAGAAAAAATGTGGAAATTTATGAAAAAGTCATAAATTTATGAGGAAAAAATGTGAAAAATTTATGTGAAAAAAGTCACAAATTTATGAGAAAAAAGTCAAATTCATAAGAAAAAATGTGAAAAATGTATGAGAAAAAAGTCACAAATTTATGAGGAAAAAATGCAGAAAATTTATCTGAAAAAGTAATATATTTGCTAGAACAAATATCGGAAAATTTATGATAAAGATGTTGCAAATTTAAGAGAAAAAAATGTTGAAAATTTATGAGAAAAAAGTCACAAATTTATAAGAAGAAGTTGCAGGATTACAATAATTATGCAGCAAATTTATGAGAAAGTTCCAAAATTACAAGAACAGGTGAGCAAATTTGCAAAAAAGAAGTCATAATTTTACAAGAAAAGCAAACAAATTCATGAGAAAAGGTTGCAGGTTTACAGTAAATAAAGTAAAAAAAAAAAGGAAAGTTTCAAATTTTCAAGAAAAATGTGTCAAATTTATGGGTCAAAAAGTGACAAATTTACAAGAATAGTTGCAAATTTATGAGAAAATTGGTTGAAAATAGGTAAAGAGGGAAAGTCCATGTGGGTTTTTCCACAAAACAGCCCAGCTTAACCTTTGGTGGGGCCCGCATGGACATGCTGGCTGGGTAGGAGCTCGCCGGCTAACATGAGAAATACGGCACCAACATCTGTCCTCATGAGTGATTAAAGACAGATGCAGACAAAACAAGAAGAGCCAATAAAAGAGTGAAACCTGAGTGACATTCATGGCTTTAATCTCAGCCAGTGTGGGTCAGAGAGGGCGTCTCTGCTTCGTCACGCTTCTGACTCATGTTAAATTTACCTCTGCCAGGCAGCAGACTGGATGGCGTGTTTGCTTGGAGGTCGAGCCGCTAATTGTTTGCTCTACCAAAATCAGCTGGTTTTGCAGCTGGAAAGGATTTATCTCACCTGATCTGAAGCTTCAGCGGGACTAAATTTAGATTCAGCTCAGCTCAGACAGATGCCTGCTGAAAATTCTCAAAAAGAAAGAAACTCTCGAGAAAGTTCAAAGAATTCCACCATCCTCGCTTCAATAATGGAGAGTCCAGTGTCCTGCTCCGTATTAGCATAAAGTAGCCGAGACATTTATGCAAATGAGGGACGTCCACAGAGGAAAAGCTCGAAAACTCGCTGCCCTCCGGCCAGCATGTCCATGTGGGCCCACCAAAGGTTAAACCTGGGCTGTCTTATGGGACTCATGTTGGCCCCATCTGTGTTTTCCCACATGGACTTGACCTGTTAACCTATTTTCAACTTTCTCAGAAATTTGTTATTTTCTTGTAAACTTGTGACTTTCCCCCCAAAACTTGTTATAGTTTTCTTGAAAATTTGAAAGTAATCTCTCCTGGTCTCTTGGCAATCTTCCCTGGTCTCTCATTGGTCTCCCCTGGTCTCTATGATCTCCCTTGGTCCTGAATTTCATACAGATGAAACAGGGTACTCATTTGAAAATGTCTGAACTAAACACTGATGTCAAGTTGGTATCAAAGCCTCCCACAGCCAGCATATCAGCACTGGTATCAGAGCTAAGAAGCTGGATTCCTTTTCCTATATAAAGCGCCTCTAACATCCAATCATGACCGAGCTCCAGCTGCAACACATCTGTCTATTTCACGCCGATGTCATGAATTCACTTCCTCCCACAGAGGTCGTTTGGTCTTTGAACACTAGATGGCACTGTGCACGCGCGCGTGATTCTCCTCCCGACCACGGCGGCGACTGGATCAAAGCTGAGCAAACATCCAGTATGATCACCTCTATTGACACGGTGTTTTGTATTTAGACTTCACCCTGTCGGGCAGCCTCTGTTGCCGTGAGAAACGTCTCCAAAATGGGCCACACAAATCCACCCCAGAGTAATTTACTCCCCCGTCGAGCGTCTGCAGCGCTGCTCACTGCAACGGCGTACGCCGGCTCTGGCGGAGTCAGCAAAGGTCACAGGAGATGACACCGCTCTCAGGGAGTGAATTAGCCGTGGGTGCCTCTCCGCCTGAGCCGGGTGCTGAGCCGTCAGGCTCCTGCTGGCGAGCCGCCAGGTGATAAAAGTCAAGTCTTGGAGACCGATGTCGTGTAAAAAGCCAAGTCCAACACGAGCAGCAGGTAATCCGGCAGTTGAGTAAAATGTCAGCCTGGCTCAGCACATCTGTTTGGCGCTGTCGTAACGCAGCTCTGACCACATTTTACTGATGACCTTTTTGTAGTGTCTTGTGAAGACTGGAACGTCCCTGAACGCCGGAACAGCAGCCTAACAATGTGGACATTATGCTCTTTGTCCACATATTGACACAACTCTCAGAGGTGTCAGTGAAATTTCTCTGGCACGCTTCGGTTAAAAAGCTCCAGTACCATTGTCCCCCTAACTGAAGGACCCTCCCTCAATATGTATTTAGCCTGAAATGCTAACGAGCCCCAGATCACCCAACACCGACTTTTTTTTTTGTCAAATGTGAGTTATGGCTTCATTAGACTAACAGCTAACTAGCTTGGTAGTGACCAGAGCTTGAGCTAATTCATATGAAATTAGCTCAATAGGAGAATGTAAAAGTCCAAACAAAGTGTTTTCAGAGACAGGGGTGTGTAAAATGGTGAATGGTGTTCACTTATTATAGTGCTTTTTCTCATCTCTAGATGACCAGAGCGCTTCACAGATCCTGCTATCCACCCATTCACACACTGATGGCGGTGGAGCTGCCATACAGCGGTGCCGGCCAAACCCACCAGGAGCAACTGGGGGTTCAGTGTCTTGCTCAAGGACAGTTTGGTATGCAGACTGCAGACAGAGCGGGAATTGAACCCCTGACCCGCCGATCAGTAGTCAGCCACACTACACCTGCGCCACAGCCGCCCCCCATGGAGGTTGTGCTTCAATGGTCGATAGCATATGAACAATTTTAACACAAATGATCCAGAATGAGTGAAGGGGCGACTGCTAATTACAGCTAACTACCTTTGATCCCCTCATAGTATAATAAAGTAGAGTAAAACAAGCTAACAAAACATTTAATAATGACTTACAGTATATGGTCCAGTATTGGTAGATGAATGAGGATGTCCAGTGAGGGTACACCAAATATACGGAAAACAGCAATAGGACCCAGCCACGATACAACAGCTAAGCTAGGATTAGATGGCCTGACCTTTCAGTCTCTCCCTGCTGAGGTGAGCTCTAATGTAATAAGACAGGCCAACTCCATCCACCTAGACTAGCTAATGCTAACTGGCGAGTTAGCTAATGTTGTAGTGAATCACACCTTAAATACAGTAACTGTCAATAATAAAAAGGGTTAGCACACGTTAGCGACACATGTAGCTAAATCTTGCGATATTTTCATCTCTTTTTATAGTTCTGAGTGCTGCTATCTCTTTGCTGCTGCAGTCCTGTAAATTTCCCAGCTAGGGGACTGATAAGGGGTTAGCTTAACTTCTAAATCCCCCACATTCATTATAATCTATTAAGTGCTACAAAGTCATGTTCATGGTTAAAACTGTAACTTAAAGGCGGATTAAAGAAAATGTGAACGCAAAATCACTCCACTCAGCCAGCATGTCCATGTGGGCCCAGCAGTAGGTTAAAACGGGCTGCCTTATGGGTGCCATATGAGTTTGTCCGTGGATTCCATGTTGGCCTCATCTGAGTTTGCCCACATGGACTTTATCTGTGGAACAGGTGAGTGGGTCACCTGCTTTAAACCCATTTGGGCCCCACATGGGTTTAATGTGGGTGAGCAGCTGTGTTGCCATAGGCAAAATTATGAGAAAAAAAGTTACAAATTTACAAGAAAAAAATTAGAAAAAGTTGCAAATTAGCAAAAAATAAACTGAAAATTTGCAAGAATAAATGTTAAAAACTTACTAGAAAAAAGTCACATATTTATGAGAAAAAAATGGCAAGTTTAATTAAAAAATAATTGAATTTTTTTTTTAGAAAGTTCCAGATTTATAAGAAAAATATCAGATTTATGGTGAAAAGTCAGAAATTTACAAGGAAAAAAAATAAACTTATGAGAAAAAGTTGCAGGATTACAATTAAAAAAAAGTGGCAAATTTATGAAAAAGGTCCAAAATTACAAGAAAAAGTTACCAAATTTGCAAGAAAAAGGTCGAAATTTAACAAGAAAAACTAACAAATTTATTGGAAAAAAATGTGCAAGTTTACAATAAAAAAACATTACAAATTTATGAGGAAGTTTCAAATTTTCAGGAAAAAATTAAATTGGGAGAAAAAGTCACAAATTTACAAGAAAATCACAAATTTATGAGAAAATAAGTTGAAAACAGCTAAAGAGGTAAAGTCCAAGTGGGCAAACACAGATGGGGCCAACAAGGAATCCATGGACAAACCCACATGGGACCCATAAAACAGCCCAGTTTAACCTCTGGTGGGGCCCACATGGACATGCTGGCTGAGTACTCTCCCGACACCGCACCATCTGAGCACGATGTCATTTTTGACAGGGCGAGCACTTCCCAGACGGTGAAACTCGTGATTCCTCAGGTCAAATTGTGGCTGCTGCAGACTTGTACAGGTGAGGTCTCCCCAGCTGCATAAAACGGTGGGAGAAGCGTGGCACCTATGTAGAGAAAGACAAACAACTGTGCCAAACGTGGTTCTCAGTTTCGTTTTATGAATATGAGCTTTGTGTGAATCAGTAGAGGCTGCCATTTTTCATCCAGTAGGTGTAAAAAACAAAAACCAAATGGGGGAACTTCTTCATTCAGGGGAGTTTATTCTCATGTTCAAACACTGGGTCCATTTAGGAAGGCAGCACAGATTATTAGAAATCCTCTAGAACAGGGGTGTCAAACTCATTCCATGGAGGGCCAAGACCCTGCAGGTTTTACTTCCACCCAGTCTCTTCAGCAGGTGTTTTCACTGATCAGCAATCAGTAGGACGAAATTCAGAGAAATCACCTGTTGAAGACACTGGGTGGAGGTAAAACCTGCAGGGTCTTGGCCCTCCATGGAATGAGTTTGACACCTGTGCTCTAGAAGGTGAGCAAATTGATTAGTATTGATTCTTCGTTTGTTTTTCCTCAACTTAATTCCACTCAAATCACTCAATACTAAATAGATCTTCCACTGAAAACACAGTAGACATCTTGGATTTGTTATACCTTTTAAAAAAATGTTAAATTTTTTAGAACTTAATCATCAGACATCATTTGTATGGCGGTTTGGTTGTCCCGGTTCAAAGAAATGCCAGAAGCTGTTTACAGTGCACTCTGTGACTCATTATCTATGGCAACAAGGACATAGTGCAGCAGGATAGTGACATGGTTTACTATTGTTAAAGTTTAAACAGCCAAAGCAACTCATTAAAGAAGAAAAACAGTTGAAAGCATCAAAGCCAGACACAAATTTTAATCCTGTAGGTGTGGAATTCAACGTTTCCCCCAGTTTTCACTAGCTGCATGCCCCTGATTGACAAGTAACACTATCAAACCTACAATTTAAAAAAAAGAATAGGCCAAGTTATGTGTTTAACCTATCGCCAGGGGCGGGTCTAGAAAATTTTTCATGGGGGGACACATTCTCAGAAAAGGGTGGCACATTGAAATGGCGTAAATCAAAAATGATCGACATCTCTAGAGTCGAAGTATCAACAAACTTTATTAATAACCATACGGTATGTTTATTAAGCAGTCTTTTTCCAGCTGGAATGTCCTGTTCTGGTATAAAGGGCATTTCAGAACTGCTGGGAAGGGAAAACCAAGCAAAGCTGTATGCACAGTCCCAACTTTGAGTATGCAAGCCATGGGTGCTGCGTGTACCATGTTCTGGTGGAGGTCCTCTTCCTGTTGCCTTGGATCATTCCAGCATACCTTCAGCTGTGGCTGCTTTGGCCCATCTGCTGGATGCCGGGTCATGTCTGAATGGAGAAAAAAGAATCACTGGTAAAGCTGCAAATGATACAACTGCTAATTTACAACAGTATCTATTCAGTCACAATCGTGATGATGCTTAATTCTTCATTGTGAACTTCAGTTGGGTAACATATTTTTACAACTGAATAATTATTATTAAAGTTTTTTAAGACTTTCCTTACCGGTTTCAATGAAATAAAGTATTTTGCATTTTATTTTCACGTAGTGGTAATTATTTTCACATAAACACATTGAAGATACAAAAAAACCCCCCAAAGAAATAAAGTGCAAATTCACAAAAATAAAAAGCTGTAAAAGAATGAGAAAAATGCCACAAAAAAAATCTAATTTTGTATAGAGAAAACTTCCGTATGCTAGAGTAAAATCTAGACGTGCTGCTATTGGCCCATACTGGGTTTACTACAGCCAGTATTTCAACTTTTGGCCAAACAAGATGCAGCGTTTTTATTTCTCTGTTTGGCTTCTGTGTTAGCACGTTACCACTAGCATTATTTTATTTTATTTTTTTTATTGTGTGTACTTTATTGATCCCCAGTGGGGAAATTCAGGGCATCCACCTGGATGGATGAAGCAGTCATGGTACGGCGCTATCCCTTCACCATTCACACCTAGGGCCACTTTAATTTCAATTTTCAATTTCAATTTATTTATATAGCACCAAATCACAACACAGGTCGTCTCAAGGCACTTTACAGAAAAGAGTGGGTTTAGACCACACTCTTAGTTTATAGAACCCAGCAGAGACCCCTAAGAGCAAGCACTGCGACGACACAGGCGAGGAAAAACTTCCCTTTAACGGGCAGAAACCTCGGGCGGAACCATAGCTCATAGAGGACGGCCATCCGCCTCGACCAGCTGGGTTGAGTAGCTACATTCAAAACAAACATACAAATACAACATTCAAAGCCAAACAGTCCAGTACCAAGCCTGGCGAGGCTGCACATGCAAGCAAAGGCCTGGCAGGGGCAGCATTTCTAACTAAAGGCCTTATCAAAGAGAAAAGATCTCAACTTGCTCTTGAACAAAGAGAGAGTGTCTGCCTCCTGAACTGAACTTGGAAGATGGTTCCACAGGAAGGGAGCTTGATAGCTGAGAGCTCTACCTCCCAATCTACTTCTAGATACCTTGGGGACCACTAGTAGTTTGGATTTTTGGGAGCGCAGAGCACTGGTTGGATGATAAGGAACTAAGAGTTCTTGCAGGTAAGAAGGAGCCATACCATTAAGAGCTTTATAGGTTAAGAGCAATATCTTGAATTCAATTATATTTTATTGGGAGCAAATGTAAAGAAGCTAAAACTACAGTAATGTGATCTCTTCTACCTGTTGTCAATGATGGTCCTCACCAGCCATCAATGAGATGCCGAAAGCCAGCCGATGAGTTTGCATACTTTATTAACACAAGACAACGATACAAAATAATGAGCCATGTGGGGCAAAAACACGAACATACACTTGGATTCAAAACCACAGACTAGGAGGAAGACACGCTATGAAACTAGGACACAGACTATGAGGGAAACACTTACTGAGGGATGAAAATCTCCAGACTCCTAAGACGGAGGTTAGACGAAGGGATGTTTGACGAGGTCACAGCCCGGAGTAAACCGAGCTGCTCCCTTAAATAGGGCTGACAGATTAATCAGCTGATGAGAACGTCATCAGCTGATTGGATTCCAGCTGTCCCTGCGGAGCTCGGCTCTGACAGCCTGAAGCCCCGCAGAGACGCTGTCACAATAAAAGCCCGGAGGCCATATGGTGCGCCTGAGAAGAGAACGGGGAACTACCGGACAACCCGAGCGTGGACAGAGTCAGCGCTCAGACCATGACACCTGTTCTCATAAGGATATGAGCAGCTGCATTCTGAATGAGTTGGAGAAACTTTATGGACTTATTTGGACAACCTGATAAAAGTGAGTTACAATAGTCAAGTCTTGAGGTGATAAAGGCGTGGACAAGTTTCTCTGCATCTTTATGAGACAGGATGGACCTAATTTTAGAAATATTACACAGATGGAAGAAGGCGGTCTTAATGGTTTGCTGTATATGAGAGCTGAAAGACACATCTTGGTCAAAGACAACTCCAAGATTCCTAACAGAAGACGTAGGAGCCAGTGCAATGCCATCTAGTGTCGTTATCTTGCTAAAAAGAGTACTTCTAGCATGTTTGGGGCCAAGAATGATGACTTCAGTTTTATCTGTATTCAGCAATAGAAAGTTGTAGTTCATTCAGGTTTTGATATCCTTAAGACACTCCTGGAGTAAACCCAACTGGCTGGGATCATCTGGATTGATCAGATAAGTATCTGGTAACTATATTTCTGCTTGATGCTGTGAAATCAGATAGCATGTATTTGAACATTATCAAATAATGGAATCAAGCGAAGGTTTTCTTAAGTAGAGGTTTAATTACTGCCACTTTAAATGACTGCGGTACATGTCCTATCAATAGGGACATATTAATTATGTTCAAAAGAGATGGACTGATCAGAGTTAGCGATTCCTTCACTAGTCTAGCGGGGATTGGATCTAAAAGACAGGTAGTTGGTTTAGAGGCTAACACTATTAGGGCTAGATCAGAATGATTAATACGAGAAAATTTAGAAAAGTGGAGTTCTGAGCCTGTGGGCAGAGCAGTGTTAGGTAGAGGCTTGGTATTTTTAGGGGGGGTATTTTTTGGAATATTATTCCTAATACTGACAATTTTATCATTAAAAAATTCAAAAAGTCATCAGCACTAAGAGTTGTAGGGATGTAGGGATCTATGGCATTTTGGCTCTTGGTTAGCTGAGCCACAGTGTTAAAGAGAAATCTGTGGTTGTTTTTATTTTCTTCTATCAAGGATGGATAGTACTGTCACCTAGCACTACGGAGAGATTTCTTGTAGGTGGTAAGGCTGGCATTCCAGACTGAACAAGATTCTTCTGTCTTATTTGCATGCCAAAGCCTTTCACAGGATCTAACTTTCTGTTTTAACTTACGGGTGTGGGAGTTGTACCATGGAGCTAGTCTCCTATTTTTAATACTTTTCTTTTTAAGAGTGGCTATGGAGTCAAGTGTTGACTGCAGTGAGGCTGCAGTACTACCAACTAAAAGGTCTAATTCTAATGGACTCAAGTAGTCAGTACTGTCTGCTATATTGAGACATGGTAATACAGTAAGTGCTGAAGGGATTAATTCTTTAAAGCGAGCCACGGCACTGTCAGATAAGTATCTGGTAACTATATTTCTGCTTGATGCTGTGAAATCGGATAGCACGTATTTGAATGTTATCAAATACTATAATGGTCAGTCAGTGTATGATTTTGAGGGATGACAAGCAGCTCATCAATTTCTGCACCATAGGTCAAGACCAGGTCAAGGGTGTGATTATGATGATGAGTTGGTTTACTATGCTGCCATCAGTGTGTGAATGGGTGGATAGCAGGATCTGTAAAGTGCTTTGGTCATCTAGAGATGAGAATAAAAACGCTATATATATATATACAGTATATATATATATATATATATATATATATACGTATATACTCTGGTAAGAGCAGAGGTGGAGGACTATATATCTATGTCCATAATGACTGGTGCTCACAGAGCCGGATTATTGACAGTTACTGTTTACTGGATATAGAGATTTTGTCAGTTACACACAGACCCTTCTATCTGCCTAGAGAGCTATCAAATGTGGTTATTACAGCTGTCTACATTCCACCTGATGCTAAAGTTAGCACTGCTCTCAGTCATTTGTATGACACTGTAAACAAACATCAGAGGGCTTACCCTGAGGGAGTACATATTATTGATGGAGACTTTAACCAGGCATGTTTAAGGACTGTTCTCCCCAATTTCACCCAACATGTGAAATGTTCCACTAGAGGAGGGAATACACTTGATCGAGTGTATTCAAACATCAAGCATGCCTATAAAGCAGTACCCCTGTCACATCTTGGTCTGTCTGACCATACTTCCCTGCTCTTGGTCCCAGCCTATGCCCCTCTTAGGAGGAAAATAAAGCCCACCACAAAAATTGTTAACATCTGGCCTGCAGATGCTCTCCCTAAATTGCAAAACTGTTTTGCTGAGACAAATTGGGACTTATTTGAACACCATGACCTAGAGTAATATATACAGACGGTGTTATTCTACATTTCATGCTGCACAGAAAATGTTACAATTAAGAAAAACATCCGGGTTTATCCTAATCAGAAAACCTGGATGACCGGACATATTTGCAACCTTCTCAGAGCTCGTGACATGGCTTTTAAATTAGGTGACAGGGCCTTATATGCAGTAGCAAGAGCTGACTTGAAAAGGGGCATTAAAGAGGCCAAACGGACCTACAAGAGGAGAATCAAGGAGCATCTCACTAACAACAACACAAGGTGGATGTGGCAGGGAGTGCAGCAGATCACCAACTTCAAGGGCAGCACATCCATCATCCCCGACACCAGGGCATCGCTGGCAGAGGAGCTAAACTGCTTTTTTGCACGCTTTGAAGAAAAGACCAGATCATTACCATACTCATCTCTTCCTGATAGTGACATCCAGGTGCTGTCTGTACAGGAGCATGAGGTAAGGAAAGTGTTCAGATCTGTGAATCCAAGGAAGGCGGCTGGTCCGGATGGCGTACTTGGAAAGGTACTCAAAGCCTGTGCCTTTGAGCTTGCCCCGGTGTTCACAAAAATCTTTAATCTGTCTCTGTCACAAGCCACTGTCCCACCCTGCCTCAAATCAGCTGTCATAATCCCTGTCCCCAAAAAGCATGCTGTGGACTGTTTAAATGATTACAGACCCATTGCTCTCACCTCTATTGTCACAAAATGCTTGGAGAGACTTGTACTGAGGCACATCAAAACCAGACTACCTGCGATCTTTGACCCCTTTCAGTTCGTCTACAGGGAAAACAGGTCAACGGAGGATGCCATCACCATCGCTCTCCACTCAGCTCTGGAACATCTGGAACACAAGAACTCATATGTCCGGATGCTCTTCGTCGATTATAGCTCTGCATTTAATACTATTATACCACATATTCTGATTAGGAAACTGGTTCACCTCGGTCTTCACACACAGCTCTGCTCCTAGATTATGGACTTTCTCTCAAACCGCCCCCAAACTGTTAGACTTGGCCCTCACCTTTCCTCTACCATTACTCTCAGCACCGGCTCCCCGCAGGGCTGTGTGCTGAGCCCACTTTTGTATTGTTTGTACACCTCTGATTGCACACCTATTCATCCGTCCAACCGCATCATTAAGTTTGCAGATGACACAACTGTGGTGGGACTCATCTCAGGGGAGGATGAGTCCGCCTACCATGATGAGGTTCAAAATCTGTCTCTGTGGTGCTCTGCAAACAATCTGATTTTAAATACAAAGAAAACTAAAGAACTCATATTGGACTTCAGGAAACGCAGATCTGACCCATTCCCCATTTTTATCAATGGTGACTGTGTATAAATAGTACACAGCTATAAATTTCTTGGTATACATATCACAGACACCCTTTCCTGGACCACAAATACCACAGCTATCATTAAGAAGGCCCGGCAACGTATCCACTTCCTCAGGATTTTAATAAGAAACAACCTTTGTAAGAGGCTGCTGATGACCTTTTACCGCTCTGCTGTTGAAAGCATCTTAACATACTGCATCACGTCTTGGTATGCAAGCTGCTCTGTTGCGGACAAAACAGCACTACAGAGAGCTGTAAGAACTGCGGAAAAAGTCATTGGCTGCCCTCTTCCATCACTCCAGGACATTGCTAACACCCGTTATCATACAAGAGCCAGGCCCATCAGTACAGACATTTCTCACCCCGGTCATCACCTTTTTACTCTTTTGCCCTCAGGGAGGCGATACAGGTCAATTAAATCGCACTCCACTAGATTCCTTAACAGTTTCTTTCCAAAAGCCATTTACTTTTTAAATCACCAATACACATCATAGTCACTAGCACATTACATCTGACAGGGAAAGAAATTTTTTATCTTTATTCTTAAATGTGTCTTTCTAATGCCTTCTGTTAACTAGACACAAAGATGACTGCACTTTTTTCACTTTTTAATGCTCTTTTTAATGCTGATGTGTTATGTTCTGTGTGTTTTGCTATGGTTGTTGTTGATGTGTATGGATTGAGTGTTGTTCGTAGTTTTTATGTGGGAGGGAGCATGTGCAGTTTCGTTGTGTTTTTTATGCAATGACAATAAAGGCTCTATCTATCTATATAAGTGAATGCCATTTACCATTTTACTAACACACTGTGAAAAACCAGTTGAATTTAAGAGGGAGAGAAATGCTACACTATGACTATCATTACCAACATCTATATGAATATTAAAGTCACCAGCTATGATAATCTTGTCTGAACTAAGAACTAAGGTTGTTAAGAACTCAGAGAATTCAGACATAAATTCAGCAAAAGAAGCACTGGGAGGGTGATATACTGTGGTAAATAAAATAGACTGCTCTGACCTCCAGGATGGATGTGCTAAGCTAAAAATTAAGCATTCAAAAGAGTTACAATTTGAGTTTAGCTTAAGCTGAGGGTTCATTGGTAATGTGGATTCATATATTACCCCGACACCACCACCTCGGCCAGTGTTTCTAGGAATATGAATATTACCATGGCTGGGGGGTGGTGGTGGCCTCATTGATACTAACAAAATCATTGGGGCGTAGCCATGTTTCTGTGAGACAGAGTATATTTATATTGTAATCTGTGATCATATCATTAATTAAGGTCGCTTTTTCTGACAGAGATCTTATATTCAGCAGTCTGCATTTAATTATTTTATTTAACTGTGGTAAATTAGTGGTTTTAATCTTTATTAAGTTATGTTGTATTTGTCTTGGGTTATAATGTTTTGGGTAACGGGAGACAGACACAATCTCTATGGGGTTATGAAATGAAGACTGATCTAAACAGTGAGAATTATTTGGATTAATAGGATTAATATGAGAAGTGGAAGAAAAGAAGGGCTGGTTGGCAGACCCAGGTACTCTGGGGTGAGTTAACACACCAGCTTTCAGTCACTGTACTAAAAAATGCTGAATGGAATAAAACAGATTGTCCCTTAGAACACGTGCACCGGGTCTATTTGGATGGATGCCATCTGGCCTCATAAATGATGGGCGGTTCCAGAACAGGTTGAAACTATCTATAAAACCAATGTTAAAAGTAGGACATGTTGAACACAACCAGGTATTAAGGCTAAGAGTTCTGCCAAAATAATAATTGCAACCTCTTCTAAAAGGAGCAAGTGGCCCAGAAATAAACACACATCTGCCACATTTCTTAAGAGTGGACAGAAGGCTCCTGAAGTCTCTCTTTAAGATCTCAGATGCTTAATCTGGGATGTTGTTGCATCCAACATGCACAATAACAGTTTTAGAGTCTCCAATTAACCTAACCCGCACGTTTTTCGCCTGTGGGAGAAAACCGATGCAGACACAGGGAGAACATGCAAACTCCACACAGATCACCGTTAGTTAGGAGGTGGGATTGAACCAAGGCCAAGTTACTGTGCTGCCACAGTGCTAACCACTGCTCCACCGCACAAGAGATCACAGCTAGTTTTGTACCTGCAACCTTTTGCTTTGAAATCTGGCACCATAACCACTGAGCTATACACACTCCATTAGCTGAATATCTCAGAACTTTTGATCAAACTTTAATAGTCATGGTGGATCTTAGCTAATATAGCCTTAATTAAAGTGCTGTAATGTTTTACTTTTGGTTAAAAAGGAAACTCAGAGACGCAAACTGCTTGCAGAGAATTAATACTGACAGGCTTAATCACCGATCACATTCCAGCTCAGCTAGGGTGGCACTTAGAGTGGCCAATGAGATTGTAGTGGTGGCCCCACCCCTGCCTATTGCCTTAGGGGATTTTCACCTGTACATCAGGGAAGGACTGATTCCTGATCCCCGATGAGACCCCACATTTATTATAACATACTGAAAGTGCTACAGAATCATGTTCATTGTTAAAACTGTAACTAAAAGGCAGGTTAAAGAAACTGTGAAGGTAAAATTAATCCACCCAGCCAGCATGTCCAGGTTGGCCCCACTGTAGGTTAAATCTGGACTGTCTTCTGGGTTCCATGTGGCTTTGTCCATAGGTTCCGTGTTGGCCCCATCTGTTTCTGCTCACATGGACTTTACCTGTAGTACAGGTGAGCAGGTAATCTGCTTATCTGTTTTAAACCTATTGGACACCAACTGGGTTTAATGTGGGTAAACACTGGCGCCACTGGCAAATTTATGAGAAAAAAGTCACAAATCTGTGACCAGCCATGCAAAAACTAGGAACTACTTTCGCGAAGGGTATTTTGAGTTATTTGCAGATTCTAAAAGTGTGAAATCTAAGCTTTCCAATGATGTCTACCACATGGAAATCTGAAAAGATTTGAAGAAGATGTGGCCATTTGAATGCTAGCGCCTCTCAAACTATTTCTCTGAGAAAACCAGGTTCAAAGTTTCAGAGGATTGTCACCTTCCAGGGGAGCCAGGTGGGGGGCGCTAACTAAAGCTGCTCATTTGCTGGACTTAGCATGAACACAACCCCATTACATTGCTTATCAAAAGGAGCTCTGCGTAAGTAGCCATGTGCTTCTACCTGAACGTGCTGCTGATTGGCCGAAATGAATAACAAAGGCGTGTAAATAGCCCTGGTCGTTTTGGCGCGCAAGGCGAGATTTGGGTACCCCCCCCCCCCCCAGACAAACACACATGCGCGCACACACACACACACACACACACACACACACACACACACACACACACACACACACACACTCACACACACTCACACATGTCACTTTTGAGGCCTCACAATAAAGTTAAGAACGTCGATCTACACAAAACACAGTGACAACATGAAGCAATTGCATTTTAAAATCGCTACATGACCTTAACGTGCATGTCCTCACATCACAGTTTACAATGGCATAATAACTCCAGCTGCAGCAGGAGTTATTATGCCATTGTTATTATGCATAATAGTGTGCTGCAGCTTTAACCATACCTACAGAGACCTACCCACTGATTACAAGATTTTGTCACTCTGCAACCAACATTCACTGAATCTGAGCAAACAGACAAAGCCACAGCACCTCTGAGTATTAGGAATTTTATTTTATTAATTAAAAAAAATTGAGGGCTTGCAGCTGTGCCCCCCACCCCAGCAGGGGGCATCTTAGGCAATGGCCTAGGTGGCCTATGCTTTGGGCTGGCCCTGGAATATCCAAACAAATAGGATATGTAAATCAGCTGTGGTATTCATGACCCCAAAACTAAGAAGCTGTCTCGCTGATATTTTCCTCTGAAACTACTCTATTTTAAATACAAAGTTTATGGGCTTAAAATCTCCCACACTGTTGTATAGAGACTCCAAAGCACTCTCATTTCAAAAGAAAAAAACCTTTATTCAAATGGCTTTGGTCATATAAACCCCTTTAAAAACAATTAAAAGCTCCTATGCGTTTTGGCAATCAGCCTTCATCAGGGGGTCAAACAGATAAGAATAAGGGAGGGTTCTTATACAGAAGGTCCACCAATCAGAAACCTCCTCCTGGCTGCTGTGGTGTCCTGGTTCAAAATGCACAATGTAGACACCAACCACATCCAGCACATGTCACCCCTACCACCTTCCAAACAACAAAATTCAAAACATAAACAACATGCTCACACAACATATATAACCACTAAATCCTGCAGACAAGGCAAAGTAAAAGAAAAACAGTATTCAAACCCAAACCAGGCAATCATATAAACACACTAAAATCCAGGTCCTCATTCAGGCTTGGATATTTAGTAGCTTGTAATTTGTAAATCCAATGTGTTTTCCGTTGATTTAATAGTGTTTGTCTGTTGCCTTTTCTTACGAACAGTGGAATATGATCAATCCCATATACCTGTAAGGTAGATGGGTCACTGTTATGATGCTCCAAGTAGTGTCTAGCCATGGCATAGGT
The DNA here is from genome assembly GCA_020510985.1 of Pholidichthys leucotaenia. Lineage (NCBI taxonomy): Eukaryota > Metazoa > Chordata > Actinopteri > Cichliformes > Pholidichthyidae > Pholidichthys > Pholidichthys leucotaenia. Next base: position 44,459,718 of record CM035848.1, on the reverse strand, counting down.
CATGTTGCTGTACGGATTGCATATTTGTGTTCCGCCAGTCTGTCCTGTAGGCGTCATTAGGTTCTTCTTATATAAAAAACTTTACACAAAGGACATTCCAGTCTATAACACATACAAACACAATTTTGCAATTCATGAAATGAATGTTTCAACATCCATTGTGACTGGAAAAGTTTCAGTCTACATTTTGTAGCTCTTTAATTTTGTTCAAAACATGAGTCATGTCTTGAACAAAGGCAGTAAGTGAAAGTAGACATGGCTTAATGAAATCATCAATATACTTAGACACTGGTTCTGTGAGGCTATCATTCCCAGAAATCACAGGTCTACCTGGAGGATTTTCAAGACATTTATGGATCTTTGGTAGCATATAAAATAATGCTATTCTTAGATTCTCATTCCACAAGAACTTAATTTCAGGTTCAGAGATCCAACTATTGTCTTTTGCATCACATAGCATTTTCCCCAATTCCTCTTTCAACGACTCAGTTGGATTATGAGTCAGAGGTTTGTAGAATTCTGTGTTATTTAACTGAAGGAAAGCCTCTGTCACATACATGCCCTCACCCCAAATAACTATAGCACCCCCCTTATCTGCCTTTTTAATCACAATGTCACCATCTTTTGATAGTGCTTCCAACGCACTTTTTTATTTGTAGGAAAGGATGCATCGTTCAGGTGCCTTTTTGTTCTTAAATAATTTATCAGTGTCAAAATTCACTTTTTTTTGCAAATGTGTTTAATGCGGCACTTTGAACTGATGGGCAAAAAGTAGATTTGGGTTTAAAAAGCAGTCTATGGAAAAAGGAGGCGATCTGACCTGTGTCTGTAGAGCATGCAGATGCTGTGGCATTACACTTGTACCACGTCTTGAGATGGAGGTTCCTGTAGAATTGAAACCGGTCATTCTTCGTGTCAAATTCCTTTGCAGAGTGGGTTGGAGCATCAGATAATCCTTTGGAAAGGACCCGGATGCTCTCCCCTGCCATGGCCTTGCCCGAGATGTTGATTACGGCTGGTGCCTGGTTCTGCTCCATGTCCTTATAGGCTCCTTGTTTCTTTCTACCTCTCCACATTCTCCTCTTCCTCTGCCTCTGCTCCTGTCTTGTCCGCATCCCAGAAAATAATTTTTCTCTCTGGGGGTGTGGGCGACAGAGGATGTTGAATTGTCTTCTTCTTCACTACTGCTGAATTTGAAGGAGACTGTTCTAAGTCTTGTTATTGCTGATGGACCTCCATCTGTGCTCCTTGATGCTTTCTTTTTCCAGTTATAGACTTTACCCTCATTGTAATCTGTGGCATCCCTCTGAAGCTTTAGTATCTTTTCTTCCTTGAGGCTTTAGGTGTATTTCATGAGGGTCTATCTTTAATTTTTCTTCCAATTCTTGTTTATTGGTATTGGCTGAGTGAAACTTTAGTCACAATGGATGTTGAAACATTGTATCCAAGTATTGATCACAAACAGGGCTCTGCAGCACTTGCATATTTCTTGAAGGTGCAACCTGAGTCTGAAATGCCACCCACTGATTACCTCCACCAGGAGGTAATGCTTTTGCCGGGGTTTGTCTGTCTGTTTGTTTGTCTGTCTGTCTGTCTGATGGTTAGCAAGATAACTCAAAAAGTTTAGGACGGATTTCGATGAAACTTTCAGGCGTTGTTGGAAATGGTACAAGGAAGAACTGATTAAATTTTGGGGATGATCCGGATCACCGTCCAGAAGAAAACCGCCATTACGGAAAATGCCATTTTTGTGAGTAACCACTGAACCACTAATCCTATTGTTGTCAATCCAATTGCTAGTCATATGTTTTCATGGTCAAGGAATCTGAAAATGTACACACAAACACTGTATGGGCGGAACTGTGGCCGCCATTACGGAAAATGCCATTTTCGTGAATAACTACAGAACCACTAATCCTATCGTCAATCCAATTGCTAGTCATATGTTTTCATGGTCAAAGAATCTGAAAACGTACACACAAACACTGTATGGGCGGAACTGTGGCCGCCATTATGGAAAATGTCATTTTCGTGAATAACTACTGAACCACTAATCCTATAATTGTCAATCCAATTGCTAGTCATATGTTTTCATGGTCAAGGAATCTGAAAATGTACACACAAACACTGTATGGGGGGAACTGCGGCGCTTGGCGGAGGTCTGCGCTCTCTGAGTGCTTTTCTAGTTTCTTATTGTCATTAACAGAATGGACTTTGACTAACAACATATTTGTCTTTCAGGATACGATTTTTAAACAAATAAAAGGGTGTGCTATGGGAGCATGTTATAGCCCTTCATATGCAGGTCTATTTTGGGGTAAATGGGAAGAAAACTTTGTCTTAAACCAAGAAAAGAATGTCTTTCTGAATTACATAGTTTGGTGTGGGCGCTATATTGATGATACTTGTTTGATCTGGTCTGGATCAGAAACAGAGTTGAAACAATTCCATAGTTTTCTGAATAACATCATCCTAAACATCAAATTGTCTTTGGAATATAGTAGAGAGTGCATTCATTTTCTTGACCTGACTTTTTCTAAAGACAGTCAAAGATTTCTCCATACCTCTGTATATAGAAAACCAACTGACAGGAAAACCATTTTACATGCCAGTAGTTTCCATCCTAATTGGCTAAAAGAGAACATTCCATATCAGTTCCAGAGAGTTAGGAGAATCTGTGACCAAGATGATGTTTTTGAAAGAAAATCTTAAGAAATTATGTTACGATTTAGAGAACGTGGTTATAAAAGTACTACCCTCCATAAAGCTTACACCAGAGCCAAACAGGTGGACAGATCATCACTACTCCAAAGAAATACACTCAAACAAATAAATGATAAGCCAGTGTTTGTTACAACATACGGTACAGAGGCTGAACAAACCAAGAAAATTACAAGAAAAAATTGGGGTATTATTGAAAGCGATGATCTACTTAACCAGATCTTTCCTGAACCCCTTCTGGTTAGCTTTAGAAGATGTCCAACTCTACAAGATAAACTGGTCCATGGTTATCTGAAACCAGATGGACATGAAACATGGCTGAGCTCCAGGCCAAAAGGATCTTACAAATGCCAACACTGGAATCATTGTATGTACAAATGTAATACAAACCAAATCTTTTTATGATGTTATATCCCCAAAACAACTGACTATTAATCATTTCATGAATTGCAAAACTGTGTTTGTATGTGTTATAGACTGAAATGTCCTATGTGTAAAGTTTTCTATATAGGAAGAACCAAACGACGCCTACAGGACAGACTGGCAGAACACAAATATGCAATCCGTACAGCAACATGACCTATGCCATGGCTAGACACTACTTGGAGCATCATAACAGTGACCCATCTACACACGTCGACAAAATTGTTGGTTCCCCTCTGTTAATGAAAGAAAAACCCACAATGGTCACAGAAATAACTTGAATCTGACAAAAGTGGTAATAAATAAAAATTATATGAAAATTAACCAAGGAAAATCAGACAATGCTTTTGAATTGTGGTTCAAAAGAATTATTTTAAAAAACAAACTCATGAAACAGGCCTGGACAAAAATGATGGTACCCCTAGAAAAGATTGAAAATAATGTGACCATAGGGACATGTTCAACCAAGATGTGTCCTCTAATTAAAATCAACAGGTGTCTACAAACTTGTAATCAGTCAGTCGGCCTATTTAAAGGGTGACAAGTAGTCACTGTGCTGTTTGGTGACATGGTGTGTACCACACTAAACATGGACCAGAGGAAACAAAGGAGGTTCAGGTTCAGGTTCCTTTATTTGTACCTGTAGGTAGATTTGTTTTGCAGTCTGGTAACGTCCATATTTACAAACCACAGTTACATTTAACATAAACACAAACACAGGCACACATGAAGCTGACTATAAACATGATAAAAATACTCAAGGCTCCATCAGTCAGGATATAAAGACAAAGAGATGAGAGAAAAACCAGAGATACGAGAGAAGGGTCATATTAAAAAGTTAAAGACTAGTCAAAGAGGTTAAAACTCAAAAGTCCACAACCCAATAAAAGAGTTAGAACCCAAATAAAAATCCTATGAAAATAAGTAAATATAAAATGGAGTTAATAAATAGGTAACTAAATTATGTGCAATATATTGTTACAACTTGTTCAGTTCTTTGACAGCAGCAGGAACAAAGCTGTTTTTGTAGCGCTGGGTTTTACTTTTTGGGACAGCAAACCTCCGTCTTGAGGGAAGAAGCTGAAAGTGGGAGTGCAAAGGGTGGGAGTCATCATTTAAAATGGAGGCAGCAATCCTCTGTACCTGTCTGGTGTACAAGGATGTCAGGCTCAGCTGTGATTCACCAAGCAAACGACTGGACCATCTAACTACCTGATCCAAGGATTTCCTCTGTTTCAGTTTTATCTGACCAAACCATGACACTAAAGAAAAGGATAAAACAGATTCAATAAAAGCCAGATAAAACATTGTCATTATGGTTCGGTCAGTTTGGAAGCGTGCAAATTTCTTTAAACAATGCAAATGTTGTCTCAGGAGATTAGAAAGAAAATTATAGACAAGCATGTTAAAGGTAAAGGCTATAAGGCCATCTCCAAGCATCTTGATGTTCCTGTGACTACAGTTACACATATTATTCAGAAATTTAAGATCCACGGAACTTTAGCCAACCTCCCTGGACGTGGCTGTAGGAAGAAACTTGATGAAAAATGGAAGAGACGGATAATACGAATGGTGACAAAAGAGCCCAGAACAACCTCTGAACACATTCATGGTGAACTCCAAGGTCAAGGTACATCAGTGTCAGAATCCACCATCCGTCGTTGTTTGAGCCAAAGTGGACTTCATGGGAGATGACCAAGGAGGACACCACTGTTGAAAACAAATCATAAAAAAGCCAGACTGGAATTTGCCAAACTGCATGTTGACAAGCCACAAAGCTTTTAGAAGAATGTTCTATGGACAGACGAGACAAAACTGGAACGTTTTGGCAAGGCACATCAGCGCTGTGTTCACAGACGCAAAAATGAAGCAAACCAAGAAAAGAACACTGTCCCTACTGTGAAACATGGAGGAGGTTCTGTTATGTTGTGGGGCTGCTTTGCTGCATCTGACACAGGGTGTCTTGAATCTGTGCAGGGTACAATGAAATCTCAAGACTATCAAGGTATTCTAGAGAGAAATGTGCTGCCCAGTGTCAGACAGCTTGGTCTCAGTCGCAGGTCATGGGTCTTGCAACAGGAAGACAGTTACACATATTATTCAGAAATTTAAGATCCACGGAACTGTAGCCAACCTCCCTGGACGTGGCTGTAGGAAGAAACTTGATGAAAAATGGAAGAGACGGATAATACGAATGGTAACAAAAGAGTCCAGAACAACCTCTGAACACATTCATGGTGAACTCCAAGGTCAAGGTACATCAGTGTCAGAATCCACCATCCGTCGTTGTTTGAGCCAAAGTGGACTTCATGGGAGACGACCAAGGAGGACACCACTGTTGAAAACAAATCATAAAAAAGCCAGACTGGAATTTGCCAAACTGCATGTTGACAAGCCACAAAGCTTTTGGAAGAATGTCCTATGGACAGACGAGACAAAACTGGAACGTTTTGGCAAGGCACATCAGCGCTGTGTTCACAGACGCAAAAATGAAGCAAACCAAGAAAAGAACACTGTCCCTACTGTGAAACATGGAGGAGGTTCTGTTATGTTGTGGGGCTGCTTTGCTGCATCTGGCACAGGGTGTCTTGAATCTGTGCAGGGTACAATGAAATCTCAAGACTATCAAGGTATTCTAGAGAGAAATGTGCTGCCCAGTGTCAGACAGCTTGGTCTCAGTCGCAGGTCATGGGTCTTGCAACAGGATAATGAGCCAAAACACACAGCTAAAGACACCCAAGAATGGCTAAGAGTGAAACATTGGACTATTCTAAAGTGGCCTTCTATGAGCCCTGATCTAAATCCTATTGAACATCTGTGGAAGGAGCTGAAACATGGCGTCTGGAGGAGGCACCCTTCAAACCTGAGACAACTGGAGCAGTTTGCTCATGAGGAGTGGGCCAAAATACCTGCTGAGAGGTGCACAAGTCTCATTGACAGTTACAGAAATCGTTTGACTGCAGTGATTGCCTCAAAAGGTTGTGCAACAAAATATTAAGTTAAGGGTACCATCATTTTTGTCCAGGCGTGTTTCATGAGTTTGTTTTTTAAAATAATTCTGTTGAACCACAACTCAAAAGCATTGTCTGATTTTCATTGGTTAATTTTCATAGAATTTTTATTTATTACCACTTTTGTCAGATTCAAGCTATTTCTGTGACCATTGTGGTTTTTTCTTTCATTAACAGAGGGGTACCAACAATTTTGTCCACGGCTGTACCTTACAGGTTTGTGGGATTGATCATATTCCACTGTCCGTAAGAAAAAGCAACAGACAAACACTATTAAATCAGTGGGCAACATATTGGATTTACAAATTACAGGAAATATCCAGGCCTGAATGAGGACCTGGATTTTAGTGTGTTTATATGATTGCCTGGTTTGGGTTTGAAAACTGTTTTTCTTTTACTTTGCCTTGTCTGCAGGATTTAGTGGTTATATTTGTTGTGTGACCATGTTGTTTATGTTTTGAACTTTGTTGGTTGGAAGGTGGTAGGGATGACATCTGCTGGATGTGGTTGGCGTCTACACTGTGCATTTTTGCACCAGGACACCACAACAGCCAGGTGGAGGTTTCTGATTGGTGGACCTTCTGTATAAGAACCCTCCCTTCTTCATGATATCTGACCCCCTGATGAAGGCTGATTGCTAAAATGCTGAGGAGCTTTTAATTATTTTTAACAGGTTTATATGACCAAAGTCATTTTAATAAAGGCTTTTTCACTTTCAAACTCACAAAGTGTTCTATTGGACTGCATCACTGACATTAAGTTGTGGTAAAGCCAAAATTTTCTCCACTTAAATGAAGAAAAAACAGAATGTATTGCGTTTGGAGATACTGTAACGGCTGGCTTTGGTACCCTCTCTTTAAGGGTCAGTTCAGCTGTCAGAAATTTGGGGGTGATTTTTGACAGCCATTTAAAATTTGATAAACAGATTAACAATGTAGTCAAGATGAGCTTTTATCAATTACGTCTGTTATCCAAAGCCAAACCTTTCCTGAGCCGTCATGATCTTGAGATAGCCATCCATGCTTTAATCATGCCTCGACTTGATTACTGCAATGCACTTTATGTTGGCATCTCTCAGTCTTCTCTCGGCCGCCTTCAACTTGTGCAAAATGCAGCGGCCCGTCTTTTGACCAGCACAACTAGGCGAGAGCACATTACTCTGATCCTTTTTTCACTTCACTGGCTTCCAGTCCATTTTAGAATTAATTTTAAACTTTTGCATTTTGTTTTTAAAGCTCTTAATGGCCTTGCTCCGGTTTATATGTCTGAGATTTTGACTGTCTGTGACCAAGGCAGGGCTTTGAGGTCATCCAATCAGCTTTTGCTGGATGTGCCTAGGTCAAGGTATAAACATTGGGGTGACCGAGCCTTTTCTGTTGTCGCCCCCAGGCTCTGGAATAACCTCCCCCCTGACCTACGTGCTATCTCTGACCTGGCCCTTTTTAAATCAACTTAAAACATATTTGTTTATGATGACTTTTAATGCCCAGTAGTGGTGATATTTGTCTTTGCATTTGTTTCTATTTTATTCTCATTTTTAGGTATTTACTCTTATTTCTTTGTTTATGTTATTTGTTTTTAATGCTGTGTGTGTTTTTAATGCTAATGTTCTGTAAAGCACTTTGGTCACCTACGGGTTGTTTTAAAGGGCTATATAAATAAAGTACATTACATTACATTTTGAAATGAGAGTGCCTTGGAGTCTCTTTCTGGCTGTTTGCATGACATTTCCTACCCAAAGAAAATCTCAGAGAATCTAAAGTTTGTTCTTGAGTCCAGGAAGCGCTCCTCCGCATACCTTTAGTCTCCCACATTGTTATTTTAAGCATGGAGTAGTTTCTTCACGATCTCAACTAGCATGTTTTGCAAAAAAAACCAAACCAAAACAAAACAAAACAAACAAAAATCACAAATTCCCCCCCCCCCCCCAAAAAAAAGTATTTCTGCGTCTTTTAAGGAATCAAGTCAGGCTAACTTGTTGCTGGTTTTTCCATGGCTGGTCACATTTATGAGAAAAAATGTGAAAACTTATGAGAAAAAAGTTGCAAACTTAAAAGAAAAAATAGTAAAATTACTTGAAGAGTTACAAACTGATATGAAAAATTTAGCAAATTTATAAGAAAAAAGTTACAAATTTATGAGAAAAATTTGAAAATTTAGGAGAAAAAAGTTGCAAATTTATGAGAAAGAAATGTGAACAGTGAAGAATAAAGTTGCAAATTTTCAACAAAATAAAATTACTTGAAAAAGTTACAAACTTAAATGAAAAATTTAGCAAATTTACAAGAAAAAAAGTCACAAATTTATAAGAAAATGTGAAAATTTAGGAGAAAAAAGTTGAACATTTACAAGAAAAAAATAATAAAATACACTTGAAAAGAGTTACAAACATAAAAGAAAAATTTAGCAAATTTACAAGAAAAAAAGTCAAATTTATGAGGAAAAAATTTGAAAAAGTTGAAAATTAACAAAAACAGCAAATGTATGAGTAAATAAACTGAAAATTTACAAGAAAAAAAATACAAGTTTACAAAAAAGTTTCAAATTTATGAGAAAAATTGCAAGTTTATAGTAGAAAAAAGTTGTTGTTTTTTTTTTTAGAAAGTTCCAAATTTACAAGAAAAATGTCAAGCTTACAAGTAAAACGTGAAAGCAAAATGACTCCTTGAGGGCTGACAAACATAGCAATGACAGTGACAGGTTCCACCCAAACCTCTCACTCTCACAAGTACCAGTGTGTGTCTTATGCAAACAAACGAGTGAGAGTGGTGGTATCAAAATGAAGCAAAGTTATCCATTTGGCAGTGACAAAAGAAAGAAGAAATACATTATATACAGTATATACTGTATATATATATTCTTCCAAACTCTGCAAGTGCAGTTCATTTTGCAATGTGATAATAATATTCCAGAAGCACTGAAATGAAAGCAAGTATTTTCTTTTGTGAAACAGATAAATATTTCTCCCTCCAATAACAAGGATTTGAAAGAACTGCTAATCAGATCATTTTTGTTGAAACACGTCAGTATGCAAAGGGCCCGCCGGCATTTTAAGCCTTCAGTGCACATTACCATTATATTGGTTAGAAGCACATTCCAATACTTCAAGTAATATTTGCACTTTAGTTTGGCTGATTTTTCAAATGTGTTTCAGTGGGAAAAAAATGACTGTATATTTAATATTTGTCTTCATGTGTTTTCAATATTTTTGCCTTGAGGCTGTTTATGAATCCTGACACCCGAGCTGGCACTGGTGAAGCGTTTGGTTTCACAGGACTCATATAGAGGGTTAAAAAAGGGTAAAAAAAAAAAAAAAAAGTAGCACTTGATAATGCAGTGTGCAAATTAGTGTACAGGGTAGGTGTGAGAGAAAAAAGCTGATAAAAGGGGAGGGGAGAAAAGTGAAAACATGATTAAAAACAGGGTAAAAACAGTAAGGGGTAAAGCACCGGTCTGAGAAAAAAGTGGCAAATTTATGAGGAAAAAAATGTGGAAAATTCATTAGAAAAAAATTACAAATTTACTGAAAAAAGTCACAGATTTATGGGAAAAAATCACAAATTTATGAGAAAAAAGTGAAAATTTAAGAGAAAAAAATTGCAAATTTACAAGAAAAAAAATAAAATTACTTGAAAAAGGTTACAAACTTACAAGAAAAATTTAGCAAATTTACAAGAGAAAAGTCACAAATTTATGAAGAAAAAATTGGAAAAAGTTGCAAATTAACAAAAAAGTCAGAAATATATGAGTAAATAAATTGAAAATTTACGAGAAAAGAGTCCTAAATTTATGAAGAAAAGCTTTAAGTTTAAAATGAAACAAAAAAGTTTAACATTTGAGAAACTTCCAAATTTACAAGAAAAATTTTGCAAATTCATGAAAGAAAATAGCAACTTTACAAGGAAAAAAACCTAACACATTTATGAGGAGAAAGTTCCAAGATTACAGTAAAAAATTGTGGTAAATTAATGAGGAAGTCCCAAAATTACAAGAAAAATGTATCAAATTAGGGGGGAAATTCACAAATCTACAAGAAAATCACCAATTTAAAACCAATAAAGTGCATGTGGGCAAACAGAGACGGGGCCAATATGGGAGCCATAAGGCAGGACATGCTGGCTGGCTAAATGTGCAATTTAAACATCCACATTTCAACTCCCACTATGGTGGCCTGATGGATGGATGAGTATAATACAGCACATCAGTGAATAAAATAGCTGTCATAAAAAGTGCCAAACACTGAAGGTCATCATGTGATTTTTCCTTAGAAGTAATATAAAAGGGGGGGGGGGAGAGTGAAATGGCTTTTTTATGCATAACTTGGTCTCGATTACACTTTATAAACAAGCTCTGTCAAGTAACCGCCGCCTGTGGTTCTATGCTCTCATGAATAAAGATTGGAAAGCAGAGTCGCTGCTTTGAGCATTCAGCATGGGTTTAAAGAAAAAAAAAACCCAGAAAGTACATTTCAAAGGATTGTAAACAGGTGGTGCTAGTTCAGCGATGCCACGGTGAGCTTGTGTTGAGGAATAACAAAAGCTTCCTGTTCAGTGCGTCTGCGATACTGCCCCTGACTTCATCTGTGCAGAATACGAGTTCATCCACACATCATTGCTTCCATCTGCCCGAGCAGCCGTTCCATACGTACGGCTTTACAAAGATACAAAAAAAAAAAACTGGAGCTGATGTATTTGTGAACAATAATGCATATCTGAACTGTTTATCGTCACTTGAGTCGGCCATTTTTATTTACAAATTCAATCGAACACAGGCGATTATCCACATTTGTGTCTGGAGCTCTGTTTAAGGATAAGGACCTGTACTTATATAGCGCTTTTTCTAGTCTCAAAGACCACCACTAGTACTAACCCTCTATTCTAAGGGCCTATAGGAGACAGATATCTAGGGACAATTTAGAACAACCAATTAACCAAACATGCATGTCTTTGGATTGTGTGAGGAAACCGGAGCCCCCAGAGTAAACCCACGCAGCACAGGGAGAACATGCAAACTCCACACAGAAAGGTTCCTATCCCTGCCAGCCTGGGGATTTGAACCTGGAACCTTCTAGCTGTTAGGCAACAGTGCTAACCACTGCACCACTGTGCTGCCCGGTATAGTATAGTAGTATAGCATTGTAGTATAGGCTTTTCAGTCAAATCTGATGTGCGATTGTGTACTTTGTTGGCAGGATTGAAACACGCAGTCAAAGAAAGGTATTCAGGAATATATCACACTATAGCTGTGCAACCTCCCAGGTCACACAGCTACAGTGCGGCTAGCTCTGCTAGCTAGCAGCTCGAATGTGGTTTTTGGAGCTTTAGCATAACTTACAAACATATAAATCAGAATCAGAATCAGCTTTATTGGCCAAGTATGCACAACACATACAAGGAATTTGACTTTGGCTAAAAACTTGCTCTCGTTGTTCAGGTGGAGGATTTAAATAAGATTTAAATAAGGATTCAATGACGACAGAGTATGTACAGTAAATTACAGTCTGTCCATGTTTCTATAAAAGGATGCAAATATATACAGGAATATATGCAGCTTATTTACTCAGACTATCCACACTTTGCAGAAATATATGAAAAAATATACAGTCACACAGTATTTCAATGTGAACTCAGATTCAGTGATATAATGTGAATGAAGTAAAAAGCAGTGTGAGAGTTATGTGCAATGTAAGAATGGATGAAAAGTCATGAGTACAGCAACAGGTAGGACTAGATGAATGTTAGGAGTTCATCAGAGTGATGGCTTGAGGAAAGAAACTGTTCCTGTGACGGGTGGTTTTGACCTTCAGTGATCTGTAACGACGACCAGAAGATAGAAGTTCAAACAGTTTGTGGCCGGGGTGGGACGGGTCAGCACAGATGTTTCCCGCCCGTTTCCTGGTTATGGACCAATATAAGTTCTCAATGGAGGGTAGGTCGGTACCAATGATCCTCTCCGCAGACTTAATGATCCGCTGCAGTCTGGTCTTGTCCTGTTTAGTGGCAGATCCAAACCAGACAGTGATGGAAAAGCAGAGGACAGATTGGATGATGGCGGTGTAGAAGACAACCAGCAGCTCCTGAGACAAATCAAACTTCTTGAGCTGACGCAGAAAAAACAACCTCTGCTGGACCTTTTTTCGGACAGTGTCTATATGGGAGGACCACTTCAGGTTCCGGGAGATTGTGGTACCCAGAAACTTGAATGAGTCCACAGTGGACACTGTGCTGTTGAGGATGGTGAGTGGGGGGAATGAAGGAGGGTGTCGCCTGAAATCCACAGTCATCTCCACCATTTTGGCTGGGTTAAGTTCAAGATGGTTCTGGCCGCACCAGAGGATCAGCTGCTCCACCTCCCGCCTGTATGCAGACTCATCACCATCCCGGATCAAACCGATGACTGTGGTGTCGTCCGCAAACTTCAGGAGCTTCACCGAAGGGTCCTCTGAGGTGCAGTCGTTGGAGTAGAGGGAGAAGAGCAGTGGGGAAAGGACACATCCTTGGGGGGCACCAGTACTAATTTTTCGGGAGCTGGATGTAAATCTCCCTAGCTTCACCTGTTGCCACCTGTCAGTCAGAAAGCTGGAGATCCACTGGCAGGTGGAGGGGGGCACCTTGAGCTGGAGGAGTTTCTGATGAAGAATGCCTGGGATGATGGTGTTGAACGCCGAGCTGAAGTCGACAAACAGGATCCTGGCGTACGTCCCTGGGGAGTTGAGGTGTTGCAGGATGTAGTGTAGTCCCATATTCACTGCATCATCCACTGACCTGTTTGACCAGTAGGCAAACTGCAGTGGGTCCATCAGGGGGCCTGTGACGACCTTCAAGTGGTTCAGCACCAATCTCTCCAAGGATTTCATGACCACAGAGGTCAAGGCAACAGGTCTGTAGTCGTTTAATCCTGTAACAGAGGGTTTCTTGGGAACTGGAATGATGATGGAGCGTTTGAAGCAGGAAGGCACTTCACACAGCTCCAGTGATCTATTAAAGATCCGGGTGAAGATGGGGGCCAACTCGTTGGAGCAGACTCTCAGGCAGGACGGAGACACACCATCAGGTCCTGCAGCCTTCTTGATCTTTTGTCTCTGAAAGACCCAGCGCACCTCCTCTTCACAGATCGTTAGTGCTGGTGGGAGGTTAGAGTGGAGGAGGGATGGAGTTCCTGGGGCTGCAGATAATCCTTTTGTGTGGGTGGGAGGTGAGAACTGTAGGTTCTTTTCAAACCTACAGTAAAAGCTGTTTAGGTCATTAGCCAGCTGGCGGTTTTCCATAGGGTGGGGGGATGGTCTCCTGTAGTTGGTGATATTCTGCAGGCCTCTCCAAACAGAAGCAGAGTTGTTGGCTGAGAAGTTTTGTTGTAACTTCTCACTGTAGCTCCTCTTAGCAAGCCTGGTCTCCTTCATCAGCATGTTTCTGGCCCGCTTGTACAGAGTCCAGTCACCAGTCCTGTAGGCCTCCTCCTTGGTCTGACGTAGCTGCTTCAGTTTAGGAGTGAACCAGGGTTTATTGTTGTTGTATGTGCAGAAGGTCTTGGTCTGCACACACATGTCCTCACAAAAACAGGTGTATGATGTCACAGTGTCAGTGAGTTCATTTAGGTTAATGGCTGCATCTTCAAAAACACTCCAGTCTGTGCAGTCAAAGCAGGCTTGTAACTCCAGCTTTGATTCCTCAGTCCATTTCTTCACAGTCCTTACAACAGACTTGGAAGTTTTTAGTTTCTGTCTGTATGTTGGAATAAGATGGAGCAGACAGTGGTCAGAAAAACCCAGAGCTGCACGGGGGACGGCATGATAGGTGTTTCTTAAAACTGTGTAACAGTGGTCAAGTGTATTTGTGTCCCTGGTGGGACATTTAATATGCTGTCTGTATTTAGGAAGCTCATTTGTGAGATTAGCTCTATTGAAATCACCCAGAATGATAAGCAGAGAGTCTGGATGTTTTCCTCCACCTCTGCTATCTGGTCAGTGAGGTGCCGCAGTGCCTCCGTTGTACAAGCAGCAGGCAGGATATAAATTCCGACCAGAATAAACGAGGAGAACTCTCGTGGTGAATAAAAGGGTTTACAGTTTATGAACAGTGACTCTAGGTTAGGGCTACAAAACTTCTTCAACACTGTGACATCAGTACACCAACCTTCGTTTATGTAGAAGCAGATTCCACCACCTTTAGTCTTTCCAGAGAATTCTCGGCTGCGATCAACGCGAAACAGTTGGAATCCGTCCAGGCGAACCGCGCTGTCCGGGATGATAAAAGATACCAATTTAAAATTAAAAATGTTGGAAATTACAATTTGATTACACAGAGTAAAAATTTAACTAGCATCCAGATGAGCTGCAAATTGACAAGAAAAAAGTCGAAAAATTACTGGAAAAAAACTCAAAATTTCTGAGGAAAAAAAAAAAACAATGAAAATTTACAGGAAAAAGTATTTTTTTTTCAGAAAAACGTGTCAAATTTATGAGGAAAAATTGAAAATTTACAGGAAAAAAATAGCAGATTTTTGAGAAAAAAATTAAAATTTATGAGAAAAAAGCTGCAAATTTATGAGGACAATTCTGAAAATTTACAGGAAAAATTATAAATTCTTGAGAAAGAAGTTGAAAATTTACAACATAAAGATGCAAATTTTTGAGAAAAAAAAAGATTAAAAAAATTTACAGGAAAAAAGTCACATTTCTGAGAAAAAAGGTGCAAATTTTATGAGAAAAAAGACAAAAATTTACAGGGAAAAAAAATCACAAATTTCTGAGAAAATGTTGCAAATTTACAAGGAAGAATCTGAAAATTTACACGAAAAATAGCAAATTTTTGAGAAAAAAGTTCTAAATTCCTAAGAAAAAAGTTGCAACCCTTTGAAAAAAAAAAGTTTAAAATTTATAAGAAAAAGTTGTAAATTTGACTACAGTTCTGAAATTTTACATGAAAAAAATTACAAATTTTTGAGAAAAAAGCTACAAATTTCTGATACCAATTCTGAAAATTTACAGAAAGAATGTGTTTTTTGAGAAAGACGTTGCACATTTGTGAGAAAAAAAGATGAAAATTTACAGGAAAAGTCACAAATTTAGGAGAAAAAAGTTGCAAGTTTATGAGGAAAAATCTGAAAATTTACAGGAAAAATTTGCAAGTTTATGAGAAAAAAGTCAAAAATTTGCAAGAAAAACTTTGCAAATTTATGAGAAAAAGTCAAGTTTTGAGAAAAAATGTTGCAAATCTACAAGAAAAAGCTAGAAAGTTTGTAAGATAAGATACAGTTTTTTGTTATTGTTACCGGCATGACACAGGCACCGAGACTAGTAGTATAGTTAGCTTAGCAACATGAATCTGCATGACCAGGGTTTTTTGGCCCTTTTGTGTAATTTGTAGTTACCGTACTAGACCAGCTATTTGAATAACTCACAGTCAATTATACAGTATATCTTTTGTTATATTTTGGGTAGCTTTGTCTGCTAGCATTGGCTGGTCTGTGCAGCCATAGCCAGGTTTTCTGACTGACTTTGAGGTCAACTCCTAGGTGCAAGCTGGAAGAAGAGTCCACTATGCTTAACTTGACTCTGGGTCAGTGCCTGCTTTTGTCAGTTTTCTATATATTCTGTTCATCCACCAGATACCGGTCTTTCCAGTTGGGTTAACGTTTGACCATATATAAGGTGTTATTTTACCTTATTTTATGATAGTTTATTATTCTCTGGTCTGGATTACTCAATTAGTGGTAGGCCGCCATAAGCAGAGTTAGCCATTCTCTCATTCAGGGTTGTTTCTGTGCTTATCACACGCCTGGGACCGGTCATATGCTATCAGCCATTCAAACCACACGCTCCTGTCTCCAATAATACTTTGTTTTTATGTTTAACCCCTTAGCATGCCAGTCAAATTTCATAAAAATGCCCAAATTTAGCACACGTAAAGAAAATCACATTCTTTTTTCACTAAGTGGTAGTAAAAATTTGAAACCTCCTGCAGGCTGAACACCAGAATTTTCAGGTCAAAGTCTCAAATTTTCATGAAAAACTTCATAAAATTTAAAAAAAAAATTCCCAAATTTACACGAAGACCTTCACAAAATTAACTGAAAAAGTCCCAAATTTATATGAAACCCTTCAGAAAATTAACTAAAAAATTCTAAATTTATATGAACATTTTCACAAAACTGAAAAAATGTCTCAAATTTACATGTAAAACTTCACATTAATTTAAAGCAGTCCCTCCACAATTTTGAGGGATGGTTTTATGATTGTTGCAGCCCAAAAAGCCTGAATTCGTGGGAGCTTTTTTAAAAAAAGTTGCAATAAAAGTTGCAAGGTTTTTAGTTTATTTTTTGTACTAAAATTTGTGGGAAGAATTACAAATTTTAAAGCAGATATTTTTTTCCAGTTTACTGCAGTGATATTCTGTATAACAATACAAGAAAAGCACAGGATTGTCAAACATTTCCTATTACAATGATTTGTAAATTAAGCAGAAACGTCTGCTATACAGGAAAAACTCTTTTGTGCAACAGCAAATACAGACTTTAACACAATTGACATGAGTTCAGACCCAGGGAACACGCACACAGGCTCGAGTCAATTGCAACAAAGGTTTATTAAATAGTGAGTTTGTGTAGATGTGTGAGTGCGGGAGTTGATGTGCTGCTGGAGGACAGGATGCACCGAGGGCAGAGCAGCGCGCCGTATGGCCAGACAACCCTAGGGTAGAGCAGAGGAGAGATTAGTCGCCGAGCCAAGCCCGGTGAATTAATACTTGGACTGTGGCTTACTTGCAGATGTTTCCGGTGGTGAGCCGCAGGTCTCCTGCCTGGAGGACAGCGCTCCAATGCGCGCTCGGCGCAGCGGGTGAGAAAGAGAAACTGACGAGGAGAGGTTCCGCAGCCAAGGAATCCACCTGTGCACAGGGGAGAAGGACTGGAGAAAAGGTGAATGATAGGATGATGGCTTACGTGGGAATCGATGGTTGAGGGTCTTAGGAGCGTCGAAGAGAAGGCAAGTGTGGGAAGCACAATCTCAGATGAGCAGATGACTCCAGGCTGAAGCGCAGGGCAGAGCGGGCTAAATAGCCCGGGCTTGATGAGACGCAGGTGTGTTCACAGCTGGAGCTGGAGATGGGCGAGAGTGAGCTGGGACAGTACTCCCCCCCCGAGAAGCGCCTCCCGGCGCTGGCTTACCTGGGTGCGCCAGATGGAACTCCGAGATGAGGCGTTTGTCCAGCACAAACGATGGATGCACCCAGGACCTCCATTCGGGGCCATACCCCTCCCAATCCACCAGGTATTGCAGCCCGCGACCTCGGCGGCGGGAGTCCAAGATGGAAGAGACCCTCCACGCCGGGTCGCCATCGATGATCACAGGAGGGTGAGGAGCCCTAGGAGGAGGACAGAGAGGGTGAGACACCACAGGCTTAACACAGGAAACATGGAACGTCGGGCAGACGCGGAGGGAGGGGGGGAGAGCCAGACGCACATCCACCGGGTTGATGATTTTTGTGATTGGGTAGGGGCCAATGAAGCGTCGAGCCAGCTTCTTCTTCTCGGCCTTCAGGTTGATATCCTGCGTAGACAGCCATACTTGCTGACCCACCTGATAGTGCGGAGCGGCCCTCCTGTGGCGATTAGCCGCCCTGGTGTTGTGCTCAGCCATGCGTAAAAGCGCACCGCGCACCGTTGTCCATATGCGACGACAACGCCTGAGATGGGCCTGGATGGAAGGCACCGCCACCTCCCCCTCCTCTTCAGGGAACAACGGGGGGTCATACCCAAGTGATGCTCAGAAGGGGGATATCCCGATCGCCGATGACAAAGTGGCGTTGTTCGCATTTTCAACCCAGGGCAGATGTGCGTTCCAGGAGGAAGGATTTGGAGGAGGTGACACAGTGCAGAGCGGCCTCCAATTCCTGGCTCGTCCGCTTGCACTGCCCGTTGGACTGGGGGTGGTGGCCGGAGGACAAACTCACCATGGCCCCCATGGCTTTGCAGAAACATGACCAGACTCTGGACACAAACTGGGGACCCCGGTCAGAGACGATGTCCGCTGGGATCCCATGCGGCCTCACGACGTGTTGGACCAATAGGTCCGCCGTCTCCCGAGCAGTAGGAAGACCATGGAGCGGCACAAAATGGCCGGTCTTGGAAAATCTGTCCACGATCGTCAGGATGGTGGTGAAGGAGTTGGAAGACGGGAGACCGGTAACGAAGTCCAAGGCTACATGGGACCAGGGTCTGCTGGGGGTCGGCAGTGGGTGGAGAAGACCAGCTGGGGGAGAGGAAGACGTCTTCCTAGTTGCGCACTGGGGGCAAGTGTGGACATAATTGGCGACATTGCCCCGGAGGCCTGGCCACCAAAAGGACCTCTGAAGGAGCTCAATCAAGCGGGAGATCCCAGGGTGACAGGCGAGCTTGGTGGTGTGAGCCCAGTGGATGACGTCACTCCGAACCGAGGAAGGAACGAACAGCTTACCCACTGGTTCGCCACCCGGGTCGGGTTCAGTTGCCTGTGCCCTCCAGACCTTGTCCCTGATGAACCAGGAGACGGCGCCCACAACACACGAGGCTGGAAGGATGGTATGATCCCGGTCCTCGGGGGCTTCAGGGGCAAATTGCCTGGACAGGGCATCCGCCTTTTCGTTCTTCGAGCCTGGGCGGTAGGTGATAGTGAACCTGAAGCGGCCAAAGAAGAGAGACCAGCACGCCTGGCGGGTGTTCAGACGCTTGCACGCTCTCAGGTACTCCAGGTTCTTGTGGTCGGTCCAGACCACGAAGGGCTGAGCCGCCCCCTCGAGCCAGTGATGCCACTCCTGGAGAGCGAGCTTGACCGCCAGGAGCTCTCTGTCGCCCATGTCGTAGTTCCTCTCCGCAGCTGATAGGCACCGGGAGAAGAAGGGGCAGGGGCGGATCGCCCCGTCCACCGGTGAGTGCTGAGATAACACCGCCCCCACCCCCGTATCAGAGGTGTCCACTTCCACAAGGCACTGCAGGGCAGGGTCCACCTGGGCCAGGACCCGGGAGGAGGAGAACTTCGTCTTCAGCGCTGCGAAAATGGCCTCGGCATCCTCAGTCCACAGAAAAGGTACCTTGGGGGAGGTGAGGCGGGTCAGGGGAGAAGTGATGGCGCCGAAGTTCGGGACGAATCGCCGGTAAAAATTGGCGAAGCTGAGGAACTGCTAGACCTGCTTCCTGGATGAGGGGGTGGGCCACTCGACAACCGCCTTGACCTTAGCAGGGTCAGGGATGATCTGATTATGGGAGATGATAAACCCCAGGAAGGAGGTCTTGTCAGTGTAGAATTCACACTTCTCCACTTTAACATAAAGTCTGTTCTCCAAAAGGCGCTGGAGGACCCGCCTCACGTAAACCTGGTGCTCCTCCCATGACCGGGAGAAGATCAAGATATCGTCTAGGTAAACAAAGACGAACACCCCCAGGAAATTGCGAAGAACATCATTAATTAGGCGCTGGAAGACGGCTGGTGCGTTCGTGAGCCCAAACGGCATGACAAGATACTCGAAATGTCCGCTGGGCGTGCGGAACCCCGTCTTCCATTCGTCGCCCTCCCGGATCCGGACGAGGTGATATGCGCTGCGGAGATCCAGCTTCGTAAACCAGGTGGCCCCCTGCAGAGAATCGAAAGCTGAATCCATCAACGGCAGCGTATACCTGTCCTTAACTGTAATGTCGTTCAGCGCCCAGTAGTCGATGCATGGCCGGAGCGACCCATCCTTCTTGGCCACGAAGAAGAAGCCAGCACCGACAGGAGACGAAGAAGGCCAAATGATGCCGGAGTTCAGCGATTCCTTGATATAGGAGTCCATGGCTTCGCGCTCCGGCGCTGACAGGTTGTACAAGCAACTGGAAGGCAAGGGCGCCCCCGGGCGGAGGTTGATGGCACAGTCGTAGGGGCGGTGGGGGGGAAGAGACAGCGCTTTAGACTTGCTGAAAACTAGGTCATGAAACTCCGGAGGAACTAAGGAGAGGTCCGGAGGAGGCACGTTGGAGGAAGGAGGAGGGAGTGACGGGGCACAAGCGGCGGACTGGAGGCAGGCGCCCAGACAGAAGGTGCTCCAAGAGAGGACGCTCCCCGACTGCCAATCAAAGGTTGGGCCATGCAGGCGCAGCCAGGGGTAGCCCAGAATGACAGAGGCCGCCGAGATGGGCAGCACATAGAAGCTGAGGTCCTCTCGATGATTTCCGGAAATAATGACCGGGACTGGGGCTGTCCGGTGAGTAACCCGCTCCAGGGGGGTGGCAGTGAGAGAGACCAGATTCAAGGGAGCCGGCAGAGGAAGGCAGGGGATGCCCAAACGGGTTGCCAGGCCCTTGGAGATGAAACCAAACTCCGGTTGGAGATGAAACCAAACTCCGCCCCCGAGTCCACCAGCGCGTGAGTGAGATGTTCAGTGTGGTTGTGACAGAATCGAATTGGCAGCATGCACTTGGATAGGGGGTTAGGCTGGGATGCGTCCGTGAGGCCCCCTATGGTGACTCGCGGACTCCCCCTTTTGGCCGAACCGGGCAAGATTCCAAGGCGTGCTGGTCATCTCCGCAATACATGCAGAGCCCCAGCTCCCTCCGGCGCTGCTTCTCTGCTTGTGGGAGCTTCGCCCGGCCAATCAGCATCACCTCCGGGTCGTCGGCGGACTCAGGCGCGGGCAACGCCAGGGGGCGAGATTGAGAGAAGGGGGGAGGAGTACCGCTTGAGTGGCTGGAGGACTTCCGCTCGGCGGCCTGTTCTCTCAACCTATTGTCCAGGCTGATGGTGAGGGAGATCAGCTAGGAGAGCCGCTCCGGCAGATCCTTGCAGGCCAATTCATCCCGAAGGCTGGCATTCAGGCTACGGACGAAAATGCTGCAGAGGGCAGCATTTCCCCATCCAACTTCCGCCGCCACAACCCGGAAGTCGACAGCGTAGTCGGCGGATGACCGGCTACCCTGGCGAAGAGTTAGCAACCGGGTTGTTAGCACATTATCACGGTCCGAATGGTCAAACACCTCGTTAAAGTCTCGGACAAACTGGGCATAAGTTAGGTTGGCATAGCTGGGTCACGCCATGACGGCGTAGGCCCAAGCTAACGCTCGCCCTTCTAGGAGGTTGGCGATGTAACCAATTCGGCTGTGATCCATCGGGAAGTCCCCGGGGACACGTTGGAACACCGACTCACATTGGAGAATGAACCCACGTGCCTCACCGAGCTTGCCGCCGAAGCGCGTGGGCGTGGGGATTGGAGTGAGCCAGGCCGGTGCCCCCGGGTTAGCCTGGTCAGCCGGAGGAGCGGCGGGAGCTAGGCCGCCCTGAGGACCCGGAGGGAATGCATGCGGGGGATCCAAACGATCCATCCAGCGGGTGAGAACGGTGAGCTGATTCAATATCACTTGTTGCTGATGTATTACCTGATCGACTCAAGCCTCTAAGTTGTTTAGCCGGTGTGTGAGCCCGCTGTCCACTGGGTCGTGCTGCTGGAGTCGTACTGACATGAGTTCAGACCCAGGGAACACGCACACAGGCTCGAGTCAATTGCTACAAAGGTTTATTAAATAAGATAAGATAAGATAAGATAAGCCTTTATTAGTCCCACAACGGGGAAATTCCAGGGTTGCAACAGCACAGGGATAGCAACACTCAGAGCAACAATCAGAAGGCAAGAAAAAAAACAAGCAAGCAAGAGCAGCTAATATACATATGTACATATTACTATAAAATATATATATATACACACACACAGACACACAGTGCAGAGCATTGTAGCTGGATGGAATAAATATATGAATATGTAAACACACAGTGCGGAGCAATGTAGCTAGATGGAATAATATGTAGATATATAAACACAGTGCGGAGCATTGTAGCTAGATGGAATAAATATATAGATATATAAATATAAACACCCCCTCATGGATCGTCACCTTATCGTGGTGGGGGGGTTTGCGTGCCCCAGTGATCCCAGGAGCTATGTTGTCCGGGGCAATTTGCCTCTGATAGGGTCTCCCAAGACAAACTGGTCCTGGGTGAAGGGCCAGACTAAGAACGATCCAACAGACTCTCATGATAAATTGTATATCAAGGATTCAGTGTACCCCGCCCGGTATGGGGTTACCGGGGCCCCACCCTGGAGCCAGGCCTGGGGGAGGGGCTCGAAGGCTAGCGTCTGGTGGCCAGGTTTCCACCCATGGGACCCGGCCGGGCTCAGCCCGAAGGAGTTACATGGGTCCGCCCTCCAGTAGGTTCACCACCTGCAGGAGGGATCATGGAAGTCCGGTGCTATGTGGATTAGGTGGCAGTCAAAGGCGGAGACCTTGGCGGACTGATCCCAAGCTTTCTAAACTGGCTTTTGGTACGTGGAATGTCACCTCTCTGGTGGGGAAGGAGCCTGAGCTGGTGTACGAGATTGAGCGATACCGGCTAGATATAGTCGGCCTCACCTCAACACACAGCTCCGGTTCCGGAACCAGTCTCCTGGAGAGGGGCTGGAGCTTGGCCTTTTCTGGAGTTGCCCCAGGCGAGAGGCGACGAGCAGGGGTAGGTATTCTTGTATCGCCCCACCTTGCTGCCTCTATATTGGAGTTTTCCCCGGTGGACAAAAGGGTTGCTTCCCTGCGCCTTCGGGTTGGGAAACGGGTCCTGACCATCATTTGTGCCTATGCACCAAATGATGTTTCAGAGTACCCACCCTTTTTGGAGTCTGTGACTGGGGTGCTGGAGGGTGCTCCTCCTGGAGACTCCATTGTCCTACTGGGGGACTTCAATGCGCACGTGGGCAACGACAGTGAAACCTGGAGGGGGGTGATTGGGAGGAACGGCCTGCCCGATCTGAACCCGAGTGGTGTTCAGTTATTGGACTTCTGTGCTAACCACAGTCTGTCCATAACGAACACCATGTTCAAGCATAAGGGTGTCCATATGTGCACCTGGCACCAGGACACCCTAGGCCGCAGGTCGATGATCGATTTTGTTATCGTATCATCAGACGTGCGACCGTATGTCTTGGACACCCGAGTAAAGAGAGGTGCAGAGCTGTCAACTGATCACCACCTGGTGGTGAGTTGGATCCGATGGCAGGGGAGGAAGCCATTCAGACCTGGTAGACCCAAACGTATAGTGAGGGTGTGCTGGGAGCGTCTGGCTGAGGCCCCTGTCCGGGAGGTCTTCAACTCCCACCTCCGGAAGAACTTCAACCACATTCCGAGGGAGTCTGGAGACATGGAGTCTGAATGGGCCATGTTCTCCACCTCTGTTGTTGAAGCGGCGGCCCAGAGCTGCGGCCGCAAGGTGGTCGGTGCATCTCGTGGTGGCAACCCCCGAACCAAGTGGTGGACACCAGTGGTAAGGGGGGCCATTAAGCTGAAGAAGGAGTCCTATCAAGCTTGGTTGGCTTGTGGGACTCCCGAAGCAGCTGAGGTGTACCGGCAGGCCAAGCGGAGTGCAGCTCGGGTGGTTGCTGAAGCAAAAACCCGGGTATGGGAGGAGTTCGGTGAGGCCATGGAACAAGACTTTCGGTCGGCTTCAAAGAGATTCTGGCAAACTGTTCGGCGGCTCGGGAGGGGAAAGCAGCTCCCCGTCCACACTGTGTATGGTGCGGATGGGACACTGTTGACTTCAACTGGGGATATCGTCGGGCGGTGGAAGGAATACTTCGAGGATCTCCTCAATCCCACTGATACGCCTTCCACAGAGGAAGCAGGGTTTGGGGACAAGGGGGATGACTCGCCTATCACAGGGGCTGAGGTCGCCAAGGTGGTTAAAAATCTCCTTGGTGGCCGGGCCCCGGGGGTGGACGAGATTCGCCCCGAGTACCTCAAGGCCCTGGATGTTGTTGGGTTGTCATGGTTGACACGCCTCTGCAACATTGCGTGGAGGTCGGGGGCAGTGCCTTTGGCATGGCAAACCGGGGTGGTGGTTCCTCTCTTCAAAAAAGGGGACCGGAGGGTGTGCTCCAACTTTAGAGGGATCACACTCCTCAGCCTCCCTGGGAAGGTCTATGCCAAGGTACTGGAGAGGAGAGTCCGGCCGTTGGTCGAACCTCGGATTCAGGAGGAGCAATGTGGTTTTCGTCCTGGCCGTGGCACATCGGACCAGCTCTTTACCCTCTCGAGAATTCTTGAGGGTTCGTGGGAGTTTGCCCAACCAGTTTACATGTGTTTTGTGGACTTGGAGAAGGCATTTGACCGCGTCCCTCGTGGATTTTTGTGGGGGGTGCTTCGGGAGTATGGGGTATCGGGCTTGTTGTTACGAGCTATTCGGTCTCTGTACGACCGTTGTGAGAGTTTAGTTCGTATTGCCAACACTCGGTCGGAGTCATTCCCAGTGAGAGTTGGACTCCGCCAGGGCTGCCCTTTGTCACCGGTCCTGTTCATAATTTTTATGGACAGGATTTCTAGGCGCAGCCAGGGAATGGAAGGTGTCATGCTTGGTGACCACAGGATCTCATCTCTGTTGTTTGCAGATGATGTTGTCCTGTTGGCTTCATCCAGCAATGACCTACAGCTCTTGCTGGGACGGTTTGCCGCTGAGTGTGAAGCGGCTGGGATGAGAATCAGCACCTCCAAGTCCGAGTCCATGGTCCTCAGCCGGAAAAAGGTGGATTGTCCTCTCCGGGTTGGGGACAGGCTCCTGCCCCAAGTGGAGGAGTTTAAGTATCTTGGGGTCTTGTTCACGAGTGAGGGGAAAATGGAGCGAGAGATCGACAGACGGATTGGAGCAGCATCTGCAGTGATGCGGACGTTGTACCGGTCTGTTGTTGTGAAGAGGGAGCTTAGTTCTAAGGCAAAGCTGTCGATTTACCAGTCAATCTACGTTCCTACTCTCACCTATGGTCACGAGCTTTGGGTAATGACCGAAAGAACGAGATCGCGGATACAAGCGGCTGAAATGAGCTTTCTCCGTAAGATTGCTGGACTCACCCTCAGAGATAGGGTGAGGAGCTCAGTCATCCGGGAGAGGCTCAGAGTTGAACCGCTGCTCCTCCACATTGAAAGGAGTCAGTTGAGGTGGTATGGGCATCTGATTAGGATGCCTCCTGGACGTCTCCCACTTGAGGTGTTTCAGGCACGTCCCACTGGGAGGAGACCCCGGGGCAGACCCAGGACTCGGTGGAGAGACTATGTCTCCCAGCTAGTCTGGGAACGCCTTGGTATCCCCTCTGAAGAGCTGGAGCAGGTGGCTGGGGAGAGGGAAGTCTGGGCTTCTCTGCTTGAACTGCTGCCTCCGCGACCCGGACCTCCGGAAAAGCGGTAGAAGATGGATGGATGGATGGATAAATATAAACACACCCAGTGCGGAGCATTGTAGCTAGATGGAATAAATATGTAAATATATAAACACACACAGTGCAGAGCATTGTTGCTAGATGGGATGAAACAGCACAACCGTCTACTTAGTTATCCTACATGGTATGATTATGTGCCCATACATATTCTCACTCTCCATAGCGACCGGTATTTTCCCAGTTGTATGCCGGAGGGGACCATTGTGTAAGAATAAATAAATAAATAAATAGTGAGTGTGTGTGGATGTGTGAGTGCGGGAGTTGATGTGCTGCTGGAGGACAGGATGCACCGAGGGCAGAGCAGCGCGCCGGATGGCCAGACAATCCTAGGGTAGAGCAGAGGAGAGATTAGTCGCCGAGCCAAGCCCGGTGAATTAATACTCGGACTGTGGCTTACTTGCAGATGTTTCCGGTGGTGAGCTGCAGGTCTCCTGCCTGGAGGACAGCGCTCCAATGCGCGCTCGGCACAGCGGGTGAGAGAGAGAAGCTGACGAGGAGAGGTTCCGCTGCCAAGGAATCCACCTGTGCACAGGGGAGAAGGACTGGAGAAAAGGTGAGTGATAGGATGATGGCTTACGTGGGAAGCGATGGTTGAGGGTCTTAGGAGCGTCGAGGAGAAGGCGAGTGTGGGAAGCACAATCTCAGATGAGCAGACGACTCCAGGCTGAAGTGCAGGGCAGAGCGGGCTAAATAGCCCGGGCTTGATGAGACGCAGGTGTGTTCACAGCTGGAGCTGGAGATGGGCGAGAGTGAGCTGTGACAACAATATCCGTTACAACAGCTAAATTGCTTTGAATGCATGTTAAAGAGTAGAGATTTCGAAATTATTGGCGGCACCTTTATTTGAAAACTCCCTACGGTCCCCAACCACTCGGTACCGAGCGGAGGGGAAGAAATAGTTTTATTCTGTTGGTCTGTATTGTCTATTAGAGTCTGTGTTTTTCTGAAAAAAAAAATACAGACAATATTCTCTCTCTTTCCGTGCCTAACTCCTACGTGTCTGTCTGCTGCGCGTCTTGACACA
The DNA here is from genome assembly GCA_020510985.1 of Pholidichthys leucotaenia. Taxonomy (NCBI): domain Eukaryota; kingdom Metazoa; phylum Chordata; class Actinopteri; order Cichliformes; family Pholidichthyidae; genus Pholidichthys; species Pholidichthys leucotaenia. The sequence continues at coordinate 44,433,289 of CM035848.1, read as the reverse complement.
CACACATCTCTTCAGACACACATCTTTCATTTACGGCAGAGCGTGGTGAGGCAGGGGGGTGGGGTAGGTGCATGTCCAGACCAGAGATTCACAGCTTTAAAGGTCACTGACCGGATGAAGCAATGATTTTACCTCTAAAGATGTATAAAATGTTCAAACACTGGCTGTAGTGTTAGACTTGCTCGTTTTGTTTATGTTTTTTTTTGGTGTCTGTCCTCACACACGCTCCCATGATGGGATGCTTTTGGGGCACATAGACATTTTTCAACACAAACCCAGCACTTCGTACATGCAGTCAGGACGGAGATGTGGCAAGACGTCCACTGGCAAGCTGGGGGAAATGGAGGAAGGGACGGTGTAGGAAACTTCGCGGGTGAGTGGTTTTTTTTGAATCACACACTCTGTTTTTGCTGATGTGTTCCGTTAATACTCACTGTAAACACAGAAGTGAAGGCGGTACAGCAATGCATTTGATTAGTTAGACAGAACATTTGAGCACCAGTTAGAGACAAATTTGATTGGTGAAATTGGTGGAAGTTGATAAGGATTGGCCAAAATTGAGGGAAAGTTGCGGTGAATCGACAAAGTTGCAAGGTCGCACAATAGATGCGCTGATTGGCTGATTTCATGTGAATTGACGCAATTGCAACATTGTGAAATCCTGGAGGGACTCTTAAAGGAAGAAGATGGACAAGCTGCAGCAGAATGACGTCACCAGTGTCTGGAGAGACCTCAAAACCATCTCTGGTCACAAAAATACCTCCTCCCAGGCTGTAGGGGGGTAGGGAGTGGGTGAACGACCTGAACCTGTTCTTTAACAGGTTTGACCAACCACCCTCTTCTCCACCTGCCCACCAACCACTGCTGCCTCCACCTTCATCTAGTCCCGCTGTCCACTGCCCTCCCTCCACCCCCATATTATATCCACCAGCTCTCAGTGCACATCTCCTGATGTTTTTCCCCTGACAGACCCCCCCCCCCCCCAAACATACAGCCCCCGTGCCTCAGTCTGCCCCTCGCTAAGACCCAGGTGAGATCTGAGCTGAAGAAGATCAAGGCGAGGAAGGCTGCAGGTCTGGACAGCATCAGCTCGAGGCTTCTCAAGTCCTGCGCAGACCAGCTGTGCGGGATCGTGGAACACACCTTCAATCTGAGCCTGAAGCTAGGGAGGGTACCACAGCTGTGGAAAACATCCTGCGTGGACAATTCAACCCGTGCCGAAGACTCCGCACCCCAAGGACCTGAACAGCTACAGACCAGTGGCCCTCACATCACACCCAATGAAGACCCGAGTGGCTGCTCTGTGCCCACCTCTGCCCCGTGGTGGGACCAGGGGGTGGAGGACAGAGGACTGGTCCAGGACTTTGTAGACTGGAACTGCCTCCAGATCAATTTTAGGAAAATCAAGGAACTGGTGGTGGAATGCTGCAGGTGTGGACAACCCCCACAGCACTGGTAAACATCCAGGAAACGGACATTGAGATGGTAACATCTTACAAGTACCTGGGTGCTCACCTGAACAATAAACTGGACTGGTCCCACAACACCACTGCACTCTAAAAGAAGGGGCAGCACAGGCTGTTCCTCCTGAGGAGACTCAGGTCTTTTGGAGTGCAAGGGGCACTCCTGAAGACCTTCTATGATTCTGTGGTGGCATCAGCCATCACATTTGGAGTGGGGCAGCAGCATCATGGCAGCCAACAACAAAAGACTAAAAAACTAGCTCTGTTCTGGGGCGATGCCTTGAGGAGGATGGTGGCTAAGCTGTCATCCTTGCTGGAGTCCGAGTCCCACCCTATGTGGGACACGCTGAACGGACTGAGGAGCTCATTTAGCGGTAGGCTGTGCCATCCTAAGTGCTCGAGGGAGAGGTTCCGCAGGTCCTTCCCACCTACGGCTGTCAGACTTTATAATCTGACCGGTGCTGCTCATAGAGGCCGTATTAAACGTCACAACTTTGCACAATAAAAATTGTCCTCTCCAATACACAACTAAGACAGTTACAATTAATATCAAGGGTGGCAACAACACTGTTCATTCAAATGTGAAATATACTGCCTGGGTCCATATTTAGTATAGATTGCTGGATAATTTAACTAACTGTAAGGCTGCATGTTCACCAAATGTGTTTTTTTCCACTCTGGGCGGCGATTTTACATTCATTCTCTATGTAGTCCAGTGTTTACAGCACTGAGCGCCCTCGGCACTGAAACGCTCTCGGCAGTGGCCGTTTTTTGTCGTGGCACTCAGGGCGCTCAGAGCTGAAAAAAGTTCAACTTTTCAGACTGCAGCTGAGCTCATCAATGTCAGACCTCAAGCAGCCAATCAGAACTGCTGCATGGGCTGGACATAGGACGCTGGTACTAATCTGTACTTAGACTCCTGCTTTCCGTGACATCATATTTTACATCCAGAGCTGCTAGAATACGTTTCCTGTCCATTGTTATTTAGAGACTGCTATTAAAAAATCAGTAGAAAGTCTGACCATAGGAAAAGCGGAAGTGCTGAGCTGAGAGTGACAAGCTGTTGCTGGGATACAGGGCACAGACTTTTTTTTTTTTTTTTCCCAGAGCGGAGCACACAAACGCTAAAAAAAAAAAAAAAAAGCTCAGGGCGGTTGGGTGAAAAAAAATGCATTTTGGTGGACATGCAGCTGAATGCTGTTGATACCATCTAGCTGTAATGCTCCAAATTCTTGGTACCCCTCTGTTAATGAAAGAAAAACCCACAGTGGTCACAGAAATAACTTGAATCTGACAAAAGTGGTAATAAATAAAAATTCTATGAAAATGAACCAATGAAAATCAGACAATACTTTTGAATTGTGGTTCAACAGAATTACTTTAAAAAGCAAACTCATGAAACAGGCCTGGACAAAAATGATGGCACCCCTAGAAAAGATTGAAAATAATGTGACCATAGGGACATGTTCAACCAAGATGTGTCCTCTAATTAACATCACAGGTGTCTACAAAACTTCTAATCAGTCAGTCGGTCTATTTAAAGGGTGATAAGTAGTCACTGTGCTGTTTGATGACATGATGTGTACCACACTAAACATGGACCAGAGGAAGCAAAGGAGAGAGTTGTCTCAGGAGATTAGAAAGAAAATTATAGACAAGCATGTTAAAGGTAAAGGCTATAAGACCATCTCCAAGCAGCTTGATGTTCCTGTGACTACAGTTGCACATATTATTAAGAAATTTAAGATCCACGGGACTGTAGCCAACCTCCCTGGACGTGGCCGCAGGAGGAGATGGATAATACGAATGGTAACAAAAGAGCCCAGAACAACCTCTAAACACATTCATGGTGAACTCCAAAGTCAAGGTACATCAGTGTCAGATCGCACCATCCGTCGTTGTTTGAGCCAAAGTGGACTTCATGGGAGATGACCAAGGAGGACACTACTGGTGAAAACAAATCATAAAAAAGCCAGACTGGAATTTGCCAAACTGCATGTTGACAAGCCACAAAGCTTCCGGGAGAATGTCCTATGGACAGACGAGACAAAACTGGAACTTTTTGGCAAGGCACATCAGCTCTATGTTCACAGACGCAAAAATGAAGCATACCAAGAAAAGAACACTGTCCCTACTGTGAAACATGGAGGAGGTTCTGTTATATTGTGGGGCTGCTTTGCTGCATCTGGCACGGGGTGTCTTGAATCTGTGCAGGGTACAATGAAATCTCAAGACTATCAAGGTATTCTAGAGAGAAATGTGCTGCCCAGTGTCAGACAGCTTGGTCTCAGTTGCAGGTCATGGGTCTTGCAACAGGATAATGAGCCAAAACACACAGCTAAAAACACCCAAGAATGGCTAAGAGCGAAACATTGGACTATTCTAAAGTGGCCTTCTATGAGCCCTGATCTAAATCCTATTGAACATGGCGTCTGGAGAAGGCACCCTTCAAACCTGTGACAACTGGAGCAGTTTGCTCATGAGGAGTGGGCCAAAATACCTGCTGAGAGGTGCAAAGGTTCAAAGTCTCATTGACAGTTACAGAAATCGTTTGATTGCAGTGATTGCCTCAAAAGGTTGTGCAACAAAATATTAAGGGTACCATCATTTTTGTCCAGGCCTGTTTCACGAGTTTGTTTTTTTAAAATAATTCTGTTTTTTTTAATTTTTTTTTTTTTGATTTTGTGTACTTTATTGATCCCCAGAGGGGAAATTGAGGGCATCCACCTGGATGGATGAAGCAGCCATGGTACGGCGCTATCCCTTAACCATTCACACACACATTCACACCTAGGGGCACTTTAAGATAAGATAAGATAAGATAAGATAAGCCTTTATTAGTCCCACAACGGGGAAATTCCAGGATTGCAACAGCACAGGGATAGCAACACTCAGAGCAACAATCAGAAGGCAAGAAAAAACAAGCAAGCAAGAGCAGCTAATATACATATGTACATATTACTATAAAATATATATATACACACACACACACAGAGACACACAGTGCAGAGCATTGTAGCTGGATGGAATAAATATATGAATATATGAACACACAGTGCAGAGCATTGTAGCTAGATGGAATAAATATGTAAATATATAAACACCCACAGTATGGAGCATTGCAGCTAGGTGGAATAAATATGCAAGTATATAAACACACACAGTGCGGAGCAATGTAGCTAGATGGAATAATATGTAGATATATAAAAACACAGTGCGGAGCATTGTAGCTAGATGGAATAAATATATAGATATATAAATATAAACACACCCAGTGCAGAGCATTGTAGCTAGATGGAATAAATATGTAAATATATAAACACACACAGTGCAGAGCATTGTTGCTAGGTGGGATGAAACAGCATAACCGTCTATTTAGTTATCCTACATGGTATGATTATGTGCCCATACATATTCTCACCCTCCATAGCGACCGGTATGTTCCTAGTTGTATGCCGGAGAGGACCATTGTGTAAGTCTATTGCATCTTTTGCATTAAAAAAAAAACAAAAAAAAAAAAAAACAAAAAAAAAACTATTAGTTTGTTACGTCTTTTTGCTATCTCTGCGAGCAGCCCTGCTTAGGTTGTACAGCCTGACAGCCGTTGGTAGGAAGGACCTACGAAACCTCTTGGTTGTGCACCTGGGATGATGTAGTCTGCTGCTAAATGAGCTCCTCAGTGCATCCAGTATGTCCTGCATAGGGTGGAACTCGGACTCCAGCAGAGATGACAGTTTAGCCACCGTCCTTCTCTCTCCTATCTCCTCCATCGGATCAAGGCGTTGCCCCAGGACAGAGCTAGCTTTCTTAATCAGTTTGTTCAGTCTCTTCCTATCGGCTGCAGTAATGCCACTGCCCCAGCAGACCACTCCAAAAGTGATGGCTGATGCCACCACCGTGTCATAGAATGACTTCAGCAGCGCCCCTTGTACACCAAAAGACCTGAGTCTCCTCAGCAGGAACAGCCTGCGCTGTCCCTTCTTGTAGAGTGCGTCAGTATTGTGTGACCAGTCTAGTTTATTGTTCAGATGAATACCCAGGTACTTGTAGGATGTCACCATCTCGATGTCTGTTCCCTGTATATTTACTGGTGCTGTGAGGGGCTGCCCATGCCTGCGGCAGTCCACCACCAGCTCCTTAGTTTTCCTCGCGTTGATCTGGAGGCAGTTCCGATGGCACCAGTCCACAAAGTCCTGGATAAGCCCTCTGTACTCAGCTTCATCTCCGCTGGAGATGAGACCAACGATCGCAGAGTCATCAGAGAACTTCTGTCTGAAGTCCGCAGTATAAAGAGTGAACAAGAAGGGAGCCAGCACCGTTCCCTGGGGGGCCCCCGTGCTACTGATGATCGTGTCGGAAACACAGTCCCGGGTTCTCACAAACTGAGGCCGGTTCGTGAGGTAGTCCAGGATCCATGATGACAGGTGCTGGTCCACCCCTGCACGCAGCAGCTTGTCCTTCAGGATCATCGGTTGGATGGTGTTGAAAGCACTGGAGAAGTCAAAGAACATGATCCTCACCATATTCCCGGGCTTCTCCAGGTGGGACAGAGAACGGTGAAGGAGGAAGATCACCGCATCCTCCACCCCAATGCCATGCTGGTAGGCGAACTGGAGTGGATCCATCGCTGGTTCCACCAGGGGGCGGAGATGAGCAAGGAGCAGTCTCTCCAGGGTCTTCATCAAGTGGGACGTCAAGGCCACCGGTCTGAAGCTGTTCAGGTCTTTGGGGTGGGAAGTTTTTGGTACAGGTACCACACAAGATGTTTTCCACAGCTGTGGTACCCTCCCCACAGAGGAGGAGTCTTAGAGTCTCCAATTAACCTAACCTGCATGTTTTTGGCCTGTGGGAGGAAACCGGAGAAATCCCAGAGTAAACCCACGCAAATACGGGGAGAACATGCAAACTCCACACAGATCACTGTTGGTCAGGGGCTGGGATCGAACCAGGGATCCCATGGCCAAGGGTGAGTTGCTGTGCTGGTACAGTGCTAACCACTGCACCACCGCACCGCCCCTGTTGAACCACAATTCAAAAGCATTGTCTGATTTTCATTGATTAATTTTCATAGAATTTTTATTTATTACCACTTTTGTCAGATTCAAGTTATTTCTGTGACCATTGTGGGTTTTTCTTTCATTAACAGACGGGTACCAACAATTTTGTCCATGTGTGTATTTATTCACTACTTTGGCTAACCAATTCTAATTGTCATGGTCTCAGCGCTAATATCGTCCACGCTCGGGTCATGCAGTATTTTCCTCCCGTTCTGTGTTAGTTTTCCTTATGGCCTTCCCGGGCTCTTATTCTGACAGTGTCTCTGCGGGACTTCCGGCTGTCAAAGCCGAGTTGCGTAGTGACAGCTGATTGCCATTCCACTGATTAATGCTCCTTATCTGTTTCACCCTCTAAGCCCTATTTAAGGGAGCAGCCGAGGTTACTCGGGGCTGCGACCTCACATGCATAACGCTGGTCTCCCCAACATTCGGCTGGAGTCCCTATTCCCCGGCTCCAGTCACGCTTGTGTTCTCCTTATTCTCAGTAAGTTTACTCCCGTTATCCTGAGTGTATTATTAATGTGCCTTTGTTGCAGTCATTATTTGTGTTTAGCTGCACGTGGCTCTTTATTTTCGTATAGTGTGTCTTCCTCAAATAAATACGCAAACTCATTGGCTGCCTATAGCGTCTCATTAGTGGTCCGCGAGGACTACCCATGACAGTAGGTCACAGCCAAATGAGATGCCGGTGACCTTGAGTTTGCTTAATTTGGGCTTGTAGTTTTTTCCTTTTTGTTTCACATATCAGTGTGCTGGGAGATGGCAGTGCCACCCAAGGGCTATGCCATGAGCTTAGGCTATGAGCTAGTGATGGCCCTCATCGAGATTGATGGGATCCTCTCCAGCGATCACAGTCACCCCATCCACAGAGGCTCACGCTGGTACCTGGACCTCGCTGAGGTGACTATTAACCGCCATCCTCGCTACACTGACCTCCCTGAAATCATGGCGAGGATGGCGGAGATCTCTGCTCTTCGGGAGAAGCTCCATGGTCTGGAGGGAAACTCTGGCAGGAAGCCAAAGATGAAACATCCCCACTCTTCACCTTGGGATCCCATTCCTGTCACCCGTTCAGCCCAGGAGTTTACACCAACCAAGGGCCATTCCCAGCGGAGGAGGACGTCAGCCGGGATTCCCTTGGTGGAAATACAGCGGACAGCTATGACCATCCAGGACCAAGTAGCTGCAGCTCGCTCCACCTCCCATCCAACCCAAATAATTAAGCATGTGACAGTGGTAGTCAGGCTGGTGGAGAGGAATCCGGAACTTTATGATTACCCCAAATACGCTGACCTGCTCGCCTCTGTTTCTGCGCAGGAGCAGGGTTTTCCTGATCTCACCTTCGCCTCGCCCTCTGCCGGTAAATGTCGTCACCATGCTTATAGCAAGCCTCAGCGAGAACCCCGTCCGGATCCAGTTCCGGGTAGGGGCACGAACTCTGTCTCCCAGCCAGCTACAGCCTCCGCATCTCATCAGAGGAGTAAGACAGCAGTCACCTCAGGGTTGTATGTTCCTCGTCCTCGGACCACCTCTGCTGCTCCTCCCCCTTCCTCGACGCTCTCCCCAGCTGCTGTGAGCTCCATGAGTCCGACTCCGGCTGTTCCCGTTCCTGATCGGGTGCAAGCAGCTGCTCCTCGTCTTCCCAGGGGGCCCTCCGTCACCATCGAAAGGGGGAAGGGAAGAACCAAGCCCGCTACAGCAGGCACCATCGGCCCTCTGGAGGAAGGGCAAGTGCAATTTCATTCTTCTCCTCCTTATTGTGATTTGCCTTGTCTGACTCCTGGTGATGGAGTTCGGGGTTCACGGTCTCGCGAGCTTCCTCCACCTGCTGTAGCCAGTAATTATGAACCTGCTACCTCTGTGTCTCCTTCCCCTGAGTGTTCCCCGGTGCCAGGACTACACTGCCAGATGGGGAGGGAGCCTGTGGCCCTGGAGAGCCTGGTTCCAGCCCCGCAGCTATGACATGGGCAGAGGAGGAGGGCAGACTGCCAATTGGAGCCTGCGCTGATGAGCAAGCATCCCCGGGTCTCCACGGAGGAACAGTCCGACCCGGCAGGTCACGGATCCCCTGCCACCATGCCGTGCGGGCCTTCGGCGTGGACGTCAGCATCAGGGAATCCCCAGACTGTGGATACCATCATGCCAGCTGCAGAGCCCGCCACAGTCGAGTGGGAGCCAGAAGTGGACCTTAAACTTGCTGAACCTGGATCGCCGAAGTCCTGGACAACGGTGGAACCCGAGATCAGGCAAGTGCTCTATTTTGTTTTCCTCCTTTCTATTCTGGAGCATTTTTGCCCGTCTCTTGGGGAGATGAGCCGGGCGCAGCCATCCGCTGCATCTGAGCTTGTCTCGCCGGGTTCTGCCGCTGCCGGTGATCCTGATACCGGGTTTCTTTCTTCTCCTGAGCCTTCTTCCAGGGTCACAGGTGATGAGTCGGTTTCGGTTGCTGTCCTGGAGGTTCCGAGTTCGGGGTTGGAGGTCATCTCTGGTGCTGCTCCGGCCCAGTCAGGTTCCGTCGTGGGTGCAGCTGTGACCCAATCGGGTCCATCGTGGGTGCAGCGCGGTTCCGTCTGGGATCCAGCAGGAGCGCAGCACCAGTCCGAGTGTAGTTCGGAGAAGGAGCTGCAGATTCTTCGCTGTTCGACGCCGGACTGGTCCCTCATCTTTTCCCCGATCCCTTTCCCCCCCTCAGGGTGCCGCTGGGATTCCTCATTTTCGGCTTGGCTTCCCCTCGTGGTAGGGAGGCTTCCCTCTCGGTAGGGAGGCCGCCTCTGAGCTCTTCCCTTCGGTCCTGGTGGCCTAGTGATGCGGGTCGGCCGCCTGGGGAACTGCTTCGCCGGTTTGGCGTTCTGGGTCAACCACCCGATAAACTGGACTCTTTGTTCGGCAACCTGGTCCGGCCACGAGAGGTACTGTTTCTCCGGGCCTGGGACTGGGGTAGACCACCCGAACTCATCCTTTTTCCCCAGCCAGCGATCTGGACGCTGGACGCAGGTAGACCACCAGAACTAATTGGTTTTTGTTTGTTGTTTTGTTGTGCTCTGCCTGCCATCATCCCTTTTTTTTTTTCTCCCCTATTCTCTGTAAATTTGGGGGATGCTCTTGTGTTTTGTAATTTTGACTGTTTGGAACTGTGTGTATATCGCCGCTCTTTAGCGTGTGTTTTTTCTTTTTCCCTTTTCGCTGGTATTATTGGGGTACGTATGTTTGTGCCTGTCTTTCTGTTGAGATGTTGTTGTTTTTTTCTCCTCTTCCTCCTCTATTGTTTGAGAAAGGCTCCTTTTGTTGCCTATGCCTGTTTACTTGTGTTTATCTGAACTGTCTGTAGTTCGCCACTCTTTATCGTGTGTTTTCTTTCTCCTCGGTAGTCTGAGATATGCTCTGTTGTTACCTACGCCCGTTTATTGGGACTGTATTGGACTGTCTGTATTTTGCCGCTTATTAGCGTGTTCTTTTTTTTCTCTTCCTTTTGTGTTTGAGAGAAACTGTGTAATTGCTTCTGTTGTTATGTCTCAGTATTTTTCACCTATGCATTATAGAGTATATTCGTGGTTTTGTTTCCCCAATGCTCTGTTTGTAGCACCATGTTCTTATTTGTTTTTCCTTATTGATCCTTGTCATTTTTTCCAGGGTCCCTTCCTTTTTTTTTTTTTTTTTTTTTGGTTCTCGCCCTCCTAGCCTTTTTTTTCCCCCTCCACCCACCCTGGGTGGGCCTTCGTAGCCTTCTGGGTGGGGGGGAGGCTTGAGTGTTACACTGCACCCAGAGTGCGCCATTCAGGGGGGAGTACTGTCATGGTCTGAGCGCTAATATCGTCCGTGCTCGGGTCATGCAGTATTTTCCTCCCGTTCTGTGTTAGTTTTCCTTATGGCCTTCCCGGGCTCTTATTCTGACAGTGCCTCTGCGGGAGTTCCGGCTGTCAAAGCTGAGTTGTGTAGTGACAGCTGATTGCCATTACACTGATTAATGCTCATTATCTGTTTCACCCTCTAAGCCCTATTTAAGGGAGCAGCCGAGTCACGGCTCCAGTCACGCTCGTGTTCTCCTTATTCTCAGTAAGTTTATTCCCGTTATCCTGAGTGTATTATTAATGTGCCTTTGTTGTAGTCATTATTTGTGTTTAGCCCCACGTGACTAATTATTTTGTAATCGTGTATTGTGTGTCCTCCCTTAATAAATATGCAAACTCATTGGCTGCCTATAGCGTCTCATTAGTGATCAGCGAGGACCACCCATGACACTTATCTTATTATCTTATTTACTATTGCTCTGAGTGCTGCTATCCCTTTTCTGCTGCAATCCTGGAATTTCCCCGTAATGAGACAAATAAAGGCTTATCTTATCTTATCTTATCTTGTCTTGTCTTATCTTAAAAAAGTCTCAAATTTAAATGAAGAACTTCACAACATTAATTGAAAAAAGTCCAAAATTTACATGAAAAACTTCACAAAATTAACTGCAAAAAAGTTCCAAATGGAGAAGTGTCAAATTTTACTTGGAGAAAGTCCCAAATTCACATAAAAATTTCACAAAATTAAATGAAAAAAGTCCCAAATTTCCATGAAAAACTTCACAAAATTAATTTATCCCTTAACATTTCAGCCAGTTTTCCTAAAAAAAATGCCCAAATTTACCATAGCAAAGAAAATCACATTCTTTCTTTACTAAATGACAGCAGAAAAGATGAAATGTCCCACCGGCAGAACACTGGAATTTTAAGAGGTTGAACTTTTACATTCAGCCAATATTTGTTACTATGTTAGTTAGCCTGAAAGCCAAAGCTAGCAGTAACTCTCCATCAGAACAGAGCTCTCAGGGAAAACTGCAAAAGAGGGATTTTGGGATGAAATCAACCTCATTCGGATCTAGTGTAATATGCTACAAAAAGACTCATTTTGAGCACTCTTTCCCCATGTGTAAAATGATGCATTAACACCTCTAGTTATTAATAATTATTTTGCTAGTCACCCTATTTGTAAAGAAATCATCACATATGTTTAACCAGTTGCAGAGTAGTTTAAAATCTGTCATAACTTTCATCTCAAACCTGAATTATGTGCAGTGTACTGAAGTTTTGTTGGGGTTTCAGGACAAAAACCTTTTCTGAACCCCCCCCCCCCCCCCCGCCACTTTCCAAAATCCCATCAATTGCTTTGCAAAACCAAAAATAGACATGGTTAAAAGATCAGTTAATTCAGTTGGATCTACTTTTTTGTTGAGCCATTTTTGCAAGTTATTCGACCTATTTTTATTTTTGGATGATGGCTCATGACATAAATGAGACCTGGAATGTAATAATCTTCTTTACTGCTCCGCTGCTAGAGGAATAATAGAAACAACCCAAATCAAAATCCGTCTGCTCAGTGAGGCATGGTTACAGTGCCATTGGTAGAAAGTTCAGATTCAATTAATTTGGTGTGCTGCAGAGATAATTAGAAATCCCCATGAGTCACCAGTGATTAGTTTGGCTGGGAAAACGTTTCACCAAAGCTACCACAGAAATGAACAATAAAGAGTTTGGCAGCCAAAGAGGGAAATATTTCCTTTTGAATTTGAGAAACAGAATTGGTGTTGAACCTCAGTTCTTCACCATAAAGAGCGAATATCCATCCATCTGTTACACAACATATCTTACTGAAAATCATCAACTGGCAAGACAGTAAATCAGATATTCATAGAGCAGTTTTCAAATCTCGATTACCATTCAAAATGTTTTTCAAAATGTTTTTCACTGTGAGCCAGATTACCTCTCTAATCAGGACACTGAAGAGAGACAGAAACCTACAAGTGATATTGAACACCTAATAAATATAACAGGTATGTGGGAGGAAACTGAGGCACCTGGAGAAAACGTGTAGACCCAGGAGAACACACAACCTCCACACAAAAAGGCACCAGGGACCATTTATGTCGGGAAACGGTACCAACCACTAGTGCCGTAGACAGGACCATGTCAAGACCAGGCCAAGCCCAAAGTGTACCAGGACCAAAAGTTTAAAAGAGCAGTTAGGATTTTTCTCTACCACTAGATGTAGCACTAGAACTCTTCTTGAAAAACAAAAGAAAGTTATAGTTGGACCACACCTCCTAGCACTGGCTGTAACTGCATCCTCTTAACACCTGGCTGTCTTGGAGTTGGGTGGCCTTGGGGCATTTGTGCTCTGTGGGATCTGTGGGTTGTGCCAAGATCTCCATAAAAGCAGCAATGGTTTTGTGTTTTCTCTGTCTGTTTTATTTTCTTTCTCTCTCCGACCACTTCATATTCAATTCAATTCAATTCAATTCAATTCAACTTTATTTATATAGCGCCATTTCACAACAACAGTCATCTCATAGCACTATCAATTGTAGGGGGAACCCCCACAGCTGCAGAAAGACCCCAGCAATCAGGCGATCCCCTGTGAGCAAGCACTTGGCGACGGTGGAGAGGAAAAACTCTCTTTTAACAGGAAGAAACCTCCAGCAGAACCAGGCTCAGGGAGGGGCAGTCATCTGCTGCGACTGGCTGGGGGGTGAGGGGACAGAGAAGATGCAAAGAACAGACATGTAGAGAGCAAACAGCCCAATGGGGACTCAATCTATGGGAGAGAACAAACAGACGTTAATGACCAGCAAAAAAAAAAAATATTTCATTGAGAGTGAAGAAAGGAGTGAGGCCCAGTGCATTATTGGAGGTCCCCTGGCTGACTAAACCTATTAGCAGCATAACTAAGGGAGGGTTCAGAAACACATGATCCCTCCCTAATTGTAGGCTATATCAAAAAGGTAGGTTTTAGCCCTGTTCTTAAAAACAGAGATCGAGTCTGACTCCCGAATCCAGATTGGCAGCTGGTTCCACAGGAGAGGAGCTTGATAACTGAAGGCTCTGCCTCCCATTGTACTTTTGGAGATTCTAGGTATTACAAGTAATCCTGCATTTTGGGAGCGTAGTGCTCTGTTAGGATAATACGGCAGTATCAGATCTTTTAAATAAAAAGGAGCCTGATTGTTTAGAGCTTTGTAAGTAAGAAGAAGGATTTTAAACTTAATTCTAAACTCTATGGGAAGCCAATGAAGGGAGGCCAGAACCGGAGAGATATGATCTCTCTTTCTAGTACCTGTTAAAACTCTTGCTGCAGCATTTTGGATCAACTGAAGACTTTTTAAAGATGTTTTAGGACAGCCTGATAATAAAGAATTACAATAATCTAATCTCGAGCTAGCCAAAAGCGTGGATCAGTTTCTCAGCATCACTCTGAGACAAGATGCTCCTAATCTTGGCAATATTACGCAAATGATAGAAGGCAGTCTTAGAAACAAATTTAATATGTGAATTGAAGGACAGATCTTGATCAAAAATAATTCCAAGGTTCCTCACAGAGCTATTAAGAGAAAGAGTAACCACATCCAAACTGAAAGTTTGATTTGGAAAGGTATTTCTAAGGTTTTTTTGACCAACAAGAATGACTTCAGTCTTATCTGAATTTAATAGCAGGAAATTACAAGTCATCCAAGCTTTGATTTCCTTAAGACAAGCTTCTAACTGGGCTAACTGATTACTATCATCTGGCTTCATTGACAGGTATAATTGTGTGTCATCTGCATAACAATGAAAATGTATACAGTGCTTTCTAATAATGTTGCCTAACGGAAGCATATATAAACTAAAAAGAGTAGGGCCTAGCACAGATCCCTGTGGAACTCCATGACTAAGCTTTGAGTTGAAAGAAAACTCATTATTGTCACGCCTCGCCGCCCATCTGCGGCGCCAGCTGCACACACACCTGCACTTCATCAGCGGCGGGGGATTTAAGCCGCCTCGCCCTGGGCTTCGGCCTGAAGCCGTCAGACTTCACTCGTCACGATTGGTGTGAGTAACCTCTACCACTCAGCAAGCATCTCGGTAAGAAGCTCTTACCTTTTTCCCTCTCCAAGTCTGCTCCCCTGTGCACAGATGGATTTCCCGGCGGCGGACCATTCCTCTCCGTCTCCATTCCCTCGCTGCTGCACCGGGCGCTCCAGGTCGCTGTCTACCGGACCTCATCCTTGCTGTGCCAGCCACCTGCTACTCCAAGTAAGCTTGTCACTATTCTCACATCTCCTGTGTTGGTGTGGTGCCGTCACCCTTCTCCCTTTGCTTCTCCCATAGGGTTGTCCGGCTGTACGGTCTCCTGCCTCCGTGCCCGACGCAGACGCCACCACCAATACATTCACATCTCGCAGACACACATTCATACCCACTTGTTGTTAATAAAGCTATTGGATCTACTCTGAGCCTGCGTGTGTGTCTCCTGAGCCGTGCATTATGTCAGTACGGCTTCAGCAGAGCGGCTCGGCAGACGGCGGGCTCACACGCCGACTTTCCACTCTCGAGGCTCGAGTGGACCAAATAGCTCACCAGCAACAGGTGATTTTAAATCAATTAACCATTGATTAACCGATTGGACCGCTTGGACCCCCAACAGCCGTTCCCTCCGGCTCGTCAGGGCAGCGTGGCTCCTGCTGCTCCAGCGGCCGTCCGGCCTGCTCCAGTAGCACCGGTTCGGCTCACACCCATTCCGACCCCCGCCCGCTTTAGCGGTAAGCTCGGCGGAGCACGGGGGTTTATAATGCAGTGTGAGTCCGTGTTCCACCGTGTGCCCGGAGATTTTCCCTCGGACCATAGCCGAATTGGCTACATAGGGAATCTCCTGGAGGGGCGAACGCTAACTTGGGCTTACGCCGTAAAGGCGAGGCCCAGTTACGCCACCCTCACCTATGGCCAATTCGTGAGACAATTCCTGGAAGTCTTTGATCATTCTTGTACCGAGAGTGTCCAGGTCGATCGGCTTCTCAGCCTCCAGCAGAGAAGCCGGTCGGCAGCGGACTACGTGATCGACTTCCGGGTAGCGGCGGAGGAGTTAGGCTGGGATGAACGTTCATTCTGTGGCCTCTTCCTCCGCAGTCTCAATGATGGTCTGAGGGACGAACTGGCTGGGCGGGACATCCCGGAGACTCTAGCGGAGCTAACGTCCCTAGCCATCAGCTTGGATAACAGGCTGCGCGAGCGCACCTCGGAGCGGAAGTCGTCTTCTTCTCGCTCTCGTGGTGCCTCGTCGCGCCTGTCCCAAGCTCGCCCCTGGCGACGCCGCCACCATCGCGCCCAGAGGAGTCGGAGCCGATGGTGAAGGGCTGGACAAAGCTCCCCCCTGCGGAGAGACAACGCCGCCGTGAGTTGGGTCTCTGCATGTATTGCGGAGACAGTCAACACACGGTGGAGCTTTGCCCACAGAAGCCAAACGGCGGGGTCCGCGAGTCACTGTAGGGTGCCTCGCGGACATCAATCAGTTAAATCCCCTCTCCCAATTGAAGCTGCCCGTCTGATTTTGTCACAACTCCACTGGGCACCTCACTCACACACTGGTGGATTCGGGCGTGGAGGGCAGTTTTATTTCACAAAGCCTGGCAACCCGATTGGGCATCCGTTGCCAAGTCCTTAGATCTCCCCTCACCCTGGTCAACCTCTCCCATGTCTCCCTGGGAAGAGTAACACATCAGACCGTCCCTGTTCCTGTGATCATCTCTGGGAACCACCGGGAGGAGATAACCTTCTACGTCCTCCCCAACTCTGTGTCGCCCGTCATCCTGGGGTACCCCTGGCTCCGCCTCCATAACCCCGTCTTGGATTGGAAGTCCGCGGTGTCGGCATGGAGTACATTCTGCATGAGCACCTGCTTGCAGTCCGCTGCCTGCTCTCCGTCCTCTTCCCCAACTCCTACGGACACTGTGCCCCCAGATCTCTCCCTGGTGCCATCAGAATTTCACGACCTGGGTATGGTTTTCAGCAAGTCCAAGGCGATGATGGGCTGCACGGTGGCGCAGTGGTTAGCACTGCGGCAGCACAGTTTACCCTTGGCCGGGGGATTGTGGGGATCGTGGGATCGTGGGTTCGATCCCAGCCCCCGACCAACAGTGATCTGTGTGGAGTTTGCATGTTCTCCCCGTGTTGCGTGGGTTTACTCCGGGATTTCTCCGGTTTCCTCCCACATGCCAAAGACATGCATGTTAGGTTAATTGGCTGTTCTAAATTGTCCCTAGATATCTGTTTCCTATAGGCCCTTAGAATAGAGGGTTAGTATTAATGAAAGTGCTTTGAGTGGTCTTTGTGACTAGAAAAGCGCTATATAAGTGCAGGTTAGTTAGTTAGTTCCTCCACACAGGCCCTACGACTGTGCGATAAACATCCGCCAGGGGGCACCCTTACCCTCTGGGCGACTCTACAGCCTGTCGGCGCCGGAGAAGGAGACCATGAATTCCTACCTCAAGGAATTGCTGAGTGCTGGAATTATCCGTCCCTCGTCATCACCATTGGGGGCAGGATTCTTCTTCGTGGGCAAGAAGGACGGTTCCCTCCGTCCTTGTATCGACTATCGCGCCCTAAATGATATCACGGAGAAGGATCGCTACACCCTGCCACTCATGGACACCGCCTTCCACTCCCTCCAGGGGGCGACTTGGTTCGCCAAGCTGGATCTACGCAGCGCATACCACCTCGTCCGGATCCGGGAGGGAGATGAGTGGAAGACAGCCTTCCGTACCCCGAACGGCCACTTCGAGTACCTGGTGATGCCGTTCGGGTTGACCAATGCTCCAGCCATTTTTCAGCGCCTAATTAATGACGTCCTCTGGGATTTCATTGGCCTTTTTGTGTTCGTCTACCTGGATGACATCCTCATCTTCTCCAAATCCAGGGACGAGCACCGGGTCCATGTGAGGCGGGTCCTCCAAAGGCTGCTGGAGAACCGGTTGTATGTGAAGGCCGAAAAATGTGAATTCTACGCTAAGACAACATCCTTCCTCGGGTTCATCATCTCCCACGACCAGGTGCTTCCGGACCCAGTGAAGGTGAAGGCGGTGGTGGAATGGCCTACACCTGCATCGAGAAAACAGGTGCAACAATTCATCGGGTTTGCAAATTTCTACCGCCGCTTTGTCCCTAATTTTGGCACCATCGTCGGCCCTCTGACCCACCTCACGCCCCCTAAGGTCCCGTTCCGGTGGACCGAAGAGGCCGCGGCTGCTTTTCAGGCGCTGAAGGCGGAGTTCTCCTCCTCCCAGGTCCTTAGCCAAGTCAACCCATCGCTGCAGTGCATCGTGGAGGTGGACGCTTCGGACACAGGAGTGGGGGCGGTTCTATCTCAGCAGTCGCCAGGTGATGGAGTCAAACGGCCCTGCGCTTTCTTCTCTCGGCGCTTGTCCCCGGCGGAACGGAATTACGACGTGGGGGACAGAGAGCTCCTCGCCATCAAGCTCGCGCTGCAGGAGTGGCGTCACTGGCTAGAGGGGGCGGACCTGCCATTCGTGGTCCTGACTGACCACAAGAACTTGGAGTACTTGAGATCTGCCAAGCGTCTGAACACCCGGCAGGCGCGCTGGTCCTTGTTCTTTGCCAGGTTCCGTTTTAACATCACCTTCAGGCCTGGCTCCAAGAACGGCCTGCCCAACGCCCTCTCTAGGCAATTTGCCCCTGAGGAGTCTGAGGACACAGTCCACACCATCCTGCCCAGGTCGTGCATCGTGGGAGCCGTCACTTGGGACATAGAAAGCAAGATCCGGAAGGCGCAGGAAGTGAAACCTGACCCTGGCGGCGGACCGGAGGGGAGGCTGTTCGTGCCATCCACGGTTCGGGGGGAGGTCATCCACTGGCTACATACATCCAAGCTCACCTGCCACCCTGGTTCCTCCCGGATGATCGACCTCCTTCAACGGTCCTTCTGGTGGCCGGGCCTGCGGAGGGACGCTGCCCGCTATGCCCGGGCCTGCCCAGTATGTGCCACCAGTAAGTCAGGTAATGCCCCTCCAGCGGGTTTGCTCCAGCCTCTGCCCGTCCCTGGCAGGCCCTGGTCGCATATCGCCCTGGATTTCGTCACCGGACTCCCAGTCTCAAACACCTTCGACACCGTCCTGACCATCGTAGACCGCTTCTCCAAGGCGGCGCACTTCATCCCGCTACGAGGTCTTCCATCCGCCCTGGAGACGGCGGATCTCCTAGTCCAGCACGTGGTCAGGCTGCACGGGATTCCGGTGGACGTGGTCTCGGACCGGGGGCCCCAATTTTCCTCAGAGGTTTGGAGGTCATTCTGCAACGCCCTGGGAGCCAAGGTGAGCCTCTCCTCCGGCCATCACCCCCAAACCAACGGGCAGTGTGAGCGGACCAACCAGGAGCTGGAGGCTGCGCTCCGCTGCGTCACTGCGTCCAAACCTGCGTGCTGGAGTAATCATCTCGCCTGGGTTGAGTACGCCCACAACACCGCCCGCTCTTCTGCTATAGGGATGTCTCCCTTTAAGGCGTCCCTGGGCTACGACCCCCCTCTCTTCCCAGCGCAGGAGAGTGAGGTAACTGTCCCCTCAGTTCGGGCGCACCTCAGGCAGTTCCGCTCCATCTGGGCGTCAGCGCGCAATGCGCTTTTACGCACGGCGGAGCGCAACAGAACCACGGCGGACCGGCACAGAAGACCTGCCCCAGCGTACCAGGTGGGTCAGCGTGTCTATGTGTCAACCCAGGACGTCATTTTAAAGGGCGAGAGGAGGAAGCTGGCACAGCGTTTTATGGGCCCATTCCCCATCACCAGGATTATCAAACCGGTGGCTGTGCATGTAGCTATTCCCCCCTCCCTTCACATCCATCCCACCTTCCACGTATCCAAGGTGAAGCTGGCAGTCTCCGACCCCCTTTGCCCTCCTCCTGCTGCGCAACCCGCGCCCCGGATGATTGATGGGCATCCGGCCTGGCCTGTCTCCTCCATCCTGGACTCCCGGCGCCGGGGTCGAGGGTTGCAGTACTTGGTGGACTGGGAGGGTTATGGGCCTGAACATCGACAGTGGGTACCCTCGTCATTTGTGTTGGACCCATCCCTCATTACTGAGTTCCACCGAGCGCACCCGGAGAAACCATCGCCAGGAGGCGTTGCTAGAGGGGGGAGTACTGTCACGCCTCGCCGCCCATCTGCGGCGCCAGCTGCACGCACACCTGCACTTCATCAGTGGCGGGGGATTTAAGCCGCCTCGCCCTGGGCTTCGGCCTGAAGCCGTCAGACTTCACTCGTCACGATTGGTGTGAGTAACCTCTACCACTCAGCAAGCATCTCGGTAAGAAGCTCTTACCTTTTTCCCTCTCCAAGTCTGCTCCCCTGTGCACAGGTGGATTTCCCGGCGGCGGACCATTCCTCTCCGTCTCCATTCCCTCGCTGCTGCACCGGGCGCTCCAGGTCGCT
This sequence comes from Pholidichthys leucotaenia, assembly GCA_020510985.1. Taxonomy (NCBI): domain Eukaryota; kingdom Metazoa; phylum Chordata; class Actinopteri; order Cichliformes; family Pholidichthyidae; genus Pholidichthys; species Pholidichthys leucotaenia. The sequence continues at coordinate 44,413,539 of CM035848.1, read as the reverse complement.
GTCTACCGGACCTCATCCTTGCTGTGCCAGCCACCTGCTACTCCAAGTAAGCTTGTCACTATTCTCACATCTCCTGTGTTGGTGTGGTGCCGTCACCCTTCTCCCTTTGCTTCTCTCATAGGGTTGTCCGGCTGTACGGTCTCCTGCCTCCGTGCCCGACGCAGACGCCACCACCAATACATTCACATCTCGCAGACACACATTCATACACACTTGTTGTTAATAAAGCTATTGGATCTACTCTGAGCCTGCGTGTGTGTCTCCTGAGCCATGCATTATGTCAATTATTTACATCTCTGCTTCCTGGTCCCAACTCTGAGTAGTCAAGGTTTTGGAAATTTGGATAAAAAAGATGCCAGATTGTTAGATAAATGAGAAGCACCATCCAAAGTGGGATGGATGCTGTCTCGTCTCATAAGACCAGGTTTTCCCCAAAATGAGCTCCAATTGTCAATGTAGCCCACGTCATTTGCAGGACATCACACAGACAGCCAGCGGTTCAAGGATGATGAGCGGCTAAACATGTCATCACTGGTCAGATTGGGGAGGGGCCCAGAGAATACTACAGTGGCAGACATCGTTTTTGCAAAGTCACACAACGATTCTACATTAAGTTTTGTGACTTCCGACTGCCGGAGACGGATGTCATTAATGCCAGCGTGAATAACAATTGTGGAGTATTTACAGTTACTTTTAGCCAGCATTTTCAAATTTGACTCGATGTCGCCTGCTCTGGCCCCAGGAATGCATTTGACTATGGCCGCTGGAGTCTCTAGGTTCATGTTTCTGACTACAGAGTCGCCAATGATCAGAGTTTTTTCCTCAGCGGGTGTGTTGCTGAGCAGGGAAAACGATTAGAAACGTGAACAGGTTGGTGGTGTACCGGGGCTTTGCGACTAGGCTTCCTTCTCACCGTCACCCACCCAGTCTCCTCGCTGCTGAGGAGAGCTGGAGGACCGCTAACAGGGTTAGCTATGCTAGCTAGCGCCGCTGCAGCTAAGGGGCGTCCGTCAAGAGTAACTGGCGCAGACAGTGTTTCGATGCAGCGGAGCCGGGATTCCAAATCAGACAACCTCGCCTCGAGCGCCTCAAAAAGACAACATTTATTACATTTACCGTTATCACTAAAAGAGGCAGAGGTGTAGCTAAACATCTGACAGAGAGAGCACACCAGAGGAGGAGAGGGAGGAGAGCTAGTAGCCATCGCTAGTGGCTAACCCAAAAGCTCAGGAGAGTGAGGACAGCAAACCACACAGACAGACAGCAAAACAGGAAGTGACGATACATTACCACAAGGAAGTGACGACCAATGTTATATCCCCTCAGCTCCCTCCCATATTCTCCTCTGTCAGGTCCAGCATAAGTAAGACAATTTAAATAAAGTACTAAAGTTATTTTACAGACAGAGGACCCTATAAATACAATTTGTATACAGTGTATATATATCAAATCAGAGCAGAGCTTGTTTTTGCAAAGTAAATGTGTTTGGCAAAGAGAGGCAAACGAGATATCTGTTCTGCTTGCCAAGCTGCTGGACAGGGCAGATTTAAAAAGGCAAGCAGCTTGCTTATCTGTTCTCTTCATATCATGTTTTGCATAGAGAATATAGTTTTTTCAGCATCCCCTGAAGGACTGTTTCTGCAAAATGAAAATCTGGGGCCTCATGTATAAACGGTGCACATGCACAAAAACATGGTGTACGTTGATTTTCACACACACAGTGGGATGTATAAAAACAAACGTGATGTGAGAATCTGCGGGCCGAGCCGCAAAGTTTCCATCTGCGGTGAGAAGTTGTCTCTGCAAAATTCTGTTTGACTCTATCAGTTGGGTTTTAAACTACAAAACAGCTGAAACTCACAGAATGTGTTAAAATAATGTTTCTACTTCAGTTAAAATTATTTGTCTAAGAATTAGTGGTGGAAAAACATGATTATTATTACAAGATTTATCTCCACAACTTGCCTTATTGAAACCCCGATGAATAGTAACTAATTTCCCTCAGATATAACCTGCCTCCCTCATAGTCCAAAACCAGCACTACTGGAAACTGGATCCTGTTTCTGTAAATGTGATATAGAGAAAATTAAATTTACCGAAGACTATACAGTTGACTCATGAGGCAACGCGCACAGATCCATCTCTCCTGCGAGGAATTCTGTTTGGCAAAATGCACTCTAATCAAGCCCCAGCTCCAGCACAATACGTGCCGAGGCAACGAGAAGTCCCTGACTGCAGACTACTTGGCAGCAGCTGGATTGGGGATCCCTGCAGGTGAACCCTGGTAGCTGCAGCGGTGACACTTGCAGCTGTATCAGAGTGAAGGGATGTTTCCATAGTCTAAAATATCTCTGTTTGGAGATTACAATCTGGAAATAAAAGGCTTCTTCCTGGCTGCCATGCATAATTTGGATTCTGACAAAAACTTGGTTTGTAATTAGTATAAATTCCGCTGTAAGACTGGAGTGGTATCAATAGTGTTTATTTACTTTACTTATTTTAGTCAGCAACATTATGTCTGTCTATACAGATTACCGAGGGCTTTCTTTCACAGCATTTTTTTTCCGTGTGTCAGCACCCCCCCCCCCCACACACACACACACACACACTGTCATTGAGTAGTGATCCATCTATAGACTTTAACTTTAATGCCAGGCCATTTTATGTTATTTTATTTCAGTCTGAACCAGCTGCATTAACTGAGGTGTAAGCACAAATTGTTGCTTCAGCCTACACCCTTTCTGTCTGAAATATGTTGTCTTTTTGTCTTTCCTTTTCTTTTGTCTTGTTATGATCCAACAGAAATGAAAAAAATGAATGAATGAACTGTCATTGTAACACGGTCCACTGGTAAACTTAGGTTTATTGTTGATTCCGGAGGGTCAGAACGCAATAAAATATTTTTTCTTACCTCCACCTCTGTTATCAACACCTCAGTGTCACATCTGTGAAGTTATTATTTTTTATGTGGTGCTTTCCTGCAGGACTGACAATCACTGTTTGACAGAAGAGTATCAGAAGGGGTGTTTTTCTTCATTTACATAGTCATTAGTGGGAGGAACCGAGGCGGAGTAAAGAGACTGTGCATGTGTGCTGGTTTTCACGTGAGGTGGGATGTGTAAAGAAAAGGAGCAGAGAATAGGGCATGTGCACAGTTTAATAAACCTGAAAATTTTTGTGCACACGTACTTCACGTACACTACTTCAGTATGAAAGCTGCGCAACCTTTGTACTTGAAGCCCCAGGGCTTACTAATTTACTAATTTCTCTTTTTTGTTAAGTCTCCTGTTTAAAGTGCTTTGGGCAATGGCTTCAGACTTGAATTACAGGCTGTCACCATGGGTTGAGATGCCGTCTCGGCACTCAGCCCATGTTTTCCCTCATCCCTGCTTCCCATTGAGCAGCGTCTCAGCTGGCCCCCAGCTGGCAGCATTATGGACGGCTGGGGCCAATTAGTCTTCATCAGCTGGGGCGCTGCCAATGAGGATAAATAGGAGCAGCCTCGATGATTCGGGGCTGCGACATAAACACATTGCTAAGCTGAAGCCCCTTCGTCTGGTGTCAGCTTATACTCCTCTTGCAGCATTCCTGTGTTTGTATCCCGCTGTGAGTATGTACGTCTTGTTACCCCCACGTCCGGTACAAGCTGCTTACCTCTGCAACCTGTGAGTGTACGTCTGCATGAGTATCTGTGCTCTCCTCATCCCTTCCCCTTTACCCTGAATAAAATATCACGACTCACTGGCTTGTCCCTGGCTCTGATTGCCCGGCTCCCTAGAGCCGGATATGACAGTATATCGCAGCCAGAAGAGTTGCCGGCGGCCGTGAGTCGCTGTGGAAATGTACCTTTCTGTCCGGGTGTCAGCGCTGCTAGCATGCCGTTTCCCAGGAGTCACTTCCGGCGCCAGGGCGACGAGCTGAGGTCCATCTCGGAGGCTGTCGACGGGACGTTCTTCACCCTGCACGACGCCTCCAACGCGAGACGCTGGCATCCGGGCCGTGCTGAGGAACTCCTGGACTGTCACCCTCACTCTCTGTACCATCTGGAGGACAGTGCCAGGATAGACGCTGCAGGTACACAGCGAGAGAAGCTCCACGGGGTGGATGGAAATCCCGGCAGGGAGTCGAAGGGGGCGACGTCTTTCCCCGCTTCGGAGTCCCGTTCCTGCCGCTATTCCAGTCCGGGAGTTCGCGCCAACCAGAGGACTTCCCCCGACCTGCGCCACGTCACTCGGGATTCCCTTCAAGGAGCCGCAGCTGACAGCAGTTATGTCCGGGGTCGAGTGGCTGTCGCGAGCTCTACTGTGTTTCCTGTCACCACCTTCAGGCATGTGGCGGCGGCAGTGAGATTGATGGTGAGGACTTCAGGGCTACGAAGCTTTCCCGTGCTCGACGCCTTCCTCGTCTCGATCTCCGATCTGGAGCGGCGAATCCTGGGTTTCCCCCTCGCTTCGTCCCCTGGGAGTAGTCGTCATCACATCGCCGAGTCACCTCTGCACGAACCTCGTCCGGATCCAGTTCTGGGTCATCGTCAGGACCGTTCCTCCCACGCAGCTGTCATCCCTTCGCCTCGTCAGTGTGGAGATTCTACAGCCTCGTCCCCTGAGCCTCGTTCCCCCGCTGTCATTCCTGGACATTCGGGCTGGCTCACCCCGGCTGTTTCCCCCTCCTCCTCGACGCGCTTCCTGACCGCTGTGTGTGCCTGGAATCCCGGCCTGGTGAGCTCTCTGCTGGAGACAACGCGAGCGACCCTCAGACGAATTCCCGGGGGGTCCTCCGTTATCGCCGGGCGGGGAGAGGAAGAAGCAGAATCCACTACAGCAGGCGATACTCAACCTCCAGGGGGCAGGCAAGTCATTGTTTTTTCACACCTGCTTAATGATTTGCTCTGTCACATCCCTGGAGGAGAAGTTCAGGGTTCGCAGCTCCCTGAACTCTCCCCACCTGCTGTAACCTGTATGCCTAATCCCGCATCCTCTGTGTCTCTCTCCGCCGAGCGGTCCCCGGCTCCGGGTCAACGTGGTGGGATATGGAGAGGGCCTGTGGTTCCGCAGCTACATTGCGGACGGAGGAGGGGGACTGACTGCTGCGTGGAGTCTACGCCGACGACTGAGCGTCCCCGGGTCTCCACGGAGGAGCAGTTCGGTCCGGCGGGACGAGATTCTTCTGGCTTCACGCCGAGTGGATCGTCGGCGGGGTTACCTGAGCTGGAGGGATCTCAAGCTGCGCTGACCATCGTGCTGGCTGCGGGGCCCGACGCGGCTAGATGGGAGCCTGACAACGACCTCCTGACGACGGATCCTGGATCTTCGCAGTCCTGGACGGCGTCAGAACCCGAGATCAGGCGAGTGCTCTCCTTTCTTTTCTCTCTTTTTATCCCCGAGCACTTCAGCCTATCTCCAGGGGAGACGAGCCGGGTGCAGCCGTCCGCTGCGTCTGAACTCGTCTCGCCGGGTTCTGGCGCTGCCGGTGATCCTGATCCCGGTTCTGTTTTCTCTTCTGAGCCTTCTTCCAGGGTCACCGGCAAGGAGTTGCTGTTCCTCGTGGTGCTGGAGGGTCCGGGTTCAACGTTGGAGGTCGGTTCTGGTGCAGTATTCAACGTGGGTTCGCCCGAGACCCAGTCGGGGTCCAACGTGGGTTCGCCTGAGGCCCGATCGGGGTCCGACGTGGGTGCTGCCCCAGTATTGTCCAGGTCCGGTGAGGAGGTGGCCGTTTTCCTGCGGCCTGACACCCGCCGCCCTGGTCATCGGCTCTCCCCTGAGCCTCTTCCACCGGGATCCGCTCTGATCCTTCGCCCGTCTCAACGGTCCTGGTGGTTGAGTGATGCGGGTCGACGACCCGACCCACAGAACTTTCGGTTCGGTGATCTGGTTCCCCCACTGGTCTGTTTCCCTCTGGGCAGCCTGGTTCGGCTGCCGGTGGACTGGATTCCTGGGATCTGGGTCCAGAGTTCGCCGTCCGAACACTTCTCTTTCCCTGATTCGCCAGCTGGACAATGGGCGGGGAGATCTCCGGAGCCATCTCGGCCATTTTTGGACTCTGCCTGCCATTCACCTCGGGTGTCACTTTTTCTTTTGTTATTAAGGTCACTCGGGTGTAATGTTTTGTCCTGTTGGTGGATTCGTTTTTATAGTGCTGTGTTTTCCATCGCTCATGCTCAGCATTTTACTTTTTGTGCCATGTTTTTAGCCTCGTCTTTTGTATTGTAGAGTTATGTTTTGTTTTCCGTAACACCATGCTCTGCAGTTATCCATTTATTCCAGTCACTTTCATTTCTTTAGGTGACTGGGTATTTATATATTCGTGTGTGTGGGTTTTTCTTTGCCTGCACTCAGTATTTCTTTTTTGTCCTGTTGGTTCATTATAGTCATGTGCCTTGTTTTCCGTAACACCATGCTCTATAATTGTCATTTGTTCCAGTCACCCTCACTTTTCTTGGTGACTGTGTGTGTATGTACTTAAATTAACGCTGTGTATAGGTTCCCCTTTATTTAACCGTACTCAGCATTTTTTGCCCTGTACCTTTTTGGTGGTTCTTTTTTCCTTGCTCTGGGTCACGCATGGTTGGTACTCTCTGGGTAGTATGTAACCGGCGTGCTGACCCAGTTCTTCTCCCCATCTGTACCTGGGTTAATTATTCTGTTTTGTCAGTATTGTATTTGGGTTTTTCTTTCCCGCTACCCTACATTGCCCCATTGGTGTTGTCCTTCCCTTGGCTTCTTCCCCTCCGGTCCGCCTCCCTTCCTCCCACCCTAGGTGGGGGGGGGGGGGCTGGGATGTTCCTGGTCGTTCAGGAGCCCGACCTTGAGGGAGGGGCTCTGTCACCATGGGTTGAGATGCCGTCTCGGCACTCAGCCCATGTTTTCCCTCATCCCTGCTTCCCATTGAGCAGCGTCTCAGCTGGCCCCCAGCTGGCAACATTATGGACGGCTGGGGCCAATTAGTCTCCATCAGCTGGGGCGCTGCCAATGAGGATAAATAGGAGCAGCCTCGATGACTCGGGGCTGCGACATAAACACATTGCTAAGCTGAAGCCCCTTCGTCTGGTGTCAGCTTATACTCCTCTTGCAGCATTCCTGTGTTTGTATCCCGCTGTGAGTATGTACGTCTTGTTACCCCCACGTCCGGTACGAGCTGCTTACCTCTGCGCTGTGCAACCTGTGAGTGTACGTCTGCATGAGTATCTGTGCTCTCCTCATCCCTTCCCCTTTACCCTGAATAAAATATCACGACTCACTGGCTTGTCCCTGGCTCTGATTGCCCGGCTCCCTAGAGCCGGATATGACACAGGCTGAACATACTTTACCTCTGTTGGTAGAAACCAATCTGTTGGATGCGGTTATGGCTGTTTAAATAATACAAACACTCTATATGTTGCGCTGATGGGAAGAATGAAGCCTGGGGGGGCCTCAGCATATCCAATTGGACACCGACTCCCAACCTGTTGCCTCCTGAGCTCATTTGCGTATCCTTAATCCTATCTTTTATCACCTGTGGCTGCTTTTTACTAGAGGCGAAGATAAAATACGGCCCCGAGTATTCACAAATCAGCCTAGTTTAGCTCCAGTCCAGCGCTTCTCATCAGAATACCTAACAAGGTTAACTGGCAGCCCTGAACCGCAAATTACATCCTCAAACAACTAAAAGGTATTCTTGACAACTGCTCAAGGAAAACAAATTTTTCCTCCCAGATCAAATTTGCTTCACATGTCAAGGGGGGTTCCAAATGAACACAGCTCTGGCATTTATATTGTTGTTTTCTTATATGGGTATATTTAAACCAGATTTTTTTTAACTTAGCCTAACAAGATGGCTGTAGTGTTTAAACCTGGCTAAATGACGTCTGAAACTGAAACTGTAACGATATCCCACATTGGAGTCCAGCTACCCTCTCCTGGGTGATGATGTGGAATTGTTTTTCGCCTTTAGGATGAATGCCACAAAGACTTGAGGTGGTAACTAGCATTCTCAAAAGGTGTAAGCAGGCACATATTATATTGAGCCCCAGTGTGGTTTGGATGTACAGTACAGCAAGGATACTTATCAAGGATACTTATCAAGAGATCTTTGTGGTCTGTTGCACTTTTGGAATATATGGTTTTATACTGAGATTGTACAGTACATCTTGGCTTGGTTTTAATGTAATAGAGAGCCCCACAAATGTGTAATCCCACTGCTTTCATGGGAGCTAGGCCTCTTCTTCTTCAATTTCTGTCCACTCGTCGTGGTTGGGATGACACAGTTCACCATTCATCTCTCCTCTGTGCTGTTCTTACTGCCTGATAGTAGCTCAGTCCTGTCCACTCCTTGATCTTATCAAACCAAGTCATTCTTGGTCTACCTTCTATTTTGCCTTCCAGTAATCCATGTTGATTTCCTTGTTGGTATTATCTTCATCAGTTGTCTCTTGGCATTAGACCTTTGCAGTACTTCTTCATTACTTATCCTTTTGGTAGACAATAATCTCAGCATTCATCTATACTTCCACATTTCAAATGCTTCAATTCACTTATTCATAGTTATTGTTAGCGTCTATGTTTCAGAGCCATATAACAATGATGACCAGATGTAGCATTTCAGTGTCCGCTTTCTTGTTTCCAGGGAGATGTCTTTGTTTGTAAGGATACTTTGCATATTGTTGAATGGTTATTTTTCTGATGATTTCTGCTCCATTCTTTCCATTTTTACAGAGTATCTAGCCAAGTTATACATATGTCTTAGCTTCCTCTATCATGGTGTTATCAATATTGATGTTGTGTGTGGTGTTTTCATTCCTTGAGACAGTCAACACGTTGGTTTTCTTGACACTGATTTTCAATCTGTATTGTTTCCAACTTCATTGACTGTGTCAGTTTTTTTCTGTAGCGTCTCTTCTGCCACAAAACAAACCTCATCGGTGCTTTTTTAGACTGATTTACATGCTTTTTTGGTGTTGCAGATATCAGTGAAAGACAGCCCTCTGATTAGCTGCTGAACACACTGAAACGGTGAGCGTCGGTGTCAAACATGCAGTACATGCTTGTTTGCCAATGGCTGTAGTCTTCCTGGTGTGTGCAAGTGGAATTTTTTTCCATGCTAATAAACATTGCTCATTGGGTTTTGTCAGAGATGTCGGCTTGGTGTGCTTCTAGCCTAAGAGTTTGAGATCAAGCCGAACATACACAGTGGTCTAGACTTGGTCTCTGTCTGTCTTTATACATTTTGGTGTCAGTCTGGTCTTGACTATAGTACTATTCCACACAAAAAAGGGAATAACCTCATGAGAACTCAAGTTTCCAGAGTATCTGAGAGACTGCTGTTTTATCCATTCCCCCAACCTACCTCCCTACAAATACTTCATGGACGCAGGAAGGACTCTGATCGGCAACATTCTACGTTTGTAGATCAGAATGTCCTGTACCCTCTTGCCAGTCAGAATAGCTGAGTGTAAGTCATGAAATTTGTAAGGTGGCTAGACAGACCAGCTGGAAAGCAACCTGTGTATTTCTGAGAAGAAAAGCTGCTTGAAATGCCATGGAGTACTTTGAGTATCGCTTTTCACATCTGAAGGTTTAACTTTTTACATATTCAATTACATAAATTATTTCAGAATATTCTCTGAAACTGTTATCATCCATCATTTGCCTTCATTCTGCTTTTGTGCCACAACACTGGTGTGAGTAACTGTGATTTTTCATGCTTAGCATTAGCTCTGAGAAAACGGAGTCCTTAGAAAACCTCCATGATATGCAATTGATTTCCAGAGAGAGAAAGATAATTACTCCGAGTTGCAGAGAGTAGGCAGTGGGCTGCAGTGTGTTAGTCCCTGTCTCACTGTGGCTGTGTGTCTCCTTATTGCATCTTCTGTCAAAGCAGTTGGCTTTCATCACCTTGAAGCTGAAAAGTGGAGCCAAGGATGATCCACAGTCTACTTGAAACAGTACTCCCTGCTCAGGGAACAGCAGTTAACAGAACTTTCCTCAATAAAATGTCTCCATTTGAAACAACCTAAACATTACCCCCCACCCCATGTGTTACCCCAGCAACCTTAGATATGTGCCACTGCTGCTACTGTGGGTATTTCACATTACTGAAAATGCACAGAGCTGCAGAGGCATAAAAGTGATCAGCCACACTATGAAGATATGGGAAAGAGTTGTTGAAGCCAGGTTAAGAGGAGAGGTGACGATCATTGAGGAGCACTATGGTTTCATGCCAAGAAAGAGTACTACAGAAGCAATGTTTATTTTGAGAGTGCTAATGGAGAAGTATGGCGAAGGTCAGAAGGAGCTGCTGTCTTTTTGGATCTAGAGAAAGCGAGGAATTGTGGTACTGTATGAGGAAGTCAGAAGTGGCAGAAAGTATGAGAGGGGGCTGAAAAGTTCATAGTATAAACTTTTCAGCCCCCCTTGTATATGATGGTGGTGCAGGATATGTACTGCATAACCAAGGATTTCCACTGACTCCAGATGCGGTTCGTTACGGCTGCAATCCGGGCTCCGCAGAAAATAGTTCCCATTCTAATTAATGGTCTATTCCCCACCTGGGGCCTCATGTACAAAGACTTGTGTGGATTTCCTACTGAAAGATGACGTACGTTTAAATCAAGAAAACACCATAAACAAAAAAAAATCCAGATGTATGAAACCGTCTGTACGCAGGAATCCAAGCACATTTCCTTTGCACATTCCAATCTACTTGAAATTGAATGCACGTGAGGAAATACCAGACTCCTCACTTGACACGCCTCCATTTGAATATGCAATTGGATGCAAATACTGTAGCTATGCAAATAGATTGATACAAGCCCAGCATGTTTGATTCTTCTGTATCCACGATCAAAAATAATGGGTTTAATGGAATTTCATAGACTGAGTTGGAGGCACTCCTGAATGAAGTAGAGGCACGTAAAACATTTTGTTTGGCACGTTGTCCTCTGGCATTAGCACCGGATACAGGTTATTCAAAAGCCTGCTCACAGCCCTATAAGATTAGTTTATTGTTTCCTTTATTCAGACAGGGATAAGAAGGAGAAGTTTATTTACCTTTGACATAGTTAGACTGACGTCCACAGTCGTCCTCAGAAGCGTCAGCTGATCACTGTAATCTGGACTGTGTATAGCTTAGTGGTTATAGTGCCAGATCTCAAAGCAGAGTGGTTGCAGGTACAAGACCAGCAGCAACCTCTTTTAGGGACCACAATGGAAATAAGTGTGCTCAATTTCTTGTGTCAACCCATTGTTTTTAAACGTATGTTGTATCTTTTATACAATGTTATTTTAAATGATGAATCAATCAATCAATTTTTGACCAGCTGCATTGATCGGCTGGTTGAATTAAAGGAAAACAGTCATGAAAAGAAGACAATATGATTTAGTGGGTAGCCATGGTCACCTGTCAGTTAAAAGCAGATCATATTAGACTCGGCAAGTACGTATTTTATGTCCAAAATGCAAATCTCATCCTTTATAGTTATATACAACTTACATGGATTACACATACTACTAAATGAATGAAGTGCGCCAGGGAACGGGTGAAACTGTTGCATTTCAAACTTTACGCATGTGTTTATTGACATAACTACTGTACACACAGAGGCAATCGGGGGCTTGGTTGAATGCTGTGAAACTGTAGTTTAATCAGCAAAAAATAAGAGTCATTTACTCAAACCACTGAGTTGTAATGAAGCCTTGTAGACAGAGTGATATTTGGGGCACACAGGCGTGTTCCACAAGGACTGCCTGTGGAAACCTAAACTGGCTGACATCCAGTCATCATCCTGAGCCAGAAAATCTTCTGTCTCTAAAATACCCTTTCTCTTCTCACTGCGCGATTTACAATATCCTCCTAATCCTCTGTTGTTAGAGGCATTTTCTGCACTTCTTTGCGTTTGCTTTTATATCCACTCATCTAATTGTGCACACTTGGATGTTTGTTCATCATGTGTCTCTGGTGTGTACAATCATTTTCACGTCATTATCAGTCTCTCAACATCACCTCTAAGTGACACCAATGGACCAATAACAGTAGAAATGTACGTACGCCAGCCATGAAGTTGGCGTGGGGCTGTGCATATTTCCACAGTCACTTCATTACTGATACATCTGAAATTTTCTGTGGAAAAGGACGTACGCCATGTTTTTGTGCATAAGTACCCTTTGTACATGAGGCCCCTGGTCTGGATCATTATTGAACGAATCCGGCTCATCAGATTCAGATCACTAAAAATACGCAAGGAGTCCATTTTTCAGGGATGCTGGATCCAAGCCCCGGTATCTACTGTATTTAGTAACCGTTTGTTCATTAGATACTATTTAAGAATCATCCATTATTTTCTGAGGTCTACTCCTCCACTGTGTCAGAGAAGGTAAAAACTTTGACGTAACATACAAACACTTCATAGAATTAAAATCAACAGGCTACTTACATATTATCAGAGCACAAAAATCCAGGTGGAGAGCTGGTACATCACGCTTCCTTGTTGTTATCATGTGATCAGTTCTCCTTGTTCTTTCTGGAGAGCTCGTTTTTTTATATAATACTCACGTGATCTTGTATTTCAAACTCTGTTCTTATCCATGCCACTTCAAAAAACAAACAGAGCTGGTAGGGATGGATGCAAGGCTCCATCTGCACTGCAGCTGGAGTCAGTGGAAGTCCTGGGTAAGACTTTGAGACTGTAGTGAGGTGTGCTGTCAGAATGATCACTAAATCCAGGGTGGGGGAGTCTCTCTGGACTTTGATGCTCACAGACGAAACTGTGATCTGTAGTGAGACTAGGGAGCAGGTGGAAGAGAGCCTGGAGAGAGTGGAGGTATGCTCTGGAGAGAAGAGGAACGAAAGTCAGCAGAAGAGAGGCACAATACATGTGTGCAAATGAGAGGGAGGCAGATGTAACTGTGAAGATGCAAGGAGTAGATGAGTTTAAATACCTGGGGTCAACCATCTAAAGCAAGGGTCTCCAACCTGGGGCTCCTGGGAGTTCAGGTTTTTGTTTGAAATTTTCTAATTTCATTTCTTAATTGGTCCAAAGATTTGCAAATAATTTGCTGTTGTTATGCATGGGTGCAAGGGTGCCTACAGAACACATTCACAATGACAAATTATTTGCAAATCTTTGGATCAATTAAGTGAAAAAAATTAGAAAATTTCCCACAGAAACCTGAACATTCCAGAAGCCCCAGGTTGGAGACTGCTGGTCTAAAGCAGTTGACGGTGTCGTGGTCCTGGATTGAAAAACAACTCTGTAGTCCTAGATTCTATGGGAGAGGAGAACTCTGTCTTTGTAGATCATAAAATGTCACAGAACTTCATAACCCACTAAAATAAAGGGAAAACCTCAAAGAGCAGAATGGGGCATTTCAGCCTGGCTGGGTAGTTTATCCACTCTACTTTATAGGGAACTATTGGCCAGCCTGCATGGCCAAGTGGGCCCCAAATAGATTAAACCTGGGCTGTCTTATGGGTCCCATGTGGGTTTGTCCATGAACTCCATGTTGGCCCCACCTGGGTTTGCCCACATGGACTTTTCCTGTTTACCTATTCTCAACTTTTTTCTCATAAATTTGCAATTTTCTTGTAAATTTGTGACTTTTTCCCCATAAATTTGATACATTTTTCTTGAAAATTTGAAACTTTCACATAAATTTGCAACATTATTTTGCTGTAAACTGGCAACTTTTTTCCTCATAAATTTGTTAACTTTTCTTGTAAAATTTTGACTTTTTTCTCACAAATTTACTAACTTTTTCTTGTAATTTGGGAACTTTCTCATAAACTTGACACTTTTTTACTGTAATGCTGCAACTTTTTGTCATAAATATGTGAGATTTCCCCCATAAATTTGCAACATTTTTCTTGAAAATTTGGAACTTTCTAAAAAAATTTCAACTCACTTTAATGTAATTTTGTAATTTTTTCTCATAAATTTTAAGTTTTTTTCTTTTAAATTTTCAACTTTTTTACTTGCTACTATTTTTTGTTAATTTGCAACTTTTCCCAGTATTTTTCCTCATAAATTTGTGATTTTTTTCTTGTAAATTTGCTGATTTTTTCTTGTAAGTAGTAATTTTATTATAGTTTATTGTAAAACTGCAATTTTTTCTCCTAAATTTCTGACTTTTTCTCAAAAATTTTCTTTTTTTGTAAATTTAACTTTTTTTTAATATAAATGTTCACATTTTTTCTCATAAATTTGTGACTTTTTTCTCACAATTGTTCCTAGGGCACAAGTGATACTGAAACCTGCTCACCCATTTTAAACCCATGTGGGGCCCAGTGTGGATTTAAAGTGGGTAAGCAGATTACCTGTTACCTGTACCACAGGGAAAGTCCATGTGGGAAAACACAGATGAGGCCAACATGGAACCCGAGGACAAACCCACATGGGACCCATAAGACAGCCCATGCAGTTTTAACCTATGGTGGGGCCCACATGGAAATGGTGGCTGGGTAGCAATTGAAAAGCAAACTACGGGCCTATTCACAGATTATTGTTCTTCTAAATCTACAGTGGATAAAAAAAAGTCTACACACCCCTGTTCAAACGCCAGGTTTTTGTGCTGTAAAAAAATGAGACCAAGATAAATCATTTCAAAACTTTTTCCATCATTAAAGTGACCTATAACCTGTACAACCCAATTGAAAAACAAACTGAAATCTTTTGAGGGGAAAAATAAAATGTAAAAAACTTACAATAACCTGTTGCATAAATATGCACACCCTGTTATAACTGGGGATGTGGCTGTGTTCAGAATTAACCAATCACATTCAAACTCATGTTAAATGGGAGTCAGCACACACCTGCCACCATTTAACCCACTGACTGGCACAGGCACTCTGTTGCGCCATAAGCCCCTAGTGGTCAAGATTTTTTTCAAGAAAATATTCAGTTCAGATATCAGAGATTTCCAAGGTTATAACTTGAAAGTGGTAAGAGATAATGGCTTACTATCAATTAGAAAGATGTAAAATATGATCCAAAGTTTGAGATAGGAGTAAATTTACGCACCTAATTTGCATAATGCCATGGCAGCCATATCAAATTACATAACTTTCAGTCAAAAGTGGACTTTGGACATATTTACACAAAGAATGGTTTTGCTTTTTGTCACCGTGTCTTGTTTTGGGCATTCTGTTATCTTCAAAGTATGTGAACCAGAAAATCAGTACTGTGGGAATGTGGGAATGACGAGACAGAGTTCTCTCTCAAGTCAGCTTTATTCACATCACCAACATCTCAAAGAAGAAAGAGACCAACACAGGAAACTCTCGTCCTTAAATACCAGGACTCTTACAGTTTACAAGTCACATGTCTCACAGACCACGTTGCATGGTTCCTTCTTCTTCCTGCTATCAGAGAGAGCAGACACATTTCTTCTCCTCTCCCTTCTCCTCCTCCCTACTGATCCCAGCTTGCTGTTTCCTGTCTGTGTCTCGCTCTTCTTCTGCTGCATCTCGACCCAAACGGAAATTATGGAATTGGTGAGCTGGGCTTTAATGCTATTGACACCACTTTTTAACAGAAAATCGGGCCAGGGGGAGCCCAAGTGGAGAGACTTATGGAACAATTGGAACTCATGTGTCTGCGTGATTCAATTGAAGATGTGGAAGACATCTACCTGTTTTGGCTTCATGATCACAGGATTTCTGCTGTTTGGCTCTGGAGTTTTCCTGGTGTATCGAAAATTAAAGAAGTTGGAAGAGCTAATCAAAATGCGGACCCAGCGAAGCTCCTTCAACAAATTCGACCAGCTGGGGAGAGCACTGATAGCAGCAAATATGTGACTAACATGGAATTTACCATCTGGCATGCACTGAAGAGAGATGGACTCTGTGGACATGTTTATCTATGTTTGGCGAACTGAATCGGATGGTGGGAAACATCTTGGAGTCGTTGGGTGCTCTCCAGGGAATGATTTTAAAGCCTGTGTATGTAAATTGTGATGCACAGAATCGCATAAGAGAGGAAATTTCTATGCTCTAAGTGAACTGTGCTTATCAGGCCTTGATTCGGCGTCCTTGAGAGATCTCATTCCTCCAGGAGAAGAGATAAAGCAGAAGGGAGTTTTGGCTTCTTCTTAACCCAAACAATTGCTGATGTGCAGCAATCTGAACTCTCCAAGGACAGCGTTATCATGTGACTAACATGGAGTTTTACCATCTGGCATGCACTGAAGAGAGATGGACTCTGTGGACATGCTTATCTATGTTTAGAATACATGGACATAACATCTAACCGTTGCCTAGGAGATGATTTTTTTGTTGTGCCAGTAACTGATACATTCACACTGCACTCATACTGATATCACATGACTGACATACACACACTGGTCTCTCTCTTTTGATCTGTTAATGTGTAGATCTGTATCTTGTCTGCTAATTGTGCAATTAGAGGTATTTTTTCTATGTGATCACAATCTTGCTCACTCGAGCACTATTTTGATAACTTTGTTTTTTCTCTCTGCCCAATGTGTCACCCCTCCCCCTCCCCCTCTTTACCCCCCACTGTATGAGGTGCCTTGTATGGCTGCCGCATCATTAGGGAGTGCTTAGAAACGAGTGCACCTAAATGATAAGTAAAATTCCTTGTATGTTGTAAGCATACTTGGCAATAAAGTTGATTCTGATTCTGATTCTGATTAAAATTCACAGTAACAATGCATCTCCTCTTTAATCCTTTAATTACTCCCTGTCATAACCCGAGTGTCGGTTCTGGCCACACTCGGGTCTCATATCTTTTTGTTCCCTGGCTTTGGCAGCTGAGGGTTCCTTCCAGCTCCTCGGGCTCTTATTGTGAAGGCGCCCGGGGGAGCTCCCTGCTGTCAAAGTCAGCTGCTGCTCTGCTGTCATTAGCAGCAGCTGTGCCGCGTTGGGGTCATTAGCCGCCAGAGATATAAGCGGGTGCTAAATGTCCTCCAGCGCGGCAGTCTCTGTTATATCCTGTTATGATCACCTGCTATGCCCTTCTGTGGTGTTCATCTACGTTCCGATTGTGCTCCTGTTATTCTCAGGTATGTTCCTTTGAGACTTTACTCTCACTGTTGTCCGTCTGGCGCATCGGGTGCTCCCCGGCTCAGACGTCACCCAGCCACTGTATGTGTTCTGTGAGTGTTCTGCCTTATCCTCAATAAATTACCACTGCAAACTCTCTGGTGACTGAGGCGTCTTGTGACGGTCCGTGAGGGCCGTCGTGACACTCCCCCACAGTCTCAAGCCTTGCATACCAAAGCTAACATCCTTGCAGATTCCTGTAATTTCCAAGGAAGCTCTGCCTTTGTTCTGATCTAAAATGTGAGTCACAAAGCAGGTCACATATGTGTGTCCACCACACAAGCCCCCCCAACATTTTAGAACAAACAAGAGAATAACAACATACATGCCGTGATAGTATCAATACACATCAGTCCACATGCTGTCTAGGCTTCAGTCTCCTGCCGTATCTGCTGTAGCTGGGATTCAACGTCTCTGTGGCGCCGTCACGCTGGGGGTTTGCCGTCTGGGGGTGGAAACCTTTTATCAGTCCCTGCGGGTGTTCTGGGGAAACATTACTCTGTGAAGCCCCCCGCGGGGGTCTACCTCACTGCGGGGCCCTTGCCAACAGCACTTGCTCGTCTGCCACCACAAAAGTGGGTTTGAGTCTGTTTATGCCAACTTTCTCTTTCCTACCCCCCAAATCTAGTAAAAACTGCTTGTCCCCTGTTCCTAGCACTCTGAACGGTCCGTCATAAGGCGGTCGCAGCGGGGTTCGATGCGCATCGTGTCTGACAAAAACAAACTCTGCGTTCTTCAAAGTTTTAGGCACAAAAACGTGCGGAAAACTGTGGTGCGTGGGGCCGGGCAGCGTGCTTGATTCTATGTTACTCCGCAACAGCTGAGACGGGGAGGCGTCTGGCGCAGGGTTATCTGGGAGAAATTCCCCGGGCAGCCGGAGTGGCTGCGCAAACACGAGTTCCGCTGGGGAGGCTTCTAAGTCCTCTTTAGGTGCAGAACGCAACCCCAATAACACCCACGGTAACTTGTCTACCCAATTTGCATCCGTCAGTGACGCTCTGAGAGCTGCTTTCAATGAGCTATGAAAACGTTCGCATAACCCGTTAGCCTGCGGATTGTACGCGGTTGTGAGGTGAATTGTGACACCCAGGCTGCGGGCCATTGTCGACCAAAGCTCGGACACAAATTGAGGGCCTCTGTCGGACGTAATGTCCGACAGAACGCCGAAGCGCGCCACCCAAGCTGTTAAAAATGCGCGCGCCACCTCCTCGGCCGTGGTTGATGCCAGCGGGACGACTTCAGGCCAGCGCGTGGTGCGGTCCATTGTCAGAAGGTGTGTGTACCCTTGTGACAGCGGGAAGGGGCCCACGAGGTCCACATCAACGTGATCGAACCTCTTGGCCAGAATGTGAAACGGCTTCAAAGTAGCCCTCGTTTGCCTGTGTACTTTGGCTCTTTGACACGCCGTGCAGGCTGCTGTCCACTCTTTAACTTGTTTGTGAAGGCTCGGCCACACAAATTTCTCTCCTACCATTTTGACCGGCGCGCGCACCCCGGGGTGCGCCAAAGAATGAATCGAGTCAAAAACGCGGCGGCGCCACGCGGCCGGTACTACTGGACGCGGCCGTCCAGTGGAGACATCGCAGATTAGGGGGGGCATACCGTCTTGCAGCACCCTGCTCTCCAGCCTTAACCCTGTTGGTCCAGACTGAAGCACGTGCACATCCGCGTCACTAACCTGCTCCGCGGCCATGGCTGCTTAATCTGCTCCAACGCTGACTGGGGCCGCCATGGAGCGCGAGAGGCAATCTGCCACTACATTGAGTTTGCCCGCCACATGCTGAATATCAGTGGTAAACTCTGATATCGCGGCCAGCTGTCTCTGCTGCCGGCCTGACCACGGTTCGGAAACCTTGGCCATCGTTAGTGGTTTGTGGTCAACGAACGCGGTGAAAGAGCGTCCTTCTAGTCAGAACTGAAAGTGGCCGATGGCCAAATGGAGAGCCAGCAGCTCCCTGTCGAACGCGCTGTATTTACGTTTGCTATCGCGCAAGGTCCTGCTGAAAAAGGCGAGGGGCTGCCAAACCCCGGCTACATGTTGCTCCACGACCGCCCCTATGGCCACATCTGATGCGTCAGTGGTGAGCGCTATGCGGGCCGTTGGGTCTGGGTGTGCCAACAACGCAGCCTTTGCCAAGGCTGCTTTCACCTCTGAGAATGCTTGGTCCCGCTCCAGGGACCACTCGACCTTATCCGCGGGTTTCTTTTTCTTGAGCGCGGCATACAGCGGCTGCATGAGTTGCGCCGTGCGGGGGAGAAAACAGTTATAAAAATTCACCATTCCCAAAAACTCCTGCAATGCCCTGACCGTCTGTGGCCGGGGAAAATCTGCCACCGCGCGCACTTTGTCAGGAAGTGGAACTGCTCCTTCGGGGGAGACGCGGTGTCCTAAAAAATCGATCTGCGCCACCCCGAACTGACACTTTGCTGGGTTGATTATTAACCCGTGATCTCCCAACCTTCGGAAAACTGTGGCCAGGTGTTTTTCGTGTTCGCCTTCGGACGCGCTGGCTACTAAAATATCGTCCAAGTAGACGAACACGAAAGGGAGATCGCGAAGCACCGCGTCCATCATGCGTTGGAACGTTTGAGCAGCCCCTTTAAGTCCGAATGGCATGCGTAAAAACTCGAATAGGCCAAACGGAGTTATTACCGCTGTTTTGGGTATGTCCTCAGCGTGCACTGGGACTTGGTGGTAACTGCGGACCAAGTCTATTTTAGAAAAAACGCGCGCCCCTGCCAAATGGATGGAAAAATCTTGGATATGCGGGATTGGGTAGCGGTCGTGCGCTGTAGCGTTGTTTAACCTGCGGAAATCCCCGCAAGGTCGCCATGATCCGTCAGCTTTTGGGACCATGTGTAGCGGGGAAGCCCACGGCCTGTTTGAACGCCTGATAATGCCCAGCCTCTCCAGGTTGGCGAACTCCTCGCGCGCTATGGCCAGTTTAACTGCGTCCAAGCACCGAGCTTTTGCAAAAACGGGCGGTCCGGTAGTGGTAATAAAATGCTCCACCCCGCGTTTAGCGACTGTTGCCGAAAATGTGGGGACCGTGAGTGCTGGGAACTGAGTGAGCAGTTTGTGGAACTTGCCGCTTGCAGCTGTGACATTGGCTTGTGCTGTTGGCGGGGCCACTCGCGCTGTACAAGGGATAGAATCAAAAGAAAGTGCATTAACCAGGCGCCTGTTAGCGAGATCAACCAACAAACCATGTGAGCACAAAAAATCAGCCCCCAACATATTGAAATTCACTGCTGCTACAACAAAAGTCCACTCAAATGTACGGCCGCGTAGAGACAGAAGCAGAGTCTTCTCACCAAAGGTCTTAATCTCCGAGCCGTTCGCTGCTGTCACCCCGAGACCTCTGGAACCTGCTAGTCTGTCTGCGTAGGGAGGTGTGATGAAACTCAACTGGGAGCCTGTGTCCACGAGGAACTGCCTCCCCGAGCGTGCGTCCAACAAGTAGAGCAGCTTGTTCTCCTCCCCGAGGGCCGCGGCTGCTACCGACCCCCGGTCTTGGCGTTTCCCGAACGCCCAAACTGGCACGGTGGTACACATTTGCGTGCCCTCTCTGCGAAGCGGCGATGTTAGAAACAAAGGACGTCTGATCCGCGTTGCCTCACCCCTGCCGCTGCCGTCGTCGGTGAGTCTGGTACCGCCGCCTCTGGCTCCCTGTCATCTCCGGTCGTCGCGCCGAGTTCCGCTGCAGCGGCCGTGGCCGCGCGCCGCTTGGTGGCATTGACAATCTGCTGCACCTCTCGGCCCAGCGCGCGGTAGTCCCGTTGGGCCACCAGTGGCGAACTGGCCAGGGTCGCTCTCACTGCTGATGGTAGAGTCCTGAGGAAGAGGTGGGTGAAAATGAAGTGATCGTTGTCAGAGTCCTTCAACCTCAACAACTTCTCCATCAGGTTCGCGGGCATGTCATTTTCCAACTCCGTCAGCGCCAGGAGCCTCTCTGCTCACTCCTCCGCCGAGGGGGTGAATTGCTGGATGAGTGCAGCCTTCAACGTGCCATATTTGTCGCTGTCCGGCGGCTGGTCGATCAGGCTCTCCACATGCTGGGCCGTGTTATTGTCCAACTTTGCAACTACGTGGTAGAATTTTGTGGTGTCTACCGATATCCCCCGGAGGTTGAACTGCGCCTCAACCGCGTTGAACCAGGAGCGCGGATTGTTCTGCCAGAAGTCTGGTAGCTGGACTGTAGCGGCATTCGCTTGGCTGGGGGCTCCTGATGAGGCTGGCCCGGGGGAATTCTCCTCTTGCATGATACGTCTTGGGTCACCAGTGTGGGAATGTGGGAATGACGAGACAGAGTTCTCTCTCAAGTCAGCTTTATTCACATCACCAACATCTCAAAGAAGAAAGAGACCAACACAGGAAACTCTCATCCTTAAATACCAGGACTCTTACAGTTCACAAGTCACATGTCTCACAGACCACGTTGCATTAAAATTCACAGTAACAATGCATCTCCTCTTTAATCCTTTAATTACTCCCCCACAGTCTCAAGCCTTGCATACCAAAGCTAACATCCTTGCAGCTTCCTGTAATTTCCAAGGAAGCTCTGCCTTTGTTCTGATCTAAAATGTGAGTCACAAAGCAGGTCACATATGTGTGTCCACCACAGTACAATGTAAACAAACACAGACATTTGTCACTTACCACTGGTCGGGCGGCTCGCTCGCTTCATCCTTTTGTGGCATCCTGGTCGTTATTTTCACTTCTGTCGGTCATTTTATTTTCCCCCCTCACATCCAGAAACTTTTATGATTATTCCACCGCAATTTTGCTTTTATCCCGTCGCTATTTATCTTATCTGACAACATGGAACCGGCGCGATTGTTCTCTTCAGTCACATGGCACTGGGGGCAATGGCAGGTGGACATCAACCAGCTTCGCCCACTCTCTGTTATAACAAAATGTATGTATTTACAGACTTGGACAAAATTGTTGGTACCCCTCTGTTAAAGAAAGAAAAACCCACAATGGTCACAGAAATAACTTGAATCTGACAAAAGTGGTAATAAATAAAAATTCTATGAAAATTAACCAATGAAAATCAGACAATGCTTTTGAATTGTGGTTCACCAGAATTATTTTAAAAAACAAACTCATGAAACAGGCCTGGATAAAAATGATGGTACCCTTAACCTTTTGAGGCAATCACTGCAATCAAACCATTTCTGTAAATGTCAATGAGACTTCTGCACCTCTCAGCAGGTATTTTGGCCCACTCCTCATGAGCAAACTGCTCCAGTTGTCTCAGGTTTGAAGGGTGCCTTCTCCAGACGACATGTTTCAGCTCCTTCCACAGATGTTCAATAGGATTTAGATCAGGGCTCATAGAAGGCCACTTTAGAATAGTCCAAGGTTTCTCTCTTAGCCATTCTTGGGTGTTTTTAGCTGTGTGTTTTGGGTCATTATCCTGTTGCAAGACCCATGACCTGCGACTGAGACCAAGCTGTCTGACATTGGGCAGCACATTTCTCTCTAGAATACCTTGATAGTCTTGAGATTTCATTGTACCCTGCACAGATTCAAGACACCCTGTGCCAGATGCAGCAAAGCAGCCCCACAACATAACAGAACCTCCTCCATGTTTCACAGTAGGGACGGTGTTCTTTTCTTGGTATGCTTCATTTTGGCGTCTGTGAACATAGAGCTGATGTGCCTTGCCAAAAAGTTCCAGTTTTGTCTTGTCTGTCCATAGGACATTCTGCCAGAAGCTTTGTGGCTTGTCAACATGCAGTTTGGCAAATTCCAGTCTGGCTTTTTACCGCCGCCAAGGAGGTTATGTTTTCATCGGCATTGGTTTGTCTGTCTGTTTGTTTGTTTGTTAGCAAGATAACTCAAAAATTATTGACGGATTTTCATGAAATTTTCAGAGATTGTCAGAAATGGGGTATCCTACAGATGATTAGATTTTGGTGATGATCTGAAAGTGCATACCTCCACCAGGGGCTTTCTTTGTATTTGTGCAGCAGGATTACACAAAAACTACTGGATGGATTTGGATGGAATTTTCACCAGGGGTGGTTCTTGGCCTAGAGAGGAACCCATTACATTTTGGTGATGATCTGAGAATGCATACCTCAGCCAAGGCTCTTATCTTCTCACAGTGTGTTAGCAACAATACTCCAAAACTGATGGACAGACTGATGCAATTTTCACCACAAGTGGCTATAGGCCTACACACAAGCCCATCACATTTTGGAGGTGATCCATGAGAAACGGAAAGAGCCTTGACGGAAGTATGCGCTCTATGAGTGCTTTTCTAGTTTAGGATTTGTTTTCAGCAGTGGTGTCCTCCTTGGTCGTCTCCCATGAAGTCCACTTTGGCTCAAACAACGACGGATGGTGCGATCTGACACTGATGTACCTTGACCTTAGAGTTCACCATGAATGTGTTTAGAGGTTGTTCTGGGCTCTTTTGTTACCATTTGTATTATCCATCTCCTCCTGCGGCCACGTCCACGGAGGTTGGCTACAGTCCCGTGGATCTTAAATTTCTGAATAATATGTGCAACTGTAGTCACAGGAACATCAAGCTGCTCGGAGATGGTCTTATAGCCTTTACCTTTAACATGCTTGTCTATAATTTTCTTTCTAATCTCCTGAGACAACTCACTCCTTTGCTTCCTCTGGTCCATGTTTAGTGTGGTACACACCATGTCACCAAACAGCACAGTGACTACTTGTCACCCTTTAAATAGGCCGACTGACTGATTACAGGTTTGTAGACACCCGTGATGTTAATTAGAGGACACATCTTGGTGGAACATGTCCCTATGGTCACATTATTTTCAATCTTTTCTAGGGGTACCATCATTTTTGTCCAGGCCTGTTTCATGAGTTTGTTTTTTAAAATAATTCTGTTGAACCACAATTCAAAAGCATTGTCTGATTTTCATTGGTTAATTTTCTTAGAATTTGTATTTATTACCACTTTTGTCAGATTCAAGTTATTTCTGTGACCATTGTGGGTTTTTCTTTCATTAACAGAGGGGTACCAACAATTTTGTCCACGTCTGTACCTTCATAAGCTAAACAATCTCTTTTAGAATCATAGTTGGTAAATTTGGGAGCAAATGTTTCCTTTGTCTTGCCATGGAGATAGCAAACATCAACATTCATTTACAAACTCTTCTTCTGTGGTGTCCAGAAGTGAGGTTTTAGGATGGTTCTATGTCCGCCATAAATCCTCCAAGGCAAGAGCAGTAAGTTATACATGTCTGCCACCTTGTGAGATGGAATCCTTTGTTCAACTTAAATCAACTGGGGAGTTTTTGGCCACGTCATATAACATCACATGACAGGCGCAGCGCTGCCCCTGTAGCAGTGGGGGCGCTATCTGTCCATGAAATCTTGCCACAAGAAGGGTTAAAGTGCCTCTGATTAACCCCAAATAAAGTTCAGCTGTTCTAGTAGGCTTTTCCTGACATCTTGGTGACCTTCCTGTGGTAACGTATCGTCACTTCCTGTGTTGCTGACTGTCTGTGGTTTGCTCTCCTCGTTCTCCCGAGGATTTTGCCTTTAATTGTTTTTTTTTTTTCCACAATATCTTTATTGAACCTTTTTTTTTTTTTTAACAAACATGATACAAACAATCAAACACTAACACTAAAGTACTACAAAAAAAAAAAAATGCACTAAAAACACCAACAACCACCAACAAAATCAAGTCTTCAACAATGCTCCTCTGTTTAGTCTAGACAATCCAATACATAAGTATACATATTATGTTCACCAGTTTGGAATTTACAAGGTCCACACACATCATTCACCTTCTTCTTCAAGAGTTATGTTTAAATTTTTTACATAATCAATAAAAGGTCTCCATATATTCTCAAACACAATTTCCTTTGATTTCAGTATATATGTTATTCTTTCTAATGGAAGGTTTGTTAACATCTGTCTTAACCACTGAGTCACATCTGGTCTATGAGTCTTTTTCCATAATAGTGCAATACATTTTTTGGCATTAAGCAAACTGAGGTCTATGAATGTTCTTTCACTTTTATTAAAATTATGCTTTTCTGGGTACAGACCCAACAAAAACAGTTTAGGATTCAATATGATTTGTTTTGAAATTATTTTTTCAATTGTTACCCTCACCTCTTCCCAAAACATTCTTATTAATCTACATTCCCATAAACAATGAAATAGGGTTCCTTTACTTTCCATGCATTTTGTGCATGTATCTGGTATATTTTTGTTATATCTATTTAACTCCTCTGGTGTAACATACATCCGCATTATCCATTTGAAATGTATCAATTTAAGGCGTGCATTTATTGATTTGGTTTGAGCTTCTGTACAAGCCAATTCCCATTGTTCCTCTGAAATTTCAATTTGCAGATCTTCTTTCCAGTAGTTTAATCTTTTCAGTGAATTTTCACTTGAAGATAGTGTCAATGAGTTATAAAACTCTGAAATAATACCCTTTCTTTTACTATCTTTCATCATCATTTTTTCCAAGGATGAATAAATAGGTCGAGTGAGAGCTTTATTTTGATTTGATCGAATAAAGTTTCTAAGTTGAAGATATTTAAAAAAATGTGTTCTATTGAGATTAAATTTGATCCTCAGCTCTTCAAAAGACATTATGTTGTCTGCACATGGCAAATATAAATCCTGAATCTTTTGTATCCCTTTTAAATTCCATACTTTAAATACAGCGTCCGCTCTCCCTGGTTTAAAATATTGATTACCCCATATTGGACTAAATTGTGACAATAACTGTGGTTCTTTTAAATAGTTTTTAGCTTCACACCATATTTTGATCATATGCTTTACAAATGGATTTTTAACTTGTTTTTGTAATTTTTTTTGCCGAATCTGAGTATATGAATATGGGAAGAGGTAAAGGTAAATTGTATGATTCCATTTCAGTCCAGTGAGGGAGATCATTTGATGAAAAATAATATGTCATAGACCTCAGTTGTGCCGACCAATAATACAACATAAAATTTGGACATTTCAGACCTCCACGATCAAATGGTAAATATAATAAAGACAAACGTAATCTAGCCCTCCTGTTGTTCTATATAAATTCCACTAACTTTTTTTTTATTCTTGAGAATAGATCTAAAGGTGGTGATAAGGGAATGTATTGAAATAAATAAAGTATTTTAGGTAAAATATTACTTTTAAGTATATTGATTCTCCCGATCATCGACATTGGTAGTGACATCCATCTCTGAGTTAACTCATTGATATCTGACATTAAGGCTTCATAGTTGACACTGGCGACTGATTCTAGCTTAGACATAATATGGATTCCTAAATATTTAAACTGATTTACAACATTGAATTGATTTACCTCAGGGGCTGGGTAATTTCTCTGGGTCTCATTTAGCATTAATATTGAAGATTTAGTTTTATTTATTTTATATCCTGATATTTCCCCAAAATTCTTTATTAAATTCAACAAGGTTGGAATTGATTTTTTTAGATTCGACATAAACAAAATTATATCATCGGCGTACAGGGAGATTTTATGTTCTGTTGGTCCAACTTTAATTCCATATATTTGTGAATGTAAACGTATCGCTATCGCTAAAGGTTCAATTGCCATAGTAAACAGTAAAGGTGAAAGTGGACAGCCTTGTCGACATCCTCTATTGATTTTTATTGGTTTTGAAATATTGTTATTTGTTAGGATTTCTGCTGTAGCATTATTGTATATTATTTGAACCCATTTTATGAAATTATTTCCAAGTCCAAACCTTTGTAGGACTTCAAAAAGAAAGGGCCATTCAACTCTATCAAAGGCCTTTTCGGCGTCCAATGATAGGAGAGCTGTATCCGGTGCTTCTTTATTAAAATAAATAATATTAAATAGTCTTCTTACATTATGGAAGCCTTGTCTACCCTTTATAAAGCCATTCTGATCTCGATTAATAATATTTGGTAAAATTTCTTGTATTCGTCTTGCTAAAATTTTACAGATTATCTTAAGGTCGGCGTTTAATAGGCTTATTGGTCTCATATTTTCACATTTATTAGAGGGCTTACCTGGTTTTGGCAGCAGTATAATTAAGGCATTATTTATGTATGATGGTAAATTATTATTTTGAAATGCTTCTAAAACCATTTCCAAAAAAGGTTTTATTAATTTATTCTTAAATTTTTTATAAAGGTCAACTGGAAGACCATCTGGTCCTGCACTTTTTCCTGATTTCATATTATCAATGGCTAGCCCAACTTCTTCTTGACTAATTTTAGACTCCAATATCTCCCTGTTTTCATTTGGAATACACGGTATAGATAGTTCGTTCAAAAACCCATTTAGTTTTGTTAAATCAGGTTCATTTTTGGTATCATATAATTTTTCATAGTAATCTCTAAAGGCTCTATTAATTTCTAAAGGATCTATAACTACCTGTCCCTTACTTATAATACTGGTAATTGGTGTTTTAATTTCCAATTGTTTAATCTGCCATGCTAATAATTTTCCTGATTTTTCACCTTGTTCATAAAAAGATTGTTTCAATCTTAGAAGACTCGAGGCAGCTCTATTCGCTGATTTTTTGTCGTATTCAGCTCTCAAAATCAGTAATTCATTCTCCAACCTTGGGTCACTTCCTGCATACACTTTTTCCTGAAGACTTTTTATTTTATGTTCCAATTTAGCTCTCTCCTCTCGAGTCTTCTTAGATTTTGATCCTGTATAACTAATAATATGTCCCCTAATAAAAGCTTTGAAAGCCTCCCACTTTACACATGCTGATGTTTGTGTAGTATTAATGTCAAAGAACTCGTCTATCTGTTTTTCTATATACTTGACAAATTCCTCATCCTGAAGCCATTTATGCTGAAATTGCCATCTACCTGATTCCTTTGTCAATTTTTTATCTACATATATTAGACAACAGGGTGCATGATCAGAGATCACGATGTTATCATAAAAGCAGTTTTGAATCTTGGACCTTAATTCTGTGGAAATCAAAAAATAATCAATACGTGAGAATGTCTTGTAGGTACTGGAATAACAAGAATAGGCTTTAACTTGTGGTTTCATTTCTCTCCATATATCTAACAATCTCAATTCTTTCATAAAATGATTAATAGTCATCCTACATCCAATGTGCGTACAATCCAGTCCTGTTGATCTATCCACACCTGGATTCAATGTACAATTAAAATCCCCTGCTATTATATGTTGCCCTGTAAGTGATGATAAGATGAGAAATAAATTAGCAAAGAACTTCTGATCATCTATATTGGGACCATATAAGTTCACAAGATTTATATTTTCTAATAGCAAAGAACCTTGAATGATTACATATCTTCCAAATTTGTCTCCAATTACATTTTTCACTTGAAAAGGAACTGATTTATGTATGAGAGTCATAACTCCCCTGGCTCGGGATGAAAATGAAGAGGTGAATACACTTCCCTGCCATCTACTCCTAATTCTTTTAACATCCTCCTCTATCAGATGAGTTTCTTGTAAAAACACAATTCTTGAACCCATGTCCTTTATTTTATTCATAACTTGTTTAAGTTTTTTTAAATTTTGTAGACCTCTGCAATTCCATGAAGTTAAATTAAGATTAACACTTTGGTCCATGATCAATAGAGAGTTTGGGATTACCTTGCAGTGTAAACATGCTCATACAGAGAAGCAAAAACATGAGTGGTTGAACATTCATCCTACAAACTACACACAAACAAATTTCCCCTTCCCACACTTGTGGCAAACCCCCCAAAATCAAAAGAAAAATTCTGTCTCCCGATATAGCCATCGACCGTTCCACACCCACGGGGAACAGCCTAAGCCACTCCTTCTTCATCCTCCCAATCACCCTAACTCTACTGCTTTTAATGACGTAACATTAACTCTCCTCTGTAGTTTTCCAACTTAACTCCAAAATTTTTAACAACTTTGTACATCATAGTTTTTTTTTTTTTGTTTTGTTTTTGTTTTGTTTTTTTAATATATAATACAATCTATATTTTGTAAACTTACTATTTACTTCAAGTCAGTCAGATGCCTGTGCAAATGCTTAATTATTCTACCTTATATTTTGTTCATGCTTAGCTCCCACCAGTCTCTTCTTCTTCTTTGATCTTCTTGATGAACTCCTGCGCCTCCTCTGGGGTCTTGAAGATGTGGGTTCTGCCCTCATACGTGGTCAGCAGTCTCGCAGGATAGATTACACCATGACGAATCCCAAGGTTGCGCAGCTCCTTACGTACGGGATCAAACTGCTTCCTCAATTGCTGGATTCCTGTGGCCAAATCTGGGTAGAACCGCACCTGCTGGTCCTGGTGTTTAATCTCTCCTTTAGCACGTGCAGCGTTGAAGATCTTCATCCTGTCTCTGTTGCTAAGAAACTTCATAATTAAGGTCCTCGGCGGTCCCTTATCTCTCCGTGGGCCAATACGATGTGCTTTTTCCAGAACCACTGCTGATTGCAACTCCTCGCTGCCCAGCACCTCCGGAATCCACTTTTCCAGAAAGGAACATACGTCCCGACCTTCTGATTCCTCTGGAAGACCCACCAGCCTCAAATTATTCTGTCTCGACCGAGATTCCAAATCCAAAATATTATCTTCCAGAGATTTATTTTTTTTTTCCAAAGTGCGCACCTTTAATTGAAGACGGGTGACGTCATCTTCAGCACTAGCGAGACGGAGCTCCATCTGCGCCGTTCGTTCTACACAGTCACCCAATTCCTTTCTTATTCCTTCCAACGCTGTCATAATCCCATCAAATCTAGAGGAAAAGTCCGCTCTCATTGAACTCATGGCAGCCATCAGCGCATCTGCGCCTCCCCCCGCAGACATCGCACCGTTGCCAGCCTCCTCCGCCATATATGGAGTTTTGTTTGCTGCGTCACAGACCTGAAAGTCCGTTAATTTGGACTGTTTCGGCGGCTCGCTTTTTCCTTTTCCTGGTTTTCCAGCCTTAGGCTTCGCCGACATATCCTCGCCCAAATGCTGGGATACGTTCTGTCCCAAATGAGAGAGTTATTTGCCGATTTTTTTTCTCCAGGAGCAGAGCAGAGCGAGACACGTCCGTCCTACGTGGCAGCCATAACCGGAAGCCCCGCCTTTAATTGTATTTTAATCACTTTTTTCCATCTACTGTTAGCTCTCACTTCTGTTTATCAAGCCTCTTGCACCTGTGTGCGCACTCAGTGTCACCTAATCACTCTCTTCAGCCTTCTGTTCACCTTTCATCGGTGTTTGTGTTAGCTTCGGGTTAGCCACTAGCTATGGCTACTAGCTCTCCTTCCTCTTCTCCTCTGGTGTGCAGTCTCTGTCAGATGTTTAGCTACACCTCTGCCTCTTTTAGTGATAACGGTAAATGTAATAAATGTTGTCTTTTTGAGGTGCTTGAGGTGAGGTTGTCTGATTTGGAATCCCGGCTCCGCTGCATCGAAACACCGTCTGCGCCAGTTAACTTTGACGGAAGTCCCTTAGGGGCAGCGGAGCTTCCTAGCATAGGGCGATCCGTTAGTGGTCCTCCGGCTCTCCTCAGCAGCGAGGAGACTGGGTGGGTGACGGTGAGAAGGAAGCCTAGTCGCAAAGCCCCGGTTCACCACCAACCTGTTCACGTTTCTAATTGCTTTTCCCCGCTCAGCGACACACCCGCTGAGGAAAAAACTCTGATCATTGGCAACTCTGTAGTCAGAAACGTGAACCTAGAGACTCCAGCGGCCATAGTCAAATGCATTCCTGGGGCCAGAGCAGGCGACATCGAGTTAAATTTGAAAATGCTGGCTAAAAGTAACTGTAAATACTTCACAATTGTTATTCACACTGGCATTAATGACATCCGTCTCCGGCAGTCGGAAGTCACAAAACTTAATGTAGAATCGATGTGTGACTTTGCCAATACTATGTCGGACTCTGTAGTATTCTCTGGGCCCCTCCCCAATCTGACCAGTGATGACATGTTTAGCTGCTCGTCATCCTTGAACCGCTGGCTGTCTGTGTGGTGTCCTGCAAATGACGTGGGCTACATTGACAATTGGAGCTCATTTTGGGGAAAACCTGGTCTTATGAGACGAGACAGCGTTCATCCCACTTTGAATGGTGCTTCTCATTTATCTAACAATCTGGCATCGTTTTTATCCAAATTTCCAAAACCCTGACAACTCAGAGTTGGGACCAGGAAGCAGAGTCGCAGTCTTACACGCCTCTCTGCAGCTCCTCTTCATCCGCCACCCCCCAACTTAGCCCCTGTCTTCCCCATCAGAGAATCACTGTCTGGTCCCTCCAAAGCAAATAAAAATATAATATATACAGTGGGGCAAAAAAGTATTTAGTCAGTCACCAATTGTGCAAGTTCTCCCACTTAAAAAATATTCTATGAGAGAATTGACAACTTCATACTGAAGAATGATTTATTATGTGAGCAGCAATATGGGTTCAGACACAAGAGGACAACTGCATATGCCCTAATGGAATTTACAGAAAAAATATCAACAGCCATTGAAAATAAAGAGTATTCAGTTGGAGTATTCCTAGATCTTAAAAAAGCATTTGATACAGTAGATCATAATTTATTATTAGAGAAACTACAAAATTCTGGTATTAGAGGTGTAGCACTGTCCTGGTTAAGTAGTTACTTAAAGAATAGATATCAGTATGTATGTGTTAGCAACAAAAACTCAGAGTTGCTGAAGGTCACCTGTGGAGTCCCACAGGGTTCAGTTTTGGGACCATTATTATTCAATATGTATATAAACGATATATGTAAAGTCTCAGAAAAAATGGACTTAATATTGTTTGCCGATGACACTAATCTGCTATGCAGTGAAAACAATTTGGAACAACTTCTGGATACACTCGGGAAGGAATTAGGAAAGCTTAAACTGTGGTTTGATTCAAACAAATTAACACTCAATTTAAGTAAGACAAAATTTATAGTCTTTAACAACCATCACAACAATCCAGTACCCAAACTCAGTGTAAATGGTGTAGAGATTGAAAGGGTATCTGAAACCAAATTCCTTGGAGTAATAATTGATAACAAACTGTGTTGGAAGTCACATATTAATTATATTAAAGGTAAAGTCTCCAAATCAATTGCAATATTACACAGAGTGAAATATTTGCTGAATCAACCCACACTATACACCTTGTATCATTCATTAATACTCCCATACATGACATATTGCAATGAAGTATGGGGAAATACATATAAAACAAACATATATCCACTCTTTATGCTTCAAAAGAGAGCTATTAGAATAATAAACAAAGCAGCTTACAGGGAACCAACAAACCCACTTTTTCTTAAACAAAAAACTCTCAAGTTGAAAGATCTGGTTGACTTTAAAACCGCAATAATAATGTTCAAAGTGAAGAATTTATCACTGCCTGCAAATATCCAAAAGTTGTTCCAAACAAGGGAGAAACGATATCACTTCAGAGGAACATGTATATTTCAAAAGCCTACAGTGAGAACAACCACCAAGCAACACTGTATTTCAGTGCAAGGAGTCAGATTATGGAACAATTATGGACCTGAATTAAAATCATGTACAACGCTTGGACAATTTAAACAAAAACTAAAGGAAGAAATACTCCAAACATATTTACAAGACGACATGTAAACTCACATAAGGATTGACATATCCAGCCTGTGTTGTGTTGTAGCTTAGTTTTTTTTTTTTTTTTTTTTTCTCTCTGTGACATTCTGTCTTAGATTTGTCTTGAATAGTAACTGCTTAACTTAGCTTAGCTTAGTTTTCTTTTCTTTTTTTCTCTCAGTCACACTTTGTCTTAGCTTTGTTCTAAATTGTAATCACTCTTGTCTTGTTTACTCTTTTTTCTTTGAATTCTTGGATGGAATATGGGTGGGCAATATAAGCTGCGGCTTCAGCCATCACCCATTTCGGATAACTCACGTGGAATTGTTTAGTAGAAGGAGTCTTTGTCTAATTTGACCTTGTTGTTATATTATACAGTTTCTTTAACCTGTACTGTATTATCCGAAATAAATAAAATTCATTCATTCATTCATTCATTCAAAAGATGAGAGAGGTCTCCACTTTCCATCATAGGTATACCTCAACTATGAGAGACAAAATGAGAAAAAAAAATCCAGAAAATCACATTGAAGGATTTTTAATGAATTAATTGGTAAATTCCTCAGTGAAATAAGTACTTGGTCAGTAACAAAAGTTCATCTCAATACTTTGTTATATACCCTTTGTTGGCAATGACGGAGGTCAAACGTTTTCTGTAAGTCTTCACAAGGTTTTCACACACTGTTGCTGGTATTTTGGCCCTTTCCGCCATGCAGATCTCCTCTAGAGCAGTGATGTTTGGGGCTGTCGCTGGGCAACATGGACTTTCAACTCCCTTCAAAGATTTTCTATGGAGTTGAGATCTGGAGACTGGCTAGGCCACTCCAGGACCTTGAAATGCTTCTTACGAAGCCACTCCTTTGTTGCCTGGGCGGTGTGTTTGGGATCATTGTCATGCTGAAAGACCCAGCCACGTTTCATCTTCAATGCCCTTGCTGGTGGAAGGAGGTTTTCACTCAAAATCTCATGATACATGGCCCCATTCATTCTTTCCTTTACACGGATCAGTCGTCCTGGTCCCTTTGCAGAAAAACAGCCCCAAAGCATGATGTTTCCACCCCCATGCTTCACAGTAGGTATGGTGTTCTTTCTCCTCCAAACACGACAAGTTGAGTTTTTACAATAAAGTTCTATATTGGTTTCATCTGACCATATTACATTCTCCCAATCCTCTTCTGGATCATCCAAATGCTCTCTAGCAAACTTCAGATGGGCCTGGACATGTACTGGCTTAAGCAGGGGGACACGTCTGGCACTGCAGGATTTGAGTCCCTGGCGGCGTAGTGTGTTACTGATGGTAGCCTTTGTTACTTTGGTCCCAGCTCTCTGCAGGTCATTCACTAGGTCCCCCCGTGTGGTTCTGGGATTTTTGCTCACCGTTCTCGTGATAATTTTGACCCCACGGGGTGAGCTCTTGCGTAGCCCCAGATCGAGGGAGATTATCAGTGGTCTTGTATGTCTTCCATTTTCTAATAATTGTTCCCACAGTTGATTTCTTCACACCAAGCTGCTTACCTATTGCAGATTCAGTCTTCCCAGCCTGGTGCAGGTCTACAATTTTGTTTCTGGTGTCCTTTGACAGCTCTTTGGTCTTGGCCATAGTGGAGTTTGGAGTCTGACTGTTTGAGGTTGTGGACAGGTGTCTTTTGTACTGATAACGAGTTCAAACAGGTGCCATTAATACAGGTAACAAGTGGAGGACAGAGGAGCCTCTTAAAGAAGAAGTTACAGGTCTGTGAGAGCCAGAAATCTTGCTTGTTTGTAGGTGACCAAATACTTATTTTACTTAGGAATTTACCAATTAATTCATTAAAAATCCTTCAATGTGATTTTCTGGATTTTTTTCCCTCATTTTGTCTCTCATAGTTGAGGTATACCTATGATGAAAATTGGAGACCTCTCTCATCTTTTAAGTGGGAGAACTTGCACAATTGGTGGCTGACTAAATACTTTTTTGCCCCACTGTAAGCATCCTAAAGTGATTAAACAAAAAGTGATGTGGTTTGTTAAATATTAGGTCTCTAACTCCCAAGTCTCTGCTAGTCCATGATCTGTTAGTTGATCATCAGATTGATTTAATATCTCTTACAGAAACTTGGTTAGGGCAAGAGGATTATGTTGGTTTAAATGAATCAACTCCCTCTGGTTATTTAAACTGTCAAAATCCCAGAAGTTCTGGTCGTGGAGGAGGAGTGCATCAATTTACCATTCCAAATTACTAGTTAATGTAAAGCAAAAAACATGTTATAATTCCTTTGAGGGCCTGGTCCTCAGTATTGGGCACTTTAGCAATTTTAGGCTAAACCCAATTTTATTTGCCATAGTTTATCGTCCTCCATCAAACTACTCAGAATTTTTATCCGAATTTCCCGAATTCTTAGCTGATTTAGTGCTGAAATCAGATAGAATAATTATAGTAGGGGACTTTAATATACAGTACATGTAGATGTAGATAGTGATTGCCTTAATGTGGCATTTAATTCAATATTAGACTCGATGGGGTTTTCTCAGAAGGTAGGAAATTCTACTCATTATCTCCACCATACGTTGGACCTTGTTCTGACATATGGCATAGAAATATAAAATCTGGTAGTGTCTCCTCATAACCGTGTACTGTCCGACCATTGTCTGTTAACCTTTGATTTTATTATTTCTGACTATTTGGCTCCTAAAGAAAAATATTACTACAGTAGATGCCTCTCAGATGATGTTGTTACCAAATTTATGCAGATTGTCTCCTCTATGCCATGTGTCAACACAACGGAAATAAGCTATAGAGAGCTTGCTCCTTCTGTAATTGATAGCATGGTAGATAGTGTTACAGCTTCTCTGCATCAGACTCTAGACTTGGTGGCCCCCTTAAAAAAGAGAAAGTCTAATCAGAGATTTTTAACTCCTTGGTTCAACACAGAAACTCGTAGCTTAAAACAAAAGACTCGTCAATTAGAAAGAAAATGGCGCTCCACTAATTTAGATGAAATCTATTTAGCTTGGAGAAATCATGTTTTAATTTATAAAAAATCTCTTAGAAAAGCTAGAAAAAGTTATTATTCTGCATTAATAGAAGAGAACAAAAATAATCTCAGGTTTCTTTTCAGTACTGTAGCCAAGTTGACAAAGAATCAGGACTCTGTCAATCCTAGCATTCCCTTAGAGCTTACTAGTCAGGACTTTATGAACTTTTTCAATGAAAAAATTTCATCCATCAGAGATAAAATCAATCAGATTCTTCCCACAGTTAACTTAAATATAGTAACTACCACAACTCCTTCAATTGATAACTGTCTTAAGATAAGATAAGATAAGATAAGCCTTTATTAGTCCCACAATGGGGAAATTCCAGGATTGCAACAGCACAGGGATAGCAACACTCAGAGCAACAATCAGAAGGCAAGAAAAAACAACATCTAGTAAACATATGTCCATATTACTATAAATGTATATATATAGACACACAGTGCAGAGCATTATGGCTGGTGAATGTGCAGCAGAAAGTCTAAGTTCTCTCTCCGCGGATGCAGCGGGCCAGCTGGAAGTCTTTGGGCATGATGGTGACCCCCTTAGCGAAGAAGAGACCATCAGGTGGGCCTCGCTGGTCTCCTGCAGAGCCACGACGGCGAAGCTCAGGAAACGCAGGACGGTCTTGAAGTCCTGAGCGATCTCCCTCACCAGGCGCTGGATGGGCAGCTTGCGGATGAGCAGCTCCGTGGATTTCTGGCAGCGACGGATCTCTCTCAGAGCCACGGGCCTGTGACGGCGAGGCTTCTTCACTCTGCCGGTGGCCGGAGCGCCTCTCCGAGCAGCCCTGGTGGGGGGGGGGGGGCTTCTTCCTCCAGTAGATTTTACGGGCGGTCTGCTTGGTTCTTGCCATCGCTCTTTATTATTCTGTCTTATATTTCTTTCACGCCGCCTAAACTCCAGCCCGGCACCGCGTCGTTTTCGCTACAGCTCCCGGTATGTCGAGTTTCCCATTAGCACCGGGCGGCGGCCAAGTGCTAGCTAGCACTAGCTTGTCCCCGCTGTAACGTCTCCCGCTGCAAACCGTGGCTCCGTCCGCCGACCCGGGAGACCCCCGGGGCGATCCGTGCGTCCGTGATATATATACAGAGTGAAAGGTGTAGAAAGATGATTGGAGTAAACTCTTGATGAGTTTACTCCAATTGACCTTTTAGAGTTAGACAAAATAGTTTCCTCATCCAAGCCTTCAACTTATCTTTTAGACCCTATTCCTACCAGGTTATTTAAAGAAGTCTTCCCACTTATTGGTAGCTTTATTCTTCATATAATCAATTCTTCATTAACTTTAGGCCATGTACTGCAGGCTTTTAAAACGGCTGTAATTAAACCCCTACTCAAAAAGCCAACGCTAGATCCAGGAGCTTTAGCTAACTATAGACCAATCTCTAATCTCCCTTTCATCTCAAAAATCTTAGAAAGAGTAGTTGCTACCCAATTATTTGACCACCTGCAGGGAAATGGTTTACTTGAAGAGTTTCAATCTGGGTTTAGAATCCATCATAGTACTGAAACAGCCTTAGCGAAGGTCACTAACGACCTCCTCATCGCATCTGATAATGGACTTGTTTCTGTACTTGTCCTTTTAGACCTTAGTGCAGCTTTTGATACTATTGATCATAATATTCTACTTGATAGATTAGAACATTATGTTGGACTTAATGGAACTTCATTGCAGTGGTTTAGATCTTATTTATCTGATAGGCTCCAGTTTGTTCATGTCAATAATGAATTTTCTGTCAGCTCAAAGCTCAGTTATGGAGTTCCACAGGGATCTGTGATAGGCCCTACTCTTTTTAGTTTACAGTGGGGTAAAAAAGTATTTAGTCAGCCACCAATTGTGCAAGTTCTCCCACTTAAAAGATGAGAGAGGTCTCTAATTTTCATCATATGTATACCTCAACTATGAGAGACAAAATAAGAAAAAAAAAATCCAGAAAATCACATCGAAGGATTTTTAATGAATTAATTGGTAAATTCCTCGGTAAAATAAGTATTTGGTCACCTACAAACAAGCAAGATTTCTGGCTCTCACAGACCTGCAACTTCTTCTTTAAGAGGCTCCTCTGTCCTCCACTCGTTACCTGTATTAATGGCACCTGTTTGAACTCGTTATCAGTATAAAAGACACCTGTCCACAACCTCAAACAGTCAGACTCCAAACTCCACTATGGCCAAGACCAAAGAGCTGTCAAAGGACACCAGAAACAAAATTGTAGACCTGCACCAGGCTGGGAAGACTGAATCTGCAATAGGTAAGCAGCTTGGTGTGAAGAAATCAACTGTGGGAGCAGTTATTAGAAAATGGAAGACATACAAGACCACTGATAATCTCCCTCGATCTGGGGTTCCACGCAAGAGCTCACCCTGTGGGGTCAAAATGATCACGAGAACGGTGAGCAAAAATCCCAGAACCACACGGGGGGACCCAGTGAATGACCTGCAGAGAGCTGGGACCAAAGTAACAAAGGCTACCATCAGTAACACACTACGCCGCCAGGGACTCAAATCCTGCAGTGCCAAACGTGTCCCCCTGCTTAAGCCAGTACATGTCCAGGCACGTCTGAAGTTTGCTAGAGAGCATTTGGATGATCCAGAAGAGGAGTGGGAGAATGTCATATGGTCAGATGAAACCAAAATAGAACTTTTTGGTAAAAACTCAACTTGTCGTATTTGGAGGAGAAAGAATGCTGAGTGGCATCCAAAGAACACCATACCTACTGTGAAACATGGGGGTGGAAACTTCATGCTTTGGGGATGTTTTTCTGCAAAGGGACCAGGACGACTGATCCATGTAAAGGAAAGAATGAATGGGGCCATGTATCGTGAGATTTTGAGTGAAAACCTCCTTCCATCAGCAAGGGCCTTGAAGATGAAACATGGCTGGATCTTTCAGCATGACAATGATCCCAAACACACCACCCGGGCAACGAAGGAGTGCCTTCGTAAGAAGCATTTCAAGGTCCTGGAGTGGCCTAGCCAGTCTCCAGATCTCAACCCCATAGAAAATCTTTGGATGGAGTTGAAAGTCCATGTTGCCCAGCAACAGCCCCAAAACATCACTGCTCTAGAGGAGATCTGCATGGAGGAATGGGCCAAAATACCAGCAACAGTGTGTGAAAACCTTGTGAAGACTTACAGAAAACGTTTGACCTCTGTCATTGCCAACAAAGGGTATATAACAAAGTATTGAGATGAACTTTTGTTATTGACCAAATACTTATTTTACTAAGGAATTTACCAATTAATTCATAAAAAATCCTTCAATGTGATTTTCTGGATTTTTTTTTCTCATTTTGTCTCTCATAGTTGAGGTATACCTATGATGAAAATTGGAGACCTCTTTCATCTTTTAAGTGGGAGATCTTGCACAATTGGTGGCTGACTAAATACTTTTTTGCCCCACTGTATATATGCTTCCGCTAGGCAACATTATTAGAAAGCACTGTATACATTTTCATTGTTATACAGATGAAACACAATTATACCTGTCAATGAAGCCAGATGATAGTAATCAATTAGTCAAGTTAGAAGCCTGTCTTAAGGAAATCAAAGCTTGGATGACTTGTAATTTCCTGCTATTAAATTCAGAGAAGACTGAAGTCATTCTTGTTGGTCCAAAAAACCTTAGAAATACCTTTCCAAATCAAACTTTCAGTTTGAATGTGGTTACTCTTTCTCTTAATAGCTCTGTGAGGAACCTTGGAATTATTTTTGATTAAGATCTGTCCTTCAATTCACATATTAAATTTGTTTCTAAGACTGCTTTCTATCATTTGCTTAATATTTGTCAAGCGGTGCCCCTCGCGAGCCACCATAAGACGCCACACTGTCACCAGAGAGTTGTGTTAGTGTCTTTATTCACTGTGAAATCACAGTAATACAAGCAGCTGAGGCTATGACACAAGCAAGTCTACACACAGGGAGGCGTAAGGCTAACAAGCTCACTCACGGGTCCACAGGATAAGACGGTCACACCACAGACGGGCAATGTAACATAATCCATATAGTATGATCGCTCCAATGATCAGCGACGGACACTGCTGCAAGGATGCAGCCGCTAGTGTTGGCTTAAGAAGCCGGCCGCTAACGACCGCAAATGCAGAACAGCTGTTCAGGTCCTGACAGCTGAGCGGAAGCCTCCCCGAGCGCTGTCACAATAAGAGCTCGGAGAGCCGGAATAATAACGCCACTGTCAAGACCTGACAGGAATAGCCCGAGCACAAATAACATTAGCGCTCGGGTCATAACAACATTACCAAGATTAGGAGCATCTTGTCTCAGAGTGATGCTGAGAAACTGATCCACGCTTTTGTTAGCTCTAGGTTAGATTATTGTAATTCTTTATTATCAGGTTGTCCTAAAACATCTTTAAAAAGTCTTCAGCTGATCCAAAATGCTGCAGCAAGAGTTTTAACAGGTACGGTACTAGAAAGAGAGATCATATCTCTCCAGTTCTGGCCTCCCTTCATTGGCTTCCCATAGAGTTTAGAATTAAGTTGAAAATCCTTCTTCTTACTTACAAAGCTCTAAACAATCAGACCCCTTTTTATTTAAAAGATCTGATACTACCGTATTATCCTAATAGAGCACTATGCTCCCAAAATGCAGGATTACTTGTAATACCCAGAATCTCTTAAAGTACAATGGGAGGCAGAGCCTTCAGTTATCAAGCTCCTCTACTGTGGAATCAGCTGCCAATCTGGATTCAGGAGTCAGACTCAATCTCTGTTTTTAAGAATAGGGTTAAAACCTTCCTTTTTGATATAGCCTACAATTAGGGAGGGATCTTGTGTTTCTGAACCCTCCCTTAGTTATGCTGCTAATAGGTTTAGACAGCCGGGGAACCTCCAGTAATGCACTGGGCCTCACTCCTTTCTTCACTCTCAATGAAAATTTTTTTTTTCTTTTTTTTTGCTGGTCATTAACATCTGTTTGTTCTCTCCCATAGATTGAGTCCCCATCGGGCTGTTTGCTCTCTACATGTCTGTTCTTTTCATCTTCTCCATCCCCTCACCCCCCAGCCAGTCGCAGCAGATGACTGCTCCTCCCTGAGCCTGGTTCTGCTGGAGGTTTCTTCCTGTTAAAAGGGAGTTTTTCCTCTCCACCGTCGCCAAGCGCTTGCTCACAGGGGATCACCTGATTGCTGGGGTCTTTCTGCAACTGTGGGGGTTCCCCCTACAGTTGAAAGTGCTATGAGATGACTGTTGTTGTGAAATGGCGCTATATAAATAAAGTTGAATTGAATTGAATTGAATTTTAGTTGTCACATCTTACAACACAAGTCATGGTCCACAGAGAGCTTCCAAAGCATCAGAGGCATCATTGTTCAAATGTATCAGTCAGGAGAAGGGTACAAAAGAATTTCCAAGGTATTAAATATACCATGGAACACAGTGAAGACAGTCATCATCAAGTGGAGTAAATATAGCAAACAGTGACATTACCAAGAACTGGACGTCCCTCCAAAATTGACGAAAAGACGAGAACAAAACTGGTCAGGGAGGCTGACAAGAGGCTGACAGCAACATTGAAGGAGCTGCAGGAATTTCTGGCAAGTACTGGCTGTTTAGTACAAGTGACAACAATCTCCTGTCTAGGGTGTCAGGACGGAAGCCTTATCTTACAAAGAAAAACATCCAAACCCGGCTACATTTTGCAAAAACACATTTGAAATCTCCCAAACAGATGTGGGAAAATGTGTTATGGGCTGATGAAACCAAGGATGAACTTTTTGGCCATAATTCCAAAAGGTGTATTTGGTGCAAACACAACACTGCTCATCACCAAAAGAACACCATACCTAAAGTGAAGCATGGTGGTGGCAGCATCATGCTTTGGGGCTGTTTTTCTTCAGCTGGAACTGGGGTCTTAGTCAAGGTGAAGCGAATTATGAACGATTCCAAATACCAGTCAGTGTTGGCACAAAACCTTCAGGCTTCTGTTAGAAAGCTGAGAAGGAACATCATCTTTCAGCACGACAATGACCCAAAGCACACATCCAAATCAACAAAAGAATGGCTTCACCAGAAGAAGATTAAGGTTTTGGAAGGGCCCAGCCACAGTCCAGACCTGAATCCGATCGAACATCTGTGAGGTGATCTAAAGAGGGCTGTGCACAGGTGATGCCCTCACAATCTGACAGTTTTAGAGCATTTTTGCAAAGAAGAGAGGGCAAACATTGCCACATCAATATGTGCCACACTGACAGACTCCTACCAAAAAGACTGAGTGCTGTAATAAAAGTTTTTAGTTTAGTTTAGCAACAAAGTTTTAGTTTAAGGGTGTGCTTGTTTATGCAACCAGGTTATTGTAAGTTTTTTATTTTTTATTTTTCCTCTTAAAAGATTTCAGTTTGTTTTTCAGTTGGGTTGTACAGGTTATAGGTCACATTAATGGTGGAAAAAGTTTTGAAATGATTTATCTTGGTCTCATTTCTTTTACTTCACAAACCTGGCACACCTGGGTGTGTAGACTTTTTATATCCACTGTAAATAAAGCTCCTCAGTGGATACATGTCCACCAGATACGTCTGTGTTTATATTAAAACAGAAGAAAGCTAAGGTATAAACAGGCTCGCTCTGCTGGGGAATACTGTGATTCAGTGGCTCACAGCCAAAGCTTTTACAATAGCAAACATAGATACGACTTGACCGGGTGTTGAGCAATTAATCTTTTTGTGTTTGTGATCTTCTTCTTCTGTGTTTTCTTTTTACAAAACCCGATAAAAATGCAGCCAAACATGGGCTTTAGCGGCAGCATATGGAGGAGTTCTATGCAAATTCAGTCTTCAGAGCTACGGGGAACCCCGACAGCATTTAGCAACAAGGAGCTGAATCAACATTTGGCTGCAATTTTTCTTTTTTAAAGATGAATTGAAATGATGCTCTGAAGTTTAGAAAAGAAAGCTGTTTTGGATGTCTTCATTTCATATTTATGCTCTGCTGGTTGCATTCATTTTCATTGTTGTTTTTTTTTCAACTGAGGCAACAATAATAAATAAAGAGGAGGCAGTTACATGGGCCTGCATTTTCAGTATGATAATACAGCCCTTTTCTACATTCTCTATTGAAGCCACTCTGGCTATGACTTTCATAATCACATATTTCTCATAAGATAAGAGCTTGTGCTAAATGAAATTACTCTGACTGATGTGAGCAACTTCAACATATGGTATGGATCCCCATTTGTTTTATCACACCTTCAATCTTACCTTTTTACATGAGAGAAATTGTAAAGGTAACTAGAAAATTTGCATTTCCTGAAGAAAGTTGCAGCCAGTATATGTTGGTAAATTAATAATGCTTTCATTAAATTCTTTAAAAAAGATTGAAATATGTAAAAGCTAGTTTAAAGATGAATGATGTAGCTGTAAGGGGTCATTGACCGAAAAATGGTGTGTCTGTGTGTCTTTTAACTATCCGAAATGTGTCTGTTGGTCACATACTGTAATTATCAAAAAAATATCAAGACAGTAACCTTTCTTAAAAAAAAAAAAAAATACACACACTCAGCCTTTATCCCATTTTCCTCTCCAAGAAACATTTTTGACTCTTCTGGGGTTTTTCCTCAAAGCCAAGAAGATTAACATTCCTGCCTCGGCGGCGGCAGGTCGGTGCAGCCACTGGCCTGGATAATTGGTGCACTGAGCGGAGAAACTCTTACAGTATTCCTTACATTTGTTGGTGACCGAGAAAAGTCTTAAGTTTTACAGAAATTCTCTGCTGGCGCCATTATTCCCGTGTCCCACGGAGGGGCAAGGGCAGCGACCTGAAGGGGTCCGCTGCAGCTCACAGGCTACTGAGTCCCGGGGCCGACTTCACTTGTATTCGGTTGAAGATGCATCAGATCCCGTACTGCTGAGCTGAGCTAGAAGGAGGCTAAAAGCTTAAGGCTAGAAGCTAGCCAGCTAATGGCTAAGTGACATAGAAGGGAGGGTGGAGGTGAATAGGTGATGGATGTTTCTTTAAGTAGTAGGCTTTAAAATGAGTGTTTCAAGAAAGCCAGGGAAATTACAAAACAAATGTGCTGCAATAAATAATTAAAGAAAGTGTGAACAAAATATGTCACAAACACTTCATTAAGACATGGGTGAGCTGCTAAGACGTTGAAAAAAGTTCAATGATCCATTTAAAGCTGATTAATTAGCTTAAAAACCTGAAATCACTTCAAGCTGACAGTGTTCGCATTAAAGCAGAAAGAGATTAACTGACCAGTGTTGGCCTTTAAAATGAAACTGTTGAAAATTTACCAGTGTTAGCTTAAAAACTAA
The DNA here is from genome assembly GCA_020510985.1 of Pholidichthys leucotaenia. Classification (NCBI taxonomy): domain Eukaryota; kingdom Metazoa; phylum Chordata; class Actinopteri; order Cichliformes; family Pholidichthyidae; genus Pholidichthys; species Pholidichthys leucotaenia. The sequence goes on along the minus strand of CM035848.1, from coordinate 44,369,672 downwards.
AATAGTCTAAAGTTGAAGAGCGCTTACTTACGAATGATAGATAAAAGGTTAACACTGATAAATGCTAGCTTAACAGCAGGGCCGGAGTGGAACCAGTTTTCAGCTCAGGACTTCTATATCCAAGACTGGCCCACATTTTTTTTTTTTTTGGGGGGGGAGGGTTGATAAGTAAAAATACAGTTCAATTTCTCTCCTCTAGTTTTTAAAAAATATTATTAATATTAAGACATGTTTATTATAGAACTTAAATATTTCTTTTCAATAAAAACAAATTGGAAGAAAATCGACAAACTGAAAAAACAAAATCCCCCCTTCACTCTGTACTGAAAATGGTTAAAGCAACACGATGTAAGATTTTTACCTTAAAACAATGTTCCCAAAATTATTTTGATGGTGCATCAACCTTTGGGTGAATGTGACTTCCCCATAGCCTGAGTGGGCCCACAGTGCTTGTAACGGCTCTGCTCTTTGTAGGAACACTGAAAAGACTACAACTTTGACGACTATCATCTCAGTCATAGCAACCAATCCGAGGGTACTTTGTTGTTGTTGCACTGCTTAGGTGCTACTTTAAGGTCTACAGCATCGGCAGTCACCTAAGCAGTGAACTGGTTCCTGTTACTTTGTTGATCACTGTCTCAGTGTCTATAGCAGGGGTGTCCAATCATGTGCATTGGAGGGCCAAGACCTTGCAGGCTTTACCGCCAACCAGTGTCTTCAACAGCAGATTTCACTGAATTTCTTCCCACTGATTGCTGAGAAGTGAAAACACCTGCTGAAGAGACTGGGTAGAAGAGAAAACCTGCAGGGTCTTGGCCCTCCATGGCACATGATTGGACACCCCTGGTCTGTAGACATGAGAATGTCTTTCTCAGTCTTCATAAGTAAGAAAGCCTCTAAATGCTTCTGAGTCGGTAAGGTTCTCAGCCTGTTCTTCACAAACTTCAGAGTAGAAAAACTTTGTTCACATGCAACTTCTTATATATTTGTATAACTTTTACTCTAACTATGTCATGGTTCGAGCGCCAATCTCGTCCGCGCTTGAGCCATGCACTATTTTTGCCCATCTGACGGCTGTGTGCCCCTTTTGGCTCTCTGAGCTTTTATTGTGACAGCGCTCGAAGGGGCTTCTGGCTGTCAGAGTTGTCAGCTGAGCCGCATTTCGCCTCATCAGCTGCTCCCTACTTAAGAGGGTAGCTGGGAGCGAAATATGCGGCAGTCTCGTCAAAAACTTCCCCTTGGTCAGATGTTATTCGAGCACCCCGCTGTTCAGACGTAGACTATCCTTCATACATGTGTAATGACAATAAAGTTGAATCTCATCATCTCATCTCATCTATATTCGTAAGTGTGTCTCCTTATGTATCCATTTTCCCTTGTCATTGTCTGTATTTCGTTGTAGTGAGTTTTAGCCCCCCGTGGCTTGTATTTTGTCATTTCTCCCTTCTGTTAATAAAACTGTGCAAACTCACCGGTGATTTGTGGCATCTTATGATGGCTTGTGAAGGCCATCCATGACAAACTATGCATTAATTTTGGTGCATTTCTTCTAAATTTTATCATGTTTTTTCTCAAATTTGTACTCTTTGGTAGCATTCATCTTCTTTCATACATTGCAAATTTAGTCATGTAAGTTTGTGACTGTTTAGGTAAAATTTGGACTTTTATCATCAAGTTGCTATTTTTTTCTCTTTCACATTGTCATGTGCACTTTTACTGCACATTTTCTCAATAAGAAGCAATGTCGCAATAACTCATCTAAGAGAGATCAAAATCAGACATGTACTGCACAACACAGTACTACTTGCAAAGGTCATGTATACATGCACTAAGTGCAGCTGGTGTAGCAGCAAAGTAGTTCATAATGTTTTCGCATTATGCACTGTGTACTGTACTGCAAGTGCATTTGCATAATGAGCTGATACATGTACCAGTGCATGTACGGCCAAAATTTGCTAGTCTGTACATGTACTGGCACTGTACATGTACATACAGTATATAGTGAATGGACAAGCGAAAAAATTAATCTGCCATGTACATTTATTAATACATGAATGGTACTACACTTTACATGTAGATATAGTAGTACTTTCTGAGGTCATGTATGCATGTGCTGCATGTGTATGCCGGCGGCACAAGGAGGGATGCTTCCGCTCCGGGGAGCCAGGCCACATCGTGTGCCACTGCCCTTTGCCTACCCCACGACAACCAGCCCCCTCACCAGCTTTAAACTAGAGTGGACACTTGCCAGGTCTGCACCTGCTGTGCGGCCTGGACAGCACTCCAATCCGGGCCCTGATTGACACCGGTTCCACCATCTCCCTGGTCTGACCCAAGGCGCTGCTTGGTACAGATGAACTCAGACCGCAGGGGTGGGAACCCACCAGGTGCTGCGGCACCAGCAACGAGGTGGGGTGGCGATGATTCCTTGTTGTGGGAGTGGCCAGTCAGAACACGAACCACCTGTTCTGGCTGGCTGACATTCAAGACCCCTGCATCATTGGACTAGATCTGCTCACAGCATGGGGTGCAAAGATTGACACCGCCAGCCCTTCTGTCCTGCTGGGGTCTAAAACCATCATGTTCTGGGGTAAAAGCCAGATGGGGAACCAGGGGACCCGCGCAATCGAGGGGCCATCAGCGCAGGCTGAGCTGAGGGGATTGCCGCCAGAGCCGCCAGCTGCAGCACCACCAGCACGAGTGGAGGGATCATCATCCCCGCCAGAGACAGCAGCAAGGGGGGGCTCCAACAGAACAAATCACCACGTCATCAGAAACACAACAGGCGGTTGAGGAGCTGTTCCAACAGAGCTGCAGGAGGTTAGAGTTCGGGCAGAGACGCCAGCTGCAGGAGCTACCGGACTGCCACGTCGACATCTTCACTGCCAGGGATAAAGAGTGCACCCAAACCAGCTTTGTGCAGCACCAGACTGGCACCGGTAAGACCAGGCCGATCCGGTTCCGCCCCCAGACTGCCTTTTTCAAGGTAGGCAGTGGCAGAGTAAAGATTCAGGACATGCTGGAGGCAAATGTCACTGAACCCCCCAGCAGTACCTGGGTGGCGTTGGTGGTTCGGGTCAAGAAGAATGATGGTTCGTGACAGTCCTATGTGGATTACTGGCACCTGAATGACATCACGGGCAAGGACTCCTACCCTCTGCCCCACATTGACAACGTGCTGGATTACATCACTGGCTAGTTCAGCTCACTCGACCTCCGCAGCAGCTATTGGCAAGTGGAGCTGTCACCAGAGGTCTGCCAGAAAACAGCCTTCTCCATCAGGCAGGGACTGTGGCAATTGAAGGTGATGCTGTTTGGACTTTGCAATGCACCAGCCACCTTTGAACACCTGATGGAGTGAGTACTGGCTGGTTAACCTCCCCGGGAGCCATTCATTTTGAGAACCTGGTGGTTCAAGCAGCTGATTTTGATGACACCCTGTCCAACCTCCAGGAGGTGTTGGACGCCATCTGTCGGGCTGGGCTGCAACTCCACTCTCGGAAATGCCTCCTGTTTTGGTGAGAAACCACTTTCCTGGGCCACATCGTCAGCACTGCTGGAGTCATCACCGACCCAGAGAAGGTAGCAGTGGTGAGAAACTGGCTGGTCCCACAGGACGTAGGAGAACTGCGGAGCTTCCTCGCATTGGCCTCCTATTATTGGAGGTTTGTGAAGGATTTTTCCACCATTGACAGGCTGCTGCATCAGTTGATACAGAAGGTCCCCACATTTGAGTGGAACAAGGATTGTGCTGCTGCTTTTTCCCTGTTCTGCTTGGGGTTCATTGGAACCCCCATGCTGTGGTATCCCGACCCGAACTGCCCCTTCATCGTGGGCACAGATGCTAGCAACCAGGGCATCGGGGCCATGTTATCCCAGGAGGGAGCACAGAGAGCAGGTGGTTGCCTTTTCAGCCACGCTCTCAGCAGAGCCGAAAGGAATTATTGCATCACCCACAGAGAGCTGCTGGCAGTCATCAAAGGGCTCCGCCATTTCCACCCGTACATTTACGGGGGCAGGTTTCAGCTCAGGACAGACCATGCTTGTCTGACCTGGCTACTGAACTTTAAAGAGCCTGATGGACAGTTAGCGAGATGGCTGGAGGCACTGCAGGATTATTGACTTTCAGTTCAAGCAGGCCACCTCCATCCCAACGCTGACGCACTGTCCCAGCGCCCTTGTGCTGTGGGGCTCTTCAGCACTACCAGTGGGCCGAGGATCGTGACCCAGCAGTCATGGGCTGCTGCTCTCCAGACCGCTGCGGCCGGGGATAGCGCAGGGGCTCACAGCTCTTCCTCTGATCGTCAGCCAGCTTTCCCCAGTGATGATGTCACAGAGGCCCTCGGCATGCAGCAGCTTCAGCTCGAACAGGATTGAGATCCTGTCATCTCCCGGGTCCGGCAGGGGTGGACATGGACCAGCGGCCAGCCTGAGAGGCTGTGTCTGCACTGGACCCAGAGACTAAGGCCCTGCATTCCCAGTGGCCCAACCTCTGCTGTCGTGAGGGTGTTGTCTACTGGCGGTGGCAGTCTCCAGCTTGGCAGCGCCACCTCTGGTAGCTGCTGGTCCCCCGACTGCTCTTCCCCAAGGTGCTGTAGTTGGTCCATGGGTCGGTGGAGGCTGGCGACTTCAGGGTGATGAAGACCCTGCAGCGTCTTTGGGCCTGGTTATACTGGCCAGGGTGTCATCGGGACGTGGAGCTCCATGTCTTCCACTGTGACACCTGCACAGCTCAGAAAGGGCCGACTCAGCGCTCCCACGCCTCCTTGCAGCAGTACCAAGTAGGGGTGCCCATGGAGCATGTGGTGGTGGACATTCTGGGCCCTTTTCTGACCACGGATCAGGGGAACCGTTCCATTCTGTTCACAATGGATTACTTCCCCATGTGGCCAGAGGTGTACATGGTCCCTGATCAGAGCACCGCCACCACAGCATCAAAGCTTGTGGATGAGATGTTTTGTCGTTTTGGTGGCCTGGAGGAGCTGCACAGTGACAGAGATGGAACTTCGAGGCAGAGGACTTCAGGGAGGTCTGCCGGCAGCTGGGCATCCAGAAGACCCAGACCACCCCGCTGTACCCACAGAGCAACAGCTTGGTTGAATGCTTTAACCAAAGAAAAAGTTGCAGGGTTACAGTAAAATAAGTGTCAAATTTATGAGAAAGTTCCAAAATTACAAGAAAAAAATTGTAATTTTGACAGAAAAAAGTCAAAATTTTACAAGAAAAGCTAACAAATTTATGAAAGGTTGTAAGTTTACAACTAAAAAAGTTGCAAATTTATGAGAAAGTTTTAAGTTTTCAAGAAAAATGTATCAACTTTATGGAAAAAATTACAAGAAAATTGCAAATTTATGAGAAAAAATTGTTGAAAAAGATAAAACAGGCAAATTCCATGTGGGCAAAAACAGATGGGCCAGCATGGAACCCATGGACACAAGACAGCCCAGATTATAAAATGTGGGCCTCATAATAACGGGTCCCACATGAATATGCTGGCTGGGATTGAGGTAGGACTGGGTGATATAGCTAAAAAAAATGTATCGCGATATAATTTCTCTATATCGTGATACACAATACATATTGCAATATGTATTTTGAGTACTGAATGTCCTTTAAAATTTTGTTTTACTTACATTTTTATTACAAATTTATATATATATATATATATATATATATATATATATACAGTATATATATATATATATATATATTCATTTCATTTATGGAAAAGCTGTATAATATAATACAATGAAAACTTACAGTAAGTCAAAGAAAATTCTTCTCAACAATATGTAACTGAGCAGTGTCTTTTTTCCTTTGCTTAAACAGAACTCACATTCTCAAGTCATCAAGTTTATCCATATGGGTAGAAATGTTTCAGTTTTTCCACACATAGTTAATGTTTGGCGGTCTAATAAGTGACAGAAGTACAATTTATCACTTTTTTTTTAAATATGTCTACATTCCATCAGTTGTTTATTTGGCGAGCCACTCGCTCTTATTTTGAAGGGTTGCAAGACTGGATAGGAGCTCTTATTTTGAAAGTTCATTTGTTAAGTTCGTTCACTTAGCAAATGAACGTGCGGAGTTCAGATTTGAAATATTTAGCTTCTCCTGTGCTTAAGGTGAGTCCACATTTATTCTGTTATCTTCCTTTTCATCTCTTCTCGCTGTAGTTTAGATTTCTCCATGAGCATGCAGGGGGGCGGAGCAGCCATGGTGAGCTAGTGAGCTTCCACTTTCAGACTTCAATGGCTAAGCTGCAGACAAACCTGCCTCACAGCAGCAGCTCATTTTAATGTGATCAGTATTCAAGTATCCACAAAATGATGATTTACAGCGGGGAAAATTTGACAAAGTTTTGAACACGTCAACATTTTTTTCATTAAACATACTTCTGATTGTGCCATTGACTTGAAATTTTCACCAGATATCAGTAACAATCCAAGTAATTCAATTCAACTTTATTTATATAGCGCCATTTCACAACAACAGTCATCTCATAGCACTATCAACTGTAGGGGGAACCCCCACAGTTGCAGAAAGACCCCAGCAATCAGGTGATCCCCTGTGAGCAAGCACTTGGCGACGGTGGAGAGGGAAAAACTCCCTTTTAACAGGAAGAAACCTCCAGCAGAACCAGGCTCAGGGAGGGGCAGTCATCTGCTGCGACTGGCTGGGGGGTGAGGGGACGGAGAAGATGAAAAGAACAGACATGTAGAGAGCAAACAGCCCGATGGGGACTCAATCTATGGGAGAGAACAAACAGATGTTAATGACCAGCAAAAAAAAAAAAAAAAAAATTCATTGAGAGTGAAGAAAGGAGTGAGGCCCAGTGCATTATTGGAGGTCCCCCGGCTGACTAAACCTATTAGCAGCATAACTAAGGGAGGGTTCAGAAACACATGATCCCTCCCTAATTGTAGGCTATATCAAAAAGGTAGGTTTTAGCCCTATTCTTAAAAACAGAGATCGAGTCTAATTCCCGAATCCAGATTGGCAGCTGGTTCCACAGGAGAGGAGCTTGATAACTGAAGGCTCTGCCTCCCATTGTACTTTTGGAGATTCTAGGTATTACAAGTAATCCTGCATTTTGGGAGCGTAGTGTTCTGTTAGGATAATACGGTAGCATCAGATCTTTTAAATAAAAAGGGGCCTGATTGTTTAGAGCTTTGTAAGTAAGAAGAAGGATTTTAAACTTAATTCTAAACTCTATGGGAAGCCAATGAAGGGAGGCCAGAACCGGAGAGACATGATCTCTCTTTCTAGTACCTGTTAAAACTCTTGCTGCAGCATGTAATCCATACATACAAAGAAATCAAGGCAACTGTGTTCACAAAACAAGTTATATTTAATAAAGTGGAATAACACAGGGAATAAGAATTGAACACACTTGGTGAAATTCATTTAATATTTAATAGAAAAGTCTTTGTTGGTAATAACAGCTTCCAGACATCTCCTGTATGGATAAACTAGGTACAGGCATTGCTCAGGAGTGATTTTAGCCCATTCTTCCACACAAACTGTCTTCAAATCTTGAAGGCTCCGTGGGTGTCTTCTATGATGACTGGGACATTGTATTTTCCTTCTCTGGAGCCAGTTGAGAGTTTCCTTAGCTGTATGTTTGGGGTCACTGTCTTGCTGAAATGTCCAGCCTCGATTCATCTTCAGCATCTTGGCGGATGGCAACGGGTTCTTATCAAGGATGTCTCTGTACATTTGTCCATTCATCTTTCCTTCAGTTATATAAAGTCTGCCTGTACATGTGCTGAAAACATCCCCACACCATGATGCTCCCACCTCCAAACTTCATTGTTGGTATGGTGTTTTGTTTTGTTTTTTTGCCATTTTTGCCATTTCCCCTTCAAACCTGCTGTGTGTTGTGGCATCCAAAAAGTTCAATTTTGGTCTCATCTGACCAGACTATATTCTTCCAGTATTTTACTGGCTTGCCCAAATGTTGTGCAGCAAACTTTAAACAAGCTTCAACATGCTTTTTCTTCAGCAATGGAGTCTTGCGAGGTGAGCGAGGATAGAGCCTTTGTCGGTTGAGTGCATTACTTATTGTTTTCTTTGAAACAGCAGTACCTAACTCTACATCTTTCTGGAGCTCTCCTCGAGTGGTTTTTGGCTCTTGGCTAACTCTTCTGATAATTCTTTTGACTCCTCTGTCAGAAATTTTGCGAGGACCTCCTGGTTGTTGCCCATTTATGGTAAAATTATGTTCTTTTCACTTCCAAATGATGGCTCCAACAGTGCTCACTGAAACATTCAGCAGTTTAAAAATGTGCCTGTAACCAATGCCATCATTATGCTTTTCGACAATAAAGTTGCAAAGGTCTAGAGAGAGCTCTTTGCTTCTATCCATCATGAGTTCTTTGTGGTGTGACAATCAGATTTTCACAGACCTTTTAAAGGCTCTCAGTCAGGACTTTACCAGCTGAAATTAATTTGCACTGATGGCAGATGTGATGGCTTCCCAAATTCCGATGGATTTCAGCTGATTTCTTAGATTTCTATGCCTTTTTACACCTTTTTCTTCATTTGTTCAATACTTATTCCCTGTGTCATTCCACTTTATTAAATATAACTTATGGTGTGAGCACAGTTGCCTTGATTTCTTTGTATGTATGGATTACTTGGATTGTTACTGATATCTGGTGAAAATCTCAGGTCAATGGCTCCATCAGAAATATGTTTAACGAGAAAAATGTTGACGTGTTCAATACTTATTTTCCCCGCTGTATATATTGCAGGCCGGCAAATGTACCAATACAATGGATATATTCGGTATATCACCCAGCCCTAGATTGAGGCAGTTTTAATGCATCACTGGGAGAGAGAAAGGCATCTCTACATCTTACTTCTTGCTGTAATCTATACACTGGAAACATCCTCACCTAAACCAGATGTGCAGACTTGCTGGTGCCTGAGCTGCTACTACTCTCGAGATCTCTCATGACGAACACAAACAGTTCACAGGTATCACATAATACTGCACTTTCCCATCTGTTTCTTATCGACTATGTTGCTGACTTCAGCAGAGGCACAATATAGGTCAAAGTTTGAGCTAGGACCACAAGTGAAAAAGTTCGATCTATGAATGTGGCATCTTCTGCTTTCTAAATAGCTTTAAACTGATGATCAGTAGGAGCTGAAGTTAGGGCATAATCCTATGCTACAGAGACATCTAGAATACCAGACATTTCTGTTCCATTCTAGTTTACAGAGGGATTTTTTCACTTTCGACTTGAAAATCTGAATACATTTGCATTCTTTGGAAGTTGGAGCAGCTTTGAGGATTTTGAGGACACTCGAACCAACATTTCTCAGGAACAGTTTGTGTATCACCATGCATGAATGGCTAAAATCCTTGACTTTTTGCAGCAGTAATAAACTTAAAAAAAAGAAAGACGTGTTTATGATCCCCTCTTGGCTTCTATAACTCCAAATGCAAATACCCAGGATGGCATATCGCCAGCATCTCTGGGGCCAGCTCAATCTATCTCGTATTGGCACAAGTAACAGGTAATCATTAGAACTGTCATCCATCCCATGATTAAAAGACCCAACTTCATTTTCCTGAGGGTCAGCTGTCATTTAAAAATGGCAGTGGCCCAGAACTCTTAAACAGACACGCTCCTTCAGTCAAGAACCACAAAAGATAGAGTTAATGGCATCTTTAATTTAAAAAAAAAAAAAATACTCTTAAAACATCTGGCTGCTGCCAGAAAAGGTGGATGGGTCATTCAGGGTTGATGGTTATTTGCTGCTTTAAGGGAATGAGATAAAATAACTGGGGGTGTTATTCAGTGGAGTGGGTGAATTTAGAGCTGGACTTGAATGGAAAGCTCTTGTTTACAGATCAATTCAGACCTAGCTGAGGTGGGTCATACTTGGACAGTAATTACTGTCCGAGTAACTACAGGGAAAAATGTGGGACAAATATGAGGTAAGTACTGGCAAAAACAGGGTAAAAGGGGGAAAATGGGAAAAAATGGTGAAAGTAGAGTAGGTGAAGGTTATGTATTGGGGTAAGGGAAAAATGGGAAAACGGGGAAAAGTGTATGGGGGGTGCTGAAAAGTTCATAGGCTGAAAAGTTCATAGTTGTCAAATTTGACCAAATGTGGTTTATTTTTCAACTGCAGGGATCCAAGCACTGCAACACTGATGGAAGAAGTCTGTGGACCAAAGGGGACACTGTTGAAAAATAAACCACCTTTGGTCAAATTTGACCACTATGAACTTTTCGGCCTATGAACCTTTCATCCCCCCCTTGTAGTACTGTATGAAGTTAGGAGAAGTATGTGAGGGTGGTGCAGGACATGTATGAACATGATGTTTGCCGAAGACATTGTGATCTGTAGTGAGAGTAGGGAGCAAGTGGAAGAGCACCTGGAGAGGTAGAGGCATGCTCTGAAGAAAAGATGAATGAAAATCAAAACAGAATACATGAGCGTGAATGAGAGCGAGGCAGGTGTAACGGTGAAGATGCAAGGAGTAGATGAGTTTAAATACCAGGGGTCAACTATCCAAAGCAATGGAAAATGCACAAGAGAGGGAAAGAAGAGAGTGTAGGCACAGTGGAGTGGGTGGAGACGAGTGTCAGGGGTGATCTGTGACAGAAAGATAGCAGCTAGAGTAAAAGGGAAGATTTACAGGACGGTAGTGAGACCTGCTATGATGTATGGTTTAGAGACGATGGCACTGACAAAAGGACAGGAGGTGGAACTGGAGGTGGCAGACTTGAAGATTGGAGTGACTAGGAGGGCCAGAATTAGAAATGAGTATATCAGAGGGACAACTCAGGTTGAGCGGTTTGGAGACAAAGTAAGAAATACAAGGCTGAGATGGTTTGGACATGTGCAGAGGAGGGATAGTGGATATATTGGACAAAGGAAGGAGAACATGGAGAGGGTTGGTCTTAGAGAGGAAGGTGCAAGGGACAGGATGAGATGGAGGGGAATGAACCGCTGTGGTGACCCCCTAAAGGGAGCAGCCGAAAGAACAAGACTTGTGCTGCACTTACCCCATACTGTACTTTTCGGGTACTTACCCCACACATACCAGGTATTTCTGGGCTATATTATAAACTGCTACCAAATATTTTCCTGGGTTCAATTTCATACAGAAACATAAGTGGCATTAAGGATTTTTTTTTTTTGCACCGAGTTTAATTTACACTTTTAATTACCACTCCACTCCACGCTGTCAACTTCTGATTATGTCGTTTGATTATGCATTCATCCTGTTAGATAATTCACATGGTGTTGATGGACGGCTACTTTGTGTTTCCTTGAGCTGAATAAATATGAAAAAAGATGAATATCACGATGAAAGGGAAAGAGATGATATTTTTTTCCAGACTGAAAATAAAAGCAGCAGAAAAACAGATGTATGAATAACAATGTGCTTTATGTAGTTTCATTTGCCAGAAAATGGTGACTCCTGCTCACTGGTGAATTTATACTTTCACTTTAATCACAACAGTAGAAAAACAACACGACTATGGATTCTATTTGTAAACGGTTCTCATCAACTCAAACCCCCCCATGTCTCCTGCCGAGTTTCTCTGAGATGGAAGCCAGAGTGCCAGTGAGGGATCTGGAATAAGTGACATTTTCTTTCTCTGCGTGGCGTCTGTTTCTGCCGCTTCTTGATTCACATATGATCCTGCCGCTCTGTTGCTTATTTTCTGACAAGGATGCAGATGGTGTTTGAAAGTTTTGTGGGTTATAAAAATGACACTCGGTTTGTTGGCTGGTTGGGGAACGTTCAAGTTGTCTGCGCGCTCGCTCAGGGTTCTGGAACCGGGAGTCTGTCCCCGGTGAAGTGTGAAGAGTGTAGGCTGGGAGGAGTGGTGTATGTTTGTTAGTGTACAGTATGTGACAGTGGAGGATTTTATCTTCTGTGTTGATTTGTTCAACATTGATTTACAACTGTGTGATCAACTTACCCTGTTTTTTCCCGATACTTATAAGGTAACTAACTATGTCCGATGAAAGTTGAGGCAAAAGAAAGAAGAACAAACAGACAAAACGCAAGAAACAATTTTTGTTTCTGAGGAAATCTCATCACAAGCCTGATATGTGCACCTGTAAGAGAATAGAGAGACATGTGTGTATGTGTGTGTGTGCAAGCGCTCACAAGAGAGAGTGTGTGCGTGTGTGTGGTTTGCCAGGAAACATACAAAAAAACTTAGTAAGCTGCAGCAATCCCCCCCCCCCCTTCAGAATCGCAAGCAAGCAAGACAGTGCCCACAACTCCTGGACAACCCACAGCCCCTGCAGAACATGAATGCCCTGAAGCCACCAGGCCCTAGGACAGCCAGGCACCCACCCCAGGAGGGAAGGCCAGGGGAGGCCGGGCCACCGGGTGGCCGGCATAGTGCACCCCAGCCCCGGGCTGGCTGGCTCCCAAGCCCCCAGTGAGGCTGCACCCCAGCCCTTGGTGCAGAAGGCCACTGCCCTGCCCCCGGGCCGGGGACCAACCTGCCCACCACAGAACCCCAGACACATGCCCCGCTGTTGACTTTGTGTCTGCAGTGTAGTGGCACTTCAATGTCGGTGGCAGTATGAACACAATAATGATCTTCTTCTTCACCACTGTTTTGTTCAGTGCTTCAGTGTTAGGTTAATGAACTTGTTAAGACCTGTGAGAGGTGGCGGTGACAATATGGAAAAAAATGATGGGTAGGGAAAAGACTCAGACTCTGAACTGGGCTCTGGACAAAATTCCAACCCAGATGAAGGGTCGAGTGGTGGTCAAAAGCAAGCTAAGACAGTGAGCTCAAGGCAGTACAGCAAAAGTTATCTTTTTTTGGATTTACTTTCACTAGGGGAGCTGACTGCACTGATTCCTTTAGGCTTGGTGTGTAAGGAAAAGCTCTCCGGCAGTGCCATGGTCCCAAGTAAACTTAAAACGTCATCTCCAAATGAAATACCTGTCACTTCAAAATAAGAGCTAGGGCTATTTTGCTCCTCTCCATGAGCACATGGAGAAACAGGTAACTTTAATGAGAAAGACCATGTGGAAGATTTCCTTATTTAATTATTTAATATTACACTGTGCTCCTGTCATTACGCTTTTAAACACAGTATATCATTTTTCTTCCTTAGACACTAAGGGCCCTATTTTGATGATCATCAGCAGACTTTTCCACCAGACTTTCCGCCGTACTCCAGTGTTTTTGTTAGTTTCTGTCAGCGCATTGTCTGTTTTTTATACTTTGCATCACGCCATCTAATTACCAGTAGAATATAATACACATTACAATTATAGTGCATGTCATGACAATTGTGGGCAGTAGTGGCTCAGGAGGTAGAGCGGGATGTCTAATAACAAGAGGGTTGGTGGTTCAAATCCCGCTCTCCCCAGACATCCTGCTGTTGTGTCCCTGGGCAAGACACTTTACCCACTTTGCCTACAGTGTCCATGACACTGGGTATGAATGTGTATAAATGTTCTGTAGTGGTCGGAGAGACCGTTGGCATGGATTGGCAGCCACGTTTCCATCAGTCTGCCCCAGGGCAGCTGTAGCTACAGAAGTAGCTTACCACTATCAATGTCTATCTGGAGTGAATGAATAATGGACTCACTGTAAGCACTTTGAGATGTCACTTGACATGGAAAGTGCCATATAAATTTAATTCAATATTATTAATCCACTTTTGCTCAGAAAAAAGGGGGTCTGTCATCAGAAGGACATTGTTTATTTAATGCTATTTCAGTGGCGTGTTTTGAAATCGCACAGCTCCAGAGCTCATGAGGAAACGGCATACACTGGGATTTTATTTTATTTTAACGGAGATAGATAGATAGATAGATAGATAGATAGATAGATGTACTTTATTGATCCGAAACTGGGAAATTGTAGTGTAATAGCAGCATGACAGTAGATAACCAAACAACAGAAACACACACAGCATAATAGACAAAGGGGATTACCCATGGAAAGTATAATGTGATCCCTCGAGCTCGAGGATGACATGCATGTGCAGCTATCTGTGGACACGTAGATGGCTCTGCAGACCAAGTCTGGACTTGCAGAGCCTGGATATAGGCTGCACATAGAACCTGTGCAGGAGGGTTTTTAAAAGTTGAAGAGCGGTTGCACGGGGGCAATCCCACTCTCTCGGCTGCAGAAGTCGGGTTCCAGTGGTACGAGGTATCGTCACAACTGGAGGCTTCGTTGGCTGCAGTGGATGACCGTAACATCTTTGGTGCTCTGTCACGCTCTTTGCACTCCACAGTGCACTGCTGCATCGCTTTGTAAGTCGTTGAATCATTAAGATTTCTTCCGCCTGGTCTGCCGAAGCAGTCTTTGCTTGTCATTCGGGTGAGCAAGTCCCAAGATGGATGCCAGCCAAGGATATTGGGCTCCATCAGCCCGGATTATTAGTGGAAAGTAAAAACTACTAAAAAAGGCATATCTACATCATAGATGAATAGACGGTGACCCGTATAGATATATGAATCATACCTGTTGTACAATGTAGAACTATTAGGAGCAGAGTGAGATGTGAGGTACCAATTAGACTGTAAGGTGCAGTATGGCAGCATTGTTATGACCAGAACACAATGAGTTAGTGTACAGTGAAATGGCATGTGGCAGGAAATATTTCCTGTACCTAATCGTTTGACAGCGAAGCTGTAGCAGTCTGCTGGAGAAAGTGCTCTACTGTCTGTCCAGTGTGTGGTGGAGGCGGTGATCTGGATTGTCCATGATGGATTGCAGTTTATTTAGTGTCCTCTCTCCACCACATTCTCAAAGGTCTCTGGCCTGAGAGCAATTACAGAGCCATCCCTCCTGATAATCTTGTCAAGTCTGTTAGTGTCACTGGCTCTGATACTGCTACCCCAACAGACAGCAGCAAAGAAGATGGTGCTGGTGACAATGGTCTGGTAGAAAAGCTCCAGCATCCTGCTGCACACGTTGAAGGATCTCAGCTTCCTGAGGAAGTAGAGTCTGCTCATCCCCTTCGTGTTTGCAGCATTGGTGATGGATCTTCAGTCCAGCCCGTTTCTGATCATGACACCCAGATATTTGTAGTCCTCAACTACCTCCAAATCCTCCCCCCGAATCTGCAATGGCTGAGAAGGCGTCCTCTTCTTCCTGAAGTCAGTCACCACCTCTCTGGTCTTACTGACATTCAGCCTCAGGTGATTCTGCTCTGTCCATTCCACAAATCTGTCTACCAGTGCCCTGCACTCCCCCTCCTCTCCCCCTCTTATACACAAAACAATAGCTGAGTTGTCAGAGAATTTCTGCAGGTGGCATGATTGGGTGTTATACTGAAAGTCAGTGGTGTATAAGGTGAAGAGAAAAGGAGAGAGAGCACAGTCCCCTGTGGAGCTCCCATATCATGAACCACCACGTCAGACAAGACACTGCCCAGCTGGACAAACTGGCTTGCCTGTCAGGTAGTCAGTAATCCAGGAGATCACAGAGCTGTAGACCCCCATCACCTGTAGCTTTTCACCCAGCAGCAGTGGCTGGATGGTAAAGGCACTGGAGGAATCAAAGAATGTGATCCTCATAGTGTCTCCTCCGCCATCCAGGTGCAGATGGGCTCGTTGCAGCAGGTATATGACAGCATCTTGAACTTCTAAATGGGGCTGATATGCAAACTGCAGAGGGTCTAGCCACGTCTTCATCTGCAGCCTCAGGTGGGCTAAGACTGGTCTCTTCAGGACCTTCATCACATGAGATGTGAGGGCAACTTGTCGATAGTCATTCAGGTCAGATGAACACAACTTCTTGGGGACAGGAACCAGGTAGGACGTCTTCCACAGCACTGGTACTATCTTCAGACTCAGGCTCAGATTGTAGAGGTGTTTCAATACTGAAGCTAGCTGGTTGGCACAGGTGCTCAGGATCCTGACGGAGGTGCCATCAGGGCCCACAGCCTTCTGCTGATGGAGTCTCTCCAGTTGTTTCTTAACCTGGTCTGTAGTTACAATGATGTGTGTGTGTGTGTGTGGGGGGGTGTCCCCCGAGGAGGGGGAGGGGGGAGATGGACAGAGGTGCTGCACAGGAAGGTGGAGGGAGGGGTGTGTGAAGGTCTGGCTGTGTGGGGGGGTGACGGGGGGGGGGCGCTGGCTGTGTTGTGGGGGTGACAGACGATGAGTTGAACCTATTAAAAAACAGATTCAGCTCATCAGCTCTCTCCTGGCTCCCAGATGTCTGTCTGTCTCTCCCCTTTCGCCCAGTTATTTGTTTCATTCCCATCCACACATCCCTGGTATTGTTTTGCCTGAGTTTATCCTCCAACTTCCTCCTGTAATTGTCTTTACACCTCCTCAGCATCTCTCTCAGTTTGTGCTGCACTCTCCTCAGTTTCTCCTTGTCTCCAGACCTAAAAGCTGTCTTCTTCTTGTTCCAAAGTGCTTTCAGGTTACTGGTGACCCATGGTTTGTTGTTGGGGAAACAGCGTATGGTCTGAGCTGGCATGGTTGTGTCTTCACAGAATCTGAAGTATTCTGTGATGGAGTCAGTCATATTGTCTCTGTCCACCCCATGTGGTTCACAGAGTATGCTCCAGTTTGTCATCTCGAAGCAGTCCTGTAGTGCATCAGCAGCCTCCTGTGTCCACCTCCTCACAGTCCATGTATAAGCAGGCTGCCTTTGCATAAGGAGAACGTACTTGGGTGATAACACGACCATGCAGTGATCTGATTTGCCAATGCGGGGTAGAGCTGTGGCACTATATGCATCTCTGACATTGGCATACAGTAAATCCAGTGTTTTATTTTCTCTAGTGGGACAGTCAATAAACTGGTGAAAGTTTTGTAGTGTTTTTCCCAGTGAGACATGATTAAAATCACCCGTGATGGCCATAAATGCATCAGGGTGCTTCTCCAGTAATGTGGCAGTAGTGGAGCTGATGACATCACAGGCCACCGCTGCGTCAGCTGACAAAGGTGACGTAGACGATAGTTACCACGGCACACGTATATTCTCACAGTATATCATAGGGTCTCATACTCACAGCCAGCAGTTCAATGTCTGGCCTGCAGTGCTTTTCCTTCACATAAATGTGTCCAGGATTACACCACCTTTCATTCACAAGAAATGCCAATCCTTCTCCCCTCTTCTTCCCGCTACTTATAACATCCCTGTCCTACCGGATAGTCTTAAAGTCAGGTATCACTACGTTAATATCCGAGATCTGTGAGTGTAACCACGTCTCTGTAAAACACATGATACTACACTCACGATACTCCTTTTGCGTCCTGACCAGCGCTGTGAGCTCATCTGCTTTGTTTCCCAGTGACCTAACATTCCCGGTGATAAACATCAGTTCAGCTAGTATATGCTTCCTTCTCCTCATCCTTACTTTAGCGCCAGCCCTTCTTCCATGACAATTTTTCCGGAGCTTATGCGGGATGAAAGGCTTCAGTGCCGGCCTCCTCATCGCAATCAGCTGGTCGCATGTGTAAACAAGGTGTCCGGCCCCACCTCTGTTGTTCTCCATTGCGCCGAGGAAGAGAAAAAATAAGTGAAAGACGGTGGCTAAAAGTTAGTTGTACTACAAAAGGCTCAAAGTCGTTTAGATAATTCAGAGGTTAAACTGGCTGTTAATGTCATTTAAACCCTGCATGGCTACGACAATGTGGATCTGGCATTTCACTTTGAAATGGATGGCAGCGAGTTATTGCAAAGGAGCAAGTTTAAAACACACATAACCCTAAAGTTAAGAGTATTGCAAGAAGAAAAATAGTTTAATATAAAACACAGCTGTCTTACCTTGAAATGTCCTTAACAAATGAAGAGATTCAAACTGAAGAAGGGAGGAAAAATGTAAAAAAAAAAAAAAAAAGATTAAAATACCAAGAACTCATCGTAAGAACCTAGCAAGGAAGACATAGTTTGGGCTGGGGGAAGACCCCAGACAGGCTCGTTGGGCACTCTTCTTCATCAGTTTTCAGTTTGTTATGACCTACAGGCCCGGTTCCAAAAACGCCAAACCTGATGCACTCTCCAGGCAATTCTGTTCAAAAGCTGATCTGTTAACACTCCGACAGGCAGCGAAAAGTAAGCTAGGAGCAGGAAGACAAAAGAAGAGGAAAACAGCAGCCTTGTGTGTAGCAGAATGGAATGTACACACTCTGTTGGGCAGAACAATGTCACAGTGCCCAGAAAGACAGACCGCGCTTGTGGCCCTGGAAATGAACAGGTACAATGTAGACATAGCTGCACTTAGTGAAACAAGATTGCCTGGATATGACAGCTTGGAAGACCATGGGTACATCTTCTTTTGGAGTGGGAGATCAACTCAAGAAAGGAGAGAAACAGGAGTGGGCTTTGCAGTTAGAAAGGAGATAGCGGCAATGCTTGATGAGGAACCAGTGCCAATCAATGACAGGATAATGACCATGAGACTTCCACTACAGCAGAAGATGTATGCCACACTCATCAGTGTATATGCCCCAACAATGACCAACACAGAGGAGGTAAAGGAAGAGTTCTACAGTGATTTACGTGAGACTATCAGGCGTGTACCGACTGATGACAGGCTGATACTCGTTGGAGATTTTAATGTCAGAGTTGGTTCGGACACTGAGAAATGGAAAGGAGTGCTAGGCAGTCATGGAGTAGGCAAGTGCAATGCTAATGGAGAACTTCTACTTGCACTATGTTCAGAGTGCAACCTTGTGATAACCAACACCCTACCCTCCTGTTGTCCTCATATTCTGTATACACCCCGTGTCCTCCGGGTCAAAATTACCCGTCTTCACTAAACCCCCAATATAAGCAGCTTAATTGAATTTTAAACACCAAGTTTTATTTTGCTTGAAGAAACAACTTGTCATTCACCACAAAATGTGTGAATACCTTAGTTTTCCCTCTTCACCTGTATAAGAAAGAATAGAAATGTGCAAAAATGAGTTTTGAATGCATTTTTATTCATCCCAATGATTCAGTTTCTTTTGATTTTTTTTTTTTGCTAGTGAACAATGTAAGAAAATATACAATACAAAAATGTGAAAAACAACATAACTCATTCAACTAATTAGCACATGTAGGGCAGTATGCAAGTGCACAGCCTTTGCAGATATTTTTCTTACACCTGCAGCACACTGTATGTGTTTTACAGTCCTTCTTTGATGGGCAGAACTGACATCTCTTCCTCTTACTTGCCCCAGCTGGGGCAGCGGCTGTGGCAGCTGGATCCTCAGGTTGATCAGGAGTTCCTGCACTCTGAATAGCTTTCACAACTGCTGCAGAGGCTTCTGTGCGGGGGACATGCTTCCTTCTTTCAATGAGTGGAGTTACAAGTGCCTTTCCTAGCTGCTCCAGAAACACCCTCCTCTTGTTCTGCTTACGAGGAATCCACGTCGGGTTGAGCTCTATCCAAATCACAAAGGCATTGTAGGAGGAAACATCAATGATGCTGTGGAAGATGACCAGGGGCCAGCGGGCAGTCATCCTTCTGCAGCTCTATGTCCCAATCACCTTATCTAGGTTGTCCACAACTCCTTTGTTGCAGCTGTAGTCTAGGATGATGGCTGGCTTCCTGTCCTCACGATCGCTAATGGCAGCGTCTTTGTGCTGTGTGCTCAGAAGTACTACATTCTTGTTTTTCTTTGGGAGGTAGGAAACTAGAGTGGTGGTGGGCGTGAAGGCAAACTTTGATGAGAAATCCTCTCTCTCCTTTGAGGCAAGCAGTGCAGGTGGGAGCTCAGGCTTGTTCTTTCGAACTGTGCCAACCATGGTGATCTTCCTCTTCAGGAGCTGCTGTCCGAGTTCATAAGCGGTGAAGAAATTGTCACATGTCACATTGTGACCCCTCAGTCCCTCTGTCACATCAAGCACAACTCGCATCCCCTGGTTCTTCTCTGGGCCTCCACTGGTCGGCTTCCCTGTATAGACTTGCATCTTCCAAGCGTAGCTTGATTTGGCATCGCAAGCCACCCATGACTTGATCCCATATTTTGCTGGCTTGCTGGGCATATACTGCCGGAAAGAACAACGACCTTTGGACAGAGGACATTAGCATCAGTGATTAGTATCAGTGTCACAGAAAACAGTCATAGAAATCAATAGTGAAAACTATTACATTATTATATTTTATTACAAATATGAAAATAAATTACCTCTAAATGGAACCAGTTGCTCATCCCCTGTTACGTCAGGCCCTGGGTTGTAGAGGTAAGGCAGCTGCTCCACCCACTTGTCCCAGACCTCTCTTATGGCTGCAAGTTTGTCTGTCACACGTCTTGCTGGTCTTGACTCCCGGTTATCAAATCGTAGCAGTCTTGAGTAGGCGTGAAAAACTTTGAGTGGCATTGTGGCTTGGAAAATTGGCCTTCCACTCTCTGCGTCCCATAGACTAGCTGCAGCCTCACCTCTGGACCTGTATACACCTGCTAAGATTAGCAGCCCTAAGTAGGTCTGCAGGTCAGTCTCATCCATCTTTTTCCAGCTGTCTCTATATTTGCGAAAACCCTCCAGATTTGTCATCTCCAGGATTATTTTTTGTATTGCTGGTGTGATGAACAGGTAGAATGTAGAGACAATGTCATGGGCATGAGAAACGGCATACCTTGTGGGTCCTGGGGTCATCTTTATGATATTTTGTTCTGCCTCCCTGCCGTGTTGGTCATATGCTGCCGAGGACCATGTTATTTTGCCGTTTTTTGAAAGGAAAGTCTCTCTTTCAGCTTCAGGGTTTTCTTCTTCTTCTTCTGAAGATGATTCATCATGCTCTGGGTTGTATTCCTCCCCATCTTCTTCTTCTGATACATCCTCCACTTCCTCTTCTGAATCAGAGTTGTTTTGCTGGACATCTGAAAAAACAGCTCTATAGCCTGTTCGACGGTATAACGCGCACTCATGGCTTCAGAACAGAGAGAATTCGGGGTACTGTCATCTGCAGCACCTTTATAACCTCTGGAAATCCACCTGTCTTGTCTTGTTTACGTCTGCTACTGATTGATCTGAGACCGATCAAAGGCGCTGCAGTCTGCGAGAAGGCCACCTGTCTTGTATTGTTTATGTCTGCTATTGTGTTGTTTATGTCTGCTACTGATTGATCTGAGACAGAACTAAAACATTCTCACATTCTGTGGTGTGTAAATAACTCAGTGACTGTGATTTCAACTCAATTTGACTGTCGGGTCATTTTGACCCGAAGACGACCTTTGTACCTTTTTTTGTACAGCTTACATGGAAATGTGAATAAAGGCAACACTTCACTTATCCTAATGTTGGGGTCAATCTAGGAAAAGTCATAAAATTTTAAGTTGAAAAAATATTGTCTAGGGGGATTTTTTTTTTTTTGGTTTTTAACACAGTGGCGGGTCATTTTGACCCGAGGACAACAGGAGGGTTAAGCACAAGGACACACACAAGAAGACATGGATGCACCCAAGATCCAAGCACTGGCACTTATTAGACTACATCATAGTCAGGCAGAGAGACATGAGGGATGTATTGGACACCAGAGCAATGAGAGGTGCGGATTGTAATACTGATCATGCTATGCTGAGATCTAGATTAAGGATTTAGAGACAAAAACAGCACTGCACGACAGGTGCAAAGCCACCATGGAAGCTAAACACTAGTGCACTGAAAGGCCAAAAGAAGCAGGAAGAACCTACACAGGAAATGGATAAAAACTTGAAAGACTGGGATAGCAACAACTCAGAGAATGACATAGAAGAGAAATGGGCAACACTGAAGGATACGGTGTATCAGACTGCGAGTGATGTATTTGGCCACCCTGAGAGGAAACATCAAGATTGGTTTGATGAGCATGATGAACACCTGAAGAAACTATTAGATGCGAGGAATACAGCTAGGCAGGAAAACCAACAGTGTAACACAAGGTCGAAGAAGAAGAAATACTCAAAGGCTAGGAGTGAGCTACAGAAGTACACCAGAGAGATGAAGTCCAACTGGTGGGATGAAAAAGCGGAGGAACTTCAAACTGCAGCAGACAGACAGGACATGAAGACATTCTTCACAGGTTTGAGAGAAATCTACGGCCCTAAACCAAGAGGACTGATCCAACTAAAGGCTATGGATGGTGAAATGGTTTTGCAGGAGAAAGACAAGATCCTGGACAGATTTGCGGACCACTTTGACCAACTACTAAACAACCCTGGAGATCTCACAGAAGAGGCTAAAGAAGCTCTAGTGCAGTGACTATCTGTATCAAGTCTGGATGAACCACCAAATTTTGATGAACTAATGGCAGCTATCAGGACAACACAGGATGGTAAAGCTCCAGGAAGGGATGGAATTCCAGCAGAAGTGTGGAAATTTGGTGGTGTTCAGCTGACCAACTGCCTGCACAAGCTCATCCAACAGATATGGGATGCCCAGAAAGTACCTCAAGACTGGAAGGATGCAAGTATTGTGCCTTTGTTCAAGAAAGGTGACAGGAAAGATTGTGGAAATTACCGAGGTATATCACTGCTAGCCACTGTTGGTAAGATTCTCTCACATGTACTACTGAACAGACTCAATGAGCACATCTCGCAGAATGTACTACCGGAAACCCAGTGCAGCTTTAGAAGTGGAAGAAGCACAATGGACAGGATTTTCTGCTTGAAACAGGTTCAGGAAAAGTGTATCGAACAGAACATGCCGCTTTAAGTAGTCTTCATAGACTACATGACAAGGACTTTGGCAGGTACTCAAGAAATATGGCTGTACAGAGAAGTTTGTCAGCCTGATCGAGGCACTTCATACAGGTATGCAAGCAAACGTGGCAATGAGTGGTTCAGTGAACCAAGGGTGTGTGCTGGCATCTACACTCTTCTCGCTATATCTGGCAGCCATGCTTGAGGTGGCCTTCAAAGACACTTCAGAAGGAGTATACGTTCAAACAAGGAAAGAAGCAGACTTGTTCAGTGTGGCACAGTTTAAAGCCAAGAGTAAGACATTGATAAAGGTAGTAAGAGAAATGCTCTTTGCCAATGACAGTGCACTAGTTGCACATGGTGTGGAAGATATGCAATCTTTAGCGGAGAAATTTGCAAGAGCAGCTAGCCAATTCAGCCTCCAAATCAACATCAAGAAGACAGACTGCTTTTATCAACCACCAAAGTTCCAATTATCAACATCACTACCAGAAGAGATCAGCATTGGTACAGAGCCACTAGTCAAGTGCAAGACTTTCAAGTATCTAGGGAGTACTGTTTCAGAGAATGCTAGGCTGGAGGATGAACTATCTCTCAGAATGGGAAGAACAAGCGATGTGTTTGGAAACTTGAGGGAGAGACTGTGGAACAATTGACATGTGTCTATCCGTGTGAAATGCAAAGTGTACAGAGCGACAGTACCGGCTACTCTATTGCACGGTGCTGAAACTTGGACTGTCTACAGAGTGCAGGTGGAGAAACTCCACGCGTACATGATGAGACACCTTCGAGTCATAATGAACATCTCATGGAAAGACAAGATAACCAACATAGAAGTGTTGAAATGAGCTGGTCTACCATCAATGGAGGACATGCTAATACAGATGAACCTGAGATGGCTCGGACATGTAGAGAGGATGGACCACCAGCGTCTCCTTCGGCAGTTACTCTACTTACATTTATGCGAGGGCAAACACAATCAGGGTAGACCAAGGCTCAGATTTAAAGACACCCTAAAAAGAAACTTGAAGAAGTTGGACATAGACAGGAGTTCCTGGCAGCGGAAGGCTAAGGACAGAGCTGTGTGGAGGAATCTGATCAGACCTAAATGAAACAGTCATTGCCGCCCACGACAGACTTCTAGGATGATGATGATGGATGGATGATGACTACAACTAAAATACAGAATTGTAACAGTCATGATATAATTGCCCATCATTGTAAATTACATGATGATCATACACTAGTTTTTTTTTTTTTTTAATTTCATCCACACTCTCATTTTAATTGTGGATTTACCTTTGGAGTCTATAGATTAGGCATTAATGTAGGATATTTTTGGGGGAATGAATGAATGAACAGGGAGAATGTGTGCGTTCCAGTGTAATGTACAGCACAAGTGGGAAGGTGTGTCAGCCTGAAGATTTTTATTCCATCCACGTTTTCATTTTCATCACAGACTTACTAGGCATTAATTTGTTTATTTTTAGGGGATTAAATGAATGAACAAGGAGTGTGCAGCATTTTATTTTTCACTGTAACTCCCCAGAGAAATAGCAGATGCATCCACATCTGCCTCGGCCGTGCGCCATGGGTTTCCAGCTGGGTCAAGGCCGCCCACACCATGCCTAGGGTCACGGTTCTCCCCCAGCAAGCTCCCTGACTGCCACCTGTCAGTCCTCGGCAGAGGCCACCGAGAGCAGGCTTGCTTCTGGGCGGGGTCAGCGGCTAATGGGAAGCCTTGCCAGATCTCCTTCCTCCCTCCCACCTGGGAGGGACTGGGACAGAGAGCTGCAAACCTCGGCAAGCCACCGCCGAAATGGGGGAGTCTCTCAGTCAGTGAAAGCAACAGGAGAGGGAGCACTCCATCTCCCCACGGGCCAGGAGCAACTTCTGTGCCATTGCTAATGAAAGTTTATGAAAGTTTGCACAGGCATCATCCTCTTTTCCTGAAGTTTTAAACCCATTCATGTATGTGCGTTGCATCCATGTGCACTACATTAAACCATTCAGCTGATTTTTCAGTTCAGCACTCTTCCCCATTAGATCTCTAAAATAACTAACTGGGCATCAGCTGTAATTGGATGATTTCCTTATAACCAAGCAGCGTGTATTTTGGCTCACACACACAGGCTTTGGTCAGCGCAGAACCGTCATGGTCACAGTTCACTTTAGATAAAGCACCTCTTTGCATTAAAGGGATGGACATGAGCGCTTTGGATTGGATTATCCAAAACACACCTCTGAATAATTAGACTGGCCTCTTTGCATCATGTGCCGGCAGAAAGTTCATTTCTACGCTGTTGTGATAAGGAAATGAACTTGGAAATGCCCGTAAACTCATATTGCATCAGTGACAACTGACTGACTGACTGTGTCATTGTAATATGGCCCTAAGGCTCTGGCCTGTCAAGGTCAGTCCCGGGAGACAGCTAGGCTCCATTCTCCCACGGAAAGTTCTCATAACATATAATCTTGCCCACACCATTTTGACTATGAGCATTTCAGTTGGACTGCTGCATGAAATCTTCCTCTTGATCAAGATTAAATAAAACAAAGGCATCTTTGACTCCACGCTTTATTCATTCACTAAATTCACGAGGAGCATTTATTAATTAAGGAGAAAATCCAAAACAGTACTTACCCTGGTTTTTAAACAAGTTTTTTCCAGGATGTATTAAAAATTGCTTCCTCATTATTTTTCATCATCATTATTGCATGCACAATACATTACATCAGTATTTACATCATACAAAAACCTGTGGTGAGCAGCACCAACTTTCTGTAAAAAAAAACTGTCCTTTTAAGCATTTACAACTACGTTATTCTTTGTCAAACGTGTCTGTAAGACAATTCTTCAACATTAGAAATAAATTCATAGCTGTCTCAGTTTTGTAGCATTTCTAACAAAAGAACAATGATTTATTGCTGGCAATGCATCAAACGTCTCACTATACCCCACACAGATGCTAAGCAGTCGCCTCATTGGTTGAATCCCTGACAGCAGATCATCCTTATCTGGTTATTACAACAGATGAGGGGAAAAAAAAACAACAACAACAACAAAAAAAACACACACACACAGGACACCACTCTGCTTGTGTTGTGGAAACAAAAGAAAAAAAAGAGTGAAATAAAAGATTCGGAGTCCCATCCTCCCACATGCTGTGATGAATGGGAGCTAGGTAGCTAAAGCTGAGGTCATCAATCATGAGCTGTAGTGTTAATTAATGTTGTAGGAGGGGAGCCAATGAGGTGCCGTTCCACATCAGCAAAAAGAAAAAGCTAACTGCTTTTCCTTCAGCTCTTCCCCCAAAAAAGGCTGACGGTTAAAAACGTAGCTCTCTGCAAGGGTCAGGGCACATGAGACACGCAAGAGATAAGAGAAAAGCATACAACAAATCTAATACCTTCTCACATAATCCTTGCTAATATTACTTTTCACAACATGAGTCTAAGTGAGAGGCCAGCTTCAGCGCCCTGCTACTGCAAGTAAACAGAAAGGAAAAACCCAAAGGCTTTCGATGCCATACGATTTTCTCTGCAATACTCCAACAGGAAGTCCCAAATCAGTGCTATGAAAGAGCCTGCAACAACTTCTTAATTTAGCATGAGTTCATCAAAGTTTCCTGACAGGTGCTGAAAGGAGTACGAGAGAGAAAATGGGCAACAAAGACAATTATATTTTTGAAGTCTTGCACGTGTTTTGTTGGCTCACCTGAGTTGGGTTTGTGTGAACCTAAACATAGCTACTGAAGATACGTTACAATATGTGTGGACTGATGGGGAAAAAAACTCCTGGTTTTAACTCATGTTAGCAACACTAATGCCGATTAGTTTTATTTCAAACTGGAAATTGGGTAATCAAGGTTTTTGAGATACTATCAGTGTCTGAAACCAATTCCATTTTTTTCCTGTCATCTAAATTATTTCTGACTCCATGTTTGCTGTTGGTTTCAACTGAACAATGACTGGCATTAGCAATATTCATGAACCAAACAGCAGACAACAATGATAGATGGGAATGGCTAAAGGTAATTTGAGGTAAATGTAGTGTCTCAGGTTTGTGCAGACATTTCCACTGCCGATTTCCTGATCTTGTCTGGCTGCTCTAATAAAAAGGGGGCAGTTCCCCTTCCTCCATAGGGGAATGTTGGACTCTGCGTGTCAGAAGCTTGGTGTCTTTCCTCTACTCTCATGTGACTACCTCCTCTACCTCCTCCCAGTGCTGGAAACTGTAAGATCTAACTGTTACCTAGGAAAAAATACTTCAAGGAACACGATACGCGTGGCGTCTGTTAACGTCTTGTCGCATCAAAGAGTTATCTTGTCCGCTTTTGTTTGTTTTTATTGATTTTGTTTTTAATTTTTTATTTCTTTTTGCTGATATTAGTTTTTGCTTGGTGTTAGCTTAGTACTGGCCTAGCAGAAAAGCCCGATCGGACGTGTGGGTGGGTTGGACCCCCGGCTGGGCTGTTTTACCGGGCTAGGCTAACCTGCTTACCTGTTTTTAAGCCTTTTTAGCTGTTTTTAGCTAACCTGGTTTTAGCTGTTTTTGGCTGGCTGGCTATCTACCTATCGCCTGGAACGTCATGGCTCCATCCCCGACGTGTGTCAGCTGTGTGTCCCTCCTTAGGAAGGTTTCTGAGTTGGAAGTGAGACTCTCCAACCTCTATGAGATTTGGGAGGCTGAAGACCACCTTGACACAGTAATTCTCGGGTGAACAACGGCCCCAGCGACCGACTCGCAGCTGGCAGAGATGGCTACTTACCTGGGTGAGTTCAACGCATCTCCGTCTACTTCCACCCCATGCTCCGGTTTCTTCAGACGTCCAGGACCACAGCAATAGACACTGGCTTTGAATTGGGGCTAAACCCAAAGTCCCGGTTGGTTTTTCTCATCCTCAATGAGCGCCCTGGACCTTGGTTGGATCAGCTAGCAATCATTGTCGATCAACCAGACAGGGCTGCGCCTCTTCTCTTCCCTTGCTTTTGGAAAATAGATTTGACATCCTTTCTCTGGAGGATTTTCCCCACCTGGATGCTGGCCGTTCGTCCATGGCCGCCCCTCCAACTCCTCCCTCTCCTTCAGCGGCGGCTCAAACCCGCAAACCCCGGATTAAGGCTACTTTAGGTGTGCCAAATTACACACCAGCTCCAAAAAGAAGAGAGCACATCACCCCGCCATCACAACAACAACATCGACAAAATTATTCACCACTTCAGAAACCACGGACAAAGCCCCCCCCAGACGACGCTGGTAATTGGTGACTCAATTATGAGGAACATCAGAAGCAGGTACTGTGTGACTAAATTTTTTCCTGGGGCTAGAGTGTCTGAAATTGAAGCTCTTACCCCTGACCTATTAAATTAATTCCCCCACGCTAAAACTGTCATAGTACATGTTGGATGCAACAACCTCCCAGATGAAGCATCGGAGATCTTAAAGAGTGACTTCAGGAGCCTTCTGTCCACTCTTATGAACTGTGGCAGATGTGTGTTTATCTCTGGGCCTTTGGCACCTTTCAGACAAGGTTGCAGTTATTTTAGCAGAACTCTCAGTCTTAATACTTGGTTGTGTTCTACATGTCCGACTTTTGACATTGGTTTTGTTGACAATTTCAACCTGTTTTGGAACCGCCCATCACTTATGAGCCCTGATGGCATCCATCCAAATAGATTTGGTGCACGTGTTTTAAGGGACAATCTATTCTATTCCATTCAGCGTTTTTTATTGCAGTGACTGGGATTTGGTGCCTTAACTCACTCCGAAGTTCCTGGGTCTGACAACCAGCCCTTTTTTGTTTCCACTTCTCATATTAACCCAAGTAATCCTCTCTGTTTGGATCAGTCTTCAATTTATAACCCAACAGAGATTGTGTCTGTCTCCTGTTACCCAAAATATTATGACCCAAGACAAATAAAACACAACTTGATAAATACATGTCTTTCTGCAGCTCCTCCTCATCCACCACCCCCCAACTTTGCCCCTGTCTTCTCCCTTAGAGAACCTCTGTCTACTCCCCCCAAAGTTAATAAAAATATAATGCATAAACATCCCAAAGTGATTAAACAAAATGTTGGTAAAACTCAAATCAAACCTCAAGTCTCTAAATTTAATAATTTGGCCTCTGTTCCTCCTCATAATTTAAAAATTAAATGTGGTTTATTAAATATTGGGTCTCTAACTCCCAAGTCTCTACTAGTTCATGATCTATTAATTGATCATCAGATTGATTTAATATCCCTCACAGAGACCTGGCTAGAGCAAGGTGATTATGTTGGATTGAATGAATCAACTCCCTCTGGGTATTTAAACTATCATAATCCCAGAAGTTCTGGTCGTGGAGGTGGAGTAGTGGCAGTTTTCCATTCTAAATTACTAGTTAATGTAAAGCAAAAATCATGTTTGAATTCCTTTGAGGGCCTGGTCCTCAGTGTGGGGCATGTTGGCTATCTTGACTTGAACCCAATTTTCTTTGCCTATCACTATTTCTGATTATTTGACTCCTAAAGAAAAATATTACTACAGCAGATGCCTTTCAGATGACGTTGTTAGCAAATTTTTGCAGATTGTCTCCTCTATGCCATGGGTCAACACAACAGAAATAAAAGATGGAGAGCCTGCTCCTT
Organism: Pholidichthys leucotaenia; assembly: GCA_020510985.1. Taxonomy (NCBI): domain Eukaryota; kingdom Metazoa; phylum Chordata; class Actinopteri; order Cichliformes; family Pholidichthyidae; genus Pholidichthys; species Pholidichthys leucotaenia. The sequence goes on along the minus strand of CM035848.1, from coordinate 44,340,445 downwards.
CTGTAATTGATAGCATGGTAGATAGTGTTACAGGCTCTCTGCATCAGACTCTAGATTTGGTGGCCCCTATAAAAAAGAAAACGTCTAACCAGAGATTTCTAACCCCTTGGTTTAACACAGAAACTCGTAGCTTAAAACAGAAGACTCGTCAATTAGAAAGAAAATGGTGTTCTACTAATTTAGATGAATTCTATTTAGCGTGGAGAAATCATCTCTTAATTTATAAAAAATCTCTTCGAAAAGCTAGAACAAGTTATTACTCTGCATTAATAGACGAGAATAAGAATGACCCCAGGTTTCTTTTCAACACTATAGCCAGGCTGATAAAGAGTCAGGACTCGGTCAATCCTCGCATCTCCCTTGAGCTTTCTAGTCAGGACTTTTTGAACTTTTTCAATCATAAAATTTTATCTATTAGAGATAAAATCAGTCAGATTCTTCCCACCGTAAACTTAAGTACATTAACTACTACAACTCCTTCAATTGATATCTGTTTAGATAAATTTACTCCAATTGACCTTTTAGAGTTAGATAAAATAATCTCTTCATCTAAGCCTTCATCTTGTCTTTTAGACCCTATTTCTACCAGGTTATTTAAAATAGTCTTCCCAATTATTGGTAGCCGTATTCTTCATGTAATTAATTCTTCTTTAACTTTGGGTTATGTACCACAGGCTTTTAAAATTGCTGTAAACAAACCCTTATTCAAAAAGCCAACACTTGAGCAAGGAGTTTTGGCTATCGACCAATCTCTAACCTGCCTTTCATTTCAAAAATCTTAGAAAGAGTTGTTGCTGCGCAATTGTTTGACCACTTGCAGGGAAATGGTTTATTTGAAGAGTTTCAATCTGGGTTCAGAGTTCATCACAGCACTGAAACAGCCTTAGTGAAGGTCACTAATGACCTCCTTATCAAACCTGATAATGGACTTGTTTCTGTCCTTGTCCTTTTAGATCTTAGAGCAGCCTTTGATACTATCAATCATGACATTCTACTTGATAGATTAGAACACTATGTTGGACTAAATGGAACTTCGCTGCAGTGGTTTAGAGCTCATTTGTCCAATAGTCTTCAGTTTGTTCACATCAGTGATGAGTTTTCTTCCAACTCTAAGCTCAGTCACAGAGTTCCACAGGGATCTGTGTTAGGCCCTACTCTTTTTAGTTTATATATGCTTCCATTAGGCAGTGTCATTAGAAAGCACTGTATACATTTTCATTGTTACGCAGACAACACACAATTATACCTGTCAATGAAGCCCGATGATTGTAATGAATTAGCCAAGTTAGATGCCTGTCTTAAGGAAATCAAAGCCTGGATGACATTTAATTTTCTGCTATTAAACCCAGATAAGACTGAAGTCATTCTTGTTGGTCCAAAAAACCTTAGAAATTCCTTTCCAAATCATACTCTTAATTTGGATGCCACTACTCTCACTCTGAATAGTTCTGTGAGGAACCTTGGAGTTATTTTTGATCAAGATCTGTTCTTTAACCTCTTGCACTCCGTTGTACTGCGGGCGGGCAAGTCTCTGCGTCCTAGAGCGCACGAGGGCGCTCTCGGATGCATGATGGAGATGCTGATGATGGTGATGTAGATGGTGATGGCGTCCAAGCGCGCACTGAAAATAAAAGCTGCAGACACAGCCGCGAACAGATTAGTTCATCTGATTGACCTCTCATTCGACTAATAAGAGCCTTGAATTGGGTTTCTGAAACCTTGAAGAACCAATGACTGAAAACCTAGGAAGCAGGACCTGCCTACCAACGGCTGCAAATACGAGCCAATTGAAGCAGAGAAGTTTGACAGCTGACGTGCGTCTCCCTGCATAAAATCTCTTTTGCCTAAGCCACTGGGTGACTGACATTGAGACCTGTGCGGAACGGTAGCATCAGTCAGTCTTGTTTAGAAAAATGGTTCGCCAAAACCGCAAGCGTGGAAGCAGAGATGTTTGGACCGGGTCGGGTGGCCAGAAGCACGAGTCCGTTACAACCGGACCAGCTTCATGTTCGTCTGACGATGAGGAACTTACTGCTGTTGTGGACAGGTAAGTGTTATAAGCTAAATTATTCTTTCTCGATGAAAATAGTAATAAAAATAACTTTTGACAGATCGGTAATTCCAACGGTGCGTCATGGCCACAAGTTTTTTGGTGTGCAGAGTTCCTCTGTAGCGGGGAGGGGGGCGGGTGTTATCCTCTGCATTGCAGATAGATATTTTAGCATAATTTTTATTGCACTGTAGGCTATTTTTTCTTGTAAAAAAGGCCACACATTTTTTACGTGGCATATTTTTGTGTGTGTGTGTGTGGGGGGGGTTGTTTGTTATCCATCCATCCATCTTCTACCGCTTTTCCGGAGGTCCGGGTCGCGGAGGCAGCAGTTCAAGCAGAGAAGCCCAGACTTCCCTCTCCCCAGCCACCTGCTCCAGCTCTCCAGAGAGGATACCAAGGCGTTCCCAGACCAGCTGGGAGACATAGTCTGTCCACCGAGTCCTGGGTCTGCCCCGGGGTCTCCTCCCAGTGGGTTGTTTGTTACCCTCTAGAAATGTAATAATGTTTTAGTATAATTTTTATTGCACTGTAGGCTATTTTTTCTTGTAAAAAAGGCCACACAATTTTTACGTGGCATGTTTTTGTGTGTGTGTGTGTGTGGGGGGGGGTTGTTTGTTATCCATCCATCCATCCATCTTCTACCGCTTTTCCGGAGGTCTGAGTCGCGGAGGCAGCAGTTCAAGCAGAGACGCCCAGACCTCCCTCTCCCCAGCCACCTGCTCCAGCTCTCCAGAGAGGATACCAAGGCGTTCCCAGACCAGCTGGGAGACATAGTCTGTCCACCGAGTCCTGGGTCTGCCCCGGGGTCTCCTCCCAGTGGGTTGTTTGTTACCCTCTAGAAATGTAATAATGTTTTAGTATAATTTTTATTGCACTTGAGGCTATTTTTTCTTGTTAAAAAAACAACAACAAAAAAACAGGAACTGTGCTGTGTATGTGAACTCTGGGAAAATAGGAGAATAGTGAAAAATAAAAATTGAACTTTGTAAATGACTTTATTTTCACATAATAGACAAACTTCAGATGAAGACTCTGGTGAGGAGTGGGTGCCAGACGAACACTCTGCCAGCAAGTGCAGAAGAAGGGAGCTGCAGGCGAGCTCGTCAAAAGAGGAAACCCCTACCCCAAAAAGAGGGACACCACTGGGGAGAGGAAGAGGAAGGAGAGGAAGAGGAAGGAGAGGGAGAGGGAGAGGAAGAGGAAGAGGAAGAGGAGGTAGCAGGAGAGGAAGAGGAGGCGAGAGTGGTGATGGCAGCCCTCAGCCTGGGACATCGGCCGGCCCTTCATCAGCTGAGGAGAGGTGGCATGATTCCAACACCCCTGACATCATTCCACCACAGCCCATTTTTCGTCCCAAAAATCCACCTGGACCTCAGCTAATTACAATAGCTTCATACACCCCCGTTCAGTTGTTTGAGTTATTTTTCACTCCATCTGTGCTAGACCACATTGTTGAGAACACCAACCTACATGGCTCTGCACACTACAACACACCCACCAGCCCCTGGATTGACCTCACACGCGCCGACCTGCTCTCATTTTTTGGCCTGATTATTTACATGGGTATAGTCAAGTGCAAATCCTTCAGTGATTACTGGCGAGGGGGACACCTGTACAGCCTTCCTTTCCCCAAGAGTGTAATGACCAGGACAAAGTTTCTCCTGATCAGCTGGGCCCTTCACCTCAGCAGCCCAGCAGCAGAAGAGGCCAATGAGCAGAAGAGAGGCACGGATATGCATGACCGCCTCAGCAAAATCTTGACACATTTTCTAGGAATCAGTATGATGATGAGTAGGATTAGAAAATTATATTTGATTGAGAGGGTATTGCTGTCAACTTGTAAAATATCCCGTCGCCAAGTGCTTGCTCACAGGGGATCGCCTGATTGCTGGGGTCTTTCTGCAACTGTGGGGGTTCCCCCTACAGTTGATAGTGCTATGAGATGACTGTTGTTGTGAAATGGCGCTATATAAATAAAGTTGAATTGAATTTGTTGTTAGTAAATAGTATGTTTTGTATATTGACATTTTTGTTCTGTAAAGCGCGTTTAGAATTGAAACTTCATTTTCTCTGTGTCATTACTACTGACAGTGTTTCTGGATAGCTAACAAGATAGCCCTGAGTGTCACCTTTCATTAGAGCCCAAGATGAAGCTTCTATGTTGAAGCATTCAAAAGTTCTAGATGTTTTTCCAAACTGTGGCACAGTTTGGGCTATCTAACAAGATAGCCCTGAGTGTCACCTTTCATTAGAGCCCAAGATGAAGCTTCTATGTTGAAGCATTCAAAAGTTCTAGATGTTTTTCCAAACTGTGGCACAGTTTGGGCTATCTTACAAGATAGCCCTGAGTGTCACCTTTCATTAGAGCCCAAGATGAAGCTTCTATGTTGAAGCATTCAAAAGTTCTAGACGTTTTTCCAACAGTTTGGCACAGTTTGGGCTATCTGAGTGTCACCTTTCATTAGAGCCCAAGATGAAGCTTCTATGCTGAAGTATTCAAAAGTTCTAGACGTTTTTCCAAACTGTGCCAAACTGTGCCATTTGGCACAGTTCAAAAACGCCTGGGAACAACCTGAGAAAAAAGCTGTGTAATATATTCATTTTTTGTGGTATCGTTACCAAATTTGGATCTCAGCTTCATAACACTTGGTTCTACATTTCTGTTGCATTTTCCAGCCAGATCGGACAGCTGTGTGTTATTTGCAAGCATTTGTATCCAACAAAACACCCATGCCAAATTTATTTTCTTCAAGTTCAGTATGTTTAGATGACTGTAACTCAGTGACCAGAGCACATAGAGAGATTATGTTTTTTTTGCCAAAAAATTCAAAGTGTTTTCTTTTAAATGAGACCAACCCCATGAAGATGCTGCAAAGGGTTGAAGAACAGCTTTTGATTTACTTTGGGCACGTAATTTTTTGGCGTTTTTAGGAAAATTGACCGGAGTGCAAGGGGTTAATTTACATATTAAATTTGTTTCTAAGACTGCCTTCTATCATCATTGCCAAGATTAGGAGCATCTTGTCTCTGAATGATGATGTCTCTGAATGATGCTGAGAAACTGATCCACACCTTTGTCAGCTCTAGATTAGACTATTGTAACTTGTTATTATCAGGTTGTCCTAAAATATCTTTAAAAAGTCTTCAGTTAATCCAAAATGCTGCTGCAAGAGTTTTAACTGGTTCTAGAAAGAGAGATCATATCTCTCCGGTTCTGGCCTCCCTTCATTGGCTTCCCATAGAGTTTAGAATTAAGTTTAAAATCCTTCTTCTCACTTACAAAGCTCTTAATAATCAGGCCCCCTTTTATATAAAATATCTGATATTACCCTATCATCCTAACAGAGCACTACACTCCCAAAATGCTGGATTAGTTGTAATACCCAGAATCTCCAAAAGTACATTGGGAGGCAGAGCCTTCTGCTATCAAGCTCCTTCTCTGTGGGACCAGTTACCACTCTGGGTCCAGGAGTCAGACTCAATCTCTGTTTTTAAGAACAGGGTAAAATCCTTCCTTTTCAATATAGCCTACGATTAGGGAGGGATCTTGTGTCTCTTAACCCCCCTTTTGTTTTGCTGTTAATAGATTCAAACTGCTGGGTGACCTCCAATAATGTACTTGGCTTCTCACCGCTCATGTTCTTTATGTCTGTTCTCTTCATCCTCTCTCTCCCGTCACCCCCAGCCAGTCGCAGCAGATGACTGCCCCTCCCTGAGCCTTGTTCTGCTAGAGATTTCTTCCTGTGAAATGGGAGTTCTTCTTCTCCACCGTCGCTAAGTGCTTGCTCACAGGGAATCGCCTGATTGCTGGGTCTTTCTGCAATTGTGGGGTTTTCCTTGCATTTGGTCCTGCTATGAAATGACTTTTGTTGTGATATGGTGCTATATAAATAAAGCTGAATTGAATTGAATTGAATTGAATTGAATTACCCTTCTTCCTCTGCCTCCACCTCTCCCAGGATATTACAACTACTTACTGTTTCTTGGTGGACTTGGATCTCCCCCTTGGGGGGACCATAAACCGAGAAATCCTTCTAGTCCCCAAGTAAATCGAGAGCTCAATATTCCACATTTCCCTCACCACATAAGTCCTTGGGCCTGGGGCACCTCTCCTACCTCCTTCAGACTCTCAACCTACTGAAGCCAAACTGGTTCTACCACCACCTGATGAAGACCAGCTGCCCACTTTTAAATCCATCCATCCATCCATCCATCCATCCATCCATCCATCCATCCATCCATCCATCCATCCATCCATCCATCCATCCATCCATCCATCCGTCTTCTACCACTTTATCCTTTTCAGGTTGAGTGGGTTGGGGGTGGAGCCTATCCTAGCATCTTTGGGTGAGAGGCAAGGTACACCCTGGACAGATCGCCAGTCGATTGCAGGGGCCCACCTGCAAATATACTTAGTTTTTCCTTTCTCTCTCTCTGCAGGGTTGGCAGTTCGTCATCGTGCACATTTCAATAAATCATTGTTAAACCTTTGCAAAATTGGTCTTGTCTCCGTGTCTGTATTTTGGATCCATTTAACCACACGTCAGTAATCAAATACTGGAGACGTCAACATTTTCATAGGCTTGCTAAAAACCAACAGGCATTTCAGGAGGTTTTTCAGATGGCTGACAGTTCAATTTGATTCATATGTCAGTGTTGGTGTTGGCACTGCCACTGTGGGAAATGGAAAAAGCAGCTTTCATAGTATGGATTGTCCCAGAACTCCTCCAAAAAAAGCTTACCCAGATAGCTGTACCAGCCTCCACCCCTAAGTGGATCTATATCTTCTTGACTGACAGAGGGCAGCAGGTCAAGTTAGGAATCACCACTCCAGTACATGGATGACTAATGGTGGTGCCCGTCAGGGGTGTTTCCTTCCCCCACTGCTCTTCTCTCTTTATACCAATGACTGCACCTCAGGGGATCGCTCTGTGAAGCTCCTGAAGTTTGCTGATGACACTGGGGTCACCGTTCTCATCTGTGATGGTGAGGAGTCTGCCTATGGATGGGAAGCTGGACAGCTGGTCCTCGAGTGTGGCCGGAAACTGAACCTGCTCAAGACTGTGGCGATAACAGTGGACCTTTGAGAGACCTTCAAATTCCTGAGAACCACAAACTTGCAGGACCTGAAGTAGTCTTCTCACATAGGCACAAGTCAGAAAAAGGTCCAGCAGATGTTGAACTTCCTGAGACAGCTCAGGAAGTTCAGCCTGCCTTTGGAGCAGCTGATTGCTCTCTACCTCCACCATCCAGTCTGTTCTGTGTACTTTCATCACTGTCTGATTTGACTCTGCCAGCAGGCACCAAAACCAAACTGCAACAGACAGTCAGGTATGTTGAGCAAATTATTGGGTCCAACCTCCACCTCCAGCGATGGTGTAGGGGTCAGGGATGTGGACTGGTGACTGCAGGGTTGCCAGTTCAATCCCTGGACCAGCAGGATCAGATCTGGATGGGGCAGTTTGAGAATCTCTTTGAGAGGACCAAATAACATACAGTCATGTGAAAAAATTAGGGCAACCTGTATAAGCCCGTGTGTGTGTTTTTGCCTTTTTTTTTTTTTACATATTTGGACATATGGATATTTAATATCAATGTTAAAAATACTGAGAGAGTCACGTAATACAACTACACAGCAAATTCAAAAGAGTGAAATTTTTGGTGTTGATGAAATTTAAGCAAAAGTAGAGTTAATACTAATTTGGATACAGTCAAATCCTCTCTATTTAACTGAGTTGACAAAGAGTTGGCATCAAAACCGGGCGTCATGAAAAGTGAGTTAAAATCAGAGTCATTGCTGTAATATTAACCCTGAATCTCTCAACTCTCAACTCTAAACCTCACTGTAAGCCTGACTGCAGACTGCGCTGTGGACATATGTCGGTTTTATCCATCATTTTTTTCGGTAAGTCAGTGAGGTTCCTTCTTTTTACATTGTGAGTAACATTATTGATATTTCTGTTGTGGCATATCTTTTTTGCCAATGGAGACACCGATGCCCCATGGCACCGATAACTACCCTCACCTGCCACAAATTCAACGTTAATCCATACATTTCAGGTCGCCAAAATTCTTCATTTGGTGGAACAAAACTGTATCTGTAATACTGATTTTTAAGAGAAAATTTTCATATAGAGGATTTCAATTCATTCATTTTATTTTTAAGTTTTGCGGTCAAGATGCTAGCAGAACTTTACTGACTAGCTAACACTAATGCTAACATTAGCTTCTTCTTCTTCTCTTATATTTGATTGGCGGTTGGCAACCAGCTCAAAGGTACATTACTGCCACAGACTTGATTATGTTTTCCTCATAGCTTTGTAATGTTTTCCTCCTAGCTCTGCGACGTTCTCCTCATAGCTTTGTGATGTCCTCCATAGCTTTGTGACGTCTTACCGCTAACATTAACTAGCTAGCCGAAGATAATCTAAAGTAACTGAGCACAATGACTCGATGCTAAAAGGGCTGTTTTATATTATGACGTTCCCAATGTGGAGAAACATTGCTTACATTCATTAGTAAATTGCAAAAATTGGACAGTATTGTGCAGTGAGGACGTTCCTCTGGCTTTTAGTAAGGTGCAGCAAAAGACACGATGGTCATGACTGCCTCTGGCCTGCGAACCACGGCCATATCGCCCTGTGTTTTTGGCTGAGTTAACCTTGGGAAAATGGCCACATTATACCGAGATAATGTGTGTGTCTGCTAATCTTATCATTAAACACGTTTGTCTGTCTGTCTGTTGGTTAGCAAGATAACTCAAAAAGTTTTGGACGGATTTCGATGAAACTTTCAGGCGTTGTTGGAAATGGTACAAGGAAGAACTGATTAAATTTTGGGGATGATCCGGATCACCGTCTGGATCCAGGAATTTTTTAAACGATTCTTTAACATTGTCAGATAGGGCCATTTTCAACATGTATGCAGGCGCAATGGAGGGCGCTGGTCGTCGTGTCTGATGAACACGAACTCCGCGTTCTTCAAAGTTTTAGGCACAAAAGCATGCGGAAAACAGTGGTGGGCCGGGCCCGGCAGCGTGCTTGTGTTTCCGCTACGCTGCAAAAGCTGAGACGGGCAGCTGTCCGGCGCGGGATTATTTGGCAGAAATTCCCCGGGCAGCCATAGGGGCTGCGCAAAAACAAGCTCTCTGCCGGGGAAGCTTCCAAATCTTCTTTTGGCGCGGAGCACAACCCCAATAAAACCCACGCCAACCTGTCTACCCAATTTGCATCCGTCAGTGAACCCCTGAGTGCTGCTTTCAGTGATCTATGAAAATGCTTGCATAACCCATTGGCCTGTGGGTTGTACGTGGTTGTGCGATGAATTGCAACGCCCGCAGCCTGGGAGTTTGGAGATGGAGGAGATAGACACAACAGCAACACTTGAGTTTATTACCTCCGCCAAGGAGGTAATGCTTTTACTGGCATTTCATTCAAAGGTTCTTGGCCTAGAGAGGAACCCATTACATTTTGGGGATGATCTGGGAATGCATACCTTAGCCAAGGCTCTTCTCACAGTGTCTCAGCCACAAAACTCCAAAACTAATGGACAGACTTGGATGCAATTTTCACCACAAGTGGCGATAGGCCTACACACAAGCCCATTACATTTTGGAGGTGATCCATGAGAAACGGAAGGAGCCTTGGCGGAGGTATGCGCTCTATGAGTGCTTTTCTAGGTCTTCTATCAATAATTGTTTTAGCATTTGAGATTAACATGGTAGGTGATGAATCAGAGTCATCAGTGTTGACAGACCCACCAGTATCACCAGCTTCATTGCCAGTCCCTCCAACATCACCAGGGAATTCCTCTTCATCAGATTCAGCTGTGATCCTTCCATCCACAAAGAACAGGAAGAGGGGCCTCAGAGAGCTGGATCGCGATGAAGCAAGACAGATAAACCATGAAATAATCTAGAATTGTTTTTGATTATACAACCCCAATTCCGGTGAAATTGGGACGTTCTGTAAAACATGAATAAAAACAAAATACAAAAGTTTAAAAATCCTTTTCAACCTATATTCAATGAAATACACTACAAAGACAAGATATTTAATGTTCAAACTGATTAACTTTATTGTTTTGTTGCAAATATTCCCTCATGTTGAATCTGATTCCTGCAACACGTTCCAAAAAAGCTGGGACAGGGGCATGTTTACCACTGCGTTACATCACCTTTCCTTTCAACAACACTCAATAAGTGTTTAGAAACTGAGGACACTAATTGTTGAAGCTTTGAAGGTGGAATTCTTTCTCATTCTTGCTTGATGTACGACTTCAGCTGCTCAACAGTCCGGGGTCTCCGTTGTCATATTTTGCGCTTCATAATGCGCCACACATTTTCAATGGGAGACAGGTCTGAACTGCAGGCAGGCCAGTCCAGTACCCCCACTCTTTTATTACAAAGCCACGCTGTTGTAACATGTGCAGAATGTAGCTTGGCATTGTCCTGCCGAAATAAGCAGGGACATCCCTGAAAAAGACATTGCTTGGATGGCAGCATATGTTGCTCTAAAACCTGTATGTACCGTTCAGCATTAATGGGGACTTTACAGATGTGCAAGTTACCTGTGCCGTGGGCACTAACACACCCCCATATAATCACAGATGCTGGCTTTTGAGCTTACTGCTGATAACAGTCTGGATGATCCTTTTCCTTTCTAGCCCGAAGGACGGAACATCCATGACTTCCAAAAACAATTTCAAATGTGGACTCATCAGACCACAGCACACTTTTCAACTTTGCATCAGTCCATTGCTGATGAGCTTGGGCCCAGAGCAACTGGCGGCATTTCTGGGTGTTATTGATATATGGCTTTCACTTTGTATGGTAGAGTTTTAACTTGCATTTGTAGATGAGTGACTAACTGTATTAACTGACAATGTTTTTCTGAAGTGTTCTTGAGCCCATGTGGTTTTATCTTTTACAGAATGATGTCAGTTTTTAATGCATCAGTGTTTGTTTTTGGCCTTTCAGTTTATGTGCAGAAATTTTTCCAGATTCTCTGAATCTTTTGATGACATCATGGACTGTAGATGATGAAATCCCCAAATTCCTGCAATTGTATGTTGAGAAACGTTGTTCTTAAACTGTTGGACTATTTGGCGACACTGTTGTTCACAAAGTGGTGAGCCTCGCCCCATCCTTGTTTGTGAATGACTGAGCCTTTCAGGGATACTCCTTTTATACCCAATCATGACACTCACCTGTTTCCAATTAACCTGTTCACCTGTGTAATGTTCCAAAAAGGTGTTTGTACTGTTATCCCTACGTGTTATATACTCGGGGTATGTTAACGCAGATCAACAGCAAGCCAAACTCGTTTTTCACGAGCCAGGAAACCGAGCATCCTGCTCCTTTATTTCAAGTCTTCTAGACAGCTTACAGTTCTTTATACTGTGGCTCGAAGCTCGTTGAAAAGCCCGAGTATGTAACACGTAGGGATAACAGTACAGTGAAAAGCCATTGCTTTCGGAGGTATAGGAAAAGGGTTTAACACACAGGAGGAACGTTTCAGACATTCGCGGGCAGGTTATACTCGTCTGCCTTTTTTTTCTCTCTACCGAAGTCCGTTTCTTCTACCCATAAAACATAGCGGCAACTGGCTGCGCTTTCAACATAAAATACGAGCAAATTGCCACCGACTGTACAAAGTCACTTTTAACACAATAACTATTTTTATAACATGAATTATTACAAATGGATTATGCTATATTTCAATATGAACTCGTGAACCATTTCTAACTCTACAAAACACACACCACTGAGGGCAGAACAGTGTTGTTGAGCATTCCTCAACTTTCCCAGTCTTTTGTTGCTCATCCCAGCTTTTTTGGAATGTGTTGAAGGCATCAAATTCAAAATGAGTGAATATTTGCAACAAAACAAAAAAAGTTTTATCAGTTTGAAGATTAAATATCTTGTTTTTGAAGTGTATTCAACTGAACATACGGTATATTAAAAAAGATTTTTAAATCATTGTATTTTGTTTTTATTTACGTTTAACACAACATCTCAACTTCACTGGAATTTGAGTTGTAGGATTCTTAGTAATGTATTTGCAGCACGTGAACTGTTGTCATGAAGGCTTTACCACTTTGTTATAAGTAAAATAAAAATAAACTGTACTGCCAAATACTGATTCAGTTAAGCATGAAGCTAATAGCTTGAGAAATTGTTTTTGCAGAAGATTGATAATATTCTGAGGTCCAATCCAAAGGGTGAAGAAATCTTTAAAGAGTATGGCCAAACTAATACGCTGTCAGATACAACACGTAGGCAGATGGTCAACATTCTGGTTGCAGAAAGGACAAACTCATATGGGTAAACAATTTAAAATGTGCAAGCTATACTGACATGGATTGGACACAAATGTAACCAGTATTTTGTTTCAAAAGGAGGAGTCCACCCACAAGTTTTTGTATCAGCTATGCACTGGGAATTGTGACCCTTTTTCCATATCTTGAAGAGCCATACTCAAAAAATGGATATGCAAGTTTGAGTGTCACTTTGAAGATCAAAAATTTGTTATGTGAATATCATTATACACTGTTCCTGCTTGATATTTGTAATGGTTGTGACTGTGGTTTTCTAGGAACACTTCTATGATCCTGAGGCCAATAGTGGCTATCTTGCATGGAGACTCAAGACAGTCCAACGCAACACCTGTGATGGTTGTCGCCAGCATTCCAAGCCAAATTTTGAGGGCAGCCCAACAACTCTATGAGAATCTCTGGTAATTGGGGGACAGCTCTTTGGTGAGGACTGTAAGGAGGCTCTCTCAGTCATTAGACACTCAACAGATAAAACTGTGGTGAAAGAGAAGATGAGTACAGACATGAAATAAGCTGGTTCATGACCAGGATGCAACATCTTCAATCTTGGATGTCTTCCCTCGTTTCCTTGACACACCTGGATTGGTAAGGATACAGTGTGTCTGCATTATCAAATAGTATTTAAAATATTTGCAGTCTAAATCCTTCTAAATGCAAATCTAATCAATATTATGTATGGATTTTGTGTCTCTGATTAAAGATTGACCAGGACTTTGCCATGATGTTTGGGAATGAAGTATCTGAAAGATTTCTTGCTAAGTGGCGTTCATATTTCAAGCCCAAAGTCGTTGAAGAATGCAAGAGTCTTCCTGCCAATCTTTATGTTACAGAACTTCTGGAGATGTTTGACCCTGAGGCTGAGAATGGCTATGGTAAATGTGAACAGTTTTTCTGTATCCAAAATATAATCCATCCAATACACAATAGTAAACTAAAAGTAAATCACTGTATTAGTAGCCCCAAAGTAAATAAATTCAGTCAGTAGTCCCTGCAGTTTCAAAATTAAACATTGATTCTTCAACTGTGATAAAGGAGTAAATGATTGCAGGGCTGCTGTTTTCAAGAAAATGACATCTGCAGTAAGCAAAAGCTAACTAAAATTATGTGTTTCCTCCCTCTTAAATACTCTAAGGCTGGGATAGTGATATTTCGGCTCTGCTGTTGCTGTTGTATCTCCTGCTCCCAACATCGTGAGGCCATAAAAAAGCAGCCAAGATTAGTTCAGCACAGGAAGCCAACCATCTTATAAGATTTGTTAAGGCAAGTACAATCATCATTTTGTGCTTCAAAGTCATTATCTATGTAAGAAGTGTGTGTTGCAGGTATTTATTTATTTAGAGCTGTAAGAATATACTATATGTGGTAATCTGTGCATGTTTTCAAATTACAGGAAGGAGCCAGCCTCACTACGTTCCTGGAAAAGGTTGACGCAAGACAGCCCTTCCTCCTCTGCATAGGTGAGCAGAAGAAGAAAATCCTAAGGTTCTCCATTGCTGTGGACCAGAAAGCGATCCCCTGCAGCGCTGAGATGTTGGTGGCTGCTTTTGACGGGCTATTCAAAGCTCATTATGTCTTCAGCCTCTCTTATGATGAAGCTCTGTCCAGTTTCTACACTTTTATTCAAACAACTGTGTACAACATTGATGTTGGACAGTCAAAAGAAGCCCACGTGTCAAGGAACTGAGAGCTCGACTGCTGCGTGAGTGTTAACATGTCACCTGTTTACAAAGGTAAGAACACAGTTAACAAAACGGAGTATGTTCACCGGTTTTGTTTGTAAAATGCACCACAAAAATAGTTCAGTTCTTTGTCAACATTTAAAATTTCATCATGGTTTATATCCAGCCAGAAACTTGCGTTTGAAATGTGGAGAGCAAATATGTCCTTCATCTTTTTGTAGTTACAGTGGCTTTATTCCATCTAGCTACAATGCTCTGCACTGTGTGTTCATATATTCATATATTTATTCCATCCAGCTACAATGCTCTGCACTGTGTGTCTGTGTGTGTGTGTGTGTATATATACTGTATATTTTATAGTAATATGTACATATGTATATTAGCTGCTCTTGCTTGCTTGTTTTTTTTCTTGCCTTCTGATTGTTGCTCTGAGTGTTGCTATCCCTGTGCTGTTGCAATCCTGGAATTTCCCCGTTGTGGGACTAATAAAGGCTTATCTTAAATAAAGGCTTATCTTTAGAAAGCACCTCAGCACAGTACATAGGCAGTGCCATGATGAACAGACTGATACCACCAGAGAAGTGGCTACACAAATTGATTTTGAGGTAGAATTTTCAAGTGATCAGCCAACAACTTCTACATCAGTGTTGCATGTTCCCCCTGCCATTGCACAGAAGTCACTTTATAAAATGTATGGATCAATCATTGCGCACTTGCAAGCTTCCGGTCTTTCTGAAAACATGGTCCAAACGATAGTTTCTTCAATGGGGAAAGTTGTCACTGATGTCCAAAGTCAAGTGTGAGAAGTAGTTCTCCAAACCTTATCTCATGAAGTTAGTCAGACATTTATAAGAAATTGGAGCACAGTTTAAGTCAGTCGCACAATCCTTTTTCAACATGTAACACAGAGACAAAAAGACAAAAATATTACAATGAAAAATGGGAAATGGTTGAGCCTAAAGAATTTGGCCTTGGTGTGAGATTGGATATGTGTAGAGATAGAACCACAGATATTTATGGTCAAGTTCCTGTAACAGACAAGTACATGTATGTACCAATTTTAGGTACACTGAAATCAGTTTTCAAAAACGATGAGATAAGAGAGTGCTTCTTGCAAGAAAAACACAGTAAAAAGGGGACATGTAAGGACATAAATGATGGTTTATATTTTCAAAATCATCCCTTGTTCTCACAGCAGAGGCATTCTTTACAAATGTTGCTGTATTACGATGATTTTGAGACCGCTAACCCATTAGGTTCTAAGAAGGGGGTGCACAAACTTGGATGTATTTATTTTACTTTAAAAACCCTCCCTCCAAAAGTAAACTCTGTCATGGGCAGCGGGGGCGCGCCCCCTGCCCTCCGGTCTCACCTTCTACAACTCATCACTGCACCTGCAGAAGACACACCTGCACCCGCTCATCAGCCAGTGTACTTAGGGAGGTTCCTAACGCGCAGTCTGCGCTGGCTCGTCTGGGTATACTGCTCGTGTTCGGACTTGCTGATACATTTGTATGATCTTTAACATGCCACTAACCATCTTCTTTTCCTTCTCCCCAGGTTGCTGCCATCGTGTAGGTGTGTCGCCGGGACTGTGCGCGCTCTCCTGCCCCACCTCACTGTCCTTCAGCACCATCATCCCCCGGTCAGGCACCATCAGCTCCATTCCCCTCCTACCCTACCGGTTCATCTGTCTTCCCGCTGGGTCCTGCCGGTCATCCCTGGATTTCCCAAGTAAGTGGCAGTTTGTCTCGCCCATTTTCCCCCTTACTCTACTCCTCAGTTCACGGCTCTCGTCTTCTCTTCACAGGTCCAATTCCTCTTGCGAGTGACTGTTTCCATAGCTGTGCGCTGTTATTTTGTCATTCAATAAAAGCTGTCAAACGTGCCTCTTAGTATGGTTCCATCCTGTGTTTGGTATCGTGCGCGTGAGCTGTCTAGAATTTAACATGCCATGACAAACTCTGTGCTGATGAATGTACATCTTGCAGCACTTTTCTACACAGAAGATTTAAAGACCTATGGTTCTGATGAAATATTAAAACCTCTAATTGATGATTTGAAAATTTTAGAAACGCAAGGAATCCAACTTCCAACTTCCACTGATAGAACCATTGTTTGGCTCTGTAATTCAAATCACAGGAGATAATGTTGCTTTAAATAGCCTGTTAGGTTTTGTTGCATCTTTTAGTGCAACCTACTCATATAAGTTCTGTCTGACAAATAAGGAAGAAATTCAATCTGTATTTACTGAGAATAATCCTGGACTCGTTCTGTGATCCAGAGAGCTTTTTTATACTGAACATTGTAATGCACTAAGTGAAGATCCTGCTCTACCAGCTGTTTATGGTGTTAAAACACCTTGTGTGTTCAATTCATTAGAATATTTTCATAGCACTGACAATTATGCTGTTGATATAATGCATGATTTGTTAGAGGGTGTCGTACAGTATGAGCTTAAGCTGTTTTTTAAGTATCTGATCAAAAATGGTTACATTTCTATAAGCATGCTGTCAAACAGGATACAGAGTTTTAATTATGGCTACATGGAACGTAAAAACAAACTAAGTAGCTTAAAAACTGATGACAGCAGCAGGCACTTAGGTTTAAATGCCATTCAGTCTTTATGTGTTCTCCACAATACCCCACTTATCTTTGGGGATCTGGCTGAAAGGGACAATAATCACTGGAACTTTGTTTTCCTTTTGTTGCAGATTTTTAATATTGTAACGTCGGGGCCATGTTAAGGGGGGCAGGGATTTTCCAGCATGCTTTGCCAGTTGAAAACGTTACTGTGTGTGTGTATTAAATGTGTTATTACTGAGTTATACTGCTGTGTCATTATAACTGCGTTATAATGACCCAGCAGTGTTTAGCAGGATTAGGGCAAGATGTATTATGTGTGTAACCATGATTCAAACAGGGGTCTGGGAGAATGACCTCCCCTCCTCTCTGTGCTCAGAAGTAGGCTGGGGGTCGGTGGTGTGTAAATAAAGCCTGTTCATCACAACCATCTTGCTCCTCTTTCTTTGTGTGAACCTTGCAAACATCACACTGGTGTCAGGAGTGGGATATGGAGCAAGATGAGGATCCAGGCGGAGGTCCAGCGGCCGGAGCGGTTCATCGCTCGGCTGGGAACAGAGTGTAGAGCTGAGACGCCGGCCCCCGGAGAGCTTCGCCGCGATGGACGGAGCAGAGCAAACCAGCCCCGTTTCCCGCCCTTTTCAGGGCAGGACGGGCTGGCGATTCCAGAGCGATTAGGAGCGGCAATTGACTGGGAGATGACCGTCCCATCCATCCAGCAGCGGGCCAAGATTCCCCGCTACAACGGCGAGAACCTGTTGGATGACCGCCTGGCCCAGGTCGAGTTGCCTACCGCGCTGATCATCGGAGGAAACCACCGTGCTGAGAGCGAGTGGAGGAGGAGCTATGGCAGATCACAGCAGCACGTGCACGAAGGAGACAGCCGTGGCGATGCGAGGAAGGACGGTTTCCGCTGCACAGAGCCAGGGTACATGGCATGGTACTGCCCCGCACACAGCACACGACAAACTGGCCCCTCGCCGACGTTAAATTAGAGCGAGGTGGCATGGACGGGGAAAAAGCCGCCTCCTGCAGATGCTTCCCCCGGCAGGTGACGTCACAGAGGCCTTTGGAGCGCAGCAGCAGTGGAGCGAGCAGGACAGATCCGGTCTTTTCTCGGGATCGGCAGGGGCTGGACGCCTGGACGCGGGCCAGCGGCCGACTGGGAAGTCCTGGCAGCGGTGGGAGTCATGGGACTCCCGCTGCCAGAGGAGGAACTGTGCGTAGTCCTACCGCCACCTGTAGATGCTTTCCCTTTCGGTGACATCACGGAGGCCCTCGGCGCAGCAGATGTGCAGCAGCGGAGCGAGCAGGACGAAGATCCGGCCATTTTCCAGGCGCGGCAAGGGCTGGACGTATGGACGCAGGCCAGCGGCTGCCTGGGAGACCTGGCAGCGGTGGGAGTCGGCCGGAGCGGGCCTGGGACTCCCGCTGCCAGGGAAGGGACTGTGCGTGGTCCTACAGAGGCTGTCAGATGTGTCCATCCGCCTGCTGGTGGCCAAACCGGAACCCTACCCCAACCAAATACTCCGACCGAGACTCAGATGGCCCGTGCATGCCGCCCTGGCACCGGGCTGACTCGCATTGGATTTCTGAAAGTGGACTTTGAATTTTCTGGGGACAGAAACCAGTCCGGGGGGGGGGGGGGGGGGCAGTGTAACGTCGGGGCCATGTTAAGGGGGGCAGGGATTTCCCGGCATGCTTTGCCAGTTGAAAACGTTACTGTGTGTGTGTATTAAATGTGTTATTACTGAGTTATACTGCTGTGTCATTATAACTGCGTTATAATGACCCAGCAGTGTTTAGCAGGATTAGGGCAAGATGTATTATGTGTGTGTAACCATGATTCAAACAGGGGTCTGGGAGAATGACCTCCCCTCCTCTCTGTGCTCAGAAGTAGGTTGGGGGTCGATGGTGTGTAAATAAAGCCTGTTCATCACAACCATCTTGCTCCTCTTTCTTTGTGTGAACCTTGCAAACGTCACAATATAATCCTCTCCCCTATCCTTACTGATGGTATGATTTGTTACCTAAAACATTTGATCTATGACCATCACAACATGTTTACAATATTGTTCTCAGAAAAGAAATTGATCGCCAAACACCACTTAATGATCCACTATCCCAGATGTATTAAAAATGGTCCTCTTATCCATACTTGGTGTATGAGGTTTGAAGCAAAACACAAGTTTTTTTTTAAAAAGTCTGAAAAATTTCAAAAACCTTACAAAATCTCTGGTAAAGCAACATCAGCATCAGTTGGCTTTTTATTATGAAATTTATCATTTTAAAAGGTTTGAGATTGGTCCTTTAAAAATGACAACAATCACCAGTTTGGAAGGTGGAGAATTACTGTATCAGACATTACATTTAGATCCTTGTTCTAATGTTTCAACTACACGTTGGGTCAGAAACTATGGCACTGAGTACCAGATTGATCTCTTTATATGTACTGGAACATCCCATGATCAACCTGTGTTCAACAAAATCTGCAATATTGTAATACATGAAAAGCAGGCTTTTATAATTTGTTGTACTGTTAACACACTGGACTTTGATGAACATTTTCATGCATACTGCATTGAAGAGAAAAATGATCAACATGATGTAATTTGCATTGATCAGCTCACTTACTTCAGACCCTTTGATAAGCAATACTCTAATAAGTGTGAGAGAACATACACTGTATCGTATTGTTACATGTTTTAAAATGTGTTTTAAAATACTTGTGGTGCATACTTCAATAACTGTTTCAACTAAACATGGCCTCATTATTTTAGTAGACCCCAAGTAATTTTTAGTCATTCAGAAGAGCAACATTTTTTACAGTGTGTAACACTAGAGTTAATAATCAATTCTTTGAGTGAGTTACTGTCTAACACTACATACAAGTGTTAATTTTTATTAACACCAGTTAGTATTAATAAGTGCTAACTTTTTAACTCCAAATGAGTCAATAATTAACACAAAATTGGTGTTAAGTCATTAACACTCAAAAAAGAGTAAAATTAACACTTTGTGGTGTGGACCCATATAGACACTTTAAAAGTGTTGAAATTAACTCCTGCAATGTTAATTTAGGCATTCCAATTTTGCTGTGTATTTAAAAATGATTTAAAGACTTTTTTTTTTCAAATTTTCTGTAAAATGTAATTCTAAACAAATAGTAAGGAATAAATTAGGAAACCCCCAATCTTTTTTTTTAAGACACCCCCACATTCATTCCCATTTACAGTGTCTAAAATACATTTAAAAAATGTGAATAAAAACAAAAACAAGGTTAGACATAAATATGTGAATATTTCTTAATAAAGAACTGAATACTGAGTGTCAGCTGCGTCTGACACTCATCGCGTCAGAGTACTTTTTTCTCCGTTTTTGTTTGTTTTTATTGATTGTTTTTATCGATTTTATTGTTTTTTTTTATCCCTGTTTGTTGTTATTAGTTTTTATTTACTGTTACCTCTGTATTGGCCTCGTCTAAAAGTCCATTCAGACGCACGAGTAGCTGTTTTTGGCTAGCTGCGGGTTACCCATCTCAGCGCCTGGAACGCCATGGCTCCTTCTCCGTCATGTACCAGCTGTTCTTCGTTCCTCGATAAGGTCTCTGAGCTGGAAGCGAGGCTCTCCAGTCTTTACAAGATTCGGGAGGCCGAAGACCACATCGACACCATCATTCTCGGGTGATCATCAGCTCCGGCTACTGCCTGGCAGATGGCGGAAACTGCTACTTATTTGGGTGAGCTCAGCGTGTCCCCACCTACCTCCACACCTGCTCCAGCCTCCGCAGACGTCCATGGCCTCAGCAATAAACACTGGTTTCATCTCGGGGCTAAACCAAAAGCTTTGCTTGGTCCCTCTCATCCTCCATCTGCGCACTGGACCTTGGTTCGACCAGCTAATGGCCATCGTCGTTCGACCGGAATGGGCCGCGCCTCTTCTCTTCTGCTGTCCTTGGATAACAGATTTGATATCCTTTCCCTGGAAGATTTTCCCCACCTGGACGCTGGCCACCCGCCCGTGGACGCCCCTCATCCTCCCTCCTCTCCTTCAGCGGCGGCTCATGTCCGCAAACCCCGGATAAAGACCACCCAGGGTGTGTCAAATTACACACCTGCTCCAGATAGAAGAAAAGAGTGCATCTCCCCACCTTCGCAACAACAACATCATCCTCTTCACAATTCCTCTCCACATCAGAATCGACAACCGCCCCCCCCCCCCCACCAGATGACGCTGGTAATTGGTGACTCGATCGTGAGGAACATCAGAAGCAGGTACTGCGTGACTCGATTTTTTCCCGGGGCTCAAGTCTCTGATATTGAGGCTCTTATCCCTGACCTGCTGAATGAATTCCCTCACGTTCAAACTGTCGTTGTGCATGTGGGATGCAATAACATCCCAGATGAAGCATCTGAGATTTTAAAAAGTGACTTCAGGAGCCTTCTGTCCACTCTTATGAACTGTGGCAGACGTGCGCTCATCTCTGGGCCTTTGGCACCTTTCAGACGAGACTGTAATCGTTTTAGCAGAACTCTCAGCCTTAATTCTTGACTGTGTTTTACTTGTCCTATTTTTAACATTGGTTTTGTTGACAATTTTAACTTATTTTGGAACCGCCCATCACTCATGAGGCCTGATGGCATCCACCTAAATAGACGTGGTGCACGTGTTTTAACAGTCAATCTTTTCTATTTTATTCGGTGTTTTCTGGTACAGTGACTGAAATTTGGTGTGTTTACTCACTCTGAAGTTTCTGGGCTTGTCAAATTGCCCTTTTTTGGTCCTGTTCCCATGTATTGTATCGATCCCATTAACTCAGGTGGTCTTTACCGTTTGGATCAGCCTTTGATTTATAATCCTTCAGAGACTGAGTCTGTCTCCCGTTGCCCTAAATATTGTAACCCAGGACAAATACAACACAACCTGAAAAACACTCGCACTTCTGCAGCTCCTCCTCTTCCACCACCTTTCAACTTTGCCCCTGTCTCCTCCCTTAGAGAACCTTTTTCTGCTCCCTCTATAGTTAATAAAAAAGTAAAAAAAAAAGTAGAATGCATAAACTTCCCAGATTGATTAAACAAAATGTTGGTAAAATTCTAATCCAGGCTCAAGTCTCTAAAAAACAATAATTTGGCCTCTGTTTCCCCCCCAAAGTTTAAAAATTAAATGTGGCTTATTAAACATTAGGTCTCTATCTTTTAAGTCTCTTCTGATCCATGAGCTATTAATCGATCATCAGATCGATCTACTATCCCTCACAGAGACCTGGCTCGGGCTTGATGACTATGTTGGTTTGAATGAATCAACTCCCTCTGGGTATTTAAACTGTCATAACCTCAGAGGTTCCGGTCGTGGTGGTGGAGTGGCGGCAATTTTCCATTCTAAATTACTAGTTAATGTTAAGCAGAAATTATGTTTTAATTCCTTTGAAGGTTTGGTCCTCAGTGTGGGACCTATTGGCAATCTTGGCATGAACCCAATTCTCTTTGCCATAGTTTATCGTCCTCCCACAGCCTATTCAGAGTTTCTATCGGAATTTGCCGAATTTTTAGCTGATTTAGTGCTGAAAACCGATTATTGTAGGGGACTTTAATATGCATGTTGATGTTGAGAGTGACTGTCTTAATAAGGCTTTCAATTCAATTTTAGACTCAATGGGGTTTTCCCAAAAATTAGAAAATTCTACCCATTATTTCCATCATACATTGGACCTTGTTTTGACTTATGGTATAGATATCGAAAATCTGGTTGTGTCTCCTCATAATCCTGTACTGTCTGACCATTTTCTGTTAATTTTTGATTTTACTATCTCTGATCACTTATTTCCTAAAGAAAAATACTACTACAGCAGATGTCTTTCTGATGACGTTGTTACTAAATTTTTGCAGATTGTCTCCTCTATGCCATGGGTCAACACAACAGAAACACCTGAAATAAGTGATGGAGAGTCTGCTCCATTCGTGATTGATAGCATGGTTGATGGTGTTACTGCCTCTCTGCATCGGACTCTAGATTTGGTAGCCCCTTTAAAAAAGAAAAAGTCTAACCAGAGATTTCTTACCTCTTGGTTTAACTCAGAAACTCGTGGCTTAAAACAGAAAACTCGTCAACTGGAAAGAAAATGGTGCTCAACTAATTCAGATCAATTCTACTTGGCGTGGAGAAATCGTCTCTTAATCTATAAAAAAATCTCTTAGAAAAGCTAGATCAAGCTATTATTCTGCATTAATAGAAGTGAACAGGAATAACCCCAGGTTTCTCTTCAACACTATAGCCAGGCTTACAAAGAGCCATGACTCGGTCAATCCTCACATCCCCCCTGAGCTTTCTAGTCAGGACTTTCTGAACTATTTCAATCTAAAAATTGTATCTATTAGAGATGAAATCAGTCAGATTCTTCCTACCGTAAACTCAAGTACATTAACTACTGCAACTCCCTCAATTGATATCTGCTTAGATAAGTTTACTCCAATCGACCTCTTAGAGCTGGATAAAATAATTTCCTCGTCTAAGCCTCCATCTTGCCTTCTGGACCCTATTCTTTCCAGGTTATTTAAAATTATTTTCCCAGTTATTGGTAGCCATGTTCTTCTTATCATTAATTCTTCTTTAACTCTGGGTTATGTTCCACTTGCTTTTAAAACTGCTGTAATTAAACCTTTACTTAAAAAACCAACGCTCAATCCTGGAGTTTGGGCCAATTATCGGCCAATCTCTAATTTGCCTTTCATTTCTAAAATCTTGGAAAGAGTTGTTGCTGTGCAATTATCTGACCATTTGCAGGGAGTTGGTTTGTTTGAGGTGTTTCAATCTGGGTTCAGAGCTCATCACAGCACTGAAACTGCCTTAGTGAAGGTCTCTAATGACCTCCTGACTGCATCTGATAATGGACTTGTCTCTGTTCTTGTTCTTTTAGATCTCAGTGCAGCCTTTGACACTATCGATCATGCCATTCTACTTGATAGATTGGAACACTTTGTTGGACTCAGTGGAACTCCGTTGCAGTGGTTTAGATCTTATTTGTCTGATAGATTTCAGTTTGTCCATGTCAATGATGGATTTTCTTCCAGCTCTAAGCTCAGTCACAGAGTTCCACAGGGATCTGTGTTGGACCCTACTCTTTTTAGTCTATATATGCTCCCATTGGGCAATATCATCAGAAAGCACTGTATTCATTTTCACTGTTACGCAGATGACACACAACTATACCTGTCAATGAAGCCCGATGATTGTGATCAGTTGGCCAAGTTAGATGCCTGTCTTAAGGACATCAAAGCTTGGATGACTTGTAATTTTTTACTGTTGAACTCTGATAAGACTGAAGTCATTGTTGTTGGCCCAAAACATCTTAGAAATTCCTTTTCAGACTACGCCCTTAATTTAGATGCGGCCACTCTCACTCTGAACAGTTGTGTGAGGAACCTTGGAGTGATTTTTGGCCAGGATTTGTCCTTTAATTCACATATTAAAACTGTTTCTAGGGCCGCCTTATATCATCTGCGCAATATTGCCAAGATCAGGAGCATCTTGTCTCTGGGTGATGCTGAGAAACTGATTCATGCCTTTGTCAGTTCGCGATTAGATTACTGTAATTGGCTACTATCTGGTTGTCCTAAAGTATCTTTGAAAAATCTTCAGTTGATACAAAATGCTGCTGCTAGAGTTTTAACTGGTTCTAGAAAGAGATCATATTTCCCCGGTTCTGTCCTCCCTCCATTGGCATCCCATTGAATTCAGAATCAAGTTTAAAATCCTTCTTCTTACTTTCAAAGCTCTCAACAATCTGGCCCCCCAATACATAAAAGATCTGATATTACCTTACCATCCTAATAGAGCATTACGCTCCCAAAATGGTGGCTTACTTGTGGTACCCAGAATCTCCAAAAGTATGATAGGAGGCAGAGCCTTCTGCTACCAAGCTCCTTCTCTTTGGAACCAGTTACCACTCTGGGTCCGGGAGTCAGACTCGGTCTCTGTTTTTAAGAACAGGGCAAAATCCTTCCTTTTTAATATAGCTTTCATTTAAGGAGGGTTTTTGTGTCTTTTAACCCCACTCTTGTTCTACTGTTATGTGATCCATACTGCTGGTTGACCTTCAATATTGTACTTGGCATCTTACTGCTATTTTTTTTTTTGTTACTTATTTGTACCCGTAGGTAGATTTGGTTTGCAGTCTGGTGACAAGCCACCGGCTGCTGGTCGCTGCGTGCGCGAGCGCCCTAAACCTACATGTTTTTGGTATGCAGGAGGAAACCGGAGAAATCCCGGAGTAAACCCACGCAACACGGGGAGAACATGCAAACTCCACACAGCTCACTGTTGGTCGGGGGCTGGGATCGAACCCACAATCTCATGATCCCGGCGATCCCCCGGCCGAGGGTAAACTGTGCTGCCACAGTGCTAAACCACTGCGCCACTGTGCAGCCCGTTATGTTCATACATACGTACATACGTCATGTTATGCTATGTTCTTTATGTCTGTCCTTTCCATCCTCCCTATCCCCTCATCCCCAGGCCGGTCGCAGCAGACGACTGCCCCTCCCTGAGCCTGGTTCTGCTAGAGGTTTCTTCCTTCCAAATGGGAGTTTTTCCTCTC
Organism: Pholidichthys leucotaenia; assembly: GCA_020510985.1. NCBI lineage: Eukaryota > Metazoa > Chordata > Actinopteri > Cichliformes > Pholidichthyidae > Pholidichthys > Pholidichthys leucotaenia. Next base: position 44,315,199 of record CM035848.1, on the reverse strand, counting down.
CACTGTCGCTTAGTGCTTGCTCATAGGGGATCGTCTGATTGCTGTGTCTTTCTGTGACTGTGTGTTTTTTTTTGTTTTTTTTCTGCACTGTGGTGCCACGAGACGGCTTTTGTTGTGATGTGGCGCATTATAAATAAAGCTGAATTGAACTGAATTGAAATATTTAAAGGAAGGGGTGTCCAAATTTTTTCACATGATTGTAGCTACAAGTCGCTCCCAAATGAGAATCTTAGCATCTTTAACTGTGCTACCTCCAGCTTCACCACTGTCCTTGAGTGGATATTTCATTTCAATTTTTTTTTTTTTTTGGGGGGGGGAGGCAATAACCAGAACATTTTCTCCAGAGTAAAGACTGTGGGAAGGGGGGGGGGGCACTGTCATGAATTGCCCTGGCAGGGGTGGACTGAAGACACCAAACGCCCACTGTGAGTTTGCTTAAAGTTTAATAATGAAAACACAAAATACATAGAGACAACAACACTTCCAAGGCAGCAGGACCGGGAGGTAATGGCATACGGAAACACCAGAAATAATGGGGCTCACGTCAGGGAAAAATAGGTGAACTGCCTGGACAGACCCAGGCTGATACGCACAGAGACACCGGGGGAAAAGAGAAAAAGAAGTAGACGGGGCACATCCATTACAGAGGAATTATGATGGGGGATTCCCGTCTGCACACAGAATGACGCTGCAACGGACTGCATTGCAGCAGGGCTTAAATGGGTGAAACAGAATTAACAACTAGTTATAGGTGTGAGTACAAAAGCAAGAAACATCAATGACAGGTGTGACAGCCCGCAAACAGAACTTGCATACCGGAAGTAAACAAAGGGCGCTGTCAAACTAAACGCAAAGAAGAACACGGCGAAAGGCGACTGACTACAAATATAGAATGAATACAAAATGAGGACAGACCAGATAATAATATACAGGGAAAATGAGCCATAAGGGCAAGGACACAATGAATACAAAAACAAGAAATATAAATACTGAAATACTCACAACAAAATACAAAGAAAGGACTGAGGGTAACAGGTGAGGGAAGGCTCATGTCTAACCCTGTGAATAATAATTTTATGAAACATGATGGTCAAGGATGCATAATATAAAAGACAAAATAATAGTGACTACATAAATAAAAGAAATTCTCCTGTGCAGAAACCAAAGGCAAAACTCAGATAACATGGCAACCAGAACCAATTAGATGGAATACTAAACAGAAGTGCGGAAAAATACAGAAAACAATCTAACAACTAAAGGAGTGTGAGCATGGTTCCCCAACTATGCTCCACATCATGACAAAGCCTCGGTTCAGAATACAATTACTCCACCTTGCCAGGGGTTCGCACCACAGGCGCTGTCCAGTGCTTTTGGACCCTGAGCAGATCAAAGACAGGGCCGAACTGCTGCAGCGATACCTGTGCGACGAGGAGAAGGAACTGCAGGCACTCTATGCTCTCCAGGCTCTAATGGTGCACATGGAGCAACCTGCCAACTTGCTGCGGATGTTCTTTGATGCCTTGTATGATGAGGACGTCATTAAATTACTGGCTGCACGGTGGCGCAGTGGTTTAGCACTGTGGCAGCACAGTTTTACCCTCGGCCGGGGGACCGCGGGGATCATGAGATCGTGGGTTCGATCCCAGCCCCCGACCAACAGTGAGCTGTGTGGAGTTTGCATGTTCTCCCCGTGTTGCGCGGGTTTACTCCGGGATTTCTCCGGTTTCCTCCCGCACACCAAAAAAAACATGTAGGTTTAGGGCGCTCGCGCACGCAGCGACCAGCAGCCGGTGGCTTGTCACCAGACTGCAAACCAAGTCTACCTACGGGTACAAATAAGTAACAAAAAAAAAAAAAAAAAAGCCTCTCCCTCAAGGGGTGGATTCCGGACACCCCAGGGTGAGATCAAAAAAGATACACAAACAACCACCCACCCACCCACCCAACAGGAATCGTACAAATAAGCAAACCCCGAAGGGTAGTGGGGGAAATCAGGTAGGAGGGACCGAAACACAACAAAAAATGCTCACGACCCACAACCAAAACAGAGTAGCAAGAGAATTCTAGGGATGCTGAGTGAGAAAAAAAATAAGGCAGTTCAGGTGGTCTGCTGGAATCCCAAGACCACCAGGTCCAGGTCACACGATGGAATAGGTCGGGTGGTCTCCCAGATTTCCAGAGTCACCTAAACAAACGGAATAGTCCATCGGGTGGCCCCCCAGTGTTCCAGAGCCACCCAAGCAGATGGAAAAGTCCATCGGGTGGCCTCCAAATATCCCTGACCCAACGGGCCACGGGGCGTGATGTGCCCCCTCCTGGAGTCAGTAGCTGGAATGAGTGCCCTTCACAGACTGCAGAGGCCGAGGGGTGGAAACCCGATGAGGAGGACGACAGACCAGTGAGAAAACCAGGTGAGGACGGCTGACCAGCGAGGTAACACGAAGGTGGAGGACCCGCAGTGACCTCAGGCAGAGACGGAGGACCCATGGTGACCTCAGGCAGAGACAGGGGACCCACGGCAACCTCAGGGGGAGAAGGAGGACCCACGATGACCTCAGGGGGAGAAGGAGGACCCACAGCGACCTCAGGTGGAGAAGGAGGACCCACGGTGACCTCAGGCGGAGGCGGAGGACCAGTAAGGAACCCACATAAAACAAAATGGCTGATTCGCAAGAAAACCAGACAAAGGAGACGATTGATCAGCGGGGAACCAGACAAAGGTGGAGGTGGAGGACCCACAGCGACCTTAGGTGGAGATGGAAGACCCGCAGTGACCTCAGGTGGAGATGAAGGACCCACATTGACCTCAGGTGAAGGCAGAGGACCCACAGTGACCTCAGGAGACCCAGACGAGGACTCGAGCAGAAAAGAAGAAACATACGTCAGGTTAGTATCACTGACAGCAGTGGGGCCCAGCCAGGAGAACTCAGGAGCAGCTGGTGGTTGCAACTGGCCCCCCTCGCCCCCAGGAGCTAAGCAAGATTTCTCTAATTCTGCTAATGTAAAGACATAAAAAAGAACTTGCCTTAGCTCAACCTCCACCGCCGTCCAGGAGTCCAGCAACTCCAGCTGGGACGTCTTGAATCCTACTGCATGGGCATCCACTCCCGACATGGCCACCTCGGATGGAGAGGAAGAGGAAAATACCAGAACACAACTACTGGCAGCAGTGGAGCCCAGCGAGGAGGATCAGGAGCAGAGGACATCTGCAGCTGATCCTCCCTACCAAAAGGTGGACAAGATTTCTCTAGAACTGATAGAGTTGGAACAGAACAGAGTACTTGCCTTAGCTGAAGCTCCACTGCCTTCCAGGACTCCGGCGACTCTGCTGTGGTGGCCCAAGCAGCAGGCAGGATGGCAGGTGATGCCGGCAGAACCCCAGGCACGGCGGCTGATGCTGGTGAAACTCCAGGCGAGGTGGCGAACACTGACGAAATCCCAGATATGGTGGCTGATGCAGATGGAACCCCAGACTGAGCGGCTGACGCTGGTGAGCCTCCAGAGGAAGCGGCTGGAGCTGGGGATCGGCTCACCAATGGTGCTGAGCCCTGTGGCACTGAAACCAGGGGACACGCTACTGTCGGTTCAGGCTTCAGGGCACAGGGGGCGCTCTCCTCCCATTCAAGGTGTGGCTGCGGGACCGGACCAGGACTTTTTGGAACTACAGGCCCCTCTGTCGTTTAGCGGCTTCCTCCCAGAACTGACGGACACACAGGGGAAGAAGAAAAGGACACGGGAGAAGCAGGTGAGGATAGATGGACAGCAGCAGGCGGTGAGGATAGATGGACAGCAGCCAGCAGTGAGGGCTGCTCCTGCTGTGCCTCACCACTGGGAATAAGGCAAGACAGTTCATTTTTACATCGAGGAAAATGAAAAAACATATGCCTTAATTCCTGGGGTGTGATGGTTACTGCTGTTGCGGGACCAGATGAGTTCCATCTGGGAACATCAGAGGCTGTCTGGCAAGCGGGCGAGGAAGCAGGTTCCTGGCGAGGTGAGAGAGCCTTCCGTACCCGGGGACGCATCTTCGTCGGCGCAGGTATGGGTGGAGGAGAGGGTTTCCCCAGCCCGCGGAGCATGTTTTGTGAGTCTGTAATGGAGAGGAGTAGGTCCGTGAGCTCCGGATGGCTCCACAGGCTTCGAGCACCTGCGCCGCACCATCCAGACATCCCGAGGTTGCTTTAGGAGCGCGGGAGACACGAGCCTCCGATATAACATTCCCTAAAAGTCCCAAAGCCCAGCAATCCATGTCACTCAGTCCACAAACACTGTCAAAGTTTAAGCTGGCTGACATTTCAGCAGGAGATCGGACTTAAACAAAAAAAACAAAAAAACAAAAAAAAAACGGCAGGGAAAAAAGAAAAAAAAGGCAAAACTCACAGCTGCTGGTGTCTTCACTGGCAGCAGCATTCTGTCATCAATCACCCTGGCAGGGGCGGACTGAAGACACCAAACGCCTGCTGAGTTTGCTTAAAGTTTAATACTGAAAACATAAAATACACAGAGACAAAAACACTTACAAGGCAGCAGGACCGGGTGGTAGTGGCGTACAGAAATAATAGGGCTCACATCCGGGAAAAAAAGGTGAACAGCCTGGACGAACCCAGCCTGAGGCATACGGAGATGCCAGGGGGAAAAGAAAAGAGAACTAGACGGAGCACACCCATTACAGAGGAATTATGATGTGGGATTCCCGTCTGCACACACAGAACACTGCTGCAACGGACTGTGTTGCAGCGTGGCTTAAATAGGACAAACGGAATTAACAACAACTAGTTTCAGGTGTGGGTACAAGAGCGAGAAACATCAGTGACAGGTGTGATAGGCGGTGAACAGAACTTGCATACCGGAAGTAAACAAAGGGCACTGTCAAACTAAACGCACAGGAGAACACAACGAAAGGGGACTGACTACAAATATAGAATTAATACAAAATGAGAACTGAGCAGAAAATAATAAACAGGGAAAATGAACCATAAGGGCAAGGACAAAATGAATACAAAAACAAGAAATACAAATTCTGAAATACTCACAACAAAATACAGACAAAAGGACTGAGGGTAACAGTTGAGGGAAGGCTCATGTCTAACCTGGTCAATAATAATTTTGTGAAACTGGATGGTCAAGGATGCATAATATAAAAGACAAAATTATAATGACTACATAAACAACAGAAATTTTCCTGAGCAGAAACCAAAGGCAGAATTCAGATAACATGGCAACCAGAACCAACCAGATAGAATACTAAACAGAAGTGGGGAAAAATACAAAAAGCAATCTAACAACTGAAGGAGTGTGAGCACGGTTTCCCAACCATGCTCCACATCATGACAGACACTATAGGTGTTTTAATCAGGGCCCTAAGCAAGATTGTGTTTAGGGGCTCCTATATTTGTAATAGAGAAGAGTTCAAACCATGAAAAGCAAAAACGTTATAAAAACGTAAGCCATTATCTAGATGAACAAATTTAATGAATTACACAGAATAAAAGTTAAACCACGCATCCATGTGAATACTAAAAATTTAGAAAAAACCCCACCAGTTTACAAGAAAAAAGTTGCAGAATTATGAAAAAAATGTAATGAATTTATGATGAAAAAATAGTAAATTCATGAGGGAAAAAAGTTGCAATTTTAATAGAAAAAGTTGTAGTTTTATGATTAAAAAACTGGCAGATTTACAAGAAAAAAGTTGCAGATTTACCAGGAAAAAAGTTGCAAATTTATGTGCAAAAAGTTGTAATTTTATGATAAAAATATGAATGTTGCAAATTTAGAAGAAAAATCTCACCAGTTTACAAGAAAAAAGTTGCAGATTTATAAGAAAAAAGTTGGAAATTTACAAGTAAAAAGCAGCAAATTTACAATAAAGAAAGCTGCAAATTTATGAGAAAGCTTTAAATTTATTTTAAAAAGTTCTAAATTTACAATAAAAACACTGCAAATTAAAAAAAACAAAACAAAAACAAAAAAACATTACAAATTTATGAGAAAAAAGATGCAGCTTTACCAGAAAAAAAAGTTGCGGATTTACAAGAAAAAAAATTGTGGATTTACCAGAAAAAAAGTTGCAAATTGATAAGAAAAAGTTTTAAATGTATGGGGAAAAAATCTTGCAAATTTACAACATAAACAATGCAAATAAAAAGTTGCAAATTTATGAGACAAAAATTGCAGATTTACAAGAAAAAAGCTGCAAATTTACCAGTAAAAAGATGCAAATTTATGAGGAAAAAGTTTTAAATGTATGAGAAAAAAGGAAAAATTTGCAACTAAATAGTTGCAGATTTAAAACTGCTGTTTCAGATGCATTTTGTTCAGTTATGTAACATGATATAAAAAAGGTTTACGCACGTGGACAAAATTGTTGGTACCCCTCTGTTAATGAAAGAAAAACCCACAATGGTCACAGAAATAACTCGAATCTGACAAAAGTGGTAATAAATAAAAATTCTATGAAAATTAACCAATGAAAATCAGACAATGCTTTTGAATTGTGGTTCAACAGAATTATTTTAAAAAACAAACTCATAAAACAGGCCTGGACAAAAATGATGGTACCCTTAACTTAATATTTTGTTGCACAACCTTTTGAGGCAATCACTGCAATCAAACGATTTCTGTAACTGTCAATGAGACTTCTGCACCTCTCAGCAGGTATTTTGGCCCACTCCTCATGAGCAAACTGCTCCAGTTGTCTCAGGTTTGAAGGGTGCCTTCTCCAGATGGCATGTTTCAGCTGCTTCCACAGATGTTCAATAGGATTTAGATCAGGGCTCATAGAAGGCCACTTTAGAATAGTCCAATGTTTCGCTCTTAGCCATTCTTGGGTGTTTTTAGCTGTGTGTTCTGGCTCATTATCCTGTTGCAAGACCCATGACCTGCGACTGAGACCAAGCTGTCTGACACTGGGCAGCACATTTCTCTCTAGAATACCTTGATAGTCTTGAGATTTCATTGTACCCTGCACAGATTCAAGACACCCTGTGCCAGATGCAGCAAAGCAGCCCCACAACATAACAGAACCTCCTCCATGTTTCACAGTAGGGACAGTGTTCTTTTCTTGGTATGCTTCATTTTTGCATCTGTGAACATAGAGCTGATGTGCCTTGCCAAAAAGTTCCAGTTTTGTCTTGTCTGTCCATAGGACATTCTCTCAGAAGCTTTGTGGCTTGTCAACATGCAGTTTGGCAAATTCCAGTCTGGCTTTTTTATGATTTGTTTTCAACAGTGGTGTCCTCCTTGGCTGTTTCCCATGAAGTCCACTTTGGCTCAAACAACGACGGATGGTGCGATCTGACACTGATGTACCTTGACCTTGGAGTTCACCATGAGTATGTTTAGAGGTTGTTCTGGGCTCTTTTGTTACCATTCGTATTATCCGTCTCCTCCTGCGGCCACGTCCAGGGAGGTTGGCTACAGTCCTGTGGATCTTAAATTTCTGAATAATATGTGCAACTGTAGTCACAGGAACATCAAGCTGCTTGGAGATGGTCTTATAGCCTTTACCTTTAACATGCTTGTCTATAATTTTCTTTCTAATCTCCTGAGACAACTCTCTCCTTTGCTTCCTCTGGTCCATGTTTAGTGTGGTACACACCATGTCACTAAACAGCACAGTGACTACTTGTCACCCTTTAAATAGGCCAACTGACTGATTGCAAGATTGTAGACACCTGTGATGTTAATTAGAGGACACATCTTGGTTGAACATGTCCCTATGGTCACATTTTCATTCTTTTCTAGGAGTACCATCATTTTTGTCCAAGCCTGTTTCATGAGTTTGTTTTTGAAAGTAATTCTGTTGAACCACAATTCAAAAGCATTGTCTGATTTTCACTGGTTTATTTTCATAGAATTTTTATTTATTACCATTTTTGTCAGATTCAAGTTATTTCTGTGACCATTGTGGGTTTTTCTTTCATTAACAGAGGGGTACCAACAATTTTGTCCACAGCTGTATGATGAACTGGGTGGATCAATTCTCTGTTGTTTTTTTTGTGTTTTTTTTTAGGTTTGAAGGGAGATGTCTCCCCCCATCCCCCCCTTGGTTTACAGCAGGGAAAATAAGTATTGAACACATCAACATTTTTCTCATTAAACATATTTCTGATAAAGCCATTGACCTGAGATTTTCACCAGATGTCAGTCACAACCCAAGTAATCCATACTTACAAAGAAATCAAGGCAACTGTGTTCACAAAACAAATTCTATTTAATAAAATGGAATGACACAGGTAATAAGTATTGAACAAATGAAGAAAACGGTGCAAAAAGGCATAGAAAGCCAAGAAACCAGCTGAAATCCATTAGAATTTAGGAAGCCATCACATCTGCCATCAGTGCAAATTAATTTCAGCTGGTTAAGTCCTGACTGAGAGCCTTTAAAAAGGTCTGTGAATATCTGATTGTCACACCACAAAGAACTCATGATGGGTAAAAGCAAAGAGCTCTCTCTAGACATCCGCAACCTTATTGTTGCAAAACACAGTGATGGCATTGGTTACAGGCACATTTCAAAAACTGCTGAATTTTCCAGTGAACACTGTTGGAGCCCTCATTCAGAATTTGAAAGAACATCATTTTACCATAAACTGGCCACAACCAGGAGCTCCTCATAAGATTTCTGACAGAGGAGTCAAAAGAATTTTCAGAAGAGTTATCCAAGAGCCTAAGACCACTCATGGAGAACGCCAGAAAAACCTGGAGTTAGCAGATACTGTTGTTTCAAAGAAAGCAATAAGTAATGCACTCAACCAACATGGGCTCTATGCCCACTCTCCTTGCAAGACTCCATTGCTGAAGAAAAGCACATTGAAGCTCATTTAAAGTTTGCTGCACAACATTTGGGCAAATCAGTGAAATACTGGGAGAATACAGTCTGGTTAGATGAGACCAAAATTTAGCTTTTTGGATGCCACAACACACAACATGTTTGGAGGAGAAACAGCACTGCACATCCCATCATGGTGTGGGGGTGTTTTCCAGCACATGGTACAGACAGGCTTCATATAATTAAAGGAAAAATGAATGGACAAATGTACACAGACATCCTTAATAAGGACCTGTTGCCATCTGCCAAGATGCTGAAGATGAAACGAAGGTAGACATTTCAACAAGACAATGATCCCAAACATACAGCCAAGGAAACTCTCAACTGGCTCCAGAGAAGGAAAATAAAGCTGCTAGAATGGCCCAGTCAGTCACCTGACCTGAATCCAATTGAAAATCTATGGAATGAACTCAAGATGAGAGTTCATAGAAGACACCCACGGAACCTTCAAGATTTGAAGACAGTTTGTGTGGAAGAATGGGCTAAAATCACTCCTGAGCAATGCCTGTGCCTAGTTTCTCTATACAGGAGGTGTCTGGAAGCTGTTATTACCAACAAAAGCTTTTCTACTAAATATTAAATGAAATTCACCAAGTGTGTGCAATTCTTATTCCCTGTGTTATTCCACTTTATTAAATATAACTTGTTTTGTGAACACAGTTGCCTTGATTTCGTTGTATGTGTGGATTACTTGGATTGTTGCTAATATCTGGTGAAAATCTCAGGTCAATGGCTCCATCAGAAATATGTTTAATGAGAAAAATGTTGACGTGTTCAATACTTATTTTCCCCACTGTATATTGTCTATTTTTTTCAATATCTAGTGCATTGTTCTCTCATTAGCTTTGTTTCAAATTGCTTTCTCATTGCTATTTATTGCTTTTCCTGTGTTATATTTATCGCTTTACCTATTCCTATATGTACTGTTGAACATTTTTTTCTAGAAACACAAGTTTCTTTTGGATAAAACTTATATCATTATAGTTTCAGAGATTCTTCAGATGAAGAGTCATCTACCAATACCAACAGTACCACCAGTGGCTGGACAGGAACTGATTCCTGCACTACCAAAGAGAAAAGAAAATGCCTAGACATGGACACACAAAACAGCCTGTAAACTGGACACTGTAAGTTCTGGGCAAACACAGATATTTGAGAAGATATATAAGGGGTTCAGTTTCATTTTTGCTATCTATAAACTGCTGTTCATAGACATTTGAAATATTTAGATAGATAAAACCGATGAAAATTCAATTACATTTTGTGTATTTTTAGTTATTGAACACTGTTTTAAGCATTTAAAACATAGTAATGACAAATACTTGGCAGATTTTCAAATTTACGCTTCTGCTGAAGAAAAGAGGAAAATATTATACACAAAGACCATTTTATGACATATTTATTGACAGAAAAGATAAAAAAAAAAATCACCAGGCGAGCTGTTATAATTACAGGATTAAAAGGGTTTTAATGTCATGAGTGCCCTACGGGGCAGGAATGTGACACCCACACGCTGGACTGTGAGTTTGGGCAATTTATTGAAAAAAAGGCAACAAACATAAAGTTCAACAAGGTGCTCTTAACACAAAATACAAACGAGGGAGAGAACTTACAGATTGACATGGTTTAGTGACCCAGTGACAAAACACAGACTCTGAATAGATACAATTAGGTTTATTAACAACAAATGGTGTGTTGGTGTGTGTAAGTGCAGGCAGGAACTGCAGGGAACAGAGCGGGACACCGTACGGCCTGGCAACCCTAGGAACACACAGAGAGGAATGGTTAATGAGAGCCTCTGCTGGAAGTAGACAGTTACACTGTAGCTTACTGTGGGGGCAGATGGTGAGAGGCTCAGGTTCAGTACGATGGCTACGGCCAGGAAGACAGTGCCCTTCTGTAGAGAGTGCAGCTCCTGCGGGTGAGTGTCTAGGGAGTGTTGGCGAAGTGGAAGAGAGGAAGGAATCCACAGCCAAGGAGGAAGAGAGGAAGATTCCGCTGCCACGGACTCCACCTGTGCACAGGGGACTGGAAGACAAGGTGAGTAGAAAGTTGGAGCTTACGTGAGCAGCTGAAGGAATTCTCCGGCGATGGAGGAAGCAGGCTTGGGCTGAGACTACGACAGACTGTAGAGTTTGGCGATGAGGCTCGTCTGGAGCGCAGTGAGACATCTCCACACTGCAGGCTCAGGCAGCGCGATAGAAATAGGCCAGGCGTGATGAAGACCTGGTGTGCGCGCAGCTGGGGATAATGAGCGGAGCAGACCATGACACAGATATTGCGCACCAGAGCAGGGCAGGGCTCTGGTAGAGACAAAGAATAGCTTGAAGTGTCAGGACAGCAGCAAATGAAAAAGAAAATAACTCCCCTTAAATAGGGTCAAAAAACTATTGCATACTGTAAGTAGTGACAGGTGTGGGTTCACATGAGCGGGCAAAAAGGTAACAATGAATAGTGATTGGGATCAGCTGGAAGTAATGAGATGAGGCCACATCGGCTGGCGGCTGACAGGGCTACGCCCACACGGGGCACCAATCAGGAAATGCCCTGACAGCTGTCAACCTCAAATAATAAGGAGTAGAATAAATTATAAACAAGTACAACTGAGAAATGGGTACCAATAATACAGAATCAGAATATAGTGGAACTAAGACATTAACAGGAAAATAGAAACATGCAGGGATAACAAAAACCAAAAGGCACAAAAAATACAACAAATAAATATAAATACAGAGAAAAGACACAAAACTGAGCCTCGCGGAACTTCCAGAGCTCAGCTTGTGACATTTAACCTCCTGAAAGAAGTGAAAACTGTCATCTTTGAAGAATCTGATCACAGTCTGAGAGGTTAAATGCCAGAAGATGAAAAGGAAAAATCACAGAAATGTGTCTTTAAGTCCGAACCCTGTCATTAGGCTTGAGTGCACGCTAAAGGGCATCTGGGCGCCGCGCTGTCATAAAACAAACGTCCGCTCTGACACATCTGAAAAAATGGGAGGCATTAGTTTCAGTGTAAAGGTTACTGAATTCCCAAGCAGCAACAGCAGCAGCAGCTCTTCTGGGAGAGAAGAAACACACAAGCCTCATCTGGAAATAGATGCCCTCTCCTCTTTAATGAATTAAATTTAGCCACAGCGCCGTACGACACAAGTTCCCACTTCCCGCCAAGTTTCAGCTTTATTATGGTTCATTAGTCACCGCGCGCTCAACTCTCGCGCCCTTTAGGTGAACGAGGGGTCCACGACGGCGAGGCGGTGGTGACAAATGAAACAACTTCATAAACGTCTCTTTTTTTGTCGAGTCACTAAATGCGGCTCGCCTGCTTTGTTCCCATCCCCAAAACAATACATCCTCCTGTCGCCGATGGATTCCACCTCCATTATTCACTCACAATCAGCCACGCTCCGCTTTTGTCTTTACATCTCTGAGCAAACTAGAGTCAAAGTCAAACATGAAGATGGCAAATTATCAGCTGCCATCATCTCTCCCGGAGCATTATAAATATGGCGTTTATCTCAGAAAAGCCTCGCTTTAATACATTCTCATTTGACAGCCAGCAGAGTGACAAATCTCTCCTCGGACCATTTTAGACGAGACGACTACAACATGGGGGCAACCGGAAATTAATAATTCATACCGTGTCCAAAAACGGTGCACCAATTACCTGGTACTTTATAGTGTGGCTTTGCCCGCAGTTACACAGCAAGATGGATGTGAGATGTTTAGTTGGCTTTCATTAGTCTGAGAAAACGCGCCATCGCCAGTCTTATCTCTTGCAAAGACTTAACAGCGTTTGTTAAAGACGATGCGGGAGCTCACATTTCACTGTCAGGTGTGCAGTAATTACAATGCTAAGGCAAACATGGGCGAAAAACTGACAACGTCCACCAGGTTAAGGCGAGAAGTGTTGAATAAAAGCTCAGTTTCCATTGTAGGAAATAGGAACCGGTTTCACCAAACAATGAATGGAACCGAATGGGACACCAAACCCCAGGAAAACATCCAAATAATGAATGAAATTATTTTTATTTGACACCAAAAGCCCATCAAACACCATCGAAAATCAATTAAATCATTTGTAGCTTATTATTTAAAGGCAAATGACCATTCTTGTAGTAACTAATGTTACACACATTGCCCAAATAGCGCATTAAATTATATCTAATGGGACCAAGTGACATCAAGTCAACAAACAACACTTTTACAAATATTTGAGACTGGTTGTAATGTATTCCTTGTAATTTAATTTAATTATTTTGGCGTTTTTGTGTCCTGTTTGGGTTCGTTTGTGTGTTAGTCCCTAACAAGACATACAATCTTTTAGGACTTATATTCATAATAGTGTTGTATCTTGCACTTTGGGGAATGAGAATTGTTCTTTTACCATTATAAATAACTATTTGGAAGTCTGACTACTGTGATGTTTTTCAGCCTCCACTTGGATGCAGTTGCAGAGCAGTAACTCCAGGGGAAAGACAAGGTACAGTGGACGCTTATGCCAAAATCTCCACATTATGTTGTTTTTGAGTGGAAAATTATCAATTTGCAATACTGGACAGTGTCTAAAAAACAGTAGCATTACCAATTAAATCATATAATTTGTTATTTGGGCATTTTTGTGTCCCGTTTGGTCCCGTTTGGTCCCGTTTGGTCCTTTTCATTGTTCAGTGAAACCCATTATGAACCAATGTTTGTTGGAGCTCCACCAAAGAAACTGCTCATCCATCCATCTATCCATCCATCCATCTTCTTCCGCTTAATCCTTTTTGGGTCGCGGGGGTGCTGGAGCCTATCCCAGCATCTTTGGGCGAGAGGAAGGGTATAGTTTTTGGCCAGGGTATGAATTATTCATTTCTGGTTGCCTCCATTTCTAACCGAGCAATTGCTTGGTTAGAGAAATTTTTGGGAACTCATAGGGGCCAAAATTCATCTCTGCCTTGAGTAGGTAGGCCAGAGTTGTACAGTCCACCCCTCAGACAGGCGGTGGTGGGTTCTGTTATGACAGTTTTTTTTTATTATTATCCATTCATTCTGTCTCCTGTAATCATGAATGACATTATATCCAATACTTTTCCCTTGAGACATCGAGGATCCAACCAAGCCTGAACACCATAGCAGAACATTTAGACGTCAACTGCTGACTCAGCATTCTCAAAACAATGCTGATCTGTTTAGTCTATTGTATTAAAACTCTCTGTGCTGTTCAGAGACTTTGAATCTTCTCATGGCATCCGTCTGTGTTTTTCACAGCAATTTTCCTCTTGATCAAGAATATATATTCAGAAAAGGCATCTTTGACTCTGCACTTTATTTGTTCACTAGATCACAAGGGACATTTATTAATATAAAAGAAAATTCATGACAGTTCACACCTCTGCCCAGTACCTTCTAGCTTGGAGCTCATTATAATAGAATGGGGAAAGGAAAGTTAACGCATAGAGGACTGACCCCCACTCTATAGCTTCACTACTTACAGTGTGTGGCCTAGCATCACTGAAACTGAGATAGACACAAGGAGTAGGTTCAAAAGATCAATTCTCTGACTGGGATCCAGTCCCTTTTGAATAAGGTGATATCAGTTCAAAGAATCCATGGATCAATCTTTTAATCTCTTAAAATTCTGGTGTCCCACCAGTAGGACATTTCAAATTTTCTACTGCCATTTACTGAAGAAAGAATTGGATTTTCTTTGCATATGTGAAATTTAAACTGGTTGGGCAAACTCCCACGAACCCTCGAGAATTCTCGAGAGGGTAAAGAGCTGGTCCGATGTGCCATGGCCAGGACGAAAACCACATTGCTCCTCCTGAATCCGAGGTTCGACCAACGGCTGGACTCTCCTCTCCAGTACCTTGGCATAGACCTTCCCAGGGAGGCTAAGGAGTGTGATCCCTCTAAGGTTGGAGCACACCCTCCGGTCCCCTTTTTTAAAGAGAGGAACCACCACCCCGGTTTGCCATGCCAAAGGCACTGCCCCCGACCTCCACGCAATGTTGTAGAGGCATGTCAACCATGACAACCCAACAACATCCAGGGCCTTGAGGTACTCGGGGCGAATCTCGTCCACCCCTGGGGCCCGGCCACCAAGGAGATTTTTAACCACCTTGGCGACCTCAGCCCCTGTGATAGGCGAGTCATCCCCCTCGTCCCCAAACCCTGCTTCCTCTGTGGAAGGCGTATCAGTGGGATTGAGGAGACCCTCGAAGTATTCCTTCCACCGCCCGACGATGTCCCCAGTCGAAGTCAACAGTGTCCCATCCACACCATACACAGCCCGCCGAGGGTCTCTTTCTCCCCTCCCCCGTGTGGGGGAGGGGGGAGTCTCCCGAGGCTGTGCCCGGCTCTCCGTCCCAGTCCCTCCGCCGGGAGGGAAGGAGGAGGGCCGGCCGGCGTGGCGTCCCGGCCGCCGCTGGCCCCCGTCCGAGCCGGCTCCGTCTCGGTGGTCCCGCCCGGGGGCTGAC
This sequence comes from Pholidichthys leucotaenia, assembly GCA_020510985.1. Taxonomy (NCBI): domain Eukaryota; kingdom Metazoa; phylum Chordata; class Actinopteri; order Cichliformes; family Pholidichthyidae; genus Pholidichthys; species Pholidichthys leucotaenia. The sequence continues at coordinate 44,299,905 of CM035848.1, read as the reverse complement.
GGGTGCCCGTCGTGGAGCTGGCTGGGGGCTGGCAGTCTGGCGCGCCCGGCGCCGCGGAACTCCAGCCTAAGCGCGGCGCGCGGCCTCGCCCCGGCCGTCGCACCACGCGCCTCCGGGTACCCAACTCTCCTCCCTCCTCCGGCGGGAGCACGGGGGATGTGTTTTGTGGACTTGGAGAAGGCATTTGACCGCGTCCCTTGTGGATTTTTGTGGGGGGTGCTTCGGGAGTATGGGGTATCGGGCTTGTTGTTACGAGCTATTCGGTCTCTGTACGACCGTTGTGAGAGTTTGGTTCGTATTGCCAACACTCGGTCGGAGTCATTCCTAGTGAGAGTTGGACTCCGCCAGGGCTGCCCTTTGTCACCGATCCTGTTCATAATTTTTATGGACAGGATTTCTAGGCACAGCCAGGGAATGGAGGGTGTCATGCTTGGTGACCACAGGATCTCATCTCTGTTGTTTGCAGATGATGTTGTCCTGTTGGCTTCATCCAGCAATGACCTACAGCTCTTGCTGGGAAGGTTTGCCGCTGAGTGTGAAGCGGCTGGGATGAGAATCAGCACCTCCAAGTCCGAGTCCATGGTCCTCAGCCGGAAAAAGGTGGATTGTCCTCTCCAGGTTGGGGACAGGCTCCTGCCCCAAGTGGAGGAGTTTAAGTATCTTGGGGTCTTGTTCACGAGTGAGGGGAGAATGGAGCGAGAGATCGACAGACGGATTGGAGCAGCATCTGCAGTGATGCGGACGTTGTACCGGTCTGTTGTGGTGAAGAGGGAGCTTAGTTCTAAGGCAAAGCTGTCGATTTATCAGTCAATCTACGTTCCTACTCTCACCTATGGTCACGAGCTTTGGGTAATGACCGAAAGAACGAGATCGCGGATACAAGCGGCTGAAATGAGCTTTCTCCGTAGGATTGCTGGACTCACCCTCAGAGATAGGGTGAGGAGCTCAGTCATCCGGGAGAGGCTCAGAGTAGAACCGCTGCTCCTCCACATTGAAAGGAGTCAGTTGAGGTGGTATGGGCATCTGATTAGGATGCCTCCTGGACGCCTCCCACTTGAGGTGTTTCAGGCACATCCCACTGGGAGGAGACCCCGGGGCAGACCCAGGACTCGGTGGAGAGACTATGTCTCCCAGCTGGTCTGGGAACGCCTTGGTATCCCCTCTGAAGAGCTGGAGCAGGTGGCTGGGGAGAGGGAAGTCTGGGCTTCTCTGCTTGAACTGCTGCCTCCGCGACCCGGACCTCCGGAAAAGCGGTAGAAGATGGATGGATGGATGGATGGATGTGAAATTTAGTTAAATTGGGTAGAATGCTAAGGGGTCAATGTTACGCTTTTTCACATGCGCCAAACTTGAAAGAGTGAATGTTAAATCACTCGAGAGTTCATCTGCGAGAGAGTGTAGATCATTATGACGACAACGCCATTAACCCTGATGGCAGAATCCTCACTAAGACCAAGAAAGTGGATCATATAACTCCAGTCCTCAGATCTTTACACTGGCTTTCTGTCTGTCAAAGAATAGATTTCAAAATACTGCTGTTGGTTTATAAAGCTCTGGATGGTTTAGGGCCAAAATACATCTCAGATCTTCTGGTCCATTATGAACCACCCAGAGCCCTCAGGCTGTCAGGGTCAGGCCTACTATCTGTACCCAGAGTTAGACCCAAGCATGGTGAGGCAGCGTTCAGTTTTTATGCTCCTCACATGTGGCTCAAACTCCCAGAAAGCATCAGGACTGCTGAAACTCTCAGCTGGTTCAAATCAAGGTTAAAAATGTTCCTGTTTGCTGCTGCCTTAAGCAGAACAATTGTTAATCTTCCACAATGCACTGCAGCTTTATCTGTCTTATTCTATTTTAGCTTGCTTCTTTTTCTCTTTAATTTTTTTCAGTTTGCTTTTAAATTCTTGTGCATTTCTTTTGCATCTTGCTGTAATGCTTTAATGTTTTATGTAAAACACTTTGAATTGTCTTGTACATGAAATGTGCTACACAAATAAACTTGCCTTGCCCTCTTACATCACTATTGCTAACATTAGATGACTAGCTCCCAGCCAGATGTATCGTGAGCTGAACAAGAGTCGGGTCAGCCCCGGGATCTTTTGTGGCACAGGTGGAGAATTTCTGTAAACTCCTTACACTTGTTGGTGAAGAAAAAACATCTTTTTAACAGTTCTTGTTGCCACTGAGCCAACTAATTAAAGAATAAAGGAAATAAAGCATCACAAGTTGATGGGATGTGTGTTTTTTAGTGGTCGATGGATATGACAGGTCCCTGGAGTACAATAAGCACAGAAACATTCACAAATGAGTGGTTAAATTGCTAACATCAAGGTGGCTAGCTGACTTTAGCAGCTATGTGGCGTTAGCGATCCCTTCAAAATAGCATCTAAAGGCGCATTCAGACCAAATGCAAAAGTGTGACGTGAATACATGTAAAGTTTATGTAAGCATGTGGAAAACAGGGGAATCTGGGTATTCGCGCACCCGAGGCAATTGGTAGCATTAGCTAGTAATCAGCCTCGAGATTCTGCCATCACTGGAGTTAAAGTATCAAAACTGGAGAGTAAGCTAGTTTGAAAATGAGACACTCACCTGCAGACAGATGGACAGGAGCTCCACAGCTTAACTCTTTAAGGATTAAAGTTGATTACATGATCTACCACTCCTGTGGCTGGAGTCACAGATCTCCACCTGTCACACGAATGGTCAAAAAGCATGGAAAAAAAAACCCCAAAATAAACCCAGATGTACCAAGCATTTCACATCACCAGATGGTAGACACATATAGCTTACTGGTCTTCACTGGATGACTGAGATCAGAACCGCATTGAATCTGCTATCACTTCCAGGGCGCAGAAGAACAGCCGTATAAACAATTGCGCAACATATATTTCCACAGAGAGGAAGCATTTGCTCCAAATTTTGCCAACTATAATTCTAAAAGGGATTATTTAGCTTCTGGAGGGAGATATTTGCCTTCTGGACAGCACAAAATGGACTGGAGCGGAACACTTTTGGTCCACCATTGATGAAGGTGCACGTGACGGAGAGGACAATACTGCCGGTTCCGCGGGGTAATCTAACTGAAATTGAGGTGGAATAAATCAGAAGATGTGATTGTTTCTGGATGTGGGAGAGAAAGTGAAAATGACAGACAAAAGACAAAATAAGGACCGGAGATGAGCACATGGATGCATGGCGACACATGACGAGCGGTAGGTCTGATGTTTTTTTATCAGTTTGTTTACATTGTACTGATTTTCTGGTTCATATATTTTGAAGATAAGATAACAAAGACAAAAAACAAAACCATCCTTTGTGTAAATATGTCCAAAGTCCACTTTGACCTAAAGTTATGTAATCCGATACGGCTGCCGTCACATTATGCAAATTAGATGTGTAAATTTACTCCTATCATAAACTTTAAATCATATTCTACATCTTTCTTATTACAGTAAGCCATTATCTCTTAGTTACAGCCTTTGGAATTTGTGATAACTGAATATTTTCTTGAAAAAAATCTTCACCACCACAGAGTGCAGGCAGAAGGTGCAGATCTGCGACTGAAATCCTCAACTGGTTAATTGGAGTGTCAGAGTTATCCACCTTCGGACTCCTGCCATGGATGTGCTGATAAGGGCTAGCAGGCTAGCATTGTAAACAACTATCATCCAGATGAAATTTTGGAGGGAGGGACAATTTTTCCAGGTGAGAGCCCATCGCATAATGTAAACCTAAACATGACGGCATTTTGGGGATTTCCACAGCAGGTAGAACACAGCTGCAGAAGTTATGAAGGCAATTCTGCCCATCTGCAACTCTCTCAGAGGGTGAATTCATGTCTATTCCCATGTTTACATTGAGTTAACAGGTAATTGAGCTGTGAGCAAAATTTGTGCTTTCGCATTTGGTTTGAACATACCTTAAGAATGATGTATATGGGCAAGCATTGGTAGATGAACAAGGAGTCCAGTGGGAATGAATAGAATTTAAAAAATTCAGTGATCCACACCAACCGGATCAACAGTTAAGCTAATGCTAGGCAGCCTGTCAGTTACGGGACTATCTAGCCAAGTTAATGCTAACAGTGTTTAATGCAGCATCATAGAGAAACTATAACAGAATAATAGGATATCTATTAGGGTGACTGAAATCTAAAGAAAAATGATAATATAAACCACCCTCGGTAAGTTAATTTGTTAGTTCACTACTGTCCGCATGATTGACAACTAGGCTGACCAGTAATAGAGCAGCAAGTGGGTATCAAGGAGAAATCAATTTTCCTTTTTGGAATGAAAAATGGTGTGTATGTATGTGTGTTGTTTAAGAGAAGTGAGCATTTAGCATTTTAATTTTTTTTCCAATAATCATGTGACCAGGCTGTCAGGAAGCTCAACTCTCTCCCCCTTCTGCCCCGTTCACCCCACACACACACACAAAATCCTGGACTCTGCCCCCCCCCCCCCACACACACACAACAACTGAACTCTGCCACCCCCAGGTACTGCTCACTCCTACACACGCACACACACTGATCTCAGGGTTGCACCAGTCACTATGTAGCAGTTGACTGCTCTCCTTGTACTACATGCCACTTTAACTATATGCCACTATGTGCCCTGATACGTGTCATAGCCCGAGTGTCGGTTCTGTCCACACTCGGGTCTTGTATCATATTTCCCTGGCTTTGGCAGCAGAGGATTCCTTCTAGCTCCTCGGGCTCTTATTGTGAAGGTGCCCGGGGGAGCTCCCTGCTGTCAAAGTCAGCTGCTGCGCTGCTGTCATTCCGAGCAGCTGTGCCGCATTGGGGTCATTAGCTGCCAAAGATAAAAGCAGGTGCTGAATGTTCCCAGTGCGGCAGTCTCTGTTAATTCCTGTTAATCCCTGTTGCATCCTTGCTGATCTCCGTGATCCACTGTTAGCCGACTCGGGCATCTCCTGTAATCCCATCGGTTAACGGTCCTGTTTGTAAGGTACGTTCTGTATGACTACACCTTGTCCATTATCTCGTCTGGCGCATCGGGCGCTCCCCGGCTCAGACGTCACCTTTCCTTTGTGTGTAATCCTATGCCTGCCTACCTGCACTATTAATAAACATCACTGCAAAACTCACTGGTGACTGTGGCATCTTGTGATGGTCCGTGAGGGCCATCGTGACAGTAGACTGCCGACAAACGCCCAGAGAGGAGGTGTTGTATTGAGACGCCATTCACCGTGCAGTTTGCAGTATTGGACTGTTTGTTAGATAAGATAAGCCTTTATTAGTCCCACAACGGGGAAATTCCAGGATTGCAACAGCACAGGGATAGCAACACTCAGAGCAACAATCAGAAGGCAAGAAAAAAAAAAAACAAGCAAGCAAGAGCAGCTAATAAACATATGTACGTATTACTATAAAATATACTGTATATATATACACACACACACAGACACACAGTGCAGAGCATTGTAGCTGGATGGAATAAATATATGAATATATGAACACACAGTGCAGAGCATTGTAGCTAGATGGAATAAATATGTAAATATATAAACACCCACAGTACGGAGCATTGCAGCTAGGTGGAATAAATATGCAAGTATATAAACACACACAGTGCGGAGCAATGTAGCTAGATGGAATAATATGTAGATATATAAATATATAAACACCCACAGTACGGAGCATTGTAGCTAGATGGAATAAATATGCAAATATATAAACACACACAGTGCAGAGCATTGTTGCTAGATGGAATGAAACAGCATAACCGTCTACTTAGTTATCCTACATGGTATGATTATGTGCCCATACATATTCTCACCCTCCATAGCGACCGGTATGTTCCTAGTTGTATGCCGGAGAGGACCATTGTGTAAGTCTATTGCATCTTTTGCATTCAAAAAACTATTAGTTTGTTACGTCTTTTTGCTATCTCTGCGAGCAGCCCTGCTTAGGTTGTACAGTCTGACAGCCGTTGGTAGGAAGGACCTACGAAACCTCTCGGTTGTGCACCTGGGATGATGTAGTCTGCTGCTAAATGAGCTCCTCAGTGCATTCAGTATGTCCTGCATAGGGTGGAACTCGGACTCCAGCAGAGATGACAGTTTAGCCACCGTCCTTCTCTCTCCTATCTCCTCCATCGGATCAAGGCGCTGCCCCAGGACAGAGCTAGCTTTCTTAATCAGTTTGTTCAGTCTCTTCCTATCGGCTGCAGTAATGCCACTGCCCCAGCAGACCACTCCAAAAGTGATGGCTGATGCCACCACCGTGTCATAGAATGACTTCAGCAGCGCCCCTTGTACACCAAAAGACCTGAGTCTCCTCAGCAGGAACAGCCTGCGCTGTCCCTTCTTGTAGAGTGCATCAGTATTGTGTGACCAGTCTAGTTTATTGTTCAGATGAATACCCAGGTACTTATAGGATGTCACCATCTCGATGTCTGTTCCCTGTATATTTACTGGTACTGTGAGGGGCTGCCCATGCCTGCGGCAGTCCACCACCAGCTCCTTAGTTTTCCTCGCGTTGATCTGGAGGCAGTTCCGATGGCACCAGTCCACGAAGTCCTGGATAAGCCCTCTGTACTCAGCTTCATCTCCATTGGAGATGAGGCCAACGATCGCAGAGTCATCAGAGAACTTCTGTAGATGGCAGTGTGTTGTGTTGTGTGAGAAGTCCGCAGTATAAAGAGTGAACAGGAAGGGAGCCAGCACCGTTCCCTGGGGGGCCCCCGTGCTACTGATGATCGTGTCGGACACACAGTCCCGGGTTCTCACAAACTGAGGCCGGTTCGTGAGGTAGTCCAGGATCCATGATGACAGGTGCTGGTCCACCCCTGCGCGCAGCAGCTTGTCCTTCAGGATCATCGGTTGGATGGTGTTGAAAGCACTGGAGAAGTCAAAGAACATGATCCTCACCATATTCCCGGGCTTCTCCAGGTGGGACAGAGAACGGTGAAGGAGGAAGATCACCGCATCCTCCACCCCAATGCCATGCTGGTAGGCGAACTGGAGTGGATCCATCGCTGGTTCCACCAGGGGGCGGAGGTGAGCAAGGAGCAGTCTCTCCAGGGTCTTCATCAAGTGGGACGTCAAGGCCACCGGTCTGTAGCTGTTCAGGTCTTTGGGGTGGGAAGTTTTTGGTACAGGTACCACACAAGATGTTTTCCACAGCTGTGGTACCCTCCCCAGTTTCAGGCTCATGTTGAAGATATACGTCACAATCCCACACAGCTGGTCTGCACAGGACTTGAGGAGCTTTGCGCTGATGCCGTCCGGTCCCGGCGCCTTCCTCGCCTTGATCTTCCTCAGCTCCGTCCTCACCTGGGTCCTGGTCAGGGTCAGGATGGGGGGCTGTGTGTTGGGAGTGGGGGGGTGTTGGTAGAGTGGGGAGTGGGCAGCAGGACTTGATTTCTTTAGAGGCAGCAGTGGTTGTTGTGCAGTCAGGGGGGAGGGCGGTTGGTCAAATCTATTGAAAAACAGATTCAGGTTGTTCGCCCACTCCCTGCCCCCTGTGGCCTGGGGGGAGGTATTCTGGAGCCCCGAGATGGTTTTGAGGTTTCTCCAGACCCCGCTGATGTCGCTCTGTTGCAGCTTGTCCTCCATCTTCTTCCTGAAGCTGTCCTTGCCTTCTCTGATCTTTCTCCTCAGCTCCCTCTGTACGGACTTCAGCATCTCCCTGTTCCCCGACCTGAAGATCGGTTCGATTGTTCCTACTTGTCTGGGTGCCGTGTTGAAGCATGCCGTCGTGGAGGTCCCGCACTCGGAGGCAGGATAATGTCCTCGCTGACGCCCTCAAGCGCGTGGACGACATCCTAATCACCGCCTCCCTCCTCGACTTCAACAGCGACGTGCCCCGGTATCTGGACCTAGCCGAGGACATCTTGAATCATCTTCCCCGCTTCGCGAATCATCCAGAGGTAAGCGTGAGGAAAGATGACATCGCTGCTCAGCGCGAGATACTCCGTGGGCTGGAGGGAAATCCCGGCAGGAAGCCGAAGAGGAGGAGACGTCGCCCCTCGCTTCGGGATCCCGCTCCTGCCTCCGTTCCGGCCCGGGAGTTCGTACCATCCGGAGGTCTTTCCCCACCAAGCATGTCATCACTCGGGATTCCCCCAGAGGAGCTGCAGCTGACAGCAATCAAGATCTGGGACCGGGTGACTGCTGCTCGCTCCGCTGAGCATCCTTCATCCATTATGAAGCATGTGGTGGTGGCGGTTAGACTGGTGGAGAGGAATCCAATGTTGCGTGAGATTCCTGAGTTTGCCGACTTGCTTGCCGCTGTTTCTGCTCAGGAACGGCGGTTTCCGGATCTCACCTTCGCCTCTCCCCCTGCAAGGAACCATCGTCACACCGGCACACAACCTCGGTTAGAACCTCGTCTGGATCCAGTTCCGGGTCGCCGCAAAGGCTCCGTTTCGGCGAGTCCCATCCCAGAACCATCTGGAGTGGCCTCACCTCGTCTTCCCAGAGGGCCCTCTGTCGCCATCCAGCGGGGAAAGGGAGGAACGACGTCCCCCACAGCAGGAACCATCTCAACCTCAGGAGAAAGGCAAGTGCATGATAATTTCTCTCATCTCGATATTGTTTTGCCTTGTCTGACTCCTGGGGGTGGAGTTTGGTGTATGCAGCCCCCCGAGCTCCCTCCACCTGCTGTGGATGAAAGAATTAACCCTGCTTCCTCTGTGTCTCCCTCCGCTGAGCGGTTCTCGACGCCAGGCCAACGTCGCTGGATGGGGAGGGGGCCTGCGGTTCTAGAGAGCCTGGTTCCGGTTCCGCAGCTACGCCGTGGGCAGAGGAGGAGAGCGGACTGCAGCGTGGAGCCTGCGCCGATGAGGAAGCGTCCCCGGGGTTCCACGGAGGAGCGGTCCGGTCCAGCGGGTCGAGGTTCTCCTGCCACCACACCGTGTGGGCCATCGGCATGGATGGTGGTGCCGGAGGACTCTCAAGCTGTGCATACCATCATGCCAGCTGCGGAGCCCGACGCAGCTGAGTGGGAGCCTGAGGACGACCTCCTGACATCTGAGCCCGGATCTTCGCAGTCCTGGACGGCGTCAGAACCCGAGCTCAGGCAAGTGCTCTGCTTTGTCTTTCTTCTTCACCTCTTAGAGCATTTTTGCCTGTGTCAAGGGGAGATGAGCCGGGTGCAGCCGCCGGGTGCAGCCGCCTGCTGCGTCCGAGCTTATCTCGCCGGGTTCTGGCGCTGCTGGTGATCCTGATCCCAGGTTTTCTCTGTCTCTTGAGCCTTCTCCCAGGGTCGCCGGCGAGAGGCTGCTCTCGCCTGCTGCGCCAGAGGTTCCGGTTTCGGGGTTGGAGGTCGAGTCTGGTGCCACACCGACCCAGTCGGGGTCCGTCGCGGGTTTGGTTCCGGAGGCCCAATCGGGGTCCACCATGGGTTTGGCTCCGGAGGCCCAATCGGGGTCCACCGTGGGTTTGGTTCCGGAGGCCCAATCGGGGTCCGACGTGGGTGCAGCACCAGCAGGTCCTGGATTTGGTGAGGGAGCTGCAGATCCCCGGCCACCGGATGCTGGACAGGCTCATTCCCCTCTTCACCCTCTTCACCATCGTCATCCTCCTCGTCTCCCTGAGGAGCACTACCCATCTACACCTGGGGCCGTTGGGGTTCCGATCGCTTCGCCCGGTTCTCCCTCGTCTCTCCCCTTTTCAGCGGGACCGCCGGCTGCTTCTACCCAACGGTTCTGGTGGGCTAGCGATGGGGGTCGGCCACCCGAAGGACTGTCTCGCCAATTTGGCTCTCTGGGTTGGCCTCCCGACGTTTTGGACTCCCTGTGTGGCGACCTGGTCCGGCCGCCTGAGACTCTCTGCTTCCGAGCATGGGACCGGGGTAGGCCGCCCGAACTGTCCCTTTTTCCCCTCCCTGTTCTGTGGCCACGTGATGCCGGACGACCCCCCAAACCTTTTGCCCCCATCCCTCAGGGTCAGGACTGCACCCTCCCCGGGGTTCTGATTACATCTGTGAGACTGTTGGGGTGTGCGGGGGGGGGGGGGTGATTTGTGATTTTTGTGGCTCACTTCTTCGTTGTTTCTGTGTTTGGTTCTTTTCCCTCCACCTAATGTCAATTTGGTTTTTTTTTGCCAATATATGTACTGCCTTTTTGGTTCTGTTCTTGTCACCCACATTCAAGGGAGTATGTTTTTTTTTTCTTTTTCTGTCTCTACTGCCTTGTTAGTTCTGTTATTTGCTTGTTCTTTTTTTTTGTCTCTCTCCCTCCTGCCAGCGCCCCATCCACCCACCCTAGGGGTGTAGGGGGGGGCTTGGGTGTTTCTCGGGCCGCTAAGAGCTCAGCCTCGAGGGGGAGGTACTGTCATAGCCCGAGTGTTGGTTCTGTCCACACTCGGGTCTTGTATCATATTTCCCTGGCTTTGGCAGCAGAGGATTCCTTCTAGCTCCTCGGGCTCTTATTGTGAAGGTGCCCGGGGGAGCTCCCTGCTGTCAAAGTCAGCTGCTGCGCTGCTGTCATTCCGAGCAGCTGCGCAGCATTGGGGTCATTAGCTGCCAGAGATAAAAGCAGGTGCTGAATGTTCCCCAATGCGGCAGTCTCTGTTAATTCCTGTTAATCCCTGTTGTATCCTTGCTGATCTCCGTGATCCACTGTTAGCCGACTCGGGCATCTCCTGTAATCCCATCAGTTAACGGTCCTGTTTGTAAGGTACGTTCTGTATGACTACACCTTGTCCATTATCTCGTCTGGCGCATCGGGCGCTCCCCGGCTCAGACGTCACCTTTCCTTTGTGTGTAATCCTATGCCTGCCTACCTGCACTATTAATAAACATCACTGCAAAACTCACTGGTGACTGTGGCGTCTTGTGATGGTCCATGAGGGCCATCGTGACAATACAAACCTGAAGTCACTACATGCTTGCTTAATTTTTATCATATTTGATTTTTTTGCACATCCTTAGTATTTTTAGTTAGTTTCTGGTTGGTGGTTGGTTTTCTTTGCACCAATGTCTAATGTTTAATATTTGGCGTTAGATGTTATATTTTATTTTCATATTTCTTACTTAGTGTTTACCTTGTTGTACTGCGGATCTCAAGGTACCTTCACACCAAGCGTGAATGGGCAAATTTCTTGCACAGCACAATTACATTATACAGGTACATCTCAAAAAATTAGCTTACAGACAATGAAAACCCAAAATTCATTGTCTCAGAAAATTAGAATATTAGATCGGATCAATAAAAAAAAGAATATTTTAAACAGAAATGTCAGGCTTCTGAAAAGTATGTTCATTTCTATGCACTCAATACTTGGTTGGGCCTCCTTTTGCATGAATTACTGCATCAATGTGGTGTGGCATTGAGGTGATCAGCCTGTGGCACTGCTCAGGTGTAATGGAAACCCAAGTTGCTTTGATAGCGGTCTTCAGGACATCTGCATTGTTGTGTCTGATGTCTCTTATCTCCCTCTTGACAATACTCCATAGATTCTCTATGGGGTTCAGGTCAGGCAAGTTTACTGGCCAATCAAGCACAGTAACACCATAGTCATTGAACCAGCTTTTGGTATACCTTTGGCAGTGTGGGCAGGTGCCAAGTCCCGCTGAAAAATAAGCATCTCCATAAAGCTTGTCAGCAGAGGGAAGCATGAATTTGTTACAATTTCCTGGTAGATGGCTGCATTGACTGTGGACTTCAGAAAACACAGTGGACCAACACCAGCAGATGACATGGCAGCCTAAATCATCACTGACTGTGGAAACTTCACACTGGACTTCAATCAACATGGATTCTGTGTCTCTCCACTCTTCCTCCAGACTCTGGGACCTTGATTTCGAAATGACACAAAATTCACTTTCATCGGAAAAGAGGACTTTGGACCACTGAGCAACAGTCCAGTTCTTTCTCTCCACAGCCCAGGTAAGACACTTCTGACATTGTCTCTGGCTCAGGAGTGGCTTGACACCAGGAATGCGACATTTGTAGCCCATGTCTAGGATTCGTCTGTGTGTAGTGGCTCTTGATGCACTGACTCCAGCCTCAGTTCATGAAGCTCCCTGACATAACATTCGGCTCAGGAGACGCACACACACAGGCTCAGAGTAGTTCAAACTGTTTATTAACAACAGGGATGTTTGGGTGCATGTCTGCGGAATGTTAATGTGTTGGTGGTGGCATCTGCTTCGGACCCAGAGGCAGGAGACCGTTCAGCCGGCAACCCTATGGGAGAAATCAGACACAGGGTGATGAGCACACACCAACACAGGAGGAGAATAGGCGAGGGAGAGAAGATTACTTGTTAGGACAGATGACTGGTGCTTCAAGGATGGAAGCCCGGGAGACAGCCACCTGCAGGGCTCGGTGCAGCAGCGAGGAGAGACGAGGGATGGGATTGTCCGCCGCCGAGGAATCCACCTGTGCACAGGGGAGCAGACTGGAGAAATGAGGTAAGTGATTTTCTTACCGGTGACGAGGATGCTGAAGAGAATGTGGTAGAAGCCCATGGAAGGGAAATGAAGTCTACGGCTTCAGACCGAAGCTCAGGGCGAGGCGGCTTATATCCCTCGCCGCTGATGACTGACAGGTGTGTGAGCAGGTGGCGCCGTTGATGAGCGGCGCGGCGTGACAGTACTCCCCCCTCTAGCAGCGCCTCCTGGCGATGGCTTATCCGGGTGCGCTCGGTGGAAGTCCGCGATGAGCGATGGGTCCAACACAAACGACGGGGGCACCCACTGTCGATGCTCGGGCCCATAGCCCTCCCAGTCCACCAAGTATTGCAACCCACGACCCCGGCGCCGGGAGTCCAGGATGGAGGAGACGGACCAGGCCGGATGGCCACCAACCATCCGGGGTGCGGGTTGCGCTGCAGGAGGAGGGCAAAGGGGGTCGGTAACTGCCAGCTTCACCTTCGACACGTGGAAAGTGGGATGGATGCGGAGGGAGGGGGGAATAGCCACGCGCACAGCCACCGGGTTGATGATCCGGGTGATGGGAAAGGGACCCATGAAGCGCTGTGCCAGCTTTCTCCTCTCGCCTTTTAGGGTGACGTCCTGGGTGGAAACGTAGACAAGTTGCCCAACTCTGTACGCCGGGGCAGGTCTTCTACGCCGGTTCGCCACGGTCCTGTTGCGCTCCGCTGTGCGTAAAAGCGCATGACGCGTGGCGGCCCAGGTGGAGCGGAACTGCCTCACGTGCGCCCTAACTGACGGGACAGTTACCTCGCTCTCCTGCGCTGGAAGCAGCGGGGGGTCGTAACCCAGGGACGCCTTGAAGGGGGACATCCCCGTTGCAGAAGAGCGGGCGGTGTTGTGGGCGTACTCCACCCAGGTGAGATGGCTGCTCCATGACGTCGGCTTGGATCTTGCAACACAGCGGAGCGCAGCCTCCAGCTCCTGATTGGTCCTCTCACACTGCCCGTTAGACTGGGGGTGATGGCCGGAGGAGAGGCTCACCTTGGCTCCGATGACATTGCAAAAGGACCTCCAAACCTCGGATGAAAATTGGGGACCCCGGTCCGAGACCACGTCCACCGGAATCCCGTGCAGCCTGACCACGTGTTGGATGAGGAGGCCCGCCGTCTCCAGGGCGGTAGGGAGACCTCGCAGGGGGACGAAGTGTGCCGCCTTGGAGAAACGGTCCACGATGGTCAGGATGGTGTTAAAGGAGCTGGAAACGGGGAGTCCGGTGACGAAATCCAGTGCGATATGCGACCAGGGCCTGCCGGGGACGGGCAGAGGCTGGAGCAGACCCGCTGGAGGGGCATTTCCTGACTTGCTGGTGGCACAGACTGGGCAAGCCCGGGCGTAGCGGGCTGCATCCCTCCGCAGGCCTGGCCACCAAAAAGACCGGTGGAGGAGGCTGATCATCCGGGAGGTGCCGGGATGACAGGTGAGCCGGGAGGTGTGGAGCCAGTGGATGACCTCTCCTCGGACCGCAGATGGGACGAACAGTCTTCCCTCCGGTCCGCCGCCAGGATCAGGTTCCACCTCCTGTGCCTTCCGGATCTTTGCCTCGATATCCCACGAGATGGCTCCCACGACGCACGACCTGGGCAGGATGGAGTGGGGTGTCTCCTCCGATTCCACGGGAGTGAACTGCCTAGAGAGGGCGTCAGGCAGGCCGTTCTTAGAGCCAGGCCTGAAGGTGATAGAAAATTGGAACCTGGCAAAGAACAAGGACCAGCGCGCCTGGCGGGCGTTCAGGCGCTTGGCAGATCGTAAATACTCCAAGTTCTTGTGGTCCGTAAGGACCACAAACGGCAGGTTCGCCCCCTCTAGCCAGTGGCGCCACTCCTGCAGGGCGAGCTTGATGGCCAAGAGCTCTCTGTCCCCCACATCGTAGTTCCTCTCCGCCGGGGACAAGCGCCGGGAGAAGAAGGCGCACGGTCGTTTGGCGCCATCGTGCGGTGACCGCTGGGACAGCACTGCTCCCACTCCCGTGTCCGAAGCGTCTACCTCGACGATGCACTGCAGCGCGGGGTCGACCTGGCGAAGGACCCGGGAGGAGGAGAATTCCGCCTTCAGCGCCTCAAAGGCGGCAGCGACCTCTTCGGTCCACCGGAACGGGACCTTCGGGGACGTGAGGCGGGTCAGTGGTCCAACGATGGTACTGAAGATGGGGACAAAGCGGCGGTAGAAATTGGCGAAGCCAACAAATTGCTGCACCTGCTTCCGGGATGCAGGTGTAGGCCATTCCACCACCGCCTTTACCTTCTCTGGGTCAGGGAGCACCTTATCGTGGGCGATGATGAACCCCAGGAAGGACGTACTCCTGGCGTAAAATTCACACTTTTCTGCCTTTACGTACAGACGATTCTCCAGCAGCCTTTGGAGGACCCGCCTCACGTGGACCTGGTGCTCATCCCTGGACTTGGAGAAGATGAGAATATCGTCCAGGTAGACGAACACGAAAAGGCCAATGAAGTCCCGGAGGACGTCATTAATGAGGCGCTGGAAGACAGCAGGAGCGTTGGTCAACCCGAACGGCATCACCAGGTATTCAAAGTGGCCGTTCGGGGTACGGAAGGCCGTTTTCCACTCATCTCCCTCCCGGATCCGGACGAGGTGGTAAGCGCTGCGTAGGTCCAGCTTGGTGAACCAGGTCGCCCCCTGGAGGGAGTGGAAAGCAGTGTCCATGAGAGGCAGGGTGTAACGGTCCTTCTCCGTGATATTATTGAGGGCCCGGTAGTCGATACAAGGGCGGAGGGACCCATCCTTTTTTCCCACGAAGAAGAACCCTGCCCCCACGGGTGACGATGATGGGCGGATTATCCCGGCGTTTAATGACTCCTTCAGATATGTGTTCATCGTCTCCTTCTCCGGCGCTGACAGGCTGTAGAGCCGACCAGAAGGTAACGGCTCCCCCTGGCGGAGGATGATGGCACAGTCGTAGGGCCGATGAGGGGGAAGAGACATAGCTTTCGCTTTACTGAATACCATACCCAGGTCGTGAAACTCCGGAGGCACCAGGGACAGGTCCGGGGGTGCAGCGTCCGTCGCGGGGGGAGGAGTGGACGGCGAGCAGGCAGCGGACTGGAGGCAGGTGCCCAGGCAAAATGTACTCCATGCCGATACCCCAGCTGATCTCCAATCCAGGACCGGATTGTGAAGGCGGAGCCAGGGATACCCCAGGATGACGGGCGACACAGAGTTGGGAAGGACGTAAAAGGTCATCTCCTCCCGGTGGTTTCCCGAGATGATGACCGGTAGGGGGACAGTTTGATGTGTCACTCTCCCAAGGGTGGCACGGGAGAGGTGGACTAGGGAGATGGGAGTGTTGAGTGCCTGGCAGCGGATGCCCAATCGGGTTGCCAGGCTTTGTGAAATGAAGCTGCCTTCTGCGCCCGAATCCACCAGTGCGTGGGTGAGGTGCCCAGTGGGGTTATGGCAGAAACGGATGGGCAGCTTCAATTGGGTGAGTGATCCTAACCGATTGACGTCCGCGAGGCTTCCAACAGTGACTCGCGGACCCCACCGACTGGCTTTCCGTGGACAACGCTCCACGGTGTGTTGGTCGCCTCCGCAATACATGCAGAGGCCCAACTCACGGCGGCGTTGTTTCTCCACAGGGGAAAGTTTAGTCCAGCCCGTCACCATCGGCTCCGACTCCTCGGGGCACGATGCTGGCGGCGCCGCCAGGGGGCGAGCTTGGAACAGGTGCGGCGAGGCTCCACGAGGGCGAGAAGAAGAAGACTTCCGCCCCGAGGAGCGCTCGCGCAGCCTGTTATCCAAACTTACCGCTAAGGACGTCAGCTCCGCTAGTGTCCCAGGGATATCCCGACCAGCCAGTTCATCCCTCAGATCACTATTGAGGCTGCGGAGGAACAGGCCACAGAGGGAGCGTTCCTCCCAGCCCAATTCCTCCGCCGCTACCCGGAAGTTGACCGAGTGGTCCGCTGCCGACCGGCTTCCCTGCTGAAGAGCGAGAAGCCGATCGACCTGGACGTTTCGGTTTGAGAATGGTCAAAGACCTCCAGAAAGCGCCTCACGAATTGATCATAGGTGAGGGTGGCGTAACTGGGCCTCGCCATTACGGCGTAGGTCCAAGTTAACGCACGCCCCTCCAGAAGATTCCCTATGTAACCAATTCGGCTGTGATCCGAGGGAAAATCTCCGGGCACACGGTGGAACACGGACTCACACTGCATAATGAACCCCCGCGCTCCGCCGAGCTTACCGCTAAAGCGGGCGGGGGTCGGAATCGGTGTGAGCCGAACCGGTGCCACTGGAGCCGGCTGGACGGCCGGTGGAACAGCAGGAGCCGCGCCACCCTGGCGAGTCGGGAGGAACGGCTGTTGGGGGTCCAAGCAGTTCAATCGGTTAGTTAATTCTAATAATTGATTAAGAACCACCTGTTGCTGATAAACAATCTGATCCACCCGAGCCTCGAGGATGGTAAACCGGTGTGCGAGCCCGCCATCTGCCGAGCCGCTCTGCTGAAGCCGTACTGACATAACGTTCGGCTCAGGAGACGCACACACACAGGCTCAGAGTAGTTCAAACTGTTTATTAACAACAGGGATGTTTGGGTGCGTGTCTGCGGAATGTTAATGTGTTGGTGGTGGCGTCTGCTTCGGACCCAGAGGCAGGAGACCGTTCAGCCGGCAACCCTATGGGAGAAATCAGACACAGGGTGATGAGCACACACCAACACAGGAGGAGAATAGGCGAGGGAGAGAAGCTTACTTGTTAGGACAGATGACTGGCGCTTCAAGGATGGAAGCCCGGGAGACAGCCACCTGCAGGGCTCGGTGCACCAGCGAGGAGAGACGAGGGACGGGATTGTCCGCCGCCGAGGAATCCACCTGTGCACAGGGGAGCAGACTGGAGAGATGAGGTAAGTGATTTTCTTACCGGTGACGAGGATGCTGAAGAGAATGTGGTAGAAGCCCATGGAAGGGAAATGAAGTCTACGGCTTCAGACCGAAGCTCAGGGCGAGGCGGCTTATATCCCTCGCCGCTGATGACTGACAGGTGTGTGAGCAGGTGGCGCCGTTGATGAGCGGCGCGGCGTGACACTCCCCCAAATTCTTGAATGGATTTTGCTTGACAATCCTCTCAAGGCTGCGGTTATCCCTTTTGCTGGTGCACCTTTTCCTACCACAGTTTTTCCTTCCACTCAACTTTCTACCAATATGCTTGGATACAGCACTCTGTGAACAACCAGCTTCTTTAGCAATGACCTTTTGTGGCTTATCCTCTTTGTGGAGGGTGGCTTCTGAACATCTGTCAAGTCAGCAGTCTTCCCTATGATTGTGTAGCCTACTGACCCAGACTGAGAGACCATTTAAAGGCTCAGGAAACATTTGCAGGTATTTTGAGTTAATTAGCTGATTAGAGTGTGACGCCATGACTTTCCAATATTGAACTTTTTCACAATATTCTAATTTCCTGAGACACTGAATTTTGGGTTTTCATTATCTGTAAGCCATAATCATCAAAATTCCAAGAAATAAAGGCTTGGAATATTTCACTTTATGTGTAATGAATCTATATAATATATGGCTTTCACCTTCTGAAATGAGTGACAAAAAATATTGAACTTTTTCATGATGTTCTAATTTTTTGAGATGTATCTGCAACTCAATGTGAATACATGAATACACTGTCGAAATACTCAAATTCACCATCTGGGTGAGATGCAGACAGGTGAAGTTACCTTTATAACTTCTGCAGCAGTGTTCAACCTACTGTGTCAATCCCCAAAATAACGTCATACTTTAGGTTTACATTATCTAACGGGGGGCTCACCTGAAAAAGTTGTCCCTGTCTCTAAACCTTTACAAGATGATAGATGTTTCTGTTGCTAGCCTTGTTACATGTCCGTGGCAGGAATCTGTGGGTAAATAACTCCAACATCCCGATTCTGCTGAAGAGCTTCCGGTTCTTCTGTCTCCAGGTGAATGGCAGTCTCATTTTCAAACTAGTTTACTCTCCAGTGTTGATACTTTTACTCTGGTGATGGCAGAATTTCAAAGTTAGTGCAATGCCTCGGATGTGAATGCACAAATGCACAATTTTGCGTGCGCTCGCCTCTGTCCTTTGACTTTGTATGGATTTGCGTCACCCGTTTGCGTTTGGTGTGAAGGCACCGTCCGAGTAATGTAATTTCAATTCAGAATTGAATAAAGTTGACTTTAACTAATGATACCTCTCAGAAGGTTAAAAACCTACAAAAAACACCATCTTTCAGTCAATTTATAATCTTTAAATTCTGAAGTGGGACAATTTAACTTCCACATGTTAAAAAAAATGCAGTAAGTGCAATTGTGCCATTTTAAAGTTTATTATTGTGAAACAGCATTTTCAGTCCATTACATTCAACATGGTGTAGAAAAACCTCAAATAGATGCAGAGCACCTACTTCACCTACAGTAAATCCAGTGATGTAATTGTCAGGGCTGGAACCATACAAAAGTCTTAAATACAATCAGATTAATGTACAGCACTTAATTTGATTTAATACTGCTGCTTAAGCAGAATAGAAACTTATGCATCATAAATTACAATTTTTAAAAGATGGAATATTAATTATTTGTGAGCCCAGAGTGAAAAGGCTATGCAGTTTCTGTGTTAAGTTACTGCTATTATTAGTGCAACAACCCAAATGAATAAAGTATGTCTATACCCCAAAGAAACTCCAATTAAAGGTGTTATTATCTGTTTTTATTTGATGGAGGACACAGTAACACTACTTAAAAATAGACCTAAACACATCTAAAGAAGCTATTGTAACCAGGCTGTATATACTGAACAGGATTTCTGTTATTATGGTATTCAAGGTTAGATGGAGGAGATGTTTGCTGAAGAATGAATCTGCAGGTGAAAACTCACGGCAGTCCATATAATTGTCAGAGCACAATTCTCCAGAGGAAATGGATCCAAAAGTCAGCTTTGATTGGTGATTCATCCAGAGCACAATAACTTTGTTCCCATTGATTTCACAGAAGAAAGCGAGAATGTGGGCAGCAGCTCGGAGTTTCAGTTAATAAGGCTATGCAGGATCACAATGATGCATCAAAGGATGTAAATAATTATTGAAGATGCTGCCGCAGTGGAACCTGTGCAAATTTTTCAGCTGGGAGACAGTTTGGTTCTGCTGCAGTATAGCTCAATAAAGAGACCGCATTTGCTTGCTCACCACAACACAGTCGGAGAGCATGGCGGTAGGGAGATGGTGAGGATGTGGAGATGATGTGGCGGAAACATTTATATCAAATTCTTAATTTCATGCAGTGTTAGTTTGCTTTGTGTGGAAAAATATACTTTAGAAACACAAACAAAACCAGGCTTCCTCCCTCAGAAAGCAGGTACGGAAAATGGAATTGTGCAAAAAGGAAGGAGTTGTTGCAGCCAGGTTAAGAGGAGAAGTGATGATCAGCGAGCAGCAGTTTCACTCCACAGATGCAATGTTTACCTAAGGAGCGTTGATGGAGAAGTATGGAGAAGGTCAGAAGGAACTGTGTCTTTTTGGAGAGAAAGCATATGATAGGGTGCCAAGAGAGGAAGTGTGGTACTGCATGAGGAAGTCAGGAGCGGTAGAGAAATATGTGAGGGTGGTGCAGGACATGGACAGCAAGGTAGGGTGGGACTACATCAGGGATCGACTCTGAGCCCCTTGTTGTTTGGTACTGTGATGGACAGGCTAACAGACTAGATCAGGCAACACCAATTTTACTGTAAACTTACTTCTTTTTTCTTGTAAATCTGCAATGATTTCTTATAAATTTGCAGCTTTTCTCTCATAAATTTGCAACTTTTTCTAATGAATTTGCAGCTTTTTTCTTGTAAATTTACAACTTTTTTTCCTCATAACTTTGCAGCTTTTTCATAATTTGTAACTTTTTCTAATAAATTTGCAACTTTTTCTCACAAATTTGCAACTTTTTATCATACATTTCAAACTTTTTTCGTAAATTTACTGTATTTTTATTGTAAATTTGCAACTTTTTTCTTATAAATTAAGTATTTATGTAAGTATTTTTCTGGTAAGTTTTCAACTTTTTTCTTTTAAATCTGCAACTACTTTTCTTGAAAATTCAAAACTTTTCACTCAGAAATTTTCAAATTTTTTCTTGTAAATTTGCAACTTTTTTTCTCATACATTTAAAACTTTTCTCAGAAATCTGCAGTTTTTTTTTTTATCATGAATTAGCAATTTTTTTTCTAATATATTTTCAACTTTTTTCTCATAAATCTAAAACTTTTCCTCATAAATTTAAAACTTTTTTTTCCTCATAAATTTGCAACATTTTGTCTGGTAAATTTGCTTTTTTCTTTTAAATTTGGAACTTTTTTCTTGAAAATTTGCAACTTTTTTCTCATACATTTAAAACGTTTTGTTCATAAATTCATAGGTTTTTACTTATAAATTTGCAGCTATTTTCTTTTAAATCTGCAACAATTTTATTATAAATTTGCAACCTTTTTCTTTCAAATCTGCAACTTTTTTCTCATAAATTTAAAACTTTTTTCTAATAAATTTGCAAAAAAAAAAAAAAAAATTCTGGTAAATTTGCATCTTTTTTCTTGAAAATGTTACGGCTCCTCTCCTTCCTGGAGTAGGTCCTGGGTTTTCCTTTTTTTGTGTGTTGTAGGTGGAGCTGTGGAGGACCGCCCCTGGTTAGGGGGTTTCCTATATAAGCCACACCGGTGCACCTGTCAGCAGTTTTTGACTCCCGTGGAGGCCGGTTGCCTTTCTGTTGTGCTTGCACTCTGCTTGCTGCTCCTGTTTCTGCCACTTGGTCGGAGCTGTGCTGGCGGCTGCTTGTGACCTGTGGGCTCTGGTTTGGGATTTGCTGCTGGCATTGCTGTTGTTCCCGACAGAGGCATGCGGTCACTGGGTTGGCCAATGTCTGGTCTGTTTTTTTTTTGTTTGTTTCATCCATCCATCACACACATACACCACTGATAATTACAGACACTTATTTTTTTTTTCCTTTAAATAAATTTCTGATTAAATTGGCACCTCCGTGTGGTCTCCCTTTTTTTTTTCCAGCCTTGAGCCAGGTTGTGACAAAATGGGGGCTCGTCCGGCTGTCTGAACTCGGGACCATCTGTTTCAGCTTTGTCTGTTTGTGACAGGATGGGAGTTTGTCCGTCCGTTTGAATCCGGTCTGTCTGTTTGAGCCTTAGGACCATTTGTGACAGAATGGGGGCTCGTCTGTTTGTCTGAACCCAGCTCATTTGTTTGAGCTTAGACCCATTTGTAACAGCATAAAATGGGGGGGGGGGCTCTTCTGTCCATCTATTTGTTTGAATCTGCATCTGTTTGATTCTTAGATCCATTTGTAAGATAAGACAAGATAAGATAAGCCTTTATTAGTCCCACAACGGGGAAATTCCAGGATTGCAACAGCACAGGGATAGCAACACTCAGAGCAACAATCAGAAGGCAAGAGAAAAAACAAGAGCAGCGAGTATACATATGTACATATAAATATAAATATATATATATAGACACACAGTGCGGTGCATTGTAGCTGGATGGGATAGGTATATAAATATATAAACACAGTGCGGAGCATTGTAGCTGGATGGAATAAATATGTAGATATATAAACACACATAGTGCGGAGCATTGTTGCTAGATGGAATAAATATATAAATACGTATATATATAAACACACACAGCGTGGAGCATTGTTGCTAGATGGAATAAATATGTAAATATATAAACACACACAGCGTGGAGCATTGTTGCTAGATGGAATAAATATGTAAATATATAAACACACACAGTGTGGAGCATTGTTGCTAGATGGAATAAATATGTAGATATATAAACACACATAGTGCGGAGCATTGTTGCTAGATGGAATAAATATATAAATATATATATAAACACACACAGTGCGGAGCATTGTTGCTAGATGGAATAAATATATAAATATATATATAAACACAGTGCGGAGCATTGTTGCTAGATGGAATAAATATGTAAATATATAAACACACACAGTGTGGAGCATTGTTGCTAGATGGAATAAATATGTAGATATATAAACACACATAGTGCGGAGCATTGTTGCTAGATGGAATAAATATATAAATATATATATAAACACACACAGTGCGGAGCATTGTTGCTAGATGGAATAAATATATAAATATATATATAAACACAGTGCGGAGCATTGTAGCTAGATGGAATAAATATGTAAATATATAAACACACACAGCATGGAGCATTGTTGCTAGATGGAATAAATATATAAATATATATATAAACACACAGTGCGGAGCATTGTAGCTAGATGGAATAAATATATAAATATATAAACACACACAGTGCGGAGCATTGTTGCTAGATGGAATGAAACAGCACAACCGTCTACTTAGTTATCCTACATGGTATGGTTATGTACCCATACATATTCTCACCTTCCATAGCGACCGGTATTTTCCTAGTTGTATACCGGAGGGGACCATTGTGTAAGTCTATTGCGTCTTTTCCATTCAATACTATTCGGTTGTCACTGTTACGTATGGCTCTCATGAGCCATACAATCAGAGCCGAGGGCGAGCCAGTGAGTTTGCGATGTTTATTATAATGAGGAAAAGGGAATAAAGGAACAGGGCCTTGTGGGGCCAAAAACACAAATAACAATATGAGGATAACACTTACATATAATGCAGAACGATGAGCAGGTGGCTGGCGCCAGACGAAGGGGTTCTAGCCTTACCCACGCCGGAGAAGAACGTGGATAATGATGTGAAGTCACAGCCCCGAATGATCGGAGCTGCTCCCTTAAATACCGGTTAACAGCGCCTCAGCTGATGAGGGTTAATTGGGCTCCAGCCGTCTTGTAAAGCTTGACAGCTGGGAGCCCGCTGAGACGCTGTCAACATAAGAGCTGGGTTGAGGGGGAATATGGCCTGAGCGCCGGATAGCACGGCGTCTCACCCCATATGACAGTCACGTCTTTTTGCTATCTCTGCGAGCAGCCCTGCTTAGGTTGTACAGTCTGACAGCCGTAGGTAGGAAGGACCTGCAAAACCTCTCGGTTGTGCACCTAGGATGATGTAGTCTGCTGCTAAATGAGCTCCTCAGTGCATTCAGTATGTCCTGCATAGGGTGGAACTCGGACTCCAGCAGAGATGACAGTTTAGCCACCATCCTTCTCTCTCCCATCTCCTCCACTGGGTCAAGGTGCTGCCCCAGGACAGAGCTAGCTTTCTTGATCAGTTTGTTCAGTCTCTTCCTATCGGCTGCTGTAATGCCACTGCCCCAGCAGACCACTCCAAAAGTGATGGCTGATGCCACCACCGTGTCATAGAATGTCTCCAGCAGTGCCCCTTGTACACCAAAAGACCTGAGTCTCCTCAGTAGGAACAGCCTGCGCTGACCCTTCTTGTAGAGTGCGTCAGTATTGTGTGACCAGTCTAGTTTATTGTTCAGATGAACACCCAGGTACTTGTAGGATGTCACCATCTCAATGTCTGTTCCCTGTATATTTACTGGTGCTGTGAGGGGTTGTCCTTGCCTGCGGCAGTCCACCACCAGCTCCTTAGTTTTCCTTGCGTTGATCTGGAGGCAGTTCTGATGGCACCAGTCCACAAAGTCCTGGATAAGCCCTCTGTACTCAGCTTCATCTCTGTTGGAGATGAGGCCAACGATCGCAGAGTTGTCGGCCTTTGTAGTAGGGCAAAGTGGGGGTAAGTCTGTCTGTTTGAACCCAGTTCATCTGTTGAGCTTAGACCCATTTGTGATGGATTAGTGGCTGTTTGAATCTGGACCCATTTGCTCATCCATTCATTTTTGAGTCGACCTATTTGGGATAGAATAGGAGCTCATCTGTTTGTCTGGTGGATTCATCCGTTTGTCTGTTGCAGGTTTGTCTGTTCTTCTCATCTTCTCTATCCCCTCACCCCCCAGCCAGTCGCAGGAGATGACTTCCCCTCCCTGAGCCTGGTTCTGCTGGAGGTTTCTTCCTGCTAAAAGGGAGTTTTTCCTCTCCACCATCGTCAAGCGCTTGCTCACAGGGGATTGCCTGATTGCTGGGGTCTTTCTGCAATTGTGGGGGTTTCCCCTACAGTTGATAGTGCTATGATATGACTGTTGTTGTGAAATGGTGCTATATAAATAAAGTTGAATTGAACTGAATTTGTTTTGTTAACTGGGGTTAATTCAGGTAAGTGTTTTGTGTTGTCCTGTTATTGTAATCTTAGTTTGGTCATTATAGTCTTGTTTATTATTATTATGTGTTTATGGATTATCTTGTGTTATAAATCATATCCTCCTATGCTTTTATTTTGACAAGGTCCTTTGTTTACTTCCTCTTCAACTTCAGTTTCGCGGTTATCACAGCTGTCGTTATTTTGGTTAATTATTCTCACTCTTGACCCTTGTTATCCTCACCTGTTTATGATCATGTTAACTTCTCTTTGCCCTATTTAAGGGACGGCGACGTCCTTCACTCTGTATCCTAGCATGTTCCTCACACTTTATCATCTTGGTCACGCCGGCGTTTCCACACATCTTAGCACGCGATGCTATTCGACCTTCCTGTTATCCTGCCTGTTCATTCCAAGCCTTTTAAGTGACATATTGCACGGCTCAGGAGACGCACACACACAGGCTTAGAGTAGTTCAAAGAGTTTATTAACAGCAGGAGTGAATGAGTGCGTGTCTGCGGGATGTAAATGTGTTGGTGATGGCGTCTGCTTCAGGCACAGAGGCAGGTGACCGTACAGCCGAGCAACCCTATGGAGAGAGCACAGGGAGAGGGTGACGGGCATACACCAACACAGGAGGGATTTATGGCGAGAGAAGGACTTACTTGGTTTGTCAGGATAGCTGGCACAACAAGGGGGCGAAGCCCGGAAGACAGCCACCTGGAGAGCTCCGTACAGCAGCGAGGATTGGGCGATGGAGTGGAGATGTCCGCCGCCGGGGAATCCACCTGTGCACAGGGGAGCAGACTGAAGAAGAGAGGTAAGCGATCTTCTTACCGAAATGATGATGCTGAAGAGAAGTATGCTCACAACGGTGAGGGACGAAGTCTGACGGCTTCAGGCCGAGCCTCCGGGCGAGATGGCTTTTATCCCTCGCCGCTGATGATTGTCAGGTGCGTGAGCAGGTGGCGCCGCTGATGAGTGGCGCGGCGTGACAGTACTCCCCCCTCTAGCAGCGCCTCCTGGCGATGGCTTATCCGGGTGCGCTCGGTGGAAGTCCGCGATGAGCGATGGGTCCAACACAAACGACGGGGGCACCCATTGTCGATGCTCGGGCCCATAGCCCTCCCAGTCCACCAAGTATTGCAACCCACGACCTCGGCGCCGGGAGTCCAGGATGGAGGAGACGGACCAGGCCGGATGGCCACCAATCATCCGGGGCGCGGGTTGCGCTGCAGGAGGAGGGCAAAGGGGGTCAGTGACTGCCAGTTTTACCTTCGACACGTGGAAAGTGGGATGGATGCGGAGGGAGGGGGGAATAGCCACGCGCACAGCCACTGGGTTGATGATCCGGGTGATGGGAAAGGGACCCATGAATCGCTGTGCCAGCTTCCTCCTCTCGCCTTTTAATGTGACGTCCTGGGTAGACACATACACTAGTTGCCCAACTCTGTACACCGGGGCAGGTCGTCTGTGCCGGTCCGCCACGGTCCTGTTGCGCTCCGCTGTGCGTAAAAGCGCATGACGCGCGGCAGCCCAGGTGGAGCGGAACTGCCTAAGGTGCGCCCTAACAGAGGGGACAGTTACCTCGCTCTCCTGCGCTGGAAACAGCGGGGGGTCGTAACCCAGGGACGCCTTGAATGGGG
The DNA here is from genome assembly GCA_020510985.1 of Pholidichthys leucotaenia. Lineage (NCBI taxonomy): Eukaryota > Metazoa > Chordata > Actinopteri > Cichliformes > Pholidichthyidae > Pholidichthys > Pholidichthys leucotaenia. The sequence goes on along the minus strand of CM035848.1, from coordinate 44,273,703 downwards.
ACATCCCCGTTGCAGAGGAGCGGGCGGTGTTGTGGGCATACTCCACCCAGGCGAGATGGTTGCTCCAGGACGTCGGCTTGGATCTGGTAACACAGCGGAGCGCAGCCTCCAGCTCCTGATTGGTCCTCTCACACTGCCCGTTAGACTGGGGGTGATGGCCGGAGGAGAGGCTCACCTTGGCTCCGATGGCGTTACAAAAAGATTTCCAAACCTCGGATGAAAATTGGGGGCCCCGGTCCGAGACCACGTCCACCGGAATCCCGTGCAGCCTGACCACGTGTTGGACGAGGAGGCCCGCCGTCTCCAGGGCGGTAGGGAGACCTCGCAGGGGGACGAAGTGTGCCGCCTTGGAGAAACGGTCCACGATGGTCAGGACAGTGTCAAAAGAGTTGGAAACGGGGAGTCCGGTGACGAAATCCAACGCGATGTGCGACCAGGGCCTGCCGGGGACGGGCAGAGGCTGGAGCAGACCCGCTGGAGGGGCATTTCCCGACTTGCTGGTGGCACAGATTGGGCAAGCCCGGGCGTAGCGGGCTGCATCCCTCCGCAGGCCTGGCCACCAAAAGGACCGTTGGAGGAGGCTGATCACCCGAGAGGTGCCGGGATGACAGGTGAGCCGGGAGGTGTGGAGCCAGTGGATGACCTCTCCTTGGACTGCAGACGGAACGAACAGTCTTCCCTCCGGTCCGCCGCCAGGATCAGGTTCCACCTCCTGCGCCTTCCAGATCTTGTCTTCAATGTCCCAAGAGACAGCTCCCACGACGCACGACCTGGGCAGGATAGTGTGGGGCATCTCCTCAGCCTCCACGGGGGTGAACTGTCTAGAGAGGGCGTCAGGCAGGCCGTTCTTGGAGCCTGGCCTGAAGGTGATTGAAAAGCGGAACCTGGCAAAGAACAGAGACCAGCGCGCCTGGCGGGCATTCAGGCGCTTGGCAGATCGTAGGTACTCTAGGTTCTTATGGTCCGTCAGGACCACAAACGGCAGGTCCGCCCCCTCTAGCCAGTGGCGCCACTCCTGCAGGGCGAGTTTGATGGCCAGGAGCTCTCTGTCCCCCACATCGTAGTTCCTCTCCACCGGGGACAGGCGCCGGGAGAAGAAGGCGCACGGTCGCTTGGCGCCATCGTCCGGTGATCGTTGGGATAACACTGCTCCCACTCCCGTGTCCGATGCGTCCACCTCCACAATGCACTGCAGCGTGGGGTCGACCTGGCGAAGGACCCGGGAGGAGGAGAACTCCGCCTTCAGCGCCTTAAAGGCAGCATCGACCTCTTCGGTCCACCGGAACGGGACCTTCGGGGACGTGAGGCGGGTCAGCGGTCCGACGATCCAGCTGAAATTCGGGACAAAGTGGCGGTAAAAATTGGCGAAGCCAACAAACTGTTGCACCTGCTTCCGGGATGCGGGAGTAGGCCACTCCACCACCGCCTTCACCTTCTCTGGGTCTGGGAGCACCTGGTCTTGGGCGATGATGAATCCCAGGAAGGATGTGGTCCTAGCGTAGAACTCGCATTTCTCAGCCTTCACGTACAGACGATTCTCCAGCAGTCTTTGGAGGACCCGCCTCACATGGACCTGGTGCTCGTCTCTGGACCTGGAGAAGATCAGAATGTCATCCAGGTAGACGAACACGAAAAGGCCGATGAAATCCCGGAGGACGTCATTAATGAGGCGCTGAAAGACGGCAGGAGCGTTGGTCAACCCGAACGGCATGACGAGATACTCAAAGTGGCCGTTCGGGGTACGGAAGGCTGTTTTCCATTCATCTCCCTCCCGGATCCGGATGAGGTGGTAAGCGCTGCGTAGATCCAGCTTGGTAAACCAGGTCGCCCCCTGGAGGGAGTGGAAGGCAGTGTCCATGAGGGGCAGGGTGTAACGGTCCCTCTCAGTGATGTCATTAAGCGCTCGGTAGTCTATGCAGGGACGGAGGGAACCGTCCTTTTTCCCGACAAAGAAAAACCCTGCCCCCACGGGTGACGACGATGGGCGAATAATCCCAGCGCTCAGTGATTCCTTTAGGTACGTATTCATTGTCTCCCTCTCCGGCGCCGACAGGCTGTAGAGCCGACCAGATGGCAGGGGAGCCCCCTGGCGGAGATTGATGGCACAGTCATATGGTCGGTGCGGGGGAAGAGACATAGCTTTCGATTTACTGAATACCATACCCAGGTCGTGAAATTCTGGAGGCACCAGCGACAGGTCCGGAGGTGCTGTATCCGCCACAGGAGGAGCCGCGGACGGGGAGCAGGCAGCGGACTGAAGGCAGGTGCCCATGCAGAAGGTACTCCATGCCGACACCCCAGCTGACCTCCAGTCCAGGACAGGGTTGTGGAGGCGTAGCCAGGGGTACCCCAGGATGACGGGCGACACAGAGTTGGGCAGGACGTAGAAAACCATCTCCTCCCGGTGGTTCCCTGAGATGATGACTGGGACAGGAATGGTTTGATGGGTAACTCTCCCAAGGGAGGCACGGGAGAGATGGACCAGGGAGATGGGGTGTTTGAGTGCCTGACAGCGGATGCCCAATCGGGTTGCCAGGCCTTGTGAAATGAAGCTGCCTTCTGCGCCCGAATCCACCAGTGCGTGGGTGAGGTGCCCAGTGGGATTGTGGCAGAAACGGATGGGCAGCTTCAATTGGGTAAGTGTGTCTAACCGGTGGAGATCCGCGAGGCCCCCTACAGTGATTCGTGGACCCCGCCGACTGGCTTTCCGTGGGCAACGCTCCATGGTGTGTTGGTCGCCTCCGCAATACATGCAGAGGCCCAACTCACGGCGGCGTTGTTTCTCCGCAGGGGAAAGCCTGGTCCAGCCCGTCACCATCGGCTCCGACACCTCGGGGCACGATGCTGGCGGCGCCGCCAGGGGGCGAGCTTGGAACAGGTGCGGTGAGACTCCACGAAGGCGAGAAGAAGAAGACTTCCGCCCCGAGGAGCGCTCGCGCAGCCTGTTATCCACACTTACCGCTAAGGATGTCAGCTCCGCTAGCGTCCCAGGGATATCCCGTCCAGCCAGTTCATCCCTCAGATCATCGTTGAGGCTGCGGAGGAACAGGCCGCAGAGGGAGCGTTCCCCCCAGCCCAATTCCTCCGCCGCTACCCGGAAGTCGACCGAGTAGTCCGCTGCCGACCGGTCTCCCTGCCGGAGAGCGAGAAGCCGATCGACCTGGACCGTCTCGGTCAGACAATGGTCAAAGACCTCCAGAAAGCGCCCCACGAATTGGTCATAGGTGAGGGTGGCATAACTGGGCCTCGCCATTACGGCGTAGGTCCAAGTTAACGCACGCCCCTCCAGGAGATTCCCTATGTACCCAATTCGGCTGTGATCCGAGGGAAAATCTCCGGGCACACGGTGGAACACGGACTCACACTGCATAATGAACCCCCGCGCTCCGCCGAGCTTACCGCTAAAGCGGGCGGGGGTCGGAATCGGTGTGAGCCGAACCGGTGCCACTGGAGCCGGCTGGACGGCCGCTGGAACAGCAGGAGCCGCGCCACCCTGACGAGCCGGGGGGAACGGCTGTTGAGGATCCAAGCGGCCCAACCGGTTAGTTAAATTCAATAATTGATTAAAGATCACCTGTTGTTGATAAGCTATTTGATCCACTCTAGCCTCGAGAGTGGAAAACCGGTGTGCGAGCCCGCCGTCCGCCAAGCCGCTCTGCTGAAGCCGTACTGACATATTGCACGGCTCAGGAGACGCACACACACAGGCTTAGAGTAGTTCAAAGAGTTTATTAACAGCAGGAGTGAATGAGTGCGTGTCTGCGGGATGTAAATGTGTTGGTGATGGCGTCTGCTTCAGGCACAGAGGCAGGTGACCGTACAGCCGAGCAACCCTATGGAGAGAGCACAGGGAGAGGGTGACGGGCATACACCAACACAGGAGGGATTTATGGCGAGAGAAGGACTTACTTGGTTTGTCAGGATAGCTGGCACAACAAGGGGGCGAAGCCCGGAAGACAGCCACCTGGAGAGCTCCGTACAGCAGCGAGGATTGGGCGATGGAGTGGAGATGTCCGCCGCCGGGGAATCCACCTGTGCACAGGGGAGCAGACTGAAGAAGAGAGGTAAGCGATCTTCTTACCGAAATGATGATGCTGAAGAGAAGTATGCTCACAACGGTGAGGGACGAAGTCTGACGGCTTCAGGCCGAGCCTCCGGGCGAGACGGCTCTTATCCCTCGCCGCTGATGATTGTCAGGTGCGTGAGCAGGTGGCGCCGCTGATGAGTGGCGCGGCGTGACAGTAAGTTTTTGTTCCAGTTTTGATTTTATGTTTTTATTAAACCACTGCAATCTCACAGTCTAGCGTTTGGGTCTCCATTCTGCCCCACTGGGCCATTCATGACAGTGGTATTTTAAACGTATATAGAAAATTGTAAATAATAAATAAAGGAAAGTAGGAATATTTATTACTGAATGATAAATTGTTGTAGTTTGTTTGTGGATCAATTTGTGCTGGCCTTCCCGATGGGAAGGCCATTCTTCATGTGTGTGTGTGTGTGTGTGGGGGGGGGTGTTATGGCCCTGTTCCTTCTTGGAGTAGGTCCTGGGTTTTCCTTTTTTTTTGTGTTGTAGGTGGAGCTGTGGAGGACCGCCCCTGGTTAGGGGGTTTCCTATATAAGCCACACCGGCGCACCTGTCAGCAGTTTTTGGCTCCTGTGGAGGCCGGTTGCCCTTCTGTTGTGCCTGCGCTCTGGCCACTGCTCCCGTTTCTGCCGCTTGGTTGGGTCTGTGCTGGCGGCTCCCATCTGTGTTGTTTGTGGCCTGCGGGCTCTGGTTTTGGGTTTGCCGCTGGCACTGAGTTGGCCAGTGTCTGGTCAGTTTTTCTTGTTTGTTTGTTTGTTTGTTTCATGCATCCATCGCACACATACACCACTGATAATTACAGAAACCTTTATTTTTTTCCTTTAAATAAATTTGTGATTAAATTGGCACCTCCTTGTGTTCTCCCTTTTTTTGTTCAGCCTTGAGATGGGTGGTGACAAAAATGTACAACTTTTTTCCAATTTTTTTCTTTCATTGAAAGCTTTTTTCTCATAAATTTACAACTTTTTACTTTTAAATCTGCAACAATTTTATCGTAAATTTCCAACATTTTTCTGGTAAATTTGCAACTTGTAAATCTGAAACTTTTTTCCTCATAAATTTGCTATTTTTTCTTCTTAAATTCATAATTTTGTGTCATCAATCTGCAACTTTTTGTAATCTTGAGAAATTTTTCTTTTCAGTTTGCAAAATTCATATGGATGCTGGTTCAATTTTTATTCTGTGTAATTGATATATTTTTTTTTTTGCTTATTTTGATAATAGCTCAAGTTTTTATAACATTTTTGCTTTTAAGGGTTCAAACTCTTCTGTCACAAATATAGTTGACCTAAACACAACCCTGCATAGAGCCCCGACTACAATGACACCTACAGTACAGTGTCTCCTTCAATCTTTACTCTGGAGAAAATGTTCTGTTATTCTGTTTTAATGTATTTTACATTTCTCACTTTACAGCTGTCCTTGATCTGTGAGTGATGCAGCACCGCTAACTTTGGAAGATGTCCCACTTTTGATTTTAATAAGAATCCCACACGGTCCAAAACACAAGAATATTATTTGGTTAAAAGCATTGAAGGCAAAGATTGTGCATTAGAGCAGTAGTGCAGATGGAATATATTTCTCCTCATTACATTACAGCTCAGGTGCCTTTATCCATAAACTCTTCAAGAGCTTTTAGGATAATCCATACAGAACACTGCAAAATGTATTTTTCACCCCACCAGTGGTTATGCATATAAGTCACTCTGAATGAGTTAATGTCTTAACATAGAAATGAGCAAATCAAAGCACAGACAGCAGGCAAAAATCTTAAAAAATGGCATCATTTACAGTGATGAGCAAATAGTGTCTGACAACCAAGCCTGGTAGTAGTGACTCACTTCACTCCTTAGCATTCCAGCCAATTTTCCTAGAAATGCCCAAATTTAACATATGCAATGAAAGTCACATTCTTTCTTCACTGAGTGGTAGTAGAAAGTCTGAAACATCCCGCAGGAGGACTGGAAATTTGAGTTTAAAGTCTCAAATTTACATGAAAAAGTCCCACATTTACATGAAAAACAAAAATCACAAAATTGAAAAATTTCTCAAATTTACAAGAAAAAACTCCCAAATTTACATGAAAATCTTCAAAATTAACTGAAAAAAGTCCAAAATTTACATGAAAATTTTCAAAAAATTGATTGAAACCCCCCCCCCCCCAAACTCCCAAATTTACATGAAAACATCCCTAATTTATATGAAAATCTTCATTTAAATAACTGGAAAAAAGTCACAAATTCACATAAAAAAATTTACAAAATTGATCGAAAGAAACTCCCAAATTTACATGAGAAACTGCACAAAATTAACTGAAAAAATTCTAAATTTACTTGAAAATTTCACAAAATTCATTAAAAGAAACTCCCAAAATTACATGAAAACATCCCTAATTTATATGAAAATCTTCATAAAATTAATTGAAAAAGTCCCAAATTTACATGAAAATCTTCACAAAACTAACTGAAAAAATGTCCCAAATTTAGATGAGAAACTTCACAAAACTGATTGAAAAAAAAAAAACAACCTCCCAAATTTACATGAAAACATCCCTAATTTATATGAAAATCTTCATTAAAATAACTGGAAAAAAGTCCCAAATTTACATAAAAAATTCACAAAATTGATTGAAAAAAACCTCCCAGATTTACATGAAAAACTCCCAAATTTACATGAAGGAAGTCACAAATTTATATGAAAATTTTAACAAAATTAACTGAAGAACTCCCAAATTTATGTAAAAAAACTTGTCATGAATTGCCCCCTCAGGGCAGAGAGAAAGACCCAGATGCTGAACTGCTAGTTTGCAAAATTTATTAAGCGACAAAAACACAAATTGCACCAACACAAAAATCCAAACTGTCAAGCAAATAAATAAACAAACTTAAGAGTATGCTCACCAGAACAAGGGCAGAGTTCTGGTGAGGACGGGGGGTGGGAAGAAACCTCAATACTCCGGCAACAAAAAATGAAAACAACAGCCCTTAAATAGAGGGCATGCAATGACGTCACTTCGCTTACAGCCATACCCCCGTCCTTCCGGATTGAGTGGTAAAACAAATCAAAGATGGTTATGTGTAGCAGTAAAAACACCGACACGGAGAGGAATACAAATGATTCCATGTTCAAACCGAAGGCAGCTGGACTCAGCAGCAACCCTCATAGCTTTCAAAAGAATCAGTGGTCCACTAATATCCACATGTGGCCAGAAATTGGGTTTCCTGATATTTATATGTACTTAATTTTGTCATGGCTGCCAATTATCCACACCTGCGCGCACACCTGCTCTTCATCCTGGCCTGGCTATTTATACCATGAGGTCCTGAGATCGGCGTGGAGTCGTCTGTCTCATTCCCACGAGACCTGCTTTCGCCTTCTCCACATCGAGCTTCCTAGCCTCGTCTGGTTTTCTCTACTTCGTGCTTCCTAGCGTTGTCAAGGGTCCTGTCCAGCAATCATCAGTTCCTCTTACCTTTCTGTGATCCCCTGTGCACAGGTGGAGATCTGTGGCGGCGGATTCCTTCTACCTGGCGACGAACTCCTCCTCTCCATTCATCTGCCTACATCATCTCCTGTGGGCCTGCTAGCACTGTCCTCTTGGCCGGAGCAACTGAGCTTAACCTGCACTCCACTTCACCACCGCAAACAGTAAGCGCTGAAGTTTCTGGTGCACACCCTGCTCAGACTGCATCCAACTCTCCCTCTGTTTCTCCATAGGGTTGCCAGGTTGCATGGTGCTCTGCTCGCGCTAGCTGATTCACCTTCTCATTATATACACAAACAGATATGCATACACACACTCACACACTCTCACTTTGTTCAATAAATGGTTAATTGTGTCATTCTCGACTCGTGTCTGCTCTTTGGGTCTAAAACCATGTCAGTACAACTCTGCCAGAACGACCCAGCAGACAGCGCTTTAGTGCGCAAGGTTAACAACTTAGAAGCTCGAGTTGACCAGTTAGCCTACCAACAGCAGACTATTCTGACACAGCTAGCTCGAGTTACTGACCGGTTGGATTGCCTGGTTAGCCCACAGGCTTTCCCTTCGGCTCCCGTTAGCTCCTCTGCTCCCGCTAGCTCCACCGCTAGTCAGGCTACACCGGGTCCCCCGTTACGGCTTACTCCCGTCCCAACTCCCATCCGTTTTTGTGGCAAATTAGGGGAAGCTAGGGGATTCCTCATGCAGTGTGACATTGTGTTTCAGCGGGTGCCGGGGGATTTTCCCACTGACCGTAGCCATATAGGTTATGTGATTAATTTGTTAGAGGGGTGGGCTTTAGCTTGGGCTTACGCCGTTATGGCTAGGGCTAATTATGCGTCCCTAACCTACACACAGTTTATCAGTGAGTTTCAGGAGGTGTTTGACCACTCCGACAGTGATAGTGTGTTTACCTCCCGGCTGTTGAATCTTAAGCAAGGGGCTAGAGCTGTTGTCGATTACGCCGTTGACTTCCCGGTAGTGGCCACGGAGCTGGGGTGGGAAGATGCCTCATTGTGCAGCATTTTTGTTAGGAGCCTGTGTCCTAGCCTGCGGGATGAGTTAGCCCGCCTTGATAAGCCCACTAGCCTAAATGAGCTAATCTCACTAGCTATTAGTCTTGATAATAGACTGAGGGAGTGGGTGGCTGAGCGGAGAACTTCTGGTCACTCGGGTAGTCAGTCCCGCTGCTCCCTACAGCCCCCCCTGCTGGCCCTACCCTCTGCTGGTTCCCCGGATGATCTGGAACCTATGGTGATGGGTGGGTTCAAGTTATCATCGGCAGAGAAACAGTGCCGCTGGGAGTTGGGGTTGTGCCTTTACTGCGGGAGCGAGGAGCATGAGATTGAGTCATGTCCCAAAAGGCCAAAAGGGGGAGTCCATGCATCGCAGTAGGGGGACTCACGGACTCGCCTCGCAATAATCCCCTCTCTAATTTTCTGATTCCTATTTGCTTCAGTTATAATGATAGAGAGACAATCACACATGCACTCATTGATTCAGGGGCCGAGCAGAGCTTTATTTCTGGAAAGCTGGCAATCCAGTTGGGGCTTCCTGTACAGTTACTAGAGATCCCCTTAAAACTTGTTGCTCTGTCTAAAGCCCCTTTGGCCATGATCTCCCACCAGACCGCTCCAGTGTCAGTAATTATATTGGGCAATCATCGATAGGAGCTAAGACTGTATGTTCTGCCGGTGTCCTCCACCCTGGTTATTCTCGGTTATCCCTGGCTTCATATCCACAACCCTTCGATTGACTGGCTTTCCGGGAGTGTCTTAGCCTGGAGTTCCTTCTGCTTGAGTGTCTGTTTACAGTCCGCTGTGTGCTCGCCATCCGTGCCTCTGGGTGTCCCTGTCTCTCCTCCTCCTGATTTGTCTAAGGTCCCATCTGAATATCACGACTTAGGGCCTGCCTTCAGTAAGACCCAGGCCCTTTCCCTCCCCCCTCACCACCCGTATGATTGTGCTATCAATCGCCGAGCCGGAGCTCTGCTACCCTCTAATAGACTTTACAACCTGTCTGCCCCGGAGCACGCAGCAATGGACAAGTACATCAAGGAGTCCTTGAGCTCTGGCATAATCCGGCTGTCATCTTCAGCGGTGGGGGTGGGGTTTTTTATGTCGGCAAGAAGGATGGCTCACTAAGGCCGTGTATTGACTTTTGGGAGTTGAATAAAATAACCATCAAAGACAAATACACTCTCCCACTCATTAACTCCGCTTTTGATTCCCTCCAGGGGGTCTCCTGGTTTACTAAGTTGGATCTGTGCAACGCCTACCATATGGTGCGGATCCGGAAGGGTGATGAATGGAAGACGGCATTCTGGACCCCTAGTGGGCATTTTGAATATCTGGTCATGCTGTTCGGGCTGACCAGTGCCCCTGCCGTCTTCCAGCGGTTGATTAATGATGTGCTGAGAGATTTTTTGGGCACTTTTGTATTTGTCTACTTGGACGATATTCTGATTTTTTCTCGGTCCCTGGATGAGCATCGTGTGCACATGAGGTGGGTACTGCAGCGGCTGTTGGACAATAAACTCTTCGTGAAGGCTGAAAAGTGTGAGTTTCATGTCTCCCAAACATCCTTCCTTGGATTCATGATCTCCCACAACGAGATCATCCCCGACCCGGTGAAGGTAAAAGTGGTGATAGAGTGGCCCACTCCATTGTCCAGAAAGCAGCTCCTGCAGTTCCTGGGGTTTGCTAATTTCTACCGCCGCTTCATTCAAAACTACATCCTAATTGCGCTTCCTCTGACCAGTATGACCTCTCCCAAGGTGCCCTTTTGGTGGACGGAGGAGGCGGCTGCGGCCTTTGCTTATCTGAAGGACAGGTTCTCATCCTCCCCTATTTTGACGCAATTGGACCCTCTCCAATGTCTGGTGGAGGTGGACGCATCAGATTCGGGGGTTGGAGCCATCCTATCTCAGCGCTCCCCGGCGGATGGCAAGATACGTCCCTGTGCGTTCTTCTCTCGTCGCCTATCCCCGGCTGAGTGCAATTACGACATTGGTGACAGGGAGCTCTTGGCTGTCAAGCTCGCGTTGGAGGAGTGGCATCATTGGCTGGAGGGCGCTTCCCAGCCGTTCGCTGTTTGGACTGACCACAAAAATCTAGAGTACCTCTGGACGGCCAAGCGTCTGAAAGCACGGCAGGCTCGCTGGTCCCTATTTTTTGGAAGATTCGACTACACTATTACCTACCGTCCCGGGTCTAAGAATACGAAGCCGGATGCCCTGTCCCAACAGTTTGCCCCAGAGACCACGGAGATGATCGAGCACCCTATCCTCCCCTCATCGTGTGTCGTGGGCACCCTCTCCTGGGGTATCAAGGACAGGGTCCTGAGGGCACAAGAAGACGAGCCCGACCCAGGTCGGGGTCCAGTGGGTAAACTGTTTGTCCCATCGGCCGTTCGGGGGGGAAGTTATTCAGTGGGGCCACTCGTCCAAGTTTGCATGTTACCCTGGGACGGCGCGTACAGTGGCCCTTCTTCAGAGGACGTTTTGGTGGCCATCCCTCCAGAAGGATGTTGGGAAGTACATCCGAGCCTGTCCCCAGTGTGCCGCTGGTAAGACATCTTCTTTCCCACCAGCTGGGCTGCTCCACCCCCTTCCTATCCCCGGCAGACCGTGGTCCCACGTGGCTTTGGATTTTATCACCGGCGTCCCAAAGTCCAATCAGCACATGGCTATCCTCACCCTGGTTGATAGATTCTCCAAGGCTGCCCATTTCGTTCCCCTGCGGGTGCTGCCCATTGCTAGGGAGAAGGCGGACCTTCTTGTCCAGCATGTGGTTAGGCTGCATAGGATCCCCCGGACATTGTCTCTGATCGGGGTCCCCAGTTTGTTTCCCAAGTCTGGAAGTCGTTCTGTAATGCTCTGGGGGCTACGGCAAGTCTATCGTCAGGCTACCATCCACAGATCAAAGGGCAGTGTGAGCGAGTGAACCAGGAGTTGGAGGCTGCGCTGTGGTGTGTTGCCACCACTAACCCATTGTCATGGAGTTCCCACCTTCCTTGGATTGAATATGCTCATAACACCACTATCTCTACAGCAATCAGCATGTCTCCCTTTGAAGCCTTGCTGGGTTACAATCCCCCGCTGTTCCCAGAGGAAGAGGGGGACATCGTTGTTTCTTCCGTTCATGCGCATCTGAAGCGCTGCCGTCGGATCTGGAGGGCTACCAGGGCGGCACTACAACATACGGCAGAGCGCAACGCTTTGGTGGCCAACCGTCACAGGGTTCCGGCTCCCGCCTATCGGGTGGGCCAACAGGTATGGCTGTCTACAAGACACATTCATTTGAAGGCTGAGAGGAAGAAGACATCGCAGCGGTTCATTGGGCCTTTTCCCATCAGCCAGATCATTAATCCTGTCTCTGTGCACTTAACTCTCCCCACCTCCCTCCACATCTGTCCAACTTTCCATGTCTCCCAGGTCAAGCCCGTCTGCTCCAGCCCTTTGTGTCCTCCTCCCAGGACTCCACCACCACCGATGGTGATCGACGGCGAACTGACTTGGCCAGTCACCGCCATCCTGGACGTCCGACGCCGGGGTCGTGGCCTGCAGTATCTGGTGGACTGGGAGGGCTACGGGCTGGAGTGGTGATCCTGGGAGTGTCCCTCCTTCGTGCTGGGCAAGCAGCTCATCAGGAACTTCCACCAGGCGCACCCAGGAAGGCTGGAACGACCACCGAGAGGCGAGTCGTGGGAGAGAGTACTGTCATGGCTGCCAATTATCCGCACCTGCACGCAAACCTGCTCTTCATCCTGGCTCGGCTATTTATACCATGAGGTCCTGAGATCAGTGCGGAGTCGTCTGTCTCCTTCACACAAGACCTGCTTTTGCCTTCTCCACATCGAGTTTCCTAGCCTCATCTGGTTTTCTCTACTTCGAGCTTCCTAGCCTCGTCAAGGGCCCTGTCCAGCCTTACGCCTTCTGGACTCATCGTCTCCCCGCTTCAAGTAAGCAATCATTAATTCTTCTTACCTTTCTGTGATCCCCTGTGCACAGGTGGAGATCCGTGGCGGCGGATTCCTTCTACCTGGCGGCAGACTCCTCCTCTCCATTCATCTGCCTACATCATCTCCTGTGGGCCTGCTGGCACTGTCCTCCTGGCCAGAGCAACTGAGCTTAACCTGCGCTCCACTTCACCACCGCAAACAGTAAGCGCTGAAGTTTCTGGTGCACACCCTGCTCAGACTGCATCTAACTCTCCCTCTGTTTCTCCATAGGGTTGCCAGGTTGCACGGTGCTCTGCTCGCCCCAGCTGATTCACCTTCTCATTATATACACATACAGATACGCATACACACACTCACACACTCACTTTGTTCAATAAACGGTTAATTGTGTCATTCTCGAGTCGTGTCTGCTCTTTGGGTCTGAAACCATGTCAAATTTTGACACCAGGAAAATAGACAAAGCAGAGCCCGAAAGCATTTAAAAGCCTGGACGCTTGGTCATACTTCAAGGCAGGATTTGTGGGTGAAATTAAAGTAAGGAAGTTGTCTGGTTGTCTGTGGACAGGTATGCATATATCATTATTGCTATTATGTTTTGTTTTTTTGTTTTTTTTAATGTTGCTACCGTTAGCTAATCTAGCATTATCTAGCATATCATTTCATGTTTTGCTCACCAGAATAAGGGCAGAGTTCTGGTGAGGACGAGGGGGAAGAAACCTCAGTACTCCAGCAACCAAAAATGAAAACAACAGCCCTTAAATACGGCTAGAAACAAATGAAATAAGTGATAGCAGGTGTGGGTCATCTGAGTGGGCAGGAGATAATAAGGATACAATTAAGACCAGCTGGGTGCAGTGAGAGAGGAGAGACCAGGCTGACAGCTGACAGGAACCCCGCCTACGCGGAGCAAAACCCTGGAAAGGTCACTTGATAGCTGTGAACCCACAAAAGAATAAAAATGTAATAAAATGGCAAAATAACGACAAATAACCTCAACAATGTAAATAACCTACAATGAATGTAAACAGGGAAATGAATTATACTAAGAAACAATACAGAATACGTGACCAATCAACCAAGGATAAAATAACAGAATTGCAACTCAAAATGACAACACTACAAATAAGACAAAACGCAAAAAGACTGAGCCCAGTGGAATACCTCCGCTCTCAGATCGTGACAAAACTTCACAAACTTGATTGAAAAAAACCCCCCTCCCAAATAAAAAGTCACAAAATTACATGAAAAATTTCACAAAATTGATTAAAAAAATAAATTACATGAAAACATTGCTAATTTATTGTCATGATTCAGACCGAGGTTAGACTCAAACACAGAGCTGTCAGAATGATTACTCGGCCTCCAATAAAAGTTTCACAATTTTATTGAAAAAAACAAACAGAAAATAAAGTGCAAAACTAAAGAAAACAGAACACAAAGACGCCAACTTAAATTTCTGCCAAGACAGGTGCCCCCTGGAGCGCACGTAGCCTATGGGAGAGAGCAGACAGAGGGGATGAGGGACAGATTCTCCAAAGGGAGAATAATGCAGGAAAGCACACTTACTGCTTGAGCAGTGGAGTCCGGCAGGGAACTCCAACAAGGACCAAGGACAGGTGGAAGGCAAGACCTGGGTGGACGTGATGGTCTTCCTGGCCAGGCGAGCGTGATCAGGTCCGGGAAACACACCTGCGGGTGGCAGCAACCCGAGGAACAGGAGACACAAGGAATAAGTTTGGGAGTACAAGATAACGAGACAAAAGCTTGACATAAAATTGTGGCTGCAAACTCAGATGATCCAGCGATGAGCTCTCCTCACACTGGATCTTAAATACGCTGTCTCATCAGATGCAGCAGGTGCGTAATCACGCAGGTGTGCTCCATCTCCAGGAGCGGGAAACCAGGAACAAGAGGGGAGGGGGAGCACGCTCGCTAGACCATCACATTTATACGAAAATCTTCACAAAATTAACTGAAAAAGTCCCAAATTTACATGAAAAACTTCACATAATTAATTGAAAAACAAAACTCTTAAATATACATAAAAAAGTTCCAAATTTACATGAAAAAGTCCCCAATTTATATGAAAATCTTCACAAAATTAACTGAAAAAAATCACCAAATTTACATGAAAAACTTCACAAAATTAATTTACCCCTTAACATTCCAGCCAAGTTTACTAAAATGCCTAGCTTTAGCATGGTAGAGAAAATCACATTCTTTCTTCAGTGAGTGGCAGTAGAAAATTTGAAACGTTTGACCAGTGGAACACTGGAATAGTAAGAGCCTAAATCTGCGTAGCGCTCAGTCAAAGCATCACTTAAATTGAATTCTTTCAGCAGTGTGAACTTGGCTCAGAGGTCTTGAGCCTGAAGCACACAAAGCCATGATCGAAGAAAGAGATGAGAGTGGCAGAGGAAAAAAAGGAAACAGATATATGAAGGCTTGGTCACAAAGACATTTTCTAAGACTCTTTTTGACTGCAGACAACCACAGCATAGAGAGACGCAGCCATATTATCTAAATGAGAAATACTTGGCAGCAGCGTAAACTTTTTCATTCCACTCAAAGAGCAGCGGTGACTCAGACAGGGAGCAGAAAAGGGCAACATCCAAGAAACTGAAAGTCTCCCTCACCTCAAAGAAGGTCGTGGTCATGAGTCCAGTGCCAGAGAGCGAGCGGGGAGGGGGTCCACATGTGAGTGGGGAGGTTACATCGTTTTTGTCCAAGTCGTTGAAAATGGAAACCCAGAGAAGATGGGACTGTGCAGCTGAAGTAGGGACATTTGCAGTGATGTTTAACATGGTCAGAGGACTGCAGCCAAGGCGATTTCAAGATATTTGGGGGACCCTACACAGCATTGTGTTGGGGGGGGGGGGCATGCTTTTTTGTCATTTAAATGAGGAAGAACTCGAACCCTTTACAACTGGAAACTAGAATGCACTCAACCAAGATGCAGACTCACGCCTCTCGCAGCCCTGTAGATTTAAAAACTTGACCTTTGACCTTTTGACCCCAAACCCATAGTCAGAGGTCAGGGTGTCAGGGTGGACCTGTGCACCAAGTTTGCTGGCTGTAGCGCCATTCCCTGCTGAGTCAGAGCACTGACGCAGCTGGTCAGCCAGTCTTCTGGATGCAGACAGCACTGACTGCCCCGCCCAGGCCGCCTCTGCAACTTTTTTCTTTTAAATCTACAACTTTTTAATTGTAAATTTGCACCTTTTCTCTCAAAAAATTTCCATTTTTTTTCTTGTTAATTTGCAGCTTAATTTCCTCAGGAATTAAAAACTTTTTTTCTCTAAAATTTGCAGCCTTTTACGTGTAAAAAGCTGTACATTTCCTTTAAATCTGCAACTTTTTAATTGGAAGATATAGAGTGATGATGCCCCAAGGAAACTATAAAGCAGGCTAGAGTAGATGGCGGTAATGCACCTGTAAGCTGGTTGCCAACCACCAATCAAATCTAAAAGAAGAAGAACTTTTTAATTGTAAATTTGCAACTTTTTCTTCCATAATTTTGCAACTTTTTTCTTGTAAATTTGCAGTTTTTTTTCTCCTCATACATTAAAAACTTTTTTCTCATAAATTTGCTGCTTTTTTTCTTTTAAATCTACAACTTTTTAATTTTTTGTAAATCTATAACTTTTGTAAACTTGAGACTTCTTTTCTTCTAAATTTGCTAAATTCACATGAATGTTGGTTTAATTTTTATTCTGTGTAACTGATTAAATTTTTGGTTCATCTAGATAATGGCTCAAGTTTTTAAAATGTTTTTGTTTTTAAGGGTTTGAACTCTTCTCCATTACAAATATAGGGGCCCCTATACAGCCCCAACTACAATAACACCTATAGTGTCCCCCTCAATCTTTACTCTGGAGAAAATGTTGTGGTTATTGTCTCCTCAACAGTGAAATGAAATATCCACCCATGGACAGTTGCAGTGATATGTGTGCTCTGTGTTATAGCCCTAAACAGTAGCTCCATCTCAGAGAGCAGCCTGTCCAGAAACACTGATGTACTTGCAACCGTTCCTGCTAGAAAAATCAGTGTGTTTTATTCTTCTTCCACTGAATGCAAATTCTGACGGTCCACATTTGTAAAACAGACTGGAAACTTAATTACTGTACATGGGCTTAAATGCATGATAGTCCCTTGGGAACTGTTAATGATCTTCCAAAGATGGAACACTTGAAAGCAGAAGTAAATGGAAATGCCGCAGAATCTTTGGACCACATGTTCTTCTCTCTGGAGAGTCATTCTGTGTGTATCCATCTGAAACAGGAAAACACAGCAAAGCAGGACAGCACCAGAGAGATGGGACCATATATCCTTCATTACTGGAGAGCGGATTTGCATTATAAGATAAGATAAGATAAGCCTTTATTAGTCCCACAATGGGGAAATTCCAGGATTGCAACAGCACAGGGATAGCAACACTCAGAGCAACAATCAGAAGGCAAGAAAAAAACAAAAAAAAGCAAGAGCAGCTAATATACATATGTACATATTACATATACATTTTTTGGGCGGGTGGGGTGGGGTGGGGTGGGGTGGGGGCTCAGTATGAATTTAAAATATTTCAATTTAACTTGTGTCTCTGGTGCCCTGGCAGTGTCTAGTGCATGTCTTCTATTGCTGAGTTAGCAGTGCCCCCACTCGAAGGGCCATCAGATTTTAATCTGCCAGCAATACTTTTGTCCTCTAGGGTTAAAAAGGTCAAAGGTGAAAGTTACAGTCTACAGAAAGGTCAGAATCAAAAGTTTAATGGCATCCCTCATTGGTTGTGGTTACATTTATGAGAAAAACGTTATACACTTTTCAGAAATATGTTGCACAGTTATTAGAAAAGAAGCTGCAAATCTACAATAAAAAAACTGCAAATTTATGAGAAAAAATTTCACAAATTTATGAGAAAAAAAATCCCAAATTTTTCAGAAAAAAGTGGCAAATTTATGAGTAAAAGTTGCAAGTATGTGAGAAAAATGCAGATTTACAGGAAAAGTTGCAAACTTATGAGAAAAAGTTGCACATTTATGAGAAAAAGTTGCCAAATTTTGAGAAAAAAGTTGCAAATTTTTGAGAAAAAAAGTTGCAAATTTTGAGAAAAAGTTACAAATATTTGAGAAAAAGATGCACATTTTTGAAAAAAGCTGTAAATATTTGAGAAAAAAGTTGCAAATCAGAAAAATGTTGCAAATTTATGAGAAAATTTTGCATTTTTTTTGAGAAAAAAAGCTGCAAATAGATGAGAAAAATGTTGCTATTTTTGAGAAAAAAGCTGCAAATCTACTAGACAACTGTTGCAAATTTATAGGAAAAAAGTTATGAATTTATGAGGAAAAGTTGCACATTTTTAAAATAAAGTTGCAAATTTGAGATACATTTGCAAATTTTTGAGAATAAAGTTCCAAAACTATTAGAAAACTGTTGGAAATTTACAGGGAAAAAGTTAACAGAAAAATGTTGCAAATTTACAGGAAAAAAATGCAAATTTATGAGAAATTTATGAGAAAAAGTTGTAAATTTTTGAGAAAAAGTTGGAAATTTGAGAAAAATTTGCAAATTTACAGGGAAAAGTTGCAAATTTATGAGAAACAGTTGCAAATTTTTGAGAAAGCATTGCAAATTTGGGAAAAAAGTTGCAAATTTTACAGGAAAAAGTTGCAAATCTATAAGAAAAATGTTGCAAATTTTTGAGAAAAAAGTTGCAAATCAACAGAAAAATGTTGCAGATTTACAGTAAAAAAAAGCAAATTTATGAGAAATTTATGAGAAAAAGTTGCAAATTTTTGAGAAAAAGTTGTAAATTTGAGAAAAATTTGCAAATTTACAGGGAAAAGTTGCAAATTTATGAGGAAAAAGTTGCAAATTTTTGAGAAAGCGATGCAACTTTGAGAAAAAGTTGCAAATTTTACAGGAAAAAGTGACAAATCTATGAGAAAAATGTTGCAGTTTTACAGGAAAAAGTTGCAAATTTATTAGAAAAAAGTTGCAACTCTTGAAAAAATGTTGCAAATTTACAGGAAAAAGTTGAAAATTTGTAAGAAAAAGTTATAAATTTCTGAGAAACATTGCAAATTTTTGAAAATAATTGCCAACATTTCCCCCCTTGTGGACTGTCACCTTATCGTGGTGTGGGGTTTGCGTGTCCTAGTGATCCCAGGAGTTATGCTGTCTGGTGCAGTTTGCCTCTGGTAGGGTCACCAAAGATAAACTGGTCCCGAGTGAAGAGCCAGACAAAGAATGATCCAAAAGACTCTCATGATGAATGTTACAAGAAGGATTCAGTGTACCCCACCTGGTATGGGGTTACCGGGGCCCCGCCTTGTAGTCAGGCTGCCCATGGGACCCGGCCAGGCTCAGCCCGAAGGAGCTACATGGGTCCGCCCTCCAGTGGGCTCACCACCTGCAGGAAGAACCATGGGGGTCTGGTGCTATGTGGATCAGGTGGTGGACGAAGCAGAGATCTTGGCGATTTAATCCCTGGCTTCCTAAACTCGCTTTTGGGATGTGGAATGTCACCTCTCTGGTGTGAAAGGAGCCTGAGCTGGTGCATGAGGTTGAGAGATACTGGCTAGAATAGTCAGGGTCACCTCAACACACAACTCTGGTTTCTGAACCAGTCTCTTTGAGAGGGGCTGTAGCTTGGCCTACTGTGGAGTTTCCCGGGGTGAGAGGCGACAATCAGGGGTGGGTATTCTTGTATCCCTCCGGTTTTCCCCCCAGGGGGGGAAAGAATATCCCCGGGGGGGATACAAGTTTTCCCCGGTGGTGAAAGGGTTGTTTCCCCTGCACCTTCGAGTTGGGAAATGGGTCCTGACCATCATTTGTGCCTATGCACCAAATGATGGTTCAGAGTACCCACCCTTGTTGGAATCTCTGACTGGGGTGCTGGAGAGTGCTCCTCTTGGAGACTCCATTGTCCTACTGGGGGATTTCAATGTGCACGTGGGGTGTGACAGTGAAACCTGGAGGGGTGTGATTGGGAGGAATGGCCTGCCCGATCTGAACCCAAGTGGTGTTTAGTTACTCGACTTCTGTGTCAATCACAGTTTGTCCATAACAAACACCATGTTCAAGCACAAGGGTGTCCATATGTGCACCTGGCACCAGGACACCCTAGGTTGCAGGTCGATGATCGGTTTTGTTTTCATGTTATCAGACCTGTGACCCTATGTCTTGGACACTCAGGTAAAGAGAGGTGCAGAGTTGTCAACTGATTACCACCTAGTGGTGAGTTGGATCTGATGGCAGGGGTGAACACCATTCAGACCTGGTAGACCCAAACGTATAGTGAGGGTGTGCTGGGAATGTCTGACTGAGGCCCCTGTCCGGGAGGTCTTCAACTCCCACCTCCGGAAAAACTTCGACCACATTCCAAGGGAGTCTGGAGACACTGAATCTGAATGGGCCACGTTCTCCACCTCATTGTTTAAGCGGCTGCCCACAGCTGCGGCCACAGGGTTGTCGGTGCATCTCATGGTAGCAACCCTCGAACCAAGTGGTGGACACCAGTGGTGAGGGGGGCCATCAACCTGAAGAAAGAGTCCTATCAAGCTTGGTTGGCTTGTAGGATTCCCGAAGCAGCTGAGGTGTACTGGTAGGCCAGGCGTAGTGCAGTTCGGGTGGTTGCTGAAGCAAAAACTCAGGTGTCAGAGGAGTTCGGTGAGACCAAGGAACAAGACTTTCGGTCGGCCTCAAAGAGATTCTGGCAAACTGTCCGGCAACTCAGGAGGGGGAAGTAGCTCCCTGGCCACACAGTGTATGGTGCGAATGGGGCACTACTGACTTTGACTGGGGATAACATCAGGTGATGGAAGGAATGCTTTGAGGATCTCCTCAATCCCGCTGACATGCCTTCCACAGAGGAAGCAGAGCCTGTGGACGAACGGGTTGACTCACTCATCACAGGAGCAGAGGTCACTAAAGTAGTTAAAAACTATCTCAGATTCATTGTCTTCTTCACTCTATAAAAGCAAGAAATTGCTGTGTGTGTGTCTGTCTGTGTGTGTGTCTGTCACGTTTATAGGACATCATAGGACACATAGGCTGTCCTATGACATAGGCTGCCCAGAGATCTCTGCCTGAACATCATAGGATGTCCTATGAACTCTGGCATCATAGGACGACTAGTGATTGTCTTTATGATGTCATATACATCTAGCCTGCCTTCATGTCTTTATGATGTCATACACAATGAGTCCATGCCGGAAAGTCTGTTTTTGCTCAGATCTATTTTCATGATTGCCTCTCGGCCTTTTGGCTAAGATAAAGTGTAGTAATGATCCTGTTCATGAACTGAAATTAACAACACACCTATCCCTCAACCAGTGGTCTCAAAGAAGAAGAAGAAGAAGAAGAAGAAGAAGAAGAAGAAGAAGAAGACCCACCAGATGGAGAGCAATAGAATGACGATAACTGCTGCACGTCAGAAAAGATGCCACGAAGATGAAACACCTGAGGTTCCAGCAGTACATTGCACCCGTCTGAGACAGGAGGACACCCTTCACCAGCATAGGGTATGAGACAGACTTTAAAGCAGGTTTCTAGGACATCATAGGACAGCCTATGATCTCTCCCTCATCATCATAGCGTGTCCTATGAACTCAGACATCATAGGACGACTCACCATGCCTACATGACGACAAATGTGTAACCTTGACGAATGCCAGTCTATACTACAAATGTGTAAAATGCCAAGCAAAGCGCTGATTTTCTCCTGGTGCTCCGGTTTCTTGGTTTCTACGGGCATACACGGGTCTGCCTGATATCCTATGATGCTCCTATGATGTCTGTGTTCATAGGACCATTTACTGGATGTCTACATGACGTCATATAAACAGAACTCTATATGACGTCAGATAAGATGCACGACATCTTATCTGGGATGTCGATAACCAGTGCGGCGGCATGGAATAAAGCGGCGTTGTTGGAGGTTTTAAGTAGAGTTTTATTATCGTACCACCGTCACAAGCTCCGCTCCCGGCGCCGTGCATGAGCGCCGAGAGCGAGCCCACGGCTCTCAGAGAAGGAGGGACACAAAGTCTGTGTCCTGCAGCAGAGGTTGAAGTCAGATTGAGAGAGGATGAGAGCATGGTTACAATGCAGTATATAGTATACACCCAACTACAACAATACATCAAAGCATTCACAGCAGTTGGTCTGATCAAACAGATAACAGGACAGGCATGAGACATTTGCATGAAAGGCAACATTAACATTACAGAGGTGAGAAAGACGAAACGAGTCTGCCTGTAGACATTAATACACATTTCCTGTTCTGTTATTTGCTCTAGCCGAGCGCTGTGTTTGACCAGTCTGTTTGTGGGGACAAAAACATGCATGCACGACAAGAGGGATGTCGACAAGAGGGAACAAAACATTGGACCATGTTTACACCAATATTGTGGGAGCCTACACAGCAACTCCCCCCCCCCCCCACCTATGTCAGTCTGATCATTTATCCTTGTTCCTTACCCCCAAGTATGTACCGCTCATCAACCGGGTGAAGCCATCAGTGAGGACCATCAAAGTGTGGCCAGAGGGGGTTGACTCTGTACTCCAGGAGAAGTTTAGGAACACAGACTGGAGTATGTTTACCTCTCAGGCTACCTGTGGCTCCCACATAAACATCAACTCTTACACCCACTCAGTTCTGGACCATATCAACACCACTATTGACAGTGTCACCACGGAAAGACAGATCACCACGTACCCAAATCAGAAGCCGTGGATGAACAGAGAAGTGCGGCTTCTGCTAAAAGCACGTAACAATGCCTTTAGATCTGGTGATGCACAGGCCTACAGTTCATCCAGGGCAGATCTGAAGAGGGGCATCAAGAAGGCCAAGCACAGCTACAAGCTGAAGGTGGAGGAACATTTTGGGGACTTTGACCCCCGACGTATGTGGCAGGGCATTCAAGCTATCTCTGATTATAAGCCCAGCAACTCCATACCTATAGCCATGACTGTGCCCTTTCTCAATGAGCTAACTAACTTCTATGCTCGTTTTGACAAGGACAACAACGAAAAGAACATCAATTTCCCACCCTCTGATGACCTCCACCACCTCACACTCACCCACACCGACGTCCGTAATGCACTGAGTCATGTCAACGTACGTAAGGCTGCTGGCCCTGATGGCATTCCTGGGCGTGTGCTGAGGGCATGCGCTGAGCAGCTGACAGGGGTCTTCACAGACATCTTCAATCTGTCCCTGGCCCAGGCCGTGGTACCAGCGTGCTTCAAGACCACTTCAATAGTACCAGTGCCGAAACATTCAACACCATCGTGCCTAAATGACTATCGCCCTGTGGCACTGACGCCCATAGTCATGAAGTGCTTTGAGCGACTGGTCTTGGCACAGCTCAAAAAAGGCCTGCCCCCTACACTGGACCCTCATCAGTTCGCCTACCGGAGCAACAGGAGTACAGAGGATGCGGTTTCTACAGCGCTGCACTATGTACTCTCACACCTGGATGACAAGAACACCTACGCAAGAATGCTGTTTATTGACTTCAGCTCAGCATTCAACACAGTTATCCCCTCCAAGTTGCTCACTAAACTTGGGGACCTGGGAATCAGTACCTCCACCTGCAACTGGATCATGGATTTTCTGACCAACAGACCCCAGCATGTTAGGTCAGGCCCCAACCGTTCTTCCGTCATCACACTCAACACTGGTGTACCACAGGGCTGTGTGCTCAGCCCATTCCTCTACTCCCTCTACACCCATGACTGCAGGCCTATGTATGGATCCAATTCCATCATAAAGTTCGCAGATGACACCACGGTGACTGGACTCATCAGGGACAACGACGAGTCAGATTACAGGGCAGAGGTTGAGCACTTGGCTACTTGGTGCGCTGACAATAACCTGCTCCTTAACACCAGCAAAACCAAGGAGCTCATAGTGGACTACAGGAAGGAGAGGGAAGAGACACATGACCCCATCCATATCAATGGGATAGCTGTTGAACGTGTCCCCAGCTTCAAATTCCTGGGGACCCACATCTCGGAGGACCTGTCCTGGTCAGTTAACACCACCAGCCTGATCAAGAAGGCCCATCAGCGCCTCTTCTTCTTGAGGACACTGAAGAAGAACCATCTGTCAACTGACATCCTGGGCAACTTCTACCGCTGCGTGATAGAGAGCACCCTGACCAACTGTATCACAGTCTGGTATGGGAGCTGCTCTGTAGCTGACTGCAAGGCGCTGCAGCGGGTGGTGAAAACCGCCCAACGCATCACAGGGACTCCACTTCCAGCTATAGAGGACGTCTACAGGAAAAGATGTCTGCGCCGGGCATGCAGCATTCTTAGGGACTCCAACCATCCTGCTCATGGACTGTTCCAGCTTCTCCCCTCCAGAAGACGTTTCAGAAGCCTTCGGACTAGAACCAGCAGGTTTAGGAACAGTTTCTTTCCAACAGCTGTCACGTTATTGAACTTAGTTCCCCGCTGACTCTCTTACCATCATCTTTTACCATCCTCACCTGTACATAACTGCATAACTACATAACTACATCTAACTTATTGCACATTATTTGCACATAACAGTACTCTTAACTTTCTGCACTGCTGCATATATTTGCATATATTTGCTTAAATTGCACATACTGTTAATTACCGTATATACTGCACTGCTGTCCTTTGCACTTCTGATTGGATGCTAAACTGTGTTTCGTTACCTTGTATTCATACATGTGTAATGACAATAAAGTTGAATCTAATCTAATCTAATCTAATAAACCGTAAGGCTGCTGTTCCTGTGATCTCAGAAGAATGTCTATATGACGTCATACAGAGCGCAGGAATCGCTACAATAGGACACATTACTTTAAACCCCACCCATTTGAAGCAGTACATCATGTCTGTGTGTCACAGATCATAGGACAAAGGACATCTTCAAAGATCAAACGCAGGCATGTCTCACGATAATAGGACTCACTATGACATCATCAACGATCATAGGGCTCACTATGACACCATCAAAGATCAAAGGCAGGCATTCACTGAATGAGTGCTGACGTGCTTGCTTACACCCTTTCTTACACCTGCTTTCTATGGGCATGCAGAAATACTTGCTTATACTTGGTTTCTATGGGCATGCACGGGTATGCACGGGCATGCACGGGTTTGTACTAGTAATGATAAAACTGATAAATTGATATTGTTCTTCTATTAAGAACAATTGCTTGTTGTCTTAATAGAAGAACAATATCAGTTTTATGGTTAAAAAACTCTTCAGTGGCCGGGCCCCAGGGATGGATGAGATTTTTTCTGAGCACCTCAAGGCTCTGGATGTTGTAGGGCTGTCATGGCTGACATGCCTCTGCAACATTGCATGGGAGTCAGGGACAGTGCCTTTGCCATGACAAACTGGGGTTGTGGTTCGTCTCTTCAAGAAGGGGGACTGGAGGGTGTGTTCCAACGATAGGGGGATCACACTCCTCAGCCTCCCTGGGAGGGTCTATGCCAGAGTACTGGAGAGAACAGTCCAGCCGTTCATCCAACCTCAGATCCAGGAGGAGCAATGTGGTTTTCGTCCTGGCCATGGCACATTGGACCAACTCTTTACCCTTTCGAGAATCCTCGAGGATTCGTGGGAGTTTGCCTAACCAGTCCCCATGTGTTTTGTGCACTTGGAGAAAGCATTTGACCACATCCCTCATTGTTTTTTGTGGGGGGTGCTTTGGAAGTATGGCATATCTGGCTTGTTGCTAGGAGTTATCTCTATAAAACAGTTTGGCTTGTATTGCCAACACCTAGTCAAACTCATTTCCTGTGAGAGTTGGACTCTGCCAGGGCTGCACTTTGTCACCAATCCTGTTCATAATTTTTATGGACAGGATTTCAAGACGTAGGTAAGGAACGGAGGATGCATGTTCAGTGACCATAGGATCTCATCTCTGCTGTTTGCAGATGATGTTGTCTGTTGGCTTCATCGAGCAATGACCTACAGGTCTTACTGGGACTGTTTGCTGCTAAGTGTGAAGCAGCTGGGATGAGACTCAGCACCTCCAAATCTGAGTCCATGGTGCTCAGCCGGAAAAGGGTGGATTGTCCTCTCCAGGTTGTAGATGAGCTCCTGCCCCAAGTGGTGGAGTTTAAGGATCTCGGGGTCTTGTTCATGAATGAGTGGAGAATGGAGCGGGAGATTGACAGATGGATTGGAGCATCATCTGCAGTGATGCGGATGTTGTACCAGTTTGTCGTGGTGAAAAGGGAGCTAAGCTCTAAGGCAAAGCTGTCGATTTACCAGTCAATCTACACTCCTATCCTCACCTATGGTCATGAGCGTTGAGTAATGACCGAAAGAATGAGATTGCGGATACAAACGGCTGAAATGAGCTTTTTCCGTGGGATTGCTGGACTCACCCTCAGAGATAGGGTGAGTAGCTCAGTCATCCGGGAGAGGCTCAGAGTAGAACCGCTGCTCCTCCACATTGAAAGGAGTCAGTTGAGATGGTATGGGCAATTTCAGCCACTTGTATCCGCGATCTCGTTCTTTCGGTCATTACCCAAAGCTCGTGACCATAGGTGAGAGTAGGAACGTAGATTGACAGGTAAATCAACAGCTTTGCCTTAGAACTCAGCTCCTTCTTCACCACAACAGACCGGTACAATGTCCACATCACTGCAGATGCTGCTCCAATCCGTCTGTCGATCTCTCGCTCCATTTTCCCCTCACTCGTGAACAAGACCCCAAGATACTTAAACTCCTCCACCTGGGGCAGGAGCCTGTCCCCAACCCAGAGAGGACAATCCACCTTTTTCCGGCTGAGGACCATGGACTCGGACTTGGAGGTGCTGATTCTCATCCCAGCCACTTCACACTCAGCGGAAAACCGTCCCAGCAAGAGCTGTAGGCCACTGCTGGATGAAGCCAACAGGACAACATCATCTGCAAACAACAGAGATGAGATCCTGTGGTCACCAAGCATGACACCCTCCATTCCCTGGCTGCGCCTAGAAATGCTGTTGATAAAAATTATGAACAGGATCGGTGACAAAGGGCAGCCCTGGCGGAGTCCAGCTCTCACTGGGAATGAATCCGACCAAGTGTTGGCAATACAAACCAAACTCTCACAACAGTCGTACAGAGACCGAATAGCTCGTAACAAAAAGCCCGATACCCCATACTCCTGAAGCACCCCCCACAAAAAACCACGAGGGACGCGGTCAAATGCTTTCTCCAAGTCCACAAAACACATGTAAACTGGTTGGGCAAACTCCCACGAACCCTCAAGAATTCTCGAGAGGGTAAAGAGCTGGTCTGATGTGCCATGGCCAGGACGAAAACCACATTGCTCCTCCTGAATTCGAGGTTCGACTAACGGCCTGACTCTCCTCTCCAGTACCTTGGCATAGACCTTCCCAGGGAGGCTGAGGAGTGTGATCCCTCTAAAGTTGGAGCACACCCTCCGGTCCCCTTTTTTGAAAAGAGGAACCACCACTCCGGTTGGCCATGCCAAAGGCACTGCCCCTGACCTCCACGCAATGTTGCAGAGGCGTGTCAACCATGACAACCTAACAACATCCAGGGCCTTGAGGTACTCAGGGCGAATCTCGTCCACCCCCAGGGCCCGGCCACCAAGGAGGTTTTTAACCACCTTGGCGACCTCAGCCCCTGTGATAGGCGAGTCATCCCCCTCGTCCCCAAACCCTGCTTCCTCTGTGGAAGGCGTATCAGTGGGATTGAGGAGATCCTCGAAGTATTCCTTCCACCGCCCGACGATATCCCCAGTCGAAGTCAACAGTGTCCCATCCGCACCATACACAGTGTGGGCGGGGAGCTGCTTTCCCCTCCTGAGCCGCCGGAGAGTTTGCCAGAATCTCTTCGAGGCCGACTGAAAGTCTTGTTCCATGGCCTCACTGAACTCCTCCCATACCCGGGTTTTTGTTTCAGCAACCACCCGAGCTGACTCCGCTTGGCCTGCCGGTACACCTCAGCTGCTTTGGGAGTCCCACAAGCCAACCAAGCTTGACAGGACTCCTTCTTCAGCTTAATGGCCCCCCTCACCACTGGTGTCCACCACTTGGTTCGGGGGTTGCCACCACGAGATGCACAAACCACCTTGCGGCCGCAGCTCTGGGCCACCGCTTCAACAACAGAGGTGGAGGACATGGCCCATTCAGACTCCATGTCTCCAGACTCCCTCACAATGTGGTTGAAGTTCTTCCGGAGGTGGGAGTTGAAGACCTCCCGGACAGGGGCCTCAGCCAGACGCTCCCAGCACACCCTCACTATACGTTTGGGTCTACCAGGTCTGAATGGCTTCCTCCCCTGCCATTGGATCCAACTCACCACCAGGTGGTGATCAGTTGACAGCTCTGCACCTCTCTTTACTCGGGTGTCTAAGACATACGGTCGCAGGTCTGATGACACGATAACAAAATCGATCATCGACCTGTGACCTAGGGTGTCCTGGTGCCAGGTGCGCATATGGACACCCTTATGCTTGAACATGGTGTTCGTTATGGACAAACTGTGGTTAGCACAGAAGTCCAATAACTGAACACCACTCGGGTTCAGATCGGGCAGGCCGTTCCTCCCAATCACCCCCCTCCAGGTTTCACTGTCGTTGCCCATGTGCGCATTGAAGTCCCCCAGTAGGACAATGGAGTCTCCAAGAGGAGCACCCTCCAGCACCCCAGTCACAGACTCCAAAAAGGGTGGGTACTCTGAAACATCGTTTGGTGCATAGGCACAAATGATGGTCAGGACCCGTTTCCCAACCCGAAGGCGCAGGGAAGCAACCCTTTCATCCACCGGGGAAAACTGCAATATAGAGGCAGCAACATGGGGGGATACAAGAATACCCACCCCTGCTCGTTGCCTCTCACCCGGGGCAACTCCAGAAAAGGCGAAGCTCCAGCCCCTCTCCAGGAAACTGGTTCCGGAACCGGAGCTGTGTGTTGAGGTGAGGCCGACTATATCTGGCCGGTATCTCTCAACCTCATGCACCAGCTCAGGCTCCTTCCCCACCAGAGAGGTGACATTCCACGTACCAAAAGCCAGTTTAGAAAGCTTGGGATCAGTCCGCCAAGGTCTCCGCCTTTGGCCGCCACCTAATCCACATAGCATCGGACCCCCATGATCCCTCCTGCAGGTAGTGAGCCCACGGGAGGGCAGTCCCATGTAACTCCTTCGGGCTGAGCCCGGCCGGGTCCCATGGGTGGAAACCCGGCCACCAGACGCTAGCCTTCGAGCCCCTCCCCCAGGCCTGGCTCCAGGGTGGGGCCCCGGTAACCCCATACCGGGCGGGGTACAAGTACACTGAATCCTTGATATACAATTTATCATGAGTCTGTTGGATCATTCTTAGTCTGGCCCTTCACCCAGGACCAGTTTGTCTTGGGTGACCCTATCAGAGGCAAACTGCCCCAGACAACATAGCTCGTGATATCACTGGGGCACGCAAACCCCCTACCACGATAAGGTGACGATCCATGGGGGGGGGTGGGGGGGGGGGGTAAAAGATAACCCTTTTTTGAAAAAATTTTTTAAATTTTTTTTTAAGATGCCAATTTGAAAAATTTAAAAAAGTCACAAATTATGATTATTTACACACAATAAAATTTTAACCAGCATCCAGCAAATTTACAAGAAAAAAATTGCAAATTTATGAAAAAAAGTTTCAAATCCACAAGAAAAAAAATATGAGGGAAAAAGTCACAAATTTATGAGGAAAAAAGTTTCAAATTCATATGAAATAAGCTGGAAATTTATAAGAAAAAAGTCATCCATTTTTTAGAAATAAGTTGCAAATTTAATAGAAAACAGTTACAAACCTACAATAATCAAGAGCACTCTGAAGCGAGTGCAATGTCCCCTGCCTCCGTTTTCCTTGAAGATCCCAATACTGACTGACAAAGGCCAGTTTTCAACTTTTCAATATAATTACTGGGGCAGAACCAAATTACAATAAGCCCATCATCCATGAATATACAGCAGAGTATGCAACCCATAGTTGTAGGTCAGGATCCTGAGGTGAACCGGTGTAGCAAGTTTGGTGAACCTACACGTTCTTTAGTAAGAGATTCTAGGGACTGCCGACCTTGACCCCAAACCTGTAGTCTAAGGTCATGGTGTCAAAGTGAACCTGTTTACCAGGTTTGGTGACCCTAGCTTTCCTTGTTGTTGAGATATAGATTATAAGCCATTTTGATGGTGACCTTTGGCCTTGCTATCCCAAAACCACAGGGTCACAGGGTGAACCTGTGTGCCAAGTTTGGTAGCCCTAGCTTTATTGGTTTTATAGTAATAGAGTAAATGGGATGTTAACCTTGACCTTTGACCTTCTGACCCCAAAGTCATAGTCCCCATAGTTCCCAGCGTCAGAGGTCAGGATCCCAAGGTGAACCTGTATACCAGGTTTGGTGGTCCTAGCTTTACTCCTTTTATAGTAAGTAAATGTGAAGCGGCATGAAATAAAGCGGTGTTGGTGAAGAGTTTTAAAGTAGGTTTTATTAAATCATACCGCCGTCACGAGCTCCGCTCCCGGCGCCGTGCATGCGCGCCGGGAGCGAGCCCAGCGGCTCTCAGAGAAGAGGAGACACACAGTGCGTGTGTCCAGCAGCAGTTGAAGAGTGAGTGAGAGAGTGAGCATGGGTTACAGTGCAGTATATATACCCAACTACAACAATACATAAAAGAGCATTCCCCCAGCAGTTGGTATGATCAAAGAGATAACAGAACAGGCATGAGACATTTGCATTTGAGAGACATATTGAACTCGGTCTCTAGGTCACAGTAAGGACAGGACGCATGAACACAATGCATGAAAGGCAACATTAACATCACAGAAGTGAGCCAGAAGAAGCGGGGCTGCCTGTAGACATTAATACACATTTCACTGTTCTGTTAATTGCTCTAGCTGAGCGCTGTGTCTGTCCAGTCTGTTGTGGGGGTTACACCAAACCGCCACAAATGCAGATTTACAATTAAATTTTTTTTTACAAATTTCTGAAAAAAAGATGAAAATTCACTGGAAAAAAGTCACAAATGTATGTGCTAAAAAGTTGCA
Organism: Pholidichthys leucotaenia; assembly: GCA_020510985.1. NCBI lineage: Eukaryota > Metazoa > Chordata > Actinopteri > Cichliformes > Pholidichthyidae > Pholidichthys > Pholidichthys leucotaenia. Next base: position 44,243,144 of record CM035848.1, on the reverse strand, counting down.
AATTTATAACAAAACAAAAAAATCCAAAACTTTAAGGAAAATGTTTCAATTTTTTTGAAAAAAAAAGTTTCAAATCTACAAGAAAAAAGGAGCAAATGTACGAGAAAAAGTTGGAAATGTAAAAGATTTTTGTTTTTTTGTGTATTTCTGCTTAGAATTGGTGGTTCAAAGTAATTCCATTCAGTTCCGTAACGTGCTATAGAAAGGTTAATGATGACACTCGGGGGACAGATCTCTCTTTTTTCCTGGCTGGGAGGGACAATGCCCCCCCCCCCCCCCCATCACCTGCTGACCTCAGTGATGTTTAATAAAAGCCTCTGCTTTGAGCGGATGCTTTCTCAGGTCTTTTAAAGTCTTTTCTGAAAATGTTTCCATCCTCCATCAGCAGCATTTGTGCGCTCAGTCAGCTGGGCTCATGTTCTTCTTGTGTTTTTTTTTTATGCTCCTATTGGTAACAGGAAATGGGTTCAGCACTGGCTTCAAAACATGAGTGACACTTGGTGGTGAAGTAAATGTACATCTGGACTGATGGAGACACAAAGCAGGTGATCCATAGCTCCCTGACCAGACAGCAAAAGATTAATGTCTTCAATTTAATATTTTCACCTGACGGCGAGGAAACAGACTGTAGCTGGAGTGTCCAAATGGGTCCTCCACAGGACATCCATGACATCACGTGTTACCAATGTCGTCTGAAACTCTTTCGGTCGACCGTGACATTTAACCTCCTAAAATTCTGGTTTTCAGCTGACAGGACATTTCGAATTTTCTACTGCCACTCAGTGAAGAAGGAATTTGATTTTCCTTGTGTACGCTAAAATTAGGGAAAACGGCTGGAGTTATCTTTGCTGTTTTTGGTTTAACAACGATTTTAAACTTCATGATCGGTCGCTGTGAGAAGGCAAATTGCGTTGCACTGCTCATGTTTAGCACATCTGCAAACAGCTCCATTGTTCCTGAGCACATCTCAGCACAAAAACACCAACAGTGTGGCTTTGTCTCTCCTGCTCAGCCATTGAGAAGAAAGACAAAGGAGTGTCATGAATATGTATGGCCTCCTCACTTCCTGACTTGATTGAATTGGAACACTGCCCAGTCATTTCACTCTTAACTCGTTTCTCAGTCATTTGTGGCACTGTAACAATGCACGGCGTGAAACGCTCTACAAGCACAGCAGCCAAGCTCCTGCGAGGATTTCAGGAGCTTTTTGACATTTTTGTGACATGATATTTGTATCCTGGGACACAATAATAAAAGCTGTCTTCATGCTAATGCTCTTACTGTAAATGATGCCATTATATTCAGATTGGTTTTGGTTACATGCCATGCCATTGCTGAATCACTTTTTATGCCAAAACTAGCAGTATACAGCAATCTCTTATTTCAGTTGTTTAAAAAATGGACACAGTGCTCTGTTGAGTTCATTATTCATGAAGATGTTGAAGCCACAACAAGATGTGATGATCAGCAGCAAGAAAGGGGTGATTTGCGACAGAACGATAGCAGCTGGAGTGAAAGGGAAGATTTACAAGACTGTTGTGAGAGCTGCTGTGATGTTTGGATATGGTAGTGCTGAAAAAAGACAGGAAGTAGAGCTGGAGGTGGTGATTTGGAGCGAGAGTAAGAGAAGCAAGGCTGAGATGACTAGTGTCATAATTGGGGCATAGCCAGGGACCATGCCCACGCTTTATGTACATTCTGGTCTTTGCTTTCCCACAGTATTATTATCATTATGATTATGATTACCAGTATCTTCCAAGAATGTGCCCCTAGTCTAGCAAAAGCTAGCGGTACTCATATACTTTGCAAGCAGTTTCATGAAATGGTCAGTCAGAAAGCAACTCATACTGGCTTGGACGTTGCCCAGGTTAACAAGGTCAGGAGTTCCTGGCAGCGGAAGGCAAAGGACAGAGCTGCGTGGAGGAATCTGATCAGACTTAAATGAAACAGTCATTGTTGCCCCCAACAGACTGCTGTGATGTGATGATTATTATTATTATTAGGTGCCCTCATGTTCTCTGATCAGTGTCTATCATGTCATGTCATCCCCTGTGGTCTGTGTCTTTGAATTTGGTTATATTTTATGATCCCGGTTTATTTTTACTGTTTAGTATTTTTGTCCTTTGTCTTTAGTCATGTTGTGTCATCCCCTGTTTGTCCTCATTGTCATCATTTTAGTCTTGTGTGCATATTTGTTTGCCTAGTATCCTCAGCTCCTCATGTTTCTGTATCCATAGCCACTGCTCCTCCACTGCTACTGTTCAGCCCCTGATTACTCTCCCAGCTGTCCAGTGTTTTCTAATTATGAGTTCCCCATATATGTGTGTCTCTGTGCTCTGTTCTGTGAGAGGTCATTGCGTCTTTATCCTGCCATGGTTCCTGTCCATGTTTCCCTGAGTGTCCATGTAAGTTTGTTCTTGCCTTGCTTTTGTTTGTTTTGTTTGGTTTTTTTTTTTGCCATGCAGACTAGCTTCATTTTCAGCCCACACGCTGTTTTGTTTTGTAGGGATGGCAGAAATGGAACACTGAAGCGATTGAATCATTTGGAACAATTGATTCAGAAAAAGAATCGATCTTTTGGAACGTTCGAAACATCTCCCCACAGCGATATCTGGTGGCCAATCTGAAAATATGACATTCAAACAGTAGAGCAGTGTTGCCAACTCCCCAGCAAGGACAGTGGCTGTTGGCTGTCTGTCATCGCCTCATTTACACAATTGACAATCAGCATATAATTGATGTCTATATTGTATTCAAGCACACCCTTCAAATACCGATTGAGAAAAAAATATCCTTTCATACAAATGATACTATAACCCCAAACACATCACAAAAAGTTAAGACAAAGACTAGTAATTACAATCGACATAACAGTCTTTTGATTAAATGTGATATTCTAACCCGTAACAGTAGAGGACAAAATTGGTTTATGTAATGTGGGTCTAAACAAAGCATTTAAGTTATCAAGTTATATTGAGAAATGATGACCTATTTCAAAGGCAAAATTACAAACAAACCAAGAATCAACAGAAATTGGCTGTTCTAAATTGTCCCTAGATATTTGTTTCCTATAGGCCCTTAGAATAGAGGGTTAGTATTAATGAAAGCGCTTTGAGTGGTCCTTGTGACTAGAAAAGCGCTATATAAGTGCAGGTTAGTTAGTTAGTTAGTTAGAAGACAGTTCATTTGTATTTCTATACATATTTAGTTTTTTTTTAATTCACTTTTTGTCTCTCCTACGTCGTTATTTCTCTCTCCTACACCATCCATTACAATTATACGCTGATTGTCAATTGTGTAAATGAGGCGATGACAGACAGCCAACAGCCACTGTCCTTGCTGGGGAGTTGGCAACACTGCTCTACTGTTTGAATGTCATATTTTCAGATTGGCCACCAGATGTCGCTGTGGGGAGATGTTTCGAACGTTCCAAAAGATCGATTCTTTTTCTGAATCAATTGTTGCAACTGCATGTATTGTATTGTAAATCTATGCAACTGTATGTAAATATAGAACAATATGACATCTTTTAGTGATTAAGAACATAATTGTATTGTAAATACTGATAGATGTGAATAAATAATATTTATATTGCAAATTTCTTTTTGCACCATTTGTATTTTTTTATTAAATAAGTTTTTCCTTTCCCCACTCCTTTTTTGAGCATGAAATAATTGATTTGAATTATTGAACTTACATGTATTCTGTTGAATGTCTTTGCATTGTCAGATACTGCTGTATACAGGTCATTTTGTGTCGTTTACTCACTGTTATGACCCGAGCGCTAATCTTATTTGTGCTCGGGCTATTCCTGTCAGGTCTTGACAGCGGCGTTGTTATTCCGGCTCTCCGAGCTCTTATTGTGACAGCGCTCGGGGAGGCTTCCGCTCAGCTGTCAAGACCTGAACAGCTGTTCTGCATTTGCGGTCGTTAGCGGCCGGCTTCTTAAACCGACGCTAGCGGCTGCATCCTTGCAGCAGTGTCCGTCGCTGATCGTCGGAGCGATCGTATGTTATGGATTAATACTACATTGCCTGTCTGTGGTGTGACCGTCTCATCCTGTGGACCCGTGAGTGAGCTTGGTGTCATGTTATGTTGGTGTCATAGCCTCAGCGGCCTGTATTATTGTGATTTTCACCGTAAATAAAGACTCTAACACAACTCTCTGGTGACAGTGTGGCGTCTTATGGTGGCTCGCGAGGGCCACCGCATGACACTCACTTGCTTAAAATAAATGTCATTTCATTTTAATTTCATTTTAATTTATTTCAAGCAAGTAATCAAATAACATAAATAACCTGCATACAACATTATCTGATAATGCAGACATTCATCAGAATACATGAAAGTAAAATATATCACAATCATTAATTTATGCTCTAAAAGGAGTGGGAAGAAGAAAAACTGATTTAATCCTACCCCCATTTCTCATCAGTAGCTTGACATAAAGACATTTCAGTACTTCCCCCTGTCTATTTCAAAATGAAAATGAATTAATACATTCTATTGCTGTCCATTTTGTATTTCAACTTCTTTTGCACAGTTTTTAATTTGCATTATCTGCACACTGGAGCTGTCCTGAGTTATAGCAGTAAATTTCCCCACTATGGGATCAATAAAGCATCTCTACTCAACTCTCTACTAATAAATGTATATGTGTATTAAAATGACATGAATACATACCATAAACACCATGCTGGCCTTGGGTGGATTCAGCACTTAGTTGTGTAGTGCTAGTAATGCAGACATCAGGATGTTTTGTCCGCAGATGTCTCCACATAGTAGTTGTATTATTGCAAAATGCAAGCTGTTGCATGCAATGCAAACATTTAACTTTCTTTGGTTCGAAAAGGTCAAAGTGTTCCCAGACAGTTGACCTGGGACGCTTTCTAACACCATCCATCGCAAATTAATCTCAAGCCAAACGCTCTCAATCAAAAAACGCTCAGTACAATACACTCAGAGAGGCAAGACTTCGCAAAATAAATGCACATATCAGAGGCTTTTAAATGTTTTAGGCGTGTGGGTTGATGAATCAACAGCCAATCAGGTGAAGACACGAGAAATTATTATTTTACATATAAAGTATATTTTAATTTTGTGTAATGGAGGTCAGACATCATAGATAAAACTAGAGACACTTTAAATGACTGATTAAACTCATCACCTACACTATCACTAACACTTCTGGTGTCCCAAAATAATAAACCAAAATAATAACTTAATATTTTTGTTTTGACTATAAAACAATAAGAGCAAAATTAAACACAGGTATGTCCAAAAATTGGATATTTTTTCTACCTAAGTTTAGAAAAGGACAAAACAAAAATGAGACCAAAAATTTGTTTTTTTCTGATTTTATTTTGAATTGGAATTACAAATGAACGAGCCATACACGGATTTGTGTTCACTTGCTGAAACAAAAACGACTGTGACGTTTCAAAACAATTGGGGGCGGAATGGAACGCGATATGGAACAGTCACGTGACACCGTCCTTCTGATACAGACCTCGGAACAACGTTTCGAATCACAAGTTCCGCCTAGGTTCCGGTACGTTCCAAAACACTGTTTTGATTTTGCCATCACTATTGTTTTGCCCTGAGGTTTTGTTTAAAAAAAAACAAACATCATTTGCATCACAATCCCTGCCTGCACCCTGAGTCCTAAGTTCACCCTTATCTGCCCAGAGGGAAGAACATGACAGTTAGGACATGAGAAAAATGTCTTGTTAAGTTTCCACTTTTTCTTGTAGATTTGTAACTTTTTTCTTTATCAATTTGTTACTTTTTCCTCTAAATTTTCATCTTTTTTCTTGTAGATTTGCAGGTTGTTGTTTTTTTTCCTGAAAAATTTGTGACTTTTTACTGATGAATTTGCAACTTTTTCCTCCAAAAAATGTGATTCCCCCTACTTATATAATTGCAACTTTTTCCTCATAAATCTAAAACTTTTTTCTCATAAATTTGTGACTTTTTCCCCTCAAAAATTTCCAATGTTTTTGTAATAAAGGCATATTTTTTTTTCACAAAAATTTGCAACTTTTTTCTTGTAAATTTTCTCTTTTCCCCATTAATTTGTGACTTCCTCAAAAATGTTGACATTTTTATCATAAAATTGCATTTTTTTTCTCAAATGTATGACTTTTTTCTCTTAAATTTGTATTTTTTTCCTGTAAATTTTTTTCTCTTTTTCTCATGAATTTGCAAGTTTTTTCCTGCTGAATCTAAGTTTTCTAATAAATTTGACTTTTTTCCTTAAAAATTTGAAAAAAAAATTTTTGTCATAAATTTGCTTATTTTTTTCTCAAAAAATGACTTTTTTTCTCATAAATTTGCAACTTTTTTCCTGTAAATTTTCATCTTTTTCTCATAAACATGCAGCTATTTTCTCAAATCTGCAATTTTTTCCTGTGAAATTTCAATTTTTTCTTATAGATGTGCAACTTTTTTCTTGTAAAATTCCATCACTCATCTGGATGCTGGTAAACTCTTTGTTCTTTGTAATCAAATTGACTTTTTTAATTCTTAAATTAGCATCTTTTATCATACAGTGGATATAAAAAGTCTACACACTCCTGTTAAAATGCCAGGTTTTTGTGATGTAAAAAATGAGACCAAGATAAATCATTTCAAAACTTTTTCCATCATTAATGTGACCTATAACCTGTACAACCCAACTTAAAAACAAACTGAAATCTTTTAACGGGAAAAGTAAAAAAAAAAAAAAAAACTTACAATAACATTTATGTGCATATTTATGTTTGCATAAATATGCACACCTTCTTATAACTGGGGATGTGGCTGTGTTCAGAATTAACCAATCACATTCAAACTCATGTTAAATGGGAGTCAGCACACACCTGCCCAAATAAAGCCTAAATAAAGTTTAGCTGTTCTAGTACGCTTTTCCTGACATTTTTGTAGTCACATGTTAGAATAAACCCAATTCTTTGATTGAAAGATCCAAGAATAAGCCGGCGAATTCTATCAATTTAAAGATGTAACATTTATTTTGAAGTCACACGTAAGGCAAGAAGCGCTGGGTGCAACGTGACGCAGCCCCATCTGGAGCGTCACCAGACCGACCTTGACTTCCGGGTGTGACTTACATTAATCTTCGCGGGTTGGTTAGACCAACCCCGTACAATAGGATGGGCTTGTCCGTGACCGTCTGATTGGCCAGTTTAACTCTGACGTGAACAGGCCATCCTCTGTTCACGTCACTGTCTTCTAGAATGTACGACCAACGGTGTGTGTGGGTGTTGGTTTTGGGGTGTGTAACTAAGTATTAGACCTGACTAAAGGAAAAGAGAGAGAGAGAGAGAGAGAGAGAGAGAGAGAGAGAGAGAGAGAGAGAGAGAGAGAGAGAGAGAGAGAGAGAGAGAGAGAGAGAGAGAGAGAGAGAGAGAGAGAGAGAGAGAGAGAGAGAGAGAGAGAGAGAGAGAGAGAGAGAGAGAGAGAGAGAGAGAGAGAGAGATTTGATTTTTAAAGGATCTTTAATAAACACACTTGTCCATCAGTCAATACAATTTCTATATCATGCTATGTTACACAGAAAATTAATCCCCCAAAAAACGCCCAAAAAAAAGCTGTCCATCATGAACTGAACAGAGGACATTCTCCAGGGACCAGAGGGTCCTGAAACCTTCCACATCCCCATTCCCCATAAAAAACTGAAAGTCCAGCCTGATTCTGGCTTTAAGTAGCCTCACAAATAAAATTTCGACATCAACATCACTCTCAACATTCTCAAGATTTCTTCTCCGGCTTACATAGATAGCCAACTTTGCCTGCCCTAAAACAAAGTTCAGTAGTTGACACTTCTGCTTAAAACGACGATTGTACATAAAACCACAAATGAAAACCTGCTTAGAGAAAACTTCCTTAAAAATATGAAAAAGTTCTGTGAGAAGTTCAAAGAGGCCACTCAGGCGCTGACATTCAATAAAACAATGAAAAACAGTCTCCCTAGAGGAACAAAAAACACACTGATCACTGACACTGCTGTTAATCACAGAAACAAAAGCATTGACTGCTATAATACCATGCAAGACCCTCCACTGTAAGTCTCCATGCCTCTTAGGGAGAGGGGCTTTATAAAGAGCCCTCCAGGCAGGCCGATGCCCTTTTCCTAGCTTAAAATAGGCTCTCCAAGGAGTGTCCACACAGGTGTTCAATCTGTCCTTGTTGAGTGCCATCACAACCAGTCTGTAGAGTGCCTTACCACTGGCTCCTCCAAAGTCCACACCAGTGGGAGCACAGAATGCCAGTAAGGAGCAAGGAGCGACGTCAAAGTCCATATAGAGCGTGAGAGAGGGAAAGGGGTCAGTGCTTTCCGGCTGCAGCGTGCCATTGCTAAAGTCCAAGAGTAGGGAGTGCTCAAGTCCATGAAGCTCCTGTTTCCAGTGTGCAAGAAGACCATCGATGAAACGATTCGACCTGACACCAAGATGAGCTGCTAAAGCTGAGGCGTTGTTGAGGCCAGGACCAGCCAGTTCCACCACTTGCTTCAGAGTGAGAACGTTCCTGGAACACAGCCTATCAAGGAAGGTCCTTCCAACTCCCGGCAGGACACCAAGGCGACCACCAAAAACCAGCGGCTCCCTCAACAACCAGTAGAGGGAATCGCATGGCCCTCTTTGTTTTTTAAAAAGAGTCCACACTGAAAAGAGACTGCGGTAAAAACTGGGTAAAGACAGTGCATTAGAGTTCTTAAAATCCATTAAAAACACAGGGAGGTCTAGCCCAAGCCCAAGGACTCTCTGTAAAATAACACAGGCCAAAGGCCTCCATACCAGGTCCTGGGGGCCCGTCAGCAGTCTCTGTATGAAAGTCAGTCTAAAAGCAGCACCTCTACTAGCTAAATGAATCACTCCTTGCCCCCCCTCCTCTTTGGGAAGAAATAACAGGGCTTGAGGAACCCAGTGGAGTCCACCCCCCCAAAAAAAGTCCACCAAAACAGACTGAATTTTGGACAACAAACCAGCAGGGGGGTCCATGCACATGAGGCGGTGCCACAGGGATGAGGAAACAAGATTATTTAAAATGAGCACTCTTCCTCTAAAAGATATTCTTGGCATTAGCCACTTCCATTTGTTTAGTCTCCCGTTAATTTTCTCTATGACCCCATCCCAATTTTTTTGCTCAAACTGCTGATTTCCAATAAAGACACCAAGATACTTAAAACCTCCTTTTTTCCAAATCAACCCACCAGGCAGCGTAAGCTGATTTTCTAGTTTCTCCCCCACCATCAGAGCCTCGCTTTTTCCCCAGTTTATTTTTGCAGAGGAAAGTTGGCCAAAAAGATTGACACTCCTAACCAGAACGTCAATGTCACTCTGCTTGTTTAGCAGAATGACTACATCATCTGCATAGGCCGACAGCTTGAACGTGGTGTCACAGCCAGGAAAAGTGACTCCTGATAGGTCCCTTCTCAGGCAGTGAAGCAAAGGCTCTATGGCGAGGGAGTACAGCATCCCTGAGAGAGGGCAGCCCTGCCGAACCCCCCTCTGGACTTTTAAAGGGGCAGACAGGCCCCCATTTATCTTCAGTACACTCTCAATGTCACTGTACAAGACCCGTATCCTGGCTATGAAGCCTGGGCTGAACCCAAAAGCTGTTAAAACTGTCCATAAATATTGGTGTTCAACCCGATCAAACGCCTTTTCCTGGTCAATTGAAATCAAACCAGTTTCTACCGCCAATGAACCAGAGACCTCCAAAATATCCCGAATTAAAGTGACGTTGTCACTAATCAGCCTGCCAGGCACACAGTAAGTCTGGTCTACATGAATGAGCTCGCTCATCACCTTTCTCAGTCTTCGGGCCAGAGCTTTTGAGAGAATCTTATAGTCTGTGCAGAGCAGAGAGACCGGCCTCCAGTTCTTTAGGCTCTGGAGGTCCCCCTTTTTCGGCAACAGTGTGATGATGGCCCTCCTGCAGGTCGTGGGTAGGGTCCCCCTTTCCAAGCTATCTTGGAGAACCTCCAGCAGGTCTGGACCAAGCAGGGGCCAGAATTCCTTAAAAAAGTCCACAGAGAGACCATCTATGCCTGGTGATTTTCCATTCTGGAGGCTCATTAGCGCCGTATGCAGCTCAGACAGAGACAGTGGAGCATCCAAGCCGGCAACAAGGTCCTCTGAGAGCACTGGAAGACCATCAAGGAAAACCTGGCCCAGTGACGTGTCCTCCCTCCACTCTGCTCTAAACAATTCACTGTAAAAGCTAGCAGCGTGTTTCCTGATCTCTGCTGCTGTGGAGATTGTTCTCCCGTCATCGCCCAACAAGGAGTGAATGAGCTTTCTCTGTCCATTTTTCCCCTCCAGTCCAAAAAAGTACTGGGAGGGCGAGTCCATCAGAGCTACATCCATGTAGCGTGAGCGGACCAGAGCACCCTGTGCGGTGACCCCTAGCAAGCTAGCCAAGGCTGACCTTTTTGACTTGAGAGCCTCTAAGTGCTCCTGTTTTCCTGTAGAACTGAGCAACTCCTCTAGTTCTACCACCTCAGTCTCCAGAACTTTCAAGGATTGGGTCAAGCTACGAGTGACATTTTGAGTGTACTGTTGGCAGAGTTGTTTTATCTGGGCCTTACCAAAATCCCACCACAATTGGAGAGAACTAAAAGAGGGTTTTTGTTCCCTGTGTGACTTCCATACATCATGAAAAACTCCCTTAAAAAACACATCATTTAAAAGTGTATTATTAAAATGCCAAAAAGCACTCTTACACTTTACATTTTCAATGAAAACAGAACAAATCAGCAGGCAGTGATCAGTGAAACCAACAGGACAGATACAACTATTTTTAAAAACACTCATTTGGTGTTTAAAACCATAGAAACGGTCTAACCTAGCCATAGATAAGAGGTTATCCTTAGCATGGCTCCAGGTGTACTGCCTCTGGTCCCCATGATGTGATCTCCACACATCGGCCAGTTCATGCGCCTTCACTAGTTCCCTCAGCCTATTGGCAGAAGCAGGGTGAGGTTCCTGATGGTTCCTGTCCAGTCTGTGGTTTAATGTACAGTTAAAATCACCCCCCAGAAATAAAAAACTATTTGGATTACAGGATCTAACCGTATCTGATAGCATATTAAAGACCCTGATCCTTTCTGCTCTCTGGGTTGGCACATACACGTTTATAAGAACCAAGTTTACATTTTCAAGCTGTACCTTTAGCAAGAGTACATGTCCTTTCACCACCTCTTCTACCTCATAAGAGACAGGCACACAACCCCGAGAGAAAAGTACAGCCACCCCTCCACTATTATTGGATTTGTGGCTAAAAAAAATGCAGCCATCCCACTCTTTTCTCCACTGGCACTCAATGTCTACAGTGCTGTGAGTCTCCTGGACCATCAGCACGTCAAGTGCCTTTAAATTAAAAAGCTTGTATAAAGAGGCCCTTTTTACATCATCCCTGGCCCCGTTTATATTAAGAGTGCCAATTCTAAGGTGGGGCATTAAAAAGGATAAAAATAAGGTACAGTAAAAAAACACACACATAGCATAAAAGGGAAGAAACAAACTAAGAGTCAACATGACTGTTAGTAATTTGTGATTTCAGTTTGGCAACCAGTTTCTTTAAACGAAAAATTTCCTGATCAGTAAAAGTCTCATTCCCATCATTCGGTTTCATCAGCTTGCGAGCTGATGCCACAAATAACTCCAGATCTGGAAAGTAATTTTCCACTTTCACAGCTCTGCTCCCCTTAGTCACCTGGAGAAATTGTCTAATTTTAGCAAAACAATAGGAGCTTTGCTCCTCCTGCGTCTGCGTCTGCATCAGTTCAGACTCATCTCCACTTTCGTCAGAAGCGCTCTCATTCAGTAAATCTAAATTCCCAACCCTACTAGATTTAGCAGAGCTCTGCAAGTTTTCCGCACTTTTCCTTTTTTGTGCAGCTTTAAAAGGATCCTCTTCAACAAAACTACATTCCTGCATTTCTTCATGAAACGCAACGTTTGTCATGCAGTGTTTGCTCTGTGTGTCCGCTACAGCCTCAAACCGCTCCTCCCCCGCCTGCAAAGTCTGTTCATTCACGTTCCTTCGTTTAACTGCACTTTTACTTACACCCTCCACCTGTCTACCCCGGGCGACAGGCTCGTCACAATGATCAGAGCTGCCGCCAGACAGAAATTCCCCACCATCACTGTTTGGGGGGACAACTACCGCGCCCGCCGCGGCCACCCCAGCAGAGGCGGCCGCGGCCGCCCCAGCACAAGCGGACGCGGACGCGGACGCGGACGCGGACGCCCCCGCAGAAGTAGAAGCGGACGCGGCCGCGGACGCGGATGCGGCCGCAGTCGCGGCCACGACCGCCCCAGCAGAAGCGGGCGCCGCAGCGGCATCCGCCGCACCACATGTAGCGCTACCCTCCGGACCACCAGAAACAGCGGCGTCACCTTTCTTACCGCCAGTGCTCTTTGTGTTCGCCTTTTCAGGACATGACCTAATAAGATGGCCTTCTGCGCCACACGCAAAACACTTCATGGTTTCAGATGTTGCAAACACCAAGTAGCTAAAGCCATCAATCCTGAAATTAAAAGATGCGTTCAGTTCAGCAGAGCTGTCTTTCAACACCATGAAACACTGCCTCCTGTGACATACAACATGCTTCAGCAGGGGTGATTTACTACCCAGAGAGACCATTCTGATAGGGGACACAACCTGGCCAAAACGGGACAACTCTCTAATCAGCTGATCATTTTTAACGAAAGGAGGAGCGTTTGAGATGGTGATCCTCCTAGACGGATTCGCCAGCGGTAAAACGGGAGTAAAAGTGTCACCTATGACCACTCCCTGTGCCACCACCTGATCAGCTTTCTCAGTCGAATCCAGAAAGATCACAATTGCGCTGTTCATCCTCGATGCTGATTTTATGCTGCCATGCCCAACCACCTGTCCTACAGCGAGGCTGGCCTCCTCCACAGAACAGGGAACTGTCGGGAGGATTCTCACACCATGACGCCGGGTTAAGCGCTCAAACTCCACACCACCATCAATCACCGGCATGATGCCGGCTGGGAAAAACCGGCAGCAGAAGCTACCGTTCCCCAACACACTCACTCCAACACTCACACCCCAGCACACACACACCCAACCCACTATATTAAACACACACACCTCAAACACACAAGATAGAGAAAAAGTTAGAAGATACAAAGTTTAAAGTACTCACTCGACACCACTCCACACCCCTGCTCCCACAAACGCCCACGCATGCGCACGAGAGAGAGAGAGAGAGAGAGAGAGAGAGAGAGAGAGAGAGATTTTTGATTTTTAAAAGATCTTTAATAAACACACTTGTCCATCAGTCAATACAATTTCTATATCATGCTATGTTACACAGAAAATTAATCCCCCAAAAAACGCCCCAAAAAAAGCTGTCCATCATGAACTGAACAGAGGACATTCTCCAGGGACCAGAGGGTCCTGAAACCTTCCACATCCCCATTCCCCATAAAAAACTGAAAGTCCAGCCTGATTCTGGCTTTAAGTAGCCTCACAAATAAAATTTTGACATCAACATCACTCTCAACATTCTCAAGTTTTCTTCTCCGGCTTACATAGATAGCCAACTTTGCCTGTCCTAAAACAAAGTTCAGTAGTTGACACTTCTGCTTAAAACGACGATTGTACATAAAACCACAAATGAAAACCTGCTTAGAGAAAACTTCCTTAAAAATATGAAAAAGTTCTGTGAGAAGTTCAAAGAGGCCACTCAGGCGCTGACATTCAATAAAACAATGAAAAACAGTCTCCCTAGAGGAACAAAAAACACACTGATCACTGACACTGCTGTTAATCACAGAAACAAAAGCATTGACTGCTATAATACCATGCAAGACCCTCCACTGTAAGTCTCCATGCCTCTTAGGGAGAGGGGCTTTATAAAGAGCCCTCCAGGCAGGCCGATGCCCTTTTCCTAGTTTAAAATAGGCTCTCCAAGGAGTGTCCACACAGGTGTTCAATCTGTCCTTGTTGAGTGCCATCACCACCAGTCTGTAGAGAGCCTTACCACTGGCTCCTCCAAAGTCCACACCAGTGGGAGCACAGAATGCCAGTAAGGAGCAAGGAGCGACGTCAAAGTCCATATAGAGCGTGAGAGAGGGAAAGGGGTCAGTGCTTTCCGGCTGCAGCGTGCCATTGCTAAAGTCCAAGAGTAGGGAGTGCTCAAGTCCATGAAGCTCCTGTTTCCAGTGTGCAAGAAGACCATCGATGAAACGATTCGACCTGACACCAAGATGAGCTGCTAAAGCTGAGGCGTTGTTGAGGCCAGGACCAGCCAGTTCCACCACTTGCTTCAGAGTGAGAACGTTCCTGGAACACAGCCTATCAAGGAAGGTCCTTCCAACTCCCGGCAGGACACCAAGGCGACCACCAAAAACCAGCGGCTCCCTCAACAACCAGTAGAGGGAATCGCATGGCCCTCTTTGTTTTTTAAAAAGAGTCCACACTGAAAAGAGACTGCGGTAAAAACTGGGTAAAGACAGTGCATTAGAGTTCTTAAAATCCATTAAAAACACAGGGAGGTCTAGCCCAAGCCCAAGGACTCTCTGTAAAATAACACAGGCCAAAGGCCTCCATACCAGGTCCTGGGGGCCCGTCAGCAGTCTCTGTATGAAAGTCAGTCTAAAAGCAGCACCTCTACTAGCTAAATGAATCACTCCTTGCCCCCCCTCCTCTTTGGGAAGAAATAACAGGGCTTGAGGAACCCAGTGGAGTCCACCCCCCCAAAAAAAGTCCACCAAAACAGACTGAATTTTGGACAACAAACCAGCAGGGGGGTCCATGCACATGAGGCGGTGCCACAGGGATGAGGAAACAAGATTATTTAAAATGAGCACTCTTCCTCTAAAAGATATTCTTGGCATTAGCCACTTCCATTTGTTTAGTCTCCCGTTAATTTTCTCTATGACCCCATCCCAATTTTTTTGCTCAAACTGCTGATTTCCAATAAAGACACCAAGATACTTAAAACCTCCTTTTTTCCAAATCAACCCACCAGGCAGCGTAAGCTGATTTTCTAGTTTCTCCCCCACCATCAGAGCCTCGCTTTTTCCCCAGTTTATTTTTGCAGAGGAAAGTTGGCCAAAAAGATTGACACTCCTAACCAGAACGTCAATGTCACTCTGCTTATTTAGCAGAATGACTACATCATCTGCATAGGCCGACAGCTTGAACGTGGTGTCACAGCCAGGAAAAGTGACTCCTGATAGGTCCCTTCTCAGGCAGTGAAGCAAAGGCTCTATGGCGAGGGAGTACAGCATCCCTGAGAGAGGGCAGCCCTGCCGAACCCCCCTCTGGACTTTTAAAGGGGCAGACAGGCCCCCATTTATCTTCAGTACACTCTCAATGTCACTGTACAAGACCCGTATCCTGGCTATGAAGCCTGGGCTGAACCCAAAAGCTGTAAAAACTGTCCATAAATATTGGTGTTCAACCCGATCAAACGCCTTTTCCTGGTCAATTGAAATCAAACCAGTTTCTACCGCCAATGAACCAGAGACCTCCAAAATATCCCGAATTAAAGTGACGTTGTCACTAATCAGCCTGCCAGGCACACAGTAAGTCTGGTCTACATGAATGAGCTCGCTCATCACCTTTCTCAGTCTTCGGGCCAGAGCTTTTGAGAGAATCTTATAGTCTGTGCAGAGCAGAGAGACTGGCCTCCAGTTCTTTAGGCTCTGGAGGTCCCCCTTTTTCGGCAACAGTGTGATGATGGCCCTCCTGCAGGTCGTGGGTAGGGTCCCCCTTTCCAAGCTATCTTGGAGAACCTCCAGCAGGTCTGGACCAAGCAGGGGCCAGAATTCCTTAAAAAAGTCCACAGAGAGACCATCTATGCCTGGTGATTTTCCATTCTGGAGGCTCATTAGCGCCATATGCAGCTCAGACAGAGACAGTGGAGCATCCAAGCCGGCAACAAGGTCCTCTGAGAGCACTGGAAGACCATCAAGGAAAACCTGGCCCAGTGACGTGTCCTCCCTCCACTCTGCTCTAAACAATTCACTGTAAAAGCTAGCAGCTTGTTTCCTGATCTCTGCTGCTGTGGAGATTGTTCTCCCGTCATCGCCCAACAAGGAGTGAATGAGCTTTCTCTGTCCATTTTTCCCCTCCAGTCCAAAAAAGTACTGGGAGGGCGAGTCCATCAGAGCTACATCCATGTAGCGCGAGCGGACCAGAGCACCCTGTGCGGTGACCCCTAGCAAGCTAGCCAAGGCTGACCTTTTTGACTTAAGAGCCTCTAAGTGCTCCTGTTTTCCGGTAGAACTGAGTAACTCCTCTAGCTCTACCACCTCAGTCTCCAGAACTTTCAAGGATTGGGTCAAGCTACGAGTGACATTTTGAGTGTACTGTTGGCAGAATTGTTTTATCTGTGCCTTACCAAAATCCCACCACATTTGGAGAGAACTAAAAGAAGATTTTTGTTCCCTGTGTGACTTCCATACATCATGAAAAACTCCCTTAAAAAACACATCATTTAAAAGTGTATTATTAAAATGCCAAAAAGCACTCTTACACTTTACATTTTCAATGAAAACAGAACAAATCAGCAGGCAGTGATCAGTGAAACCAACAGGACAGATACAACTATTTTTAAAAACACTCATTTGGTGTTTAAAACCATAGAAACGGTCTAACCTGGCCATAGATAAGAGGTTATCTTTAGCATGGCTCCAGGTGTACTGCCTCTGGTCCCCATGATGTGATCTCCACACATCGGCCATTTCATGTGCCTTCACTAGTTCCCTCAGCCTATTGGCAGAAGCAGGGTGAGGTTCCTGATGGTTCCTGTCCAGTCTGTGGTTTAATGTACAGTTAAAATCACCCCCCAGAAATAAAAAACTATTTGGATTACAGGATCTAACTGTATCTGATAGCATATTAAAGACCCTGATCCTTTCTGCTCTCTGGGTTGGCACATACACGTTTATAAGAACCAAGTTTACGTTTTCAAGCTGTACCTTTAGCAAGAGTACATGTCCTTTCACCACCTCTTCTACCTCATAAGAGACAGGCACACAACCCCGAGAGAAAAGTACAGCCACCCCTCCACTATTATTGGATTTGTGGCTAAAAAAAATGCAGCCATCCCACTCTTTTCTCCACTGGCACTCAATGTCTACAGTGCTGTGAGTCTCCTGGACCATCAGCACGTCAAGTGCCTTTAAATTAAAAAGCTTGTATAAAGAGGCCCTTTTTACATCATCCCTGGCCCCGTTTATATTAAGAGTGCCAATTCTAAGGTGGGGCATTAAAAAGGATAAAAATAAGGTACAGTAAAAAAACACACACATAGCATAAAAGGGAAGAAACAAACTAAGAGTCAACATGACTGTTAGAAATTTGTGATTTCAGTTTGACAACCAGTTTCTTTAAACGAAAAATTTCCTGATCAGTAAAAGTCTCATTCCCATCATTCGGTTTCATCAGCTTGCGAGCTGATGCCACAAATAACTCCAGATCTGGAAAGTAATTTTCCACTTTCACAGCTCTGCTCCCCTTAGTCACCTGGAGAAATTGTCTAATTTTAGTAAAACAATAGGAGCTTTGCTCCTCCTGCGTCTGCGTCTGCATCAGTTCAGACTCATCTCCACTTTCGTCAGAAGCGCTCTCATTCACTAAATCTAAATTCCCAACCCTACTAGATTTAGCAGAGCTCTGCAAGTTTTCCGCACTTTTCCTTTTTTGTGCAGCTTTAAAAGGATCCTCTTCAACAAAACTACATTCCTGCATTTCTTCATGAAACGCAACGTTTGTCATGCAGTGTTTGCTCTGTGTGTCCGCTACAGCGTCAAACCGCTCCTCCCCCGCCTGCAAAGTCTGTTCATTCACGTTCCTTTGTTTAACTGCACTTTTACTTACACCCTCCACCTGTTTACCCCGGGCGACAGGCTCGTCACAATGATCAGAGCTGCCGCCAGACAGAAATTCCCCACCATCACTGTTTGGGGGGACAACTACCGCGCCCGCCGCGGCCACCCCAGCAGAGGCGGCCGCGGCCGCCCCAGCACAAGCGGACGCGGACGCGGACGCGGACGCGGACGCGGACGCCCCCGCAGAAGTAGAAGCGGACGCGGCCGCGGACGCGGATGCGGCCGCAGTCGCGGCCACGACCGCCCCAGCAGAAGCGGGCGCCGCAGCGGCATCCGCCGCACCACATGTAGCGCTACCCTCCGGACCACCAGAAACAGCGGCGTCACCTTTCTTACCGCCAGTGCTCTTTGTGTTCGCCTTTTCAGGACATGACCTAATAAGATGGCCTTCTGCGCCACACGCAAAACACTTCATGGTTTCAGATGTTGCAAACACCAAGTAGCTAAAGCCATCAATCCTGAAATTAAAAGACGCGTTCAGTTCAGCAGAGCTGTCTTTCAACACCATGAAACACTGCCTCCTATGACATACAACATGCTTCAGCAGGGGTGATTTACTACCCAGAGAGACCATTCTGATAGGGGACACAACCTGGCCAAAACGGGACAACTCTCTAATCAGCTGATCATTTTTAACGAAAGGAGGAGCGTTTGAGATGGTGATCCTCCTAGACGGATTCGCCAGCGGTAAAACGGGAGTAAAAGTGTCACCTATGACCACTCCCTGTGCCACCACCTGATCAGCTTTCTCAGTCGAATCCAGAAAGATCACAATTGCGCTGTTCATCCTCGATGCTGATTTTATGCTGCCATGCCCAACCACCTGTCCTACAGCGAGGCTGGCCTCCTCCACAGAACAGGGAACTGTCGGGAGGATTCTCACACCATGACGCCGGGTTAAGCGCTCAAACTCCACACCACCATCAATCACCGGCATGATGCCGGCTGGGAAAAACCGGCAGCAGAAGCTACCGTTCCCCAACACACCCACTCCAACACTCACACCCCAGCACACACACACTCAACCCACTATATTAAACACACACACCTCAAACACACAAGATAGAGAAAAAGTTAGAAAATACAAAGTTTAAAGTACTCACTCGACACCACTCCACACCCCTGCTCCCACAAACGCCCACGCATGCGCACGAGAGAGAGAGAGAGAGAGAGAGAGAGAGAGAGAGAGAGCGAGCTCTATAGCTCTGCCTAATTCCTGTTTACCAGAGTTTAGCACCACATATTTGTTCATAAGAATGCAGACAGAATATGTATAGAATATGTGTAGAGCATAATGAGATATTACCTACAGAATTGTTATTTTGGCACTCTAACTTTTCATAACCCTTTCACACATCTTACAGCACAAGCTGTGGTCCACAGAGACCTTCCACAGCATCAGAGGGATCTCATCGTTCAAAGGCATCAGTCAGGACAAGGGTACAAAAGAATTTCCAAGGCATTATATATACTATGGAACACAGTGAAGACAGTCATCGGCAAGTGGAGAAAATATAGCAAACAGTGACATTACCAAGAACTGGACATCCCTCCAAAATTGATGGGAAGAAAACTGGTCAGGGAGGCTGCCAAGAGACCGACAGCAACACTGAAGGAGCTGCAGGATGTTCTGGCAAGTACTGGCTGTTTAGTACATGGGACAACAATCTCCCATCTAGACAATAATCTCCCATCTGGCATGACGGAAGCCTTATCTTACGAAGAAAAACATCCAAGCCTGGCTACATTTTGCAAAAACACATTTGAAATCTCCTAAACACATGTGGGAAAATGTGTTATGGGGCGATGAAACAAAGGTTGAACTTTTTGGCCATAATTCTAAAGGGTATATTTGGTGCAAACACAACACTGCTCATCACCAAAAGAACACCATACCTACAGTGAAGCTTGGTGGTGGCAGCAATATGCTTTAGGGCTGTTTTTCTTCAGCTGGAACTGGGGCCTTAGTCAAGGTGGAGGGAATTACAAATGGTTCCAAATACCAGTCAGTGTTGGCACAAAACCTTCAGGCTTCTGCTAGAAAGCTGAAGATGAAGAGGAACTTCATCTTTCAGCACGACAATGACCCAAAGCAGACATCCAAATCAACAAAAGAATGGTTTCACCAGAAGATGATTAAGGTTTTGGAATGGCCCAGCCAGAGTCCAGACCTGAATCTGATTGAACCTCTGTGGGGTGATCTGAAGATGGCTGTGCACAATGAGATGCCCTCGCAATCTGACAGATTTGGAGTGTTTTTGCAAAGAAGAGTGGGCAAATATTGGCACATCAAGATGTGTCATGCTGATAGACTCCAACCCAAAAAGACTGAGTGCTGTAACAAAAAGCCAAAGGTGCTGCAACAAAGTATTAGTTAAAGGGTGTGCATATTTATGAAACCAGGTTATTGTAAGTTGTTGGGGTTTTTTTCTCCTCTTAAAAGATTTCAGTTTGTTTTTCACTTGGGTTGTACAGGTTATAGGTCACATTAATGGTGGAAAAAGTTTTGAAATGATTTATCTTGGTCTCATTTTTTTACATCACAAAAATCTGGCATTTGAACAGGGGTGTGTAGACTTTTTATATCCACTGTATTGTGACGTTTGCAGGGGTTCACACAAAAAGACAATGGAGCAGATGGCTGTGATCAACCAGATTTATTTTACACACACCCCGACCCCCAACCTGCTTCTCAGCACAGACAGGAGCGGAGGTCATTCTCACAGACCTCTGTTTACATCACGGTTACACACACATGATACATCTTGCCCTAATCCTGCTAAACACTGCTGGGCCATTATAATGCAGTTATAATGACACAGCAGTATAACTCAGAAGTAACACATTTAACACACACACAGTAACGTTTCAAACTGGCAAAGCATGCTGGGAAATCCCTGGCTCCCTTAAAATGGCCCCGACGTTACACTGCCCCCCCCCCCCGGACTGGTTTCTGTCCCCAGAAAATTCAAAGTCCACTTTCAGAAATCCAACGCGAGTCAGCCCGGTGCCAGGGCGGCATGCACGGGCCATCTGAGTCTCGGTCAGAGCATCTGGTTGGGGTAGGGTTCCGGTTTGGCCATCAGCGGGCGGATGGACACATCTGACAGCCTCTGTAGGACCACGCACAGTCCCTTCCCTGGCAGCGGGAGTCCCAGGCCCGCTCCGGCCGACTCCCACCGCTGCCAGTTGTCCCAGGCGGCCGCTGGCCCGCGTCCATGCGTCCAGCCCTTGCCGCGCCTGGAAAGTGGCCACATCTTCGTCCTGCTCGCTCCGCTGCGTCGCTCCTGCGCCTCTGTGACGTCATCTGCCGGGGGAAGCATCTGCAGGAGGCTGCTTTTTCCCCGACCATGCCACCTCGCTCTAATTTAGCGTCGGCGAGGGGCCAGTTTGTCGTGTGCGGGGCGGTACCATGCCATGTACCCTGGAACTGTGCAGCGGAAGCCGTCCTTCCTTGCGTCGCCACCGCTGTTTCCTTCGTGCACGCGCTGCTGTGATCTGCCGTAGCTCCTCCTCCACTCGCTCTCAGCACGGTGGTTTCCTCTGATGATCAGCGCGGCAGCCATCCAACAGGTTCTCGCCGTTGTAGCGGGGAATCTTGGCCCGCTGCTGGATGGATGGGACGGTCATCTCCCGGTAGATTGCCGCTCCTAATTGCTCTGGAATCGCCAGCCCGTCCTGCCCTGAAAAGGGCAGGAAACGGGGCTGGTTTGCTCTGCTCCGTCCATCGCAGCGAAGCTCTCCAGGGGCCAGCGTCTCTGCTCTATACTCCGTTCCCGGCTGAGCGATGAATCGCTCCGGCCGCTGTACCTCCGCCTGGATCCTCATCTCGCTCCATATCCCACTTCTGACACCAGTGTGACGTTTGCAGGGGTTCACACAAAAAGACAATGGAGCAGATGGCTGTGATCAACCAGATTTATTTTACACACACCCCGACCCCCAACCTGCTTCTCAGCACAGACAGGAGTGGAGGTCATTCTCACAGACCTCTGTTTACATCACGGTTACACACACATGATACATCTTGCCCTAATCCTGCTAAACACTGCTGGGCCATTATAATGCAGTTATAATGACACAGCAGTATAACTCAGAAGTAACACATTTAACACACACACAGTAACGTTTCAAACTGGCAAAGCATGCTGGGAAATCCCTGGCTCCCTTAAAATGGCCCCGACGTTACAGTATGTTTGCACCTTTATTCTTGCAAGTTTAATTTGCATTTATGTTTGTACCTCATTAAAAACAACGAATGGCCTATAGTGACTAATGATATCGTCCAGGCCTGGTTTCATTAAAACTCATTAACAGTTTGCAGCCCAAAGATAACACGTCTGAAGTGGAACAAAACAATGTTGGTGCTTCTATTTTGCATTGTTCTATGATTTTGTAGTTTTAATTTGGTATTTTAGTGAGTCATATCAGGCTCTGTCTCACTGTTTCAGCCTCCTATATAGCAACATGGTGTCAGTGCAGCGGCTCTTTAATGTAGCTCTTAATGAGCCTCAAATTAAACATCGCCATTCCAATGACTCACAGCCTTGTCATTTTAACTTCTGCTATTAACTACGGGGGAAAAAATGAACTGATTGCTTGTGAAATTACAGCTTGGCGGCGTGTGCCACATTTTAAGCTAACGCAGAACAAGTACCTCAGCTTCTGTTCTACAGGCAGAGCGTTGATGCTCTGGAACAGCAGACGAGCTCCTGTCACCGCAGTTAATTTAACAGCCAGCCCATCACCGCTTCAGTTTTATGCCTTTCTAGACACCAGTGTAAGAAGCGACTAAAATGACACGGCGAGCTGGAACAGTTTGCAGTTGTGACTGAGGGAGATTCAGCGGCTGCTTTTTTTAAGACTGGGAAACAAATGAAGCTGTGAAGAATGTTTGGATGTGTGTTTTACAGTGCGGATTAATATAGGAGACATCATGAATTATGAGGGCGGCTGTAAAGTTCATAGGTTGAAATGTTCATAGTCAAATTTGACCAAATGTGGTTTATTTTTTAACCACAGGGATTCAAACGCTGCAACACCGATGGACGAAGTGTGTGGACCGAGGGGGGAGACCATTGTGATGTTTCAAGGGTTCACACAGTAATGAGAGAGGGTTTGGAATGTAACAGGCATTTCTTTCAACTCTGTCTAATTACACATAACAGAGGGGAGGTCATTCATACAGACACTCATCACACTCAGGGTGACACAGAAACGTAATCTCTCACATGCAGGGAAAACGACACTCACAGCCGGACTTATAACACAGTTATAATGGTACAACAATAATGCTCAGAACACAAGAATAACAGTCTTCGAATCCTCCGTGGCGTAAAGCATGCCGCGAGAATCCCCCGCTCCTTATCACAGCCCCGACGTTACACTGTCCCCACCTGGACTGGTTTCTGTCCCCAGAATAATAACGCCAACTCAAAAGTCCAATACAAACCCGTCCAGGAGTTGGGGCGCTCGCCATCTGAGAAGGCTGGAGCACACAGGCCAGTTGGTGTCTAATCAAGCCTTGACCGGTGTATCCGGTTGGGATGGAGCCTCTGGCTCGGCCACCTGCGGGGCAGCTGGCTGGTATGGGGCAAGGCCCTTTTTCCGCTCTGAGCAGAAGACCCAGACTTGGTTCCTGGGTGAAAAGTCTCTCCCCTGGCATCGGGAGTCATATGCTCACTTCTGTCAACTCTCCGCAGCTACCAAGGCCTCCCAAGCCAGTTCATGCCCAGTGTGAAGACGTTCTCTTAAACGAAACAAATAATCCAACCCCGGTTTGCCCTGCACCTTCCACTCCGGAGGAGGGCCAAACATCAAATCCACCGGGGTGCGCAGCTCATGTCCAAACATCAGCACTGCCAGGGTACATCGGGTGGATTCTTGAAATGCTATCCGGTATGTCCACAGAACCAAGGGTAGATGCAGGTCCCAGTCTTGCTGTCACTGGTCCACTAGGATGGCAAACTGCGTGGTCAGGGACTGGTTAAAGCGTTCAACCAGGCCATCGCTCTGTGGGTGCAGTGTGGTGGTCCGGGTCTTCTGGACACCCAGCCGCCTGCAGACCTCCCCAAAGACCTCTGCCTCAAAGTTCCGTCCCTGGTTGC
Source organism: Pholidichthys leucotaenia (assembly GCA_020510985.1). Lineage (NCBI taxonomy): Eukaryota > Metazoa > Chordata > Actinopteri > Cichliformes > Pholidichthyidae > Pholidichthys > Pholidichthys leucotaenia. Next base: position 44,219,158 of record CM035848.1, on the reverse strand, counting down.
TATGCAGCTCCTCTGGGGCGCCGAACCAACAAAACAGTTCATCCACCAGCTTTGATGCTGTGGTGGTGGGCTTTGATCAGGGACCACGTACGCCTCTGGCCACTTGGTGAAGTAATCCATTGTGACTACAACATAATGGTTCCCCCAATCTGTGGTTGGAAAAAGGCCCAGAATGTCATAAACATGCTCCATGGATGCCCCTACCTGGTACTGCTGCAAAGGCGTGTGGGATCGCTGAGTCGGCCCTTTCTGAGCCATGCAGGTGTCACAGCGGTGGACATGGAGCTCTACATCCTGATGACACACCGGCGAGTAGAACTGGGCCCGAAGATGCTGCAGGGTCTTTGTCACCCTGAAGTGGTCTGCCCCCACCAACCCGTGGACCAATTGGAACACCTTGGGGTGAAGCCATCAGGGAACCAGCAGCTGCCAGATGTGACACTGCCCAGCTGAAGACTGCCACCACCAATAGACAACACCCTCAGAACAGCAGAGATTGGACCACTGGGAGTATAGGGCCTTGGTCTCTGGTTCCAGCACAGACACAGCCTCCCAGGTGAGCTGCTGGTCTGTGTCCAGTCACTGCCAGACCCGAGATATGACAGGATCTCCATCCTGCTCATTTCAAAGCTGCTGCGTGCTGATACGGCCCCACTCCTTCTTGGAGTGGGTCCGCTGTGTGTTTTGTGTTGTAGGTGGAGCTTGCGAAGGACCGCCCCTGGCTGAGGGTTGCCCTGTATAAGCCACACCTGCGCACTTGTCAGCAGTGCTTTTTGCTCCAGCAGAGGTTGGGTGCCTCTCTGCTGTGTCTGCACTCAGTCTGCTGCCTGTTGTCTGTTGTTTGGCCGGGGCTGTGCGGGTGGCCCCTGTCTGTGTTGTTTGTGGCCTGTGGGCTTTCTGCTTTTGGGTTTGCCGCTGGGTGCATTTGCTGCCCCGATAGAGACATAAGGTCGCTGGGTTGGCCGTTGACTAGTCTGTTGTTTTTGTTGGCTTCACGCATCCAATGCACTCACTCTTACCACTGATTCTTACAGACACCCTTTTATTTATTTATTTTTTTAAACAAACTTGTGTTTAAATTGGCACCTCCGTGTGGTCTCCCTTTTTTGTCCAGCCTCGAGTCGGGCTTGTGACAATGCCGAGGGCCTCTGTGACGTCATCACTGGGGAGAGTTGGCTGATTATCTGAGGAAGGTAGCTGTGAGTCACTGCGCTATCCCCAGCTGCAGCGGTCTGGAGAGCAGCAGCCCGTGAGACTGCGGGGTCATGATCCTCTGCTCGCTGGCAGTGCCGATAGGCCTCCACAGCACAGGGGCGCTGGCACAGCGTGTCAGCATTGGCATGGAACCAGCCTGCTCGATGCACAATCTGAAAATGATAATCCTGTAGTGCCTCCAGCCATCTTGCCAACTGTCCATCCGGATCCTTAAAGTTCAGTAGCTACGTCAGGGAAGCGTGGGCCTTTCTGAGCTGAAACCTCCCCCCGTAAATGTATGGACGGAAATGGCGGAGTCCTTGGATGACTGCCAGCAGCTATTGGCAGGTGACGCAATAATTCATCTTGGCTCTGCTGGGAGTGCGGCTGAAAAAAGCAACTGCCTGCTCTCAGTGTTATCCCTCCTGGGATAGCACTGCCCCATTACCCTGGCTGCTGGCGTCTGTGTCCACGATGAAGGGGCGGTTTGGGTTGGGATACTGCAGCATGGGGGCTCTGAGTGCCGAACGGAGCCGGGAAAAAGCAGCAGCACAGTCATCACTCCACTTGAACATGCGGTCCTTCTGCGTCAGCTGATGCAACGGGTTGGCGATGGTGGCGAAATCCTTCACAAACCTCCTATAATAGGAGGCCTCCGCAGTTCTCCTACATCCCAAGGAACCGGCCAGTTTCTCACCGCTGCTGCCTTCTCTGGGTCGATGGCGACTCCTGCAGCATTGACGACATGGCCCAGGAAGGTGATTTCTCGCAAAAACAGGTGGCATTTCGGAGGGTGCAGCTGTAACCCAGCTAAGCGGACGGCGTCCAACACTTCCCGGAGGTTGGACAGAGCACCACCAAAGTCTAATGCGTGAACCAGTAGGTTGTTGAGTTAAACAATGCAGTGACTCTGGGGGAAAGTGCAAATGGCATCACCTTGAACTGTCACAGTCCCTGCCCGATGGAGAAGGCTGTTTTCTAGTGGGCCTCTGACAGCTCTACCTGCCAGTAGTCGCTGTGGAGGTCAAGCGAGCTAAACCAGCTGGAGCCAGTGATGTAATCCAGCATGTCATCTATGCGGGGCAGAGGGGAGGAGTCCTTACGTGTGACATCATTCAGGCACCGGTAATCCACACAGAACTGCTACGAACTGTCCTCCTTCTTGACCAGAACCACCAGTACTGCCCAGGGGCTGCTGGACAGTTCAATGATAGCTGCCTCCATCATTTCCTGAATCTTTTGTTCTGCCACTGCCTACCTTGAAAAAGCCAGATGGAGAGGGCAAAGCTGGATTGGCCTGGTATCACCGGTGTCAATCTGGTGCTGCACCAAACTGGTTCAAGTGCACTCTTCGTCCCTGGCAGCGAAGATGTCGGCATAGCAGCTCAGCAGCTCAGCAGCTCTCTCAGCTGGCGTCTCTGTCCCAACTCTAATCTGCTGGAACAGCTCCTCGACTGCCTACTGGGTTTCTGATATTGTGACAATTTGCTCCACTGGTGCCCCGCCCCCGTCTCTGGCGGGGATGATGATCCCTCCACTCGCGCTGGTGGTGCTGCTGCAGTCGGCTCTGGCGGCGATCCCCTCAACCTGGTCTGTGCTGATGGCCCCTCGATTGCGCAGGCCCCCTGGTTTCTCGTCTGGCTCTTGCTGCAGAGCCTGATGGTCTTAGCCCCCAGAAGGAGAAAAGAGCTGGCGGTGTCGATCTCTGTGCCCCATGCTGTGAGCAGATCTAGTCCAATGATGCAAGGGTCTTGGATGTCAGCCAGCCAGAATGGGTGGTTTGTGTTCTGACAGGTCACTCCCACAACAAGGACTCATTGTCCTCCCAGTCTGGCATGCTCACTGATGGCTCTGGTGATGCAGCGCCTGGTGGGTTCCCACCCCTGCCGTCCAAGTTCATTTGTACCGGATAGCACCCCGGGTTGGACCAGGAAGATGGTTGAACCGGCGTCAATCAGGGCCCGGAATCTGTATCAGCATTTTCCCCACCCACTTTGCTTCTGCCATGGTCATCTTTCAGCTGCTCACAGCATGAATCCGGATGTGTTCCCAGAGCTGGGCCAAGCAGAGCCCCCGGATGACGTTCTGAACGGCAAGCTTCTTCACCGCCTCCATCTTGAAGTCTGGGTAGACTCACTGTGTCAGCAGCCATGTATGTCCACTGCATAGGCTCCCAGGCTCTCTGTCGCCTCGCTGGGAGCTAGCCAGCTGCTCCCAGGCATGGTCAGCATGGGTCGCCCTCCCAAACCGCGTCCGAAGCACTCCTTGTAACGCTGGCCAGCTGCGATGGTCCTCAGGCAGGAGATTGGTCAGTATGCAGATGGCTCCACCCCCCCAGGGCCAGCACGACCTGCACAGCTGTCTCTTCAGATGTCCAGGTGTCCCACCATTCAGCATAGCAGCCAGTTCAACCTGGACTAGATGGTCATCCAGCAAGGTTTTGCCATCAAAGCGGGGAAGCTTGGCTGGTTGGGTCTGTATGACGATTGCCTCCATGTTGATCACTGCCCTCGGCTGCAGTAGAATCTCTGGCTCATAGTTGCCCCATTGGCACTCCCCGTCCTGCCTTGAAAAAGGCAGAAAACAGGACGCACACCTCCGTCCAGTCTGCTTCCCCATCCTTCACAGCGAACAGTTCTGGGGGCTGGCATGTCTGCTGTGCTGTCCATCTCCATCTGGGCGATGAGCCAGTCAAGCTGTCAAATCTCTGCCTTGATCCTCGCTTCGATCTCTCGAAATCTCACTTCTGACACCAGTGTGACATTTCAAGGGTTCACACAGTAATGAGAGAGGGTTTGGAACATAACAGGCAGTTATTTCAACTCTGAATAATTACACAGAACAGAGGGGAAGTCATTCACACAGACGCTCATCTCCCTCAGGGTGACACAGACGCGTAATCTCTCACACACAGGGAAAACAACACTATCACAACTGGACTTATAACACAATAACACTGAGAACACAAGAATAATAACAGTCTTTGAATCTCCTGTGGCGCAAAGCATGACGGGAGAATCCCCCGTCCCTTATCACAGCCCCAACTTTAGACTATGTTGAAAAATAAACCACATTTGGTCAAATTTGACCACTATGAACTTTTCAGCCTCCCCTCGTAGAAAGACTGACAGAGAGCCACTGGTGTACAGCATGTTAGTGATTAGAAGTGGGTTTCAGAAGTTACACCATTATTCAAACTTTTTTCTCATATATTTGTGACTTTTTCCTTTAAATTTTCATCGTTTCTCAAAAATAATTTTTTTCCTGAAAAATTTCAACATTTTTCTTATAAATTTGCAACGTTTTTCTCAAATTCATTACTTTTTCCCCTCAAATCAGCAACTTTTTTTGCATAAATTTGCAGCATTTCCCTAATAAATCTACAACTTGTCATAAAATCACAATTTTTTCCTCGTAAATCTGCAACTTTTTTCTCATAAATTTGCAGTTTTTCCACATAACTTTTTTTTTGTCACGTTTCGTTACCTTGTATTCATACATGTGTAATGACAATAAAGTTGAATCTCATCTTCTTATAAATTTGTGACTTTTCCTGTAAATTTTCATCTTTTTCTCAAATCTGGAATTTTTTCCTGTAAATTTTCAGCTTTTTTCCTCATAAATTTAATACCTTTTTCTCAAAACTGCAACTTTTTTTCTCAAAAATCTGCAACTTTTCCCATAAATGTAGTAGTCAGCCACACTACACCTGTGACTACTGATCAGAAAGTCAGAGGTTTGATTCCCGTTCTGTCTGCAGTCTTCATGTCAAAGTGTCCTTGAGCAAGACACGGATCCCCCAGTTGCTCCTGGTGGGTCAGGCCAATGCCGGTGTATGGCGGCTCTGCCACCATCAGTGCAAGTGAGGATGGGTGGATAGCAGGATCTGTAAAGTGCTTTGGTCATCTAGAGATGAGGAAAAAGTGCTGTATAAGTGAACACCATTTACCATAAATCTGCAACTTTCTCACAAATTTCTGACTTTTCCTGTAACTTTTCATCTCTTTCTCAAATTTTGAATTTTTTCCTGTAAATTTTCAACATTTTCTCATAAATTTGCAACTTTTTTCTCATAAACTGGTGATTTATGTCACCTCAAAAATATGCAGCTTTTTTCTCATAAATTTGACTTTTTTCTCAAATCTGTGACATTTCTCATAATTTTTAAACTTTTCACATAAAGTTTAAAACTTAAATTTTGTAAATTTTCCACTTTTTTGGCATAAACTTTTTTTCTTAAACTTGTTCATTTTTCCTCATTTTTTCCTCTTAAATTTGCATATTTTTTCTTTTAAATTGTCAACGTTTTCCCTGTAAATTTGTGATTTTTTCCCCCATAAATTTGCAAGTTTTTTTCTCATAAATAAACAACTTTTTTCCTCATGAATCTTTGCATTCTCAAATATTTGCAACTTTCTCTTAAATTTGCTATTTTTTTCTTGAAAATTTGCAACTTTTTTCTCTGAATTTGTGACTTTTTTTCTCATAAGCTTAAATTTTTCTCAAAATTTGCAACATTTTTTCCTCATGAACGTGTCTTACTCCCTCAGTAATTTGACTTTTTCTCATAAATTTGCTACTTTTATTTTGTAAATTTGAAACTTTTTCCTGTAAATTAGATGTTTTCCTCATAAAACTGCAACTTTTTTCCTCAAATCTACAACTTCTTTCCATAAATCTGTTGTTGTTTTTTTTTCTCAAAAATTGGGTACTTTTTCCTCGAAGATTTGCAGGTTTTTTTTGTAAAGTCACAACTTTTTTTTCCTGTAAATCTGACTTTTTTCCACATAAATACAACTTTTTGTCATAAAATTGTAACTTTTTCTCAAAAATTTGCAACTTTTTCTCTTAAATTTATTTTTTCTTGTAAATTTGCACCACTTTTCTGTAAATTTCTTTTTTCCCATAAGTTTGACTTTTTTCTCAAAAATTTACAATATTTTTTCTCTTAAATGTGACTTTCCCCCTCCATAATTTGCAATTTTTTTCATAAATTTGGAATCATTTTCCTTTTAAATTTTCATCTTATTCATAAATTTGCAAATTTCTTTTCTCAAATTTGACTTGTTTTCTTATAAATTTGCAACTTTTTCTTCATAAATTTGTAACTTTTTTCCCTCAAATCTGCAACTTTTTTCTCATGAATTTTAAACTTTTCACACAAACTTGCAGCTTTTGTGCCCAAAAGTTGTGACTGTTTTCTCTTAAATTTAACCTTTTTTTTTGTCTTACGTTTCATGAGTTTGTTTTTTAAAGTAATTCTGTTGAACCACAATTCAAAAGCATTGTCTGGTTAATTTTCATAGAATTTTTATTTATTACCACTTTTGTCGGATTCCTTATTTCTGTGACCATTGTGGGTTTTTCTTTCATTAGCAGAGGGGTACCAACAATTTTGTCCACGTGTACCTCATTTCAACCTCATTTTATTCTCTGAAATTTGTTCTTTTTCTCTTGTAAATTTGATTTTTTTTTTCACTCATAAATTTGCAAGTTTTCTCATAAATCTGTCACTTTTCTCAAATACTTGCAACTTTTTTCTTAAATTTGCTATTTTTGCTTGGAAATTTGCAACTTCTTTTAAATTTGTGATTTTTCACTTAAATCTACAACTTTGTTTCTCATAAATCTGACTTTTCCTCAAATTCGCATTTTCTCATAAATTAACTTTTTTTTTTTTTTGTAAATTTGCAACTTCTTTCCGATAAATTTGTGACTTTTTTCTCATAAGTTTTACTGTTCTCATAAATTTACAACATATTTTCCTCATAAATGTGACTTTTTCCCTTCAATAATTGGCAACTTTTTCTCAAACATGTGCAAACTTGTTCCCAGTGAATTTTCATCTTTTTCTCACATTTGCAAAATTTTTCTCAAATTTGTGACTCATAAATGTGCAACTTTTTTTCTGAAAATTTTTCATTTTTCTTCTCATAGCTTTTCGACTTTTTCCCCTCATAAATCTGCAACTTTTTTTCCTCAAACTTGCACTTTTTTTCCTGTAAATCTGACTTTTTTCCTGTAAAGTTGTGACTTTCCTCCTAAATTTGCAACTTATTTCTCATTGTAAACTGACAATTTTTTTGTATAATTTTTTTACTTGTAAATCTGAAATTTTTTCTCATTTCTTTTTTTTTTTTTTCATTGAAAATTTGCAGTTGTTTTTTCATAAATTGTGTTTTGGTTGGGAGGAGTTTTTGACCCATTCTAAAAACGGGGCCTCCATTACGGCCCTGTGAGGGTCAGATCGCTCCTGCTAGATCTTCCACCTTACACTGTTCTTATACTACATACTTAAAACAGGATCTACTAACAGTGGTACGGCTCATCAGGGCTGAAGAAATGCTCTGGGTTCCACACATCTGTGTTCAAACTGAAGTCTCGGCACCAATAAAACCACCAACATCCTAACAGGCTCCAGCGGCTGCAGCTGTACATCGCTGCGTCGCTGCGTCTTGATGATCAACAGCTACCCAGTGTTTCGCTGCAGTTCATTCACACTCCCAGCTGTCACACACCCCCAGCCCGGCCGACCAGGTTCTCCCCGGGGAGAAGAGCTGGGCTGGGAGGTGGGGGTAAAATCCCAGCTCGGGTAAATTACATCTGTCATGGAAGCTGGAGCACAACTGAGCAGGAATCCTGTGAGGGATAGAGGCTGAGGAAAAAAAAATGTGCATGGTATTTCTACAGTATTGTTAAACAATCCTCATATATATTATAGTGAAAGTATCCCATAATGCATGTTGAAGAAAATCCACGATTATCACTGAAGTAACCTGGAATGGACAAAATAAAAATGTTCTAAAAAATTAACAAATGAAAACCATACATTGCTTTTCAATTTTGCTTCAACTAAATCATTAAAAAAACAACAACAACAAACTAATGAAACTGGCCTGGACAAAAATGACACCTCTAGAAAAGATTAATAATGTGACCAGAGGAACATGTCAGACTCAGATGTTTCCTGTCATTAGCAACAGTCAGTCTGCCTGTTTAATGGGTGAGAAGTTGTCACCGTGTTGTTTGGCATCCTGGTGTGAGGACCACAGGAAGCTGAGGAGATTAGAAAGATTATAGATCAGCAGGTTCAAAGTGATTGCTGTACGACCATCTCCCAGCAGCTTCATGTTCCTGTGACTACAGCTGCTAATATTATTAAAAAGC